>CM049315.1:24020163-25220163 GCA_026874595.1 Sipunculus nudus | reverse complement strand
AATACATGTCTGTCCCTCATATTTGTTGCATATGACACCCTTGTGTTATCAGGATTTTTATGCACTGAATATGAGTAATTAAAACCACACAAACCTTTAGGTCAAAACCTGGTCCGTCAACAGGAAACAGCAGGCACTTTACCAGACAGATCCTGTTGCAAAACTGATGCGAGTCATGTACTTTTTAATAATGACTTATTCTTAGTAATAGTCATTTCCTTCATTGCATGCAGGTCAAAAAGTGTGACATTTTACAGTATTTGCAAGTGTTTTCAGTACACTTAATGGCATAGCTATTTGCCGTGTGGAGATAGAGAACATGTCTGCCACAGATTGTATTAACTGTCCAAATAATTCCATGTAATTTTATGTATTATATTTCCACTTGAAACCTTGACATATGCATCAAATACATGTTTGGTCACCCCAGTTTATGAAATGCTGAAGTTTTGTCATACTTATTAGATGTGTGTCATATATATATATATATATATATATATATATATATATATATATATATATATATATATATATATATATATATATATATATAAATATATATATATATATTTAATATATATATTTATATATAGCACATGAAACTTGCAACTTACATGCAAAAAAGTGATTCACTTTATTGAATTTGATATCCTTGCTACAATATTACATTCTTCAGTTTTCTTGTTATTTTTTTTTTCATTGGAAACAAAGCAAAGTGCCAGTTAGCTGAAAATATTGAATAAATAAATACCTTCAAGAATACTTTAACCTATGGAAAGATGGTTCTGTGCCACAAGACTTCAAAGCTTTTAAGTTTTCTTGTTATTTATTGTTTATTCCAGGTGCACATACATTGTCAGGTGCCTGCATTGAACCTAAAGCACTACAGGAACTCTTTCCAGACTGGAAGGAAAGAGGGGTTAGTATATATATATATTTTATATAAGTGTATGTTGTATCCTGTGTACATGCATATCCAGACAGTGTCAGGTGGCTGACTTGCTACCAGTCATGTAGACACATCCCAAGTCATATCCCAGTGATATAACATGTATGCAGCACTTACCATAGCACTAACACAAGTTCAGTATCTAGTGAGAACAAGCTTACAGATATAAGTATGGAATAAACAGTATAATGTACCGATCAGATGCATCATTCATTCTTTGTAGAATGATATTTTTTTAGCTCCTTAAGCTTTATAAATACAGATTCTCAAATTCAAAATCTTTCATTATAAAAAGATTTGCATGATCACATTTATATTGCTCTTAAAGATTCCTGTGCAGTGTGATCAGCAATTTAATGTCTGAAAGATCAGCTTACCATGTGTTTACCTACTTTTAAGACCATATGCATGTATGAATGCCTCTGCTGTGTCTTTTGTGGTGCTCAAACCAGCTTTCATTTGAATGAATTGCATCCTGCAAGTGCAAGATTGGATCATTAGTTGTTTTGTTTCAGGCCCCCCTTCACACGCCAGTCACTGAGGATAAATTTGCTCTTCTGACGGAAAAAGGAAGAATACCAATCCCCATGTTACCTGGTGAGTTGTGCAATTAATGATAAAAGTGCCAAAAAAAGGGGCGCAAACTCTGCATGGAAGATGGGGCCCAAAGATGGTCGCCTAGAATGTATATCATGGATGTTAACATATCATTCCTGTGAACTTTTTTATTGAAAATATCTTGAAAAACACACCTGGCATTGTGATATTGCTATCTTAAACTACACACTTTATGATCAACATCCTCTATCCTGCTATATGTTGATTAACTGCCAGTCTGCCACCTTTCAGAAAAAACGGTGCATGGAGTGACATCATTGTCCTCTGTGACATAATGATTCATCACAGGCGCTTGAATCGCTATTTGTGTTGATCTTGGTTTAAATAGTGTTCAATTTACCTTAACAACAATCCCCTACCGTTCAATGAGCTTTAAACTATGTTATATCGTTTGCCGGTACTTGTTTATATAATAGATACACAAGGCCGGCATCCAAGTCTGCATACGGGTAGGCGATGATACAAGAAATCAATGGAAATTCCCAAATATTTCAAAGATTTTCGAGGGAAGAAACTTACAGTGGTTAAATGGCCAGTTCTTCTTTCTATAAAAGCATCAACAATTCCAATACACACAGTGTACCACGTATAATGAGCTCTTATTTGTAACTAGTCTGCATCCATTAAGCAGCTGTTACCCCAAACAAGGAAATCCCCATGTATCTTGGTCAGCAGTAAGGATTCCCCCCTGGAACCTAACACCTGATTGGTTGATAATGATGGAAATAGTAATCTGGGATAAATCTGTCTGTTCGTCGCTTAATGGATACAGACTCATCCGCAGACTTGGAAGCCGGCCTTGTGTATCTATTATATAAACAAGTACCGGCCAACGATATAACATGGTTTAAAGCTCATTAAACGGTAGGTGATTGTTGTTAAGGTAAATTGAACACTATTTAAACCAAGATCAACACAAATAGCGATTCAAGCGCCTGTGGATTCATGCTCCACAGATGGCCATAGGGTCACATATTTTAATTCTTGGTGGTAAACAGTGCTGTCAAAACCCATAAACTGCTCATCCATGGGTTATTTACTTAAGGATTTACACAAAAATGTAACCTCTTTGACATTTTGCCAGTGCTCCCGACCTATATGTAAGATTTAAATAACATCCATGGTATTGTTCTTCTGATATCCTGGAATACACACACACAGACTTTAGCAAAAACAGTTATCATCTCAGGGTTAAATCTTGCTCTATTCATTAACAACTAAAGAATGGTTGGAGTCAAGAGATACATTTTAATGAGCAGCAAAATGAATAGTACATGTATAAACAAATACGTCTCTATGTATTTGATTATCTCCCACAAGGGACACACAAAAATACAAAATAAAAATACAATCACATTATGAACACAGGAACCATGGAAATGGACATCATGCTGTATCTCCAGAACAAAAGTAAGAAACAATTACGAGCTTGAATATATAGCTGAATTCACATCATACTCGAAATGGGAGGGAGCGGTGGGATGCCAAAGACCGCCATCAAACCTGATTTTAGTACCATTCCCCACCGCTGCGGCGCTGTTTGGTGTAACGGAAAATATATCACTGTGCAAATTTAAACTCAATTCTTATCAGTATTCCACTTAATTAATTTTAAATAAAATAAGTCTAGCATGCAGATAGGAAACAGTAACCATACTAAACACAGAATTTTGGCAGTGTGAACAGTACAGTACAGAACATACACTGATACTGACTGAAGTAAAGCAGGCTCTGTGTTCTTGCCTTTCCAATTTGTAAAAATTTTCCTTAACCTTTGCTGTTACAATCAGTTCTTTCATATGTTATTAAAATATTCCGTACCTGGTGTGCCAACAGAATTTTAGCTAAACATGTACCATTGAGTGCTTCCATCTGGCAGCTTCCTGTTAAACAAATTGAAGTAACTTGTTCTTTGTTGGCATCATGCATTGCTACCAAGTATTGTAAATTTTCATATATTAACAAAATTTTGTCACAACTTCAAAATAATAAGAACTCGGATGGTGTTAGCCCCAGGTGGCGTCAATTAGAATTGATTCAAAAATTTCTTGTGTGACTCCAAGCCTGGTGCAGAACACAGTGTTTGCAGCTTACTGTCATCTATTTAGTACTACACTTTTCCTCAAACAGTTCTCAACATAGTAGGTTTTTTAACCAGATAAATGTATACAGCACCTCATTCTTGTAATATTTAACTATAACTAGCAGTAATACACACAGTATTATAGCCAGGAATGTTGAATGTGTACCATTAGTGACTAAATATAATTTTGCACTTTATAATGAAATCCAGTTAAATTTGTGCAATAAGATCCTTTTTGGGACTGGCCAGCAGTGGTCTTAATTCACAGGTGGTCTTAATAGATAGGTCCATTATAACTAGTGTGAATGCTTTCAGTTTACTCAAGAGTGGTCTGATTAGACAGGTGGTCTTTCACACAGGTTTTGCTGTTATTGCTATCCATTTATTTGTAGGTCTTCCAATGCATAATAAAGGCAACTATGTGGTGAGACTGGGTAATCTGGTCAGGTGGCTTGGTGAACAAGCAGAAGAGTTGGGTGTGGAGTTGTACCCAGGATATGCTGCCGCTGAGGTGAATGAAAAACCAAATTATGACAAAACTGTCATGAAATCGCTATGATCAGAGATTTAGCTAAATCATCACAGTTACTGCAGATAACATGTGACATATATCCTATATACAGCTCTCATAAAAAACAACCATTGTCATGCAGCTAATCTGTGACCATACCTCAGAAATGCCTTTTCTTGGTTTTGAACAATCAGGAACAATGCCAAATGTGTCCTAAGGGGGTAAACCTAAATCCTGAGAATTTTTACCATCTCCCAGGGGCTATTACAATGCCATCTATCAGAAACCACATGAGAATTGCAAGAACTGGTAACATGGTGGTATAATGTAATTGTATTTAATATGTCAATGAAAATGCATGGCAATTCTTAAAATACACCACAGCTTGTTATTTACAGGTATTATACCATGAAGATGGAAGTGTGAAGGGGATTGCTACAAATGATGTAGGAATTCAAAAAGATGGAGCACCAAAGGTATGAACATCAAGAGTGATCAAGAGTGTAGGTGGAGACACTTCATTACAGGTTAAAAACACAGATAACTAGATGTCTGCAATCCCTCCAGTCCCCAGAAACCCACAGGGCAGGCTATGTGGCTTGAAAATTAGGTAAAGTTTTAAAATTAATATCAGACCTGCAAAGCACTGCCTGTGACTATTATTGTGACCAAAGGTCAGATTCATAAGGTCATCCATATTTGGGACCTATCACAAACATGGGCAGAACAGAGCAAGAATGGGGGGGTTGGCTATGGAGTGTACGACCTTGGAAGTAAGGCGGGTCAAAATTAAATATCAGGTGCAAATCTGTCACCTTTGACCTATATTGTGCCCAAAATATTAAAATAGTTCCTTTTATGGCTCAAATACTTCTTAAAAATTGTTGCCACAAATCAGACTTTGGCATAACTCTTAAAGATACAAAATATTTTATGAAGTAAGATGGGTTTTTTAGCTCAGCTGACTATAAGTCATCTGAGCTATAGTCGTGGTCCATTGTCCGTCGTCCGTCCGTCTGTCCGTCCGTCCGCCCGTCCGTCCATAGATGTGGCACGTTTTGAAACCGTAAGACCTAAGAATAAAAAATTCAGCATAATGTTAGATGTCCCCAAGATCTCCTACCAAGCCGAAAACTGGGTCTTTGCGACTTCGTTCCTTTGAGAAATTAAAGAAAAACTCAATTTTTTATTAAAATCCTATTTTCACACTTCAGGACTGCCTAATATCAAAACCACTCATCTGTTTTTCCTCATATTTACCATAAATATTCCTCTATATAGTTCCTATGTACATGCCAGAAATTAAGTCTGTAAAGTATAAATTCTTTAAGTTATGGGCCCAAACATAATGGACTTTGTAAAAAATCAGGAAAAATAATAGCTCACTTAAAATGAAAAATTTTGAAACTAGAGTCTATTTTCTCAAGTATATAACTATGTTTAATTAAGATTCAATTGTTTACCCAAAATTAGATCTGAATTGTGTAAATTTTTTAAGTTATAAGCATAAAAAAAAAATCAGTACCTTAAATTTTGCCCAACTTTGACCATGGCACGTTTTTTTCCTGTAAGCACCATTGATTTAATTTTCACAGCATGTAAACATAAATATTTAGTTTGTCTAAATCTGAAATTTGAAAATAAAAGCTTGAAAATTAAGCTGGTTATTGATTTTTTTTCTGTAGTCACTTGCTTTGATTACAGATGCAGGGTCCCACTGCAGGTCACTGGAAGTCAGCTATGCCAGGGTTTCTGATTTGTTACAGTCACTGGGGGAGATCCCCTGCTGTGACAGGTGTACAGTTATTCTCATATCACCACCCCAATCACCCCCCCCCCCCCCCCCCCCCCCGCAAACCCAACCCACCAAGTGTTATGCAGTAATTGTTATTGTTTTCACTGTATCTCCTTAATTGTAATGCTGTTTCCACTCCGATATGCAAAAATTTTCCTTGAAAAAATAATTCAAGGTGTAATCATAAAATATAAAGCACATTATGGATAAATAAAGACACAATTAAAAATTGTGAAATCTAAATCAAGTATATTTTTTAGATATTTATTGTTTTGCAGATTTAAAAGATATATTTTTGTGGTAAAAAATAAATAAACATTTGTATGCATGATGTGGTATTATCTGACAAGATTGAGATTTATGATGATGCAATTGAAAATTATGAATCAACTTTTATATTCAGATGTATATGTTAAATTGGAAATGTATAGAAATATAAACTTAATTTAGAAAATAATTGATGTGATAAAAAAATCAGGATTTAAAACAAACATTTGTTCATTATTTTCCTGCCTCAGCAGAATTTGAGATCAGGCTTTGTTTGCCCTGTTTTATGTTGTTAATTAGCTATATTTCAGCTGTATACATTTCATGAAAAAAATACATATATAATTAAAAATATATATTATGCAAAAAAATAGATTCAATTGAACAAATGTGTAAACTACTGAAATGTCAACAGTTAATCGAAAAACCAACTAATGATCATGGTAATAGTACAGATCATTTGTTCACAAACTGCTCACATGCTTTAGTTTCAACATTAGGAAACACATGGTCAGGTCACAAAATATTTTTTGCAACAATTTCTTGCTCATCAATACAAACCAATCATATAAACCAACCATGGCCTTTATTACCTCTTCCTCTTACACTTTATCTCCATAGGTATTATTTTAGATTTTTACCTTCAAGGTTAACGTCAGCTGAGCACAGTGACCCATAGGTCCCTTGTTTAATAGTTCATACACGGACCTTTATTTCCTCTGATAAATATATCTGCTGGCTGAAAGTACATTCGTTGTAGAACCTATCGCAACAGATTTTTGTGATAGGTCCAGGGGCCTCAGCTGAAATGACACACCAAGCACAGTGAGACCTGCGTGTATCAGGTCCCTCAGACACCACAACATGCAATGTTTCAGCCAGCAAGAACATTTATTACATATTTTTGGCCAAGTCAGTCAGGGCATCTCCTGATTGACAGGTACTGTGGCCTGGGCGATGCACACAGCCTGATGATAGTCCCGGTCCACTATTTTTAACACTTGTGTACAGGAGTAGGGCAAGGATTTCAGGGCAAATTTTGGCAGGTACCAATTTATTTTAGTTTGTGTTTATTCAACATGCTTTATAGATGAATGGGCCCTTTAAAGATCATGTATTCCTTTTTTTTCTCTATCAGGAAACCTTTGAGAGGGGGATGGAACTTCATGCGAAGGTCACAATTTTCTCTGAAGGATGCCATGGCCATCTTGCTAAACAACTTTACAAACAGTTCAATCTCAGGGAAGACTGTGACCCACAGACTTATGGGATAGGTTTTAAGGAATTATGGGAAATTAAGCCAGAAAACCACCATCCAGGCAGAGTAGAGCACACACTAGGCTGGCCTTTAGTAAGTATACCATCATTATCAAGAGGTTGGTAATTAAAAAAGGTAAAGAAACCTGTCAAAGGGCAGACATGGAACATTTAAGGGAATTGGTTAGCATTACCCGGAAATCCACCCCTGCATACTTTGAACTGATCAGAGAAGGAAGTAAAAGTATATTTTTTTTCCTTAGATGCATGTAACATCTAAAACCTGACTAGTTTTGTATTCTTGTCAACTTTTTTTTCCAATATTTAAATATGAATTTTTAATATTTAAAATAAAATATTTATGAATGTAGGTACTTTACTGCCAGTCTGATGATGGCAGCATATATTTCTAAGCTGTTTCGTTTGTTAGCCATTCATCAAACAACAATTGGTTATTGTATACAGTTCCATAAATGTGACAAGCAGATTAAGACTATACTAAAATAAGTATAAAAATATGTACATCATGTTTTTTTTCAGGATAGGAATACATATGGCGGTTCATTTTTGTATCACTTGAATGAAGGAGACACTCCACTGGTTGTTGTTGGGATGGTGGTAAGTCTTAGTACCGTAAAATCTCCACTTAAAACCGCGGTTTAATCAAGAAATTCAAAATCTTGAAATCAGGTTGATTTCCTGAAAGCACTGTGCGGTTTATACTAGAAGGGTTTCCTGAATATCTTCCTGACAGACATCGTTTTAGGGCCGGCGAGTGGGCGATAATATTGCAACTTTCGAAGGCCGTTCTTAGCAGCAGTCTCGCATGCATGGGAGCCGTGTGTAAATGTATTATTTACGATTATTTGTTATTTATAAATTAAATATTTCTGAATAGTTTTCGTGTGATATATAACTTGTTTAGAAATTTTGGTTATTGTCACCAAATAGTACGTTTACAACAACCCTGCTGTAACACACAGCGGCCCACTTCGTTGAGCATGCTCAAGCAAAATTGAAATAAAAGCCTACTTTAAACCCATTTGCGGCATTATTTAGCAATGATTATTTGTTTAAAACGTAAAATGAATAAAAAGCTGACATCGTAAGGAGTCACACAATGGCAGACGATCGTTTTAAAATCAAGTTTGAACGCCCCGGTATTCTGCTAAGAATATTTTGAACGGCTGTACGCGGTGGGTGGTAAACAGAACAGCCACCTATTTCGTCCCAGCGTGCCTTGCGTGAACACTGCCTTGACAAAATGGCTCCCCACACGGAAACTTTCTTCAGGAAAAAAAACTTGCTTACCCCGACTGGCCACTCGTTATTAAGCGTCATGTTTCCTATACGTGCGTATCTCGACAAGGTAACTTCAATTACTTTGATATTAAGTTAAGTTAACCAGCGATGTTTTCAAACGCGCCAGCAAATTGTGACATGGAGCGATGTCAACGTACGATGTGACGATGATAATACCGAAGTAACCGGTATGAAAATGATTTGAATCTTCCGAGTAATTCCAGAAATGGAATTTTCATCAAACATTTTTAGAATTAAATTATACAGTGACTTGAAATGGATCAGCAGAATATTTTTTCCAAAATATAATGACAAATCAGTAGCAAACAAGAATACGGCACGGAATATAAAATCTGTATAAACAGGCAGAGGTTCACCGGCCCTTACGTCTTCCCAAACTTCATGCTTGAGTGACCCTGCAAAAATGTGTTATGATGTGTTTAAATAAAATGCCCAAGGAATTTAAAAGTGGACAGTAATGGCCCAGTCGCAACCTACGCGTATTCATTTCTAGATGATAGCTTGATTGTGTCTTTTGTCAAATCATTCCGTAGCGAACGTTGGTGCGGTTTTAAAGGGGGGTTCTTAGTATTTGAGCCCCTCGCGATGTCTCACCTGGAATTTCGGCGAAGTCTGGGTGCGGTTTAAATCGGAAGTGCGGTTTTAAGTGGAGATTTTACGGTACCTATTGCAATTCTCAGTCTGGTCAGTTTGAACATCAGTGATACAAACTAATATGTACCTTAAGCTTTATTGCTTGCGGGAAATCAGAGATTTCTGCAAGCATGTTGGTCAGTTGCATGTGTCTGTTTGTGTGTGGGTGTGTTTGTGTGTCAGTACTCTCCTGGCCACAGTTTTGTAGCAATCGGTCCAAAACTTACAAGGTTGATTGAAAGTCAAAAGTCCTGGAAGCCTATTGTTTTTGGTCAACATAGGTAAAGGTCATAAAAAAACGTCAAAATTTTATTTTATTTTCATCATAAGATTGTCAGTATTTGTCCTATCTTCACAAACTTAGGTTCATTTTCTTCTTCTGTGTCTTCTCTATAACATGGCCTCGTCATCTTGTCTCAGCTTTGTGTCGCTTTATCAGCTGTCTGTCTGTCTGTTAGTTCTCCTCAATTTCACCTTCTTGCTGGTTCTTGTGTCTTACATATAGCTTTCTACAAGCCACAGTTTTGCAGGAATCCTTATGAACTGATAATCTTATGTCTTGCACTAATATCTCGAAAGTGATTATTCATTTTTAGAAAATAGCCGCTCGGGAGCGCTGCACTTGAAACACTACAACATATCATTTTTGGCCATATCTCAAAAACTATAAACCTGAATTACATAAACTGTAGCTTATTTTGTTCCTCTGAGTCTTCTACATAACTTGGTCAAGTCATCTTGTCTCAACTTTGTGTCACTTTGTTACTTCAAAACACTTCAAAATGTTATTTTCCTCATAACTTTGTCAATTCTTGTCCTATCTTCACAAACTTTGGCTCATTTTTTTCACCATCTTCTGCATAACTTAGTCTAGTCAACTGATCGCAACTTTGTGTCACTTAGTCAATATGTCTGTCTGTTTGTCAGTTTTCCTCAATTTTTCCTTCTTGCTGGTTCTTGCCTCTATTATATAGCATTCTACATTACCAGGAATCACTTTGTAACTTTCATTTATTGTATATCAGAACCATTTCTTGAAGCTGTATGTGTATTTACAAATAGGTTAAAGTTCAAGGTCAAGGTCATGAAAACACGTCAAATTATTTTTTCCATTGTAACTTTGTCAATATTGGTCCAATCTTTACAAATTATGGCTCATTTTGATCCCTAGTAATATGTCTTTCAATCTGGGTCAGAGTTATTCTGACAAGCGCGTGACCTCTGGTCTTTCTGTTTATATGCTTTATTTAACTGAATCCAATATCTTTTTAGGATTAGCCACAAAGTGAAACTGACATTACTTTGGATAACCTTATGGTTGTGAACATAATTAAAAAAAAAAACATTGTTGTTTCTGAAGCTGTCATTTGAGCCCTGTCTCAGGAAACTAAATTAAAAGAGAAGATTGAATTACACTGAAATTATGGCTGCCCATAAATTTCAGTGTTATGATGTACTTGTTTCAGCACATTTATTAAATTGCATCAGGGTGGCTATACCTACATACATGATACATTGGACACGAGCGATCTTAAGCTTAATGAAGATAGCAGGGTTTCTGTCCTACTATATGAGAGATGCACTGCTGAACCTTCAGAAATGTACAGCTTATACATTATCATGTAATATCTTGACTCTTCTTTTTTGTACCAGGTTGGTCTAGACTACACAAACCCCTACCTCAGTCCATTCAGGGAATTTCAGCGTTTCAAACACCATCCAAGTATTGAACCAACACTGCGAGGTGGTAACAGGATAGGCTACGGAGCCAGGGCACTAAACGAAGGAGGGATACAGGTAGGGATGTGATAACACAAATAAAAGGCAATAACTTAGAGTTAACACTCTTGTGTGGAAAAATTTAGTGCTATAAAGAAGTTGATTTTATGAGGAGTCCGTTATAGTGTATTAGGTTATCCATGTATTTTATTTATAATTTTGTTTTCTGTGCTTTCTCATTCTATGTGGTTCTTCTTTTATATCAAATGCACTTACAAATCTTGTGATTGTATGTTACAGTGTATACCCAAGCTGACATTCCCAGGAGGCTGTGTGATTGGCTGTAGTGCTGGTTTCATGAATGTTGCCAAGATCAAGGGCACTCACAATGCCATGAAGAGTGGCATAGTTGCTGCAGAGTCTGTCTTTGATACAATATTTGATGAAAATCTCCAGTCACCAACCATAGGTAACTATATATATAATTATATAATAATGAAGTGAACATGTCTGTGGTAAAACCTGTCAATCTGTGATAGGTGCTTTTGAAACTAGATATGCTGAAAGGAGGTATGGTTTGCTGATATTATCATACTTACAGGAAAATTTTTGTGTACTTAAGCACATTTACAGATAAATAATATTTAGTACATGTGTGTTATGTAACTTTTGAAAAATCCAAGAAAATCTTTTGTCAGTATTTTTATTTAATATAATTTACATACATTTTATTTTTACTTATATTCATACTTTAGTTGGCATTATTAAGGATTCTTACTTGTATTAAGGTTCACAAGAGTCATTTGCTTAGTCTTGCTGGACATTAATTCTTTTAATTGGTCACAGTGTAGTGCCTTATTCATATCATAATATCTTAACAGGCTCATGCAGAAAAATGTACAGTAATCAGTGTATAACTTTCCCATTTATGTTTTAAAGATGACTATGCTATTCTGTAAAGTTTGAGGATTCAAATACAGGTGTAAGAATTGTAAGAATGTATTAAGATACTCCTTTTTGTGGATGGTAAAGCAGTTCTTAACCTCTGTCTATTTGATGAATGATGATATCTGCACTCTGATAAATAATTTTTTTATACATCACATCAGCTTTCCAAGCTTGATGGTCTCTTTTTTCACATGTTTGATGCTTCTCTGACAAATCCATAAATTACATTACTGTTAACTGACCTCAGTCCATACCTGCAATAAGATTATTAGGATCTTCATTATGTGAATGAGACTTGCAGGTGTGTACAGGTATATATAATCTCTTCCAGGTCTGGATCCTGCCTGCTATGAAGACAGAATTAAAAATACATATGTGTGGAAGGAGCTTAAATCTGTACGTAATATCAAGCCATCGTTTGGTTCTTGGTTTGGTTATTGGGGTGGAATGGTCTACACTGGGATCTTTTACTGGATTTTGAGAGGAATGGAGCCCTGGACCCTCAGTCATAAAAGTAAGTCAAATAAAAATACCAAATACTGTGGTTGGCTTCATATTCGCCCGGCTGAAATTTCGCGATTTTTCCATTTTGAATGTTTTGCGAGGGTTTCATTTTCGCGATCTCACAAGAACCTACTAGTATATCAAATCTTTGACAAAACCATATACCTTTGTGTTTTATAAAATGAGAATAGGTCATGGGTTTGTGACATTTTCTTATATAATGATGGGCCAGTACACACAGCATAGGTGGTTTAGTTCAAATTTAAGGTTTAAATTTCCCTATACCTGCACGGATGTAATTTATTAAAAAAATTCTCCCTGTTCTAACCTATTACCATACAAGTATTGATTACACTAAATAAGAAGAACATTCTCAATTGGCCGATTATTCCCGAGGGTTTCATTTTCGCGATTATTTCCCATTCGCGAATATCGCGAAATTAAAACCCTCGCGAACAAAAAGACAACCACAGTATAACACTGACACATTTGTCTGAATTAAATATGTAAAACTGTATCAGTGATAGCTTAAAATATATGATTTGTGTAACTTAAGGATAAGATCAGTTTCTTTGTATTTTGCTGAGCTTTACACCATTTTTAATCATATATACATCATGGAAAACAATTTAGACTTATTAAATATCATTTATTCTTAGGGAGTGCTTTATGTAAGCCAAACAGTTAGGGCACGAAGGCAGACCTCCCTGCCCTAGCACTGTGCACCTTCACAAACCTCCATTAAAATTTTTGTTACAAGATTGGGGATAGAAACCATATGATGAAGAGGCTTGATAAATAAAGTATTCATTGCATACAGCTGATGAAACAAATTACTTTAGAAACACCATGCTAAAATAAAGCATTTGAGATGTGATATAAAATTATGCAAAAGAGTATATCATTATTTTTATATAATTTCTTTGGCTTTTATTTTGTGAAGTTGTTGATTTCTTCACAGGCAATGAAGGCCGTGCACAAATAAAGTGTGGAGTTCTAGGTTGAGGATATTTAAATGAACTAAGTTTTTTTATGGATTGATCAATTTACCTACTAAAAGTATCATGTTATGGCAAAGTAGCCAGTCTGAAAATAATTACCTTTGTCTAATGTTATACATAACCATAGCATACTTTCAGTACTAATACTCAAACTGTCTAAATTTTGTAATTACCTTTCATGGATAAGAATTGGTCAGGATAAGCAAAACTATATATCTTTTTATTTTCAGATTCTATGGTTTGCTTTATATTTGCAGAACTAAAATTTCACAATTTCACCTTTTCATTGGTTTCCTATAGTTCAATTTTCCTGATCTGAACTTACAATACAAAGTATATCAGTTGTTCCATCAATTAATTTTTTTCAACAAACATGAAATGTAATAATTGGAAAGGGATCCAGTTAAACATCGAAGGAATCGAAAATATTGTTTATCATTGGCAGTTCTGGTCAAGCAAATGTATTCCAAATCTCATTATATTATCATATAACACAGTTGCCTATGAAAAAAAACCATTAATATGCATTTTACATAAAATGAACCGCATTCCTGTAGTGTATGATTAATATTTTTCTATTTATTTTTTCCACAAAAAACATGGTTGTGTGATTTGTTTATAAACTATTGGCACATCTGTAAGCACTGTCAACTCTGCAGTGATGTCACACACAGGGAAATGCCCTGTGACTAAAAATTCTAGATCTCACAAAAAGCTTAGGATTTCTGACACTGTCAGGCCCAAATTTTTTTCAGGAAAGAATAAAAACAATATGTATTGCTAGATTAAAGTCATTTCTGAATTTTGCCTGTGATGTCACACTTTGAACCAGCCAATCACATCAGGGCCCAGTCTCTGTTCTGGATCTACCATGCACATAACAAAACCATGTGCTATTATGTTTACGTAACCTTAATTTTAATTATCTAATATAAATTATAACAGCAACCATTGATTGATGGTTAGCATGCAAGATCTATTATGATTGATCTTATCTTTCTTTTGCCTTTGAAGATGGGGCCTCTTGTTCGCAACAGTTTCATTTTTGCGATAATTTCAATTTTGTGAATTATTAGATTTGAAACCCTCACAAACAAAAGACAACCACACTTTACATGGGAAGCATATATCTTTCATACATTATACTATTGTTACTTACATCACCATTTGTTAATCATCACAGAGGGCGGAGACCATGCACAACTGACTCCAGCTAAAGACAGCACTGTGATAGACTACCCCAAACCTGACGGTGAGATCAGCTTTGACCTGCTGTCATCTGTAGCTCTGACAGGGACCAACCATGATCACGACCAGCCGGCCCACTTGACTCTCATGAATGACAGTGTACCTGTTAACCATAACTTAGCAGTATATGATGGTCCTGAACAGAGGTTCTGTCCTGCAGGTGGGTGATTTATATGATGTTCAACCATGTCATACTTTCTGAACAAAATGCATTCAAATATTTTCAATTAAGGATGGTTTAGATTTTTTCAAGTAAAGCGAGAGGGTTAGAGTGTGTTAAGAATAAGGCAGTGAATGTTATTTTTCAGATATTCCCAGACTGAAGATGGAACATAAAATTTTATGAAATTTAGTAAAATTATTATTATAATGTAAACATGACCTTTTATAAAATTAATATACATGTATATAAATACAGAGGTCTTTCTTATTATTTTATCATATTTTTTCATGCTCATAACATTTTCAGTGAAAAATAAATTAATTTTTCAAGTAACCCTGCTAGACACTGTAAAAGTACCTGTGTTAAATTGCTCAGTTTGAAATTACATACAAGTCTCCTCATTTGTATATAAAGTCAGTATATTTTAATTGTTTTGTTTTGTTGACCCAATAAAATCAAGCAGCATAGTCAATGTACTAGGCTGTGTAATCGATAATTAAGAATTCTGACAGCTCTGTTGTATCAAGGCTCTGTATAACAGTGCTACCAGTGTTTATTATCTACTGGAGCCAAGGTTTATATTGCATGGCAACTTACAGACACATATTGCCCAGTCAGCTTATATAGCTGAGTACTTGAAGTGGAATGTCATCAACTATGTCAGACATCAGTTATGTGTTGATGAATGACTAATCCCCTATTTGTTTACTTTCAGGTGTATATGAGTACATTGATACTGAAGATGGTTCAGGCAAGAGGTTACAGATCAACGCCCAGAACTGTATACACTGTAAGACATGTGACATTAAAGATCCGTCTCAAAACATTAACTGGGTTTGCCCTCAGGGCGGTGAAGGCCCGGCATACAATGGCATGTAGCCAACTCCTGAGTCATACTAGCTTTATTCATCCTGTAAACAAGGCCAACCTTCATGTCATAGTCAGTTTAAATCACACAAATTGTCGTTTTATATTATGAAAGCAATATGGTATGTACTAAGTCAGGCCAGTTAAAGTCAGAACTTTTTAGGACACTGCTGATGAAAATGCATGAGGCTATAAATGAATATATTAGAAGTATTCATGAACTTGAAGTTGTATTAAATCTGTAGAAAGAAACACTTAAAAGCCACATCTCTCCACATTGTCTTCTTCTACTGGATCTGTTTCATTTACATGAAACTCATGAATATGCATATACAGAGAAAATTTATGCCACTATTACCATAATGGTTCCAAGAATAATCACTGCAGGGGATGCCATTGCGGTGATTATGTCTGAGAAAAATTTTGTAACGTCTAAGAATATGAACTGTGATTTTTTTCAGTTATTTGACATAAAGCAGGAAGAACCTCTATATGGCCCTGTATACAGGCAAGATTTAATTTATTATGATGTGCTATTGTCATTGGCCAATCATAAATTATGTGATAAGTTCAAAGGCTGCTCTCTGGTCAAGTTCATATCAGTATTCTGAGCACAAAATACAAGGAGACCTCATATTGATCAGCTACATGTATACAGGATGCTGTACTGTTCATGTTGGCCTTTACTGCTGATATCATGATACAAAGTGCAGGATAAATATGAAAATAGTAAAAATAAGCACAGTTGTTATAGAAAAGTCCATGCTGAACATATCTGATGTTTTAGTAATGTTTTTATGAATTCTGTGAACTTAAAAATTGAGGCTTAAAAAAGAAAAGAAAAATAACACACAATTCTTGATATAAAATGTACTACTTAACAACATGTTAGTCTCGTCTCATCTGCTGGTACACTCAAAGTAGTTCATTTGTTCTCCACCAGATGGCGCAAAGTGCTCAATAACGCCAGCCATCCTGCCTGTGTTCTGTCAGTTTATTTACCTTTTTATTAGCAATATCAATGCAAGTTTGTGGTCCAGTACCATTACTAATTTATTAATATTATATTTGTATTCTAGAAGGTTGTTTTATTGTTTTTGTGTTAGAATTAAAAAAAAATATTAATTGTGGGTATACTAAATACAGTCATTAGAAATAATATCTATTAACACTGGTTAATGATACCATCCTGATTGTATACTAATATTCTTTAGAAAGCAGTGCATAAACAACCACATGCCTGCATGCACAAGTGCACACATTAATACGAAATAATTTCTCTGTTGTGTAATGTTAAAATGAGAGGTCAAAGTATGTTAAAGCACCTAGTGGCTGACACCCTTAAGCAGTGGATATACACTGTAGTTATTCCATATCTCCTTTGCTTTAACCACTGTTTTGTATAGCAGCAGTTGTAAGGAGTGCACTGTGTTAGGAGTGTTCTATTGGCTCAACATGGGGGATTTAGGCGTGAGCTATTAGAATCTGACATCTGTCTCACAGGTTACTACTAATTAACTGACATTTGTAATATTTCTGTATGTCACAGTCAGTGTCTTTTG
Organism: Sipunculus nudus; assembly: GCA_026874595.1. Classification (NCBI taxonomy): domain Eukaryota; kingdom Metazoa; phylum Annelida; class Sipuncula; order Golfingiida; family Sipunculidae; genus Sipunculus; species Sipunculus nudus. Next base: position 25,202,715 of record CM049315.1, on the reverse strand, counting down.
TCTCTGGGTGAGGGTTTGGTCTTTTCTGGTACTTGATCAAAATCAAACAGAGATGGGGTTTTAATTAGCAGGATTTAAAACGGTGCATCTTCCTATGTTAATCAACTCACACACTTGAACATGGGACACCATGCACGATACCAGTGTGTATTATTTTTGTATTTACTGGTGTTTTTCTAAAAACTTAGATTCTTTTGCTGCTATTGTAAAATTAACCCAGCTTCATAAACCTGTGCAACATTGCTACATAGCACATATAAGCCTTTATAGATGCGGCAACTTTTACATCATTGTTGCCTGGTGTTCTTTGGGTGTCAACAAAATTTCACAGAGCAAGAATGACCAAAAATGTTACTTTTGTTGGAAGCATATTATGTAATACTGGTTAATGGTAGTTGTAAAATTACAATGCTAACATTTGTACAATCGTGATTGACACATGCATGAGCAGGAACATAATAATTAAACTGCAGTTTTATTCAGTGTTTGCTTTGAATGGATCATGTGATCATATCTACATAATATATGCAAATTTATTCAAGAACAGATGCAGACAGTTCAGAGGTTTTTAAATGTTGGTAAAAAAGGGTGACACAATGACGTCATGGCCTCTAATCCAAGACATGTAATAATGAAAATCAGTTACTGCTTATCATTGAAATGATATAAAATCAAGGTGAAAGAGTAATTAAATTTACATGATACTTATCTGTATATAACTGTTTTCTATTTTTGCCTTTTATCTGAAAATGGTTAAGAAAGCTTTGACAATCAGAAGGTGGAATTAAGTAGGAACTAAAAGGAAGAAACTCATGAGTAAAGTCTGGCTAAACCTCAAGAGATCTCCTGTCAGAACACAGGATTTCCTACAGAAATTAATGTTTAAGTTTGCAGTTGTTTATAAAGAGTAAAGTCTTGTGAAACACAAATGATTAGATGGTTGTCTTATAAAGATTTATAAACTGCAAAAAGTATGCTGACTCCCAAAAACTGACTGTATAATGCATATTGACAGTGTTTATGATGGATTTCCTGCTTGGCACAACGCTGACTAGTCTACAGGGCGGTTGACCAATGTGATGCCAAATTGAAATTATAGTCTGTTATATATATGTGATTTGTCTTTGGACACGGGTGTAATATTCTATTGATTTAGGATGTAATTATGTGAACTTGTATATACAATAAACTTTAGATAATCATTTTATCAAGTCTACATTGTTTTCGTTCACGGAGTGTGCTTTGTCTTAAAATATTAATAATATTTTTCAGTTAGGACTGAGTTGCCCTAGTAGTATTACCGCCTGCCTTCCATTAACTGACACCCACTTAAACTGCAGGATTATAAGAATCTATTGTATCGGTTTGGTCATGTCAAATTAAATATTGACCAGCGTATTGACGTTGATTGATTCCCGCTTATCACAGTACAAAAGAATTGCAATAAACAAACTGAACAGCTGGCTATTATTCGTACTCCTCGAACTTTGAACAGAACGAAACGGTTCATATTTTTGTGATGTGCTGATTACTAGAAACTGCTGAAGAAGATGAGATGATAATAAACCGTAAAGCCAATGTTTATTCATAACGCAAGGGAATGCTGCCATCTGGTGAGTATGAGATGTCATCAATTTTAAACAAAGAGGTATTACTAAATAGTATTGCGCTCAGTGTAGATAATAAACCGCACAGTTTATGTTTATTCATAATGCAAAGGAAAGCTGACATCCGGTGAGCAATGTTGTGTCAAAGAGATATCGATATAGCTTACTATAGAATGGCTCTCAGTGGAGCACATGCCGCCACCAAGGCAAAAGAAATTCTACCTCACCCCCCCCCCTACCATCTTGATCAACGCCAACATTTAATGTTCCTTTTAAAACGTCTGTGTTCCAAAGATTTAATTAGTCCTTTACTATTTGTGTTACAGTCGGCTTACATCTTGCTGGTGGTGCAAGTAAACAAGATTAATGCAGGGTTTAAGAAGAAAAGCTATCCTACCCGGTCTGCATCTTTATTCAGGTCAGTACTCAAATATGATTGGTTGAAAGGGGTGGGGTGGAGGGGGGGGGGGGGGTTATTAAAATATAGGCTCAGAAGTTTTTGTTTACCTGCTTAGAAATATCCAAGAGCGTCTAGATTACTTGTCAAAATCAGGTAGCCTTCATCATGTGTATAAAAATGGTAAACGCAGAAAAGTCGGTTCACTGAAGGTGGGAAACCAACGAACCTGCGATGCTTTGCTTGCTTTATTTACTATGACAACGGCAGTTTTGGTTATTTAAGGGCAATACTAATCGTTTAACGTTATTCCTGGGCTTGCCGCTTTTACCAACGTAACCAGCGAACCAGTATACATGCGGAAATTTTGATTATGAAGTCGCCAGTGCGTACCGTCTGACATTTGATCCTCTCACAGTTCGGAAGCCATAAAATAGCTTTTGTTGCCTGAAGTATCCAGTTTTAAGTTCAGATATCCAGTCTGATATCAAAGTCTGATATCCAGTTAGAAATCCTTGTAAAACGTTCACAGTTTTAATAAAAAACACCACAAGTGTCCGAGAATAAATGAAGGCATCGGTATATATCAACATGACTGCTGATGTGAAAGCTTCACTGGGGATATGTTAATTTTTATGTATTTCAGGGCTTTGATATATGCTAGTTTACATATCCTTCTAGTAAGTACATCCTCCGAGCTATAGGGCTCGTAAGTATCCCGAAGAATAATTTAAAGGTTCATACAAAAGCTCATAAATTGCCATTAATTTTGTCTTGAATATTGATCATAACTGTATTAATCAGTTCCCGAAGACTGGGGAAACCACTGGTATTTTTTCTATATATAACGCATCCATCCCCCCCCCACCCACAATTTTTGGACTTGTTAAATTACAGCAAAGTGTCAGTTCTAAATCGTGGTTCCTTCTCATGTCCTGAAACCTCAAATGTTTATTGATCATGACTCGTTTTATCAGTACCCGAAGACTGGTGGCGCCACCTGTATTATTTTCCATTCCCCCCCCCCCCCATTTTTTTTCATATAGTTTTAGACTGCCAAATAACAGCAAGGTGTCAGTTTCTCATCTGACGACGACTGACCAGGCAATGTTTACTCTGCACTTAGTCACGGTGGTCGCAAAATTGAGGTTCAGGTCCCCCGTTTGGACCGAAATAAGTTATATTAAAACGGAAAAACGAGGTGTCCGCTATTCCGAGTTTTCAATTTATGATATAAAGAGCTTAAAAAGGGGACGATGAAAAAGCGGTCGTAATTTCGAGGTGATCGATATACTGAGATGGTCTTTAGGCGTGGTTTAACTGTATATTTATCTTGCCAAAAAGTTTGATGCATGCCACCCTTTACTTATGACTTCATCTTTTGGGTTCGGCTTATGGACCCCGATCCTGACTGACCTAAATGAGAACTTCTTTGCCACCGTTACGTCCATTAACGTCTTAAGCTGTGTTATCATTCATCCGAAAATCTCGTTCGTCTCGTACCCCAAAAATCGGATCCCTCTTTTTAAGATGAACTGTTTCCCTCTGTACGTTTTAACGTGCTCCGCAAACGTATCCGCAGAAACGGACAGCATCGAAACGGATCGGTGAGTGAATCATCCGTTTTGCGGATGGCAAAAATGCCTACATTTCCCAACAGTGCCCCGGCGCCAGGTGTGATGAGACATATTGACCTTCTTCCTGCCTGTCGTCCTTGCAGTTTCAAAAGAGGCACGTGAAAGGGTATCCGCAAAAAAACGAACGTACTTATGGAAACAGTTTTTGTGGACTGCGCGCTATTGAGCGTACGTACGTGTTTTGCGGACAACTACAACAACAACCACAACAACAAGTTTATTCAGAAAAAAGGAGGCCTGGGCCTATAGATCCAACTGAGTATACAAATCTTCTTACATTTAAACAGCTGTGACATAATGTAACATAATTAACATATTTGTATGTGTACTGGCGGCGTTTATCACAAAATTTTAACTTCATTGTTTTTACATAAAATTCCTTGCAATTTCTTTTAATAACTCAAAACTGTAACTGAAAGTTACTAAAGTATATAACACAAGAAGCAAAAAAAAAAAAAATAAATAAATAAACAAACTAAATGAAAACATGAAACAGTTTTGTTGCTCATTTCCCTTATACTTACAACATCCAGTATACTGGAAGTGGATATTCTGTAATCGAAAACATTGCAGGAGGTTACAATAATAATTGTAAAATACCTGAATGCCCACCACAATTACTATTTTTCAGGACGTAAATATACACTACAATCCAGTCGTTATTAAATAGATTAATGATCTATTAAAGATAAACCCTTTATTGCCTATGTTTATTAAAAAAGTCATTTCATATAATTTTCTCTTAATTTAAAACCATGATATACATACTCTGCAAATCTGATTATTTCTTTCTCTTCACTCAAGTTAAAAACTCTAATAAAATTTTCCTTGTTTGGTGCATGTAGGCTCTTTCTCAAATATTTCTTCCTCAAATCATTATATAACAAACATTCGTGTTCAAAATGGAACTCATCCTCTATTAAATTAAAACCATGGTTAACACAAAACTTGCATATTCTTTCTTCTCTATCCATTTGCGTATACCTTCCCTTTTCAATCATCAAATCATGACATGAGCATCTCAATCTGGCTAGTGCTTGTTTATACTTGGTATTAGTCACACACAGTAAATATTTCTCTATTGAGAGCATAGATTTAAAAGTACCATATAAATTTAATTAAGTATTTAATTTTACATCACAAGACCAGTTTTTTACTGCCATATCAATAATTCCTTCCTTTATTTTAGCCAAAAATATTCCAATGTCTTCTACCTCTTGATTCATCCACACATACCCAAAACCTGCGCTGCATATTATGCTTTTTATATGAGTAACCCATGTTTGTTTTCCATTCATGTCTAGATTAAACAGCATATTTATATACGTTTTGGATATCTATTATTCCCATAATGTACTAGTTTTGTCCAATATTTTACACATCTTAATAACTGACCGACATACATTGGATGCCTTCCAAGCTCTCCGAATGATGCTGCGTTCGGAGCTGACGAGCTAATTTTTAGAATGTACTTGCAGAATTTAAATTGCACCTTTTCAATTATTTCACAACTTTCATAGCCCCACAGTTCTGAACCATATAATAATACCGGTGTAACCATACAATCAAATAGATAAATAGCTGGCTTACTGTTATACAACTATATTTCCTATAAAAGTTTTTTTTATGAGAGTCACTGCTTTTTCAGCCTGCATTGCCTGCGCTTTCTTTGTTTTATACCATGACAATGTACTTGTGAATATTACCCCTAAGTATCTATAGTCATTTACCGTTTCAATTTGAGTAGTTTGATATTGCCATTTCTTTATTCTTTTAAATGAACCCCCGTGTCTAAAAACTATAATTTTTGTCTTTCCTAAATTAACTTTTAAGCCATAATTGACAAAAAAAACTTACAATGGTTGATTTGTTCTTGAAGACGTCCTATTGTATCACTGAAGCATACTAAATCGTCAGCGTACATTAATGATATTAAGTTTGGCAAATATTCATCAATATTTATACCATGACAACCTGTTTCCTTTATTTGTTAATAAAATTCATTTATGAATAAAGAAAACAGAAGAGGACTCACCATGCACCCTTGTCTAGTTCCGTTAGTACATTCAAAATAATCTGTTAAACCTTCCTCTGTAGAACACATGATTTCATTTGACTATACATTGACTGTAGTATCTGTAAGAGTTTCCCTTTTATCCCAGATTTAACTAATACATACCACAATAAATCATGTTGTACACTATCAAAAGCAGTCGAAAAATCAATAAAAGTGCAGTAAAACCTTCTTTTCTTTTTTGTTAAATATTACTGCACACACCCTATTAAAGAAAATGTATGGTCTACTGTTGAATAACCTTTCCTATAGCCAGCTTGTGCTTCACATAATTATCCAGCTTGATCAACATAATTTTGAATTCTGTTTGCCAATATTTTTGTAAATAGTTTACCCATGGTTTTAAGTAATGAAATACCTCTATAATTTTTAGGATCAATGGTGGAACCCTTTTTGTGAATTGGTACAATAATTGCTTTGCTCCAAGAGGATGGGAAAACTCCATTTCCTAATATACTATTAAATAATTGTAATATATGAGACAACATATAACTATATGTATCTTTCAATATATCTACCGTTATCCCGTCAGGCCTTTGGGCCTTTCCTCTTTTCATTTCATTTATGGCTTTCTGTACTTCACATGTTGTTATCAGTCCATCAAGCTCTGTATCATTTTCAATTTCTAATACATTTTTAAGATATTCCAGAGTATGATTCTTAAACTCTTGATTAATTTCATGCTTTGATGAATTCAAAAGTTCCTTAAAATGTTTGTACCAACGTACCGGTTCTACAGTTGTAAAAATTTTCTTTTTATTTAAAAATCTCATATTTTTCCACATGGAATCAGTGTCTTTTGCACCTATCACCTTTTGCACCTCTGAGGCTTGGATGATTGCCTTCTTTTCTTCACATAACTTTTTAAATCTCTGTTTTGTTTGTTGGTATTTAAATGTATTGAAAAATAATGCACATTCTATTTGTTCTAATGATTTTGAAATATTTGTTTTATCTTCACCAGTCTGATAAAATTTTACCCATTTTGTCAGTTGGCATACATGTTCATTCGAAAACTGTTTACTTGGTCTGATAATGTTAAGTGAACAGCTTAAAGGAAAGTGATCGGACAGATCATCTGATAAAACACAGAATCGATCTACCATATGAAGTAGACAACTACTAACTATATTATATAATCAACTACACTGCTACCAGAAGATGTTAAACACGTTAAGTCTGGTATATCTGGTTCAATTCTCCCATTGATAATCTGTACTTCAAACGAATAACATAGTTGAATCAGACTCCTTCTGAAAGCATTGACAATACTATCCTTTGACCTGCGTGGTGTTTGTGTTAAAGTATACATATCCAATATTATTTGTATTGTCATCCTCAATAAAATTTGTTATACTTGCAGTTCTAGCATTAAAATCACCAAGGAGAATTAAGTTCAATTCATCAAATTCTGTTAAAGTATCTACCAATAAATTTTCCAGCCTATTGATACCATTTATTTCATCTTCATCCACATAGAATGACGAACCTGCTGGCGCAATGTAGCAGCAAACTATGGCCAAATCTTTATCTTCGTTAATTAAAGTACCATCCGTAATCAATATGATGATATCTGCATACTTAATAATATTCTTTATCATACCCCTTAATTTCTGTTGCACGTAAACTAAGACCCCTCCTCTCCCTATACTCTTCCTGACTATTCCATAACCATAGTACCCATAGAATGCATCAGAAAATTCATCATCAGTGGTTGCCCATGCATGTCTCAGTGATACATACAATACTGTGATTATTTATCAAATCTTTACGATTTTACGGATACATGATAACACAGCTGTACTCGCCGCCTTCAGCGACGAAACGTGTCATGACTGATGCATGATGATGGGTCGACTGTTTTAAACCTTTACTGTTTACAGGCCACTAAAGAGCCCTCAAAATGGGCAACTAAAATGCCATGATATGTATAGATTCTTTCAGAACTAAAATATTGCATATATTTTCAAGTTTCAATGATTTTCAATAGTATTCAGCAAACTCTCTTAGTGGGAACAGTTGAAAATTTGATAAAGATACAAAAAAGCTTGAAAAGATATCGCTGTTAGTGAAAATATAAATAGTGTCAGAATTGTCGGAAATCTTAAATAAATATAAACAGGAAAGGGTTAAAAGTGCTATCTGATATATCTAACATTTTAGATGGCTAACACTGTACCTGGGCATGTGTAACAAAGTTAAGTCTGCCGCAAGAGGTCGCTTCTGCTTAACGAACCTCTTCCATTTGGGCACCGCGGGACGGCCGGACTACTTGTTTCACCGGTCAAACTTCAAGATTAAAATTTTGACATTTCAAGGTAACCTCCTGTTTAAATTTCACATACCCATGCATGCTTACAAAATATTGCTTAGGCTATACCCTATGGTCTTTATTAAAATAATACCAAAGTTTATGTAATTTGCCATAAAAACATTTCTTATCCAACACATTTGAACGAACTACAATGTCTTCTTCGATACATTTTTATACCTGTGCTGCAGGTGTATTTAGAATCTCCGTTGCATTGTGGGGGTCGAATTTTGACTCCAACAATCCCCACACAGCAGACTCGTACTCTTGTGATTCTGAGTTTGCGCAGTGTGTCAGATTATTATCTTTCCGACATTGTCTCTATCATAAAGCGTTCACCTTCGGTTAGAATCCCCTATTAGATTAGTGGATGCGTTCACCAAAAAAAAAATTGCACAGTTTTATATCATCGATCTTATAATGCAACTTATAATTGTTGCCGGGGTAGTCTGTCAAACTGAGCACAAAACGATTGACGCTTTCATCCCATCGCTCCGCTGGTGTGTGTCACACGCCCTCCACCTAAGGAGAGGTAGGCTGCGAAAGGCCTCAAATAATTAACGAAAAACGTTATTGACTTTGGTTGTTTTAGACGGGATTAGGGAGAACAAGAACCCGTCCTCAAAAATTATTAAAACAACGGTCCAGCATTTTTGCCGTCGTACGTAACGCACAGTAATGCAGAAAAGGATCATATTTCCCTCTATTTTAATAACTATTGGTTTTATTGAATTAGATGTGTTGAAGATGCTTAATAAATCTAATTTAATAAAATAATAACAATTAATAGATCCAAATTTTGTTATTACTTTATTAATTTGTATGTTAAAAAATAAAGTAAAAATTGAAAAAATGTAATATTTTTAATGGTTTCATAAATTTGTGTATAAATCTGCATTAGTATTGAAAAGAGAAACAAGAGGGTGCTGAAGTATGGTTCGCCCCATGATTGATTGATGGATACTCTTTATTTGCTCCGAAAGTTCGAAGAGGTCGGTCAAATGAACACATAGGCAGACATGACAAATTAAATAATAATAAATGAATCAGGGCATCGGTTTATATCAACATGACTGCTGACGTGAAAGCCTCAAAGGGGATATGTTTGGTGAAAGTTTAGAATAATTCAACTGAGCTCGTTACCATCCGCATCATAATACATGACGTGTGAATTAAAGCGTTGCATTAACAATATTTATTAATGGATTTACAAATAGCAAATATGAAAGCCCTGAAATACATAAGTTTTAAAACAGATTTTTGACTCCAACAATCCCCAAACGAGTCAGAAGGTTATCTTCCCGACATTGTTTCTATTATAAAGCGTTCACCTTGGTTAGAATCCCATATATATATATATATATATATATATATATATATATATATATATATATATATATATATATATATATATATATTTACTGGATGCATTCACCGCAAAAAAATGATAATCAGAAATTTATTACAATAGTGAACGTCATTACAATAGTGGCTGCACGACCCGGTACCTATTGTAATAACGTTCACTATTGTAATAAATTTCATTATAGGTATAAATAATGATGTAAGAGTGGATTATAAGGTTTCGAATACTACAATTCTGCACCATTTTACAATTGAACACAAATATAAAAACAATGACGGCATTTTTAAGATGAACGATGAGGGAAATTATTTCTTCAGTGGTAAGATTGAAGTGGTCGCTTGTTTTTTTTTATATAGTACTTTAATAAAGTCAATAGTGACCGATATTTTAATAACCGTTGCTCGACCAGGTAACTATTGTAATAAAGGTCACTCGTGTAATAACACATAAAATGCAAACTGATGAAGGTTTGGGGATATTGATTTTTGGGGAATATTGATTATGAAATGTGTGGTTTTTTTTCGGGGAATGTCATTTGTGTTGAAGTATATCTCAACGAATCTGTGAAAAATACCCCCCCCCCCCCACCTGCAACATCAACCACTATTGTAATAAATAAATAATACAATAGTGGTCGCAAAATCAACCACTATTGTAATAAAAAAATATTACAATAGTGGTTGCAACATCAACCACTATTGTAATAATCGTTACAACGGCGAACGTTATTGTGGTTGCAACAAAGAACCCCACCTTGCCTAAGTGGACGCTGCACGGAGAACCATGAACTTTTTATACTATCATACAAGGCACAACTTGTTACATTGGTGTAATGCATGTTTGACTTATCGCCGTAGTTTACCCTGAATACCTGGTTTTTTATAATTTGAAAAATAAGCAAGTATGCCAAACAATAAAAGAAGGACTAGTATCTGAAAAGCAAGCGTATACTTTAGAACCCCTATCAGTATGATATAAAATACTTAGCTAACAAATCCTTCTGATATGCAAGTTGTAAAGGATCAGGAAAAAATTAGCGGAACATGTGAAGTAAAGGCCAGAAGTCGATTTAAAATAATCTTCGCCTACCATGAAGTCCTACTTCTGTAGCAATCAGGGGAACGTCTGTCGTTTAGACGATTCTTCGATAGAGGAACTATAACCCCCCCCCCCCCCCTTCAACAGAGGAACTATCACCGTCCCCTCCCCTTTCCGGTATATATTCACAATCCGCCTCCTCCCTTTTTGCCGGATTAATTAATTCTAATTAGTGAATAGTTATGGTATCTGAACATTGCCGATGACGAAAAAACTTGTAAACTTGCATAACCGGGAAACTGGTTAAACGGTCCAAATGACCGAAATCGCAAGTAAAAGGGCTTTGGGTCTCGAAGTAAGGTCGTTCACAAGGATCGAGTTCGGCTCTCGAATGGCATGGCTGGGTCTCCGCTGCTGGGCTCGGTGGAGGGAATGCGGGTTGCTTCTGGCTTTGTGGCTGTGGATGCTGTAGCTTTCTAACAAGGACAACAACCCAGGAGAGAGGATGGCGGCCTCTACGGCTCCCTGCTTGGCTTGGCGTGGCACTGCGACTGTTGGCTCAGAGAACATGCTTATAAGGAGCGCACAGGGCTGAGGTCTTGACCGCAGCAACCTGTAGCTGCTGGATGAGCGTATACTCCCTTTGGTATCTGAACAGATCATCTTCTACCTGAACACTGACCGCTAAGTTGCATCACATATCCAAGGTTCTACCTTGAATATCAGTAGTGGACTTTAATAGTAGCCACGAGGAGAGATATTGATTTTGTTTGATATCGACGGTATCTGGCAAGAGAAAGACCCGTCTTCAAAAATCTTTAAGTAATGGTCTAGCATATAATATGCCGTCGTACGTGACTAGTTAGCAGGCAGAAAAATAAAATATTTTCCTCAGTTTTAATAACTAATGGTTTTCTTGGTTTATATTTATTGCAGATGCTTTCCAAACTGTAAATTATAAGTTAATAGCAATTAATAGATACAAATGTTGTTATTAATTTATTATTTTCTATGTTAAAAATATCGTAAAAATAATACAAATATATATTATTTAGCCTTTTTTTTAATTTCTTGAATATATTCTTAATTAGTATTGAAAAGGAATACTAGATGGTGCTACAGCATGGCTCGCGCAATGTCGAGGACAATCTCCGCTAGATGTCGCTCCAAGTACGCAACGCATAAAACACGCCTTGGTTAGTTGCCGGAGTGACTGCTGGCAAAGCTTGGTGGTTTGAGGCTTCGTTTTAGTAAACACCTAAACAACAGTATAGTGTAATACTATTACACTATTACTTCAGAGAAAGTAAACACGAGAGAAATGCTAACAACGATCTGGCGCGAGCAGCTTCATATTACTGTACATTAAAATCCTCATCATGCATATTATATACAAATATTTTAGACGTATGCCAATTTTGTGGGAATTAATACACTTTGGTTATAAAATATATCCTTGAATAAGTTAACCTTCTTTTATGCGTAAAGGTCTACTTTTCATAGTTATAATACCTTCTCCAGGTGGTGAAAGTATTATGTTTTTGCCCTGCTTGGTTCGTTTCTTCGCAACTTAACTCGAAAAAAAGTTTGAAAGGATTTTGTGAAATTTTGTGAAGGGTTAGGGAAACACAAAAGGAACAATCATAAACAGTCCGGGGGTAATCTAGATCACCAAATAAAGCTTATATAATATTTAAGGTTATTTTCCTATTGTGAGAATAAAATTTCTTTATCCTGGCCTACAGACAACATTGTAACTCGCTGGATATTTTGGCCGTCTTTGTTCTATAGAAATGACTTATATATAGATATTATATAACCTGGTGAAAAGTTACTATTAGGTTTAATGTAGACATATTTAGTGAAAAGAGTAGAGTTGAATTAGATTCCTGGCGGGGTTAAAGATGTAAGCTTAGACTGCACAACTATGTAGTTTTAACAGTTTTAAACGCTGTGTTAATGAAAAGATAAAGTGCAAAATGTGCAAGGATTTCAACTTGCAGAAGTAAAAATTCAGCTTTTAAAAATGAGGTTTTTTTTTAAGTTTTTACATGTTGTTTTAAACAGTATTACAATTAAACAATATTACGATTCGATTTTTATAATAATGATACTGTTTTCATTGGATGAATTAAGAAAAAATAACAGGAACATGATTTTAGACAACAATATTACAATGGTATAATAAGAATTTTTGGCAAAGAGAAACTTGGAGTCTAGGAGAACCGTCCATCAGCCTTTTGGCTTCTGTATTGACGCCCCTGGTTCAATCTGATAGACGAGATGCCAGCTGTAGTGTTGTGGAATCTTGCTCAGGATATAATAAATCTTTGCCGAATATATAACGTCACCATTCCATACAAACAAGAGTCCTGTATAAATTAGGCAGCAATCTCTTCTTGTGCATATGTTAAGATCCATATGATTTTGTGTTCCATTGTGTCAGTCAACGTATATATTTGTATGTGCCATGGCAGCGATTTTCACGTATACGTATATATAGGATCCCTGGTATAATTACTCTGGTAACCTTTTTTTTTTTTTTTTTGGGGGGGGGGGGGGGGGAACCTGCCATGCAGATCCACTGAGCCACTACATACTTTTGCCAGATGAACTTTAATTTTTCACGGTCACATTAAAGCGAAATGCATGATACATTAAATGGGACTCCAGTAACAAGAGACCTTTATTGTTGAAGCAAATTCTGAATTCGTTTAAATCGGCCGGAATTGCTGAAAAAATCCTGCCTCCAAAATTGGCAAAGTGTTCAAAATTGGGATTCAAATATCCCTGTCTTCACTCGAAAACAGATGTCAAAGCAATATATATATATATATATTTTTTTCTTTATTCAGATATAACTCATTTATTGTAGCAAATGATTATATCAAGACCGATCACATTTACATTTGTATTAAAAAGGCTCACTAGATGGCGCCATAGTAATTCAGGAATTGAGAAGTTGTAGATTTTAGCAGAATTCATATGTGAACAAGTCTGTATGTATTCACTCTTACCAGAGAGAAAAACTCACAATATGACCAGCATTTTCTAATACATGTAGCTAGGTATTATTTTTCATCACGATTGATGGTTGGACAGATTTTGATTATTGTGTGCACGTGTTTGTGAGGGTGTGTGTGTGTGTGTGTGTGTGTGTGTGGGTGGGTGTGGGTTGGGTTTGGGGGATTATATAATGAAAGGGTAACACTCAAGAAACAATTCTTCATATTTTAAGTTTTGTATGTAAGGTAATCTGGATCACCATAATATGTTTTTAATTTTAAGATTCCTTACCATTGTGAATTATCATTCTTTGTCTCGTGCCTTTATCTATTATTTATATGTGTGCCTTTATCTCGTGCCATTATCTATATTATTAATTTACGTGTGCCTTTGCTTCAGAGCTTATCTGTGATATGGCGATACTGTCGGTGAACCATGAAACAAATTTTAGCACATAGGGAAATTTGATTAATACTTTCTGGCGGAGGTATATATATGATCTCAGATTGCTTTTCTTGTTTTATACACTTTCAAGCCGTTATACATTATTTTCTTGCACATTCCCTTATTATTCCCAAATTTTAATTATTTTATTATATTTATTTTGGATTATTTTAGCTCTTCAAAATCTAATGTATATTTTAGCTCTGGTTGAAAAGAAATCGCGTAATATTTGCAATATAACAATATAACGGTTAGTATATAATGAGCAGGCTCAGGCAGGTACATACATACCAAGAATTAATTTTTACTCAGGTTTATGTTCTCCCCTTCCAACAATTACAGGAAGGCGGGCAAGCGCGATCTACGAGCTTAAATTTGCTACAATTTTAACGACATATAAGTGTTTGCATCATTATAGTAGGGCGACAATCTCTTTGAAAAAAAAATATAGGTGGTCCTCGTTTTTGAAGGAATGTATAACCCTTTGTATATATATATATATATATATATATATATATATATATATATATATATATATATATATATATAATGCCCCACCAAGCTTAATGGAGTAAAAATATTTGCGTATCTCAATAACCGCAGGGTTCCCCTTATATAATCTAAAGAGAATCTCAATTAAACTTAACTCACTAAACAAAAAAAAATTTTTCAGAAAATGTATACTTTAGGGGTATTAAAGCATTAGATAGTTCAATGCAAAGGAAAAACAAGGTCAGGTCAGGTGGGGGGACCAGTCCTGCCACCTTAATAGTAAGGTGTGGAAGTCATATATGAATATCAAGGGCTCCAGTAAAAATCGCAATGAGATACATATTTACATTCCTAATTCTTAATGAGGTTTCATAACATCAGCTATCAGCTAACATAGGTGTATCCTGTTAGTTCCAACGAACAGGTTCATCAATGAAATTTTCATGTCTAACACACCATTCATGCATATGTGTACGATATAGATAACTATTAAATATACTAGCAAACCGTTCTACGTGTTTGCTCAGATTTCTAGATCTCCCTTAGCTTCATTTGTGGCTGCATTGCCTTAACGAGCGCGCTATAGATGCAGGTAATCGGGAAACGTTGTTGGTCAACATGCATATGGGACTTACGTTATTTTTTTACTACATGTACTTTATATAAACGAAATTAATCACTCACAGTGTTATTTAAAGCAAACCACACGTGTTGGAGTGCAAGGATAACAGGGAAATATTATAATGCCAATGGTTCAGAGTACCCGAGTATACCAGTGGATTTGGAATGAGGCGGCATACGTTCGTGTATACAGTCCGGTCAACATGTATCCAGATTAAACGTGTTGAAGTATATTATAATGGGATCCCTGCGTGCATGTTGTATATTTCCTTCCACCAAGGGTGTTATATATACAGTGAAACCTAGAAATTACGACCACCAACAAAATCTCGGTGAAGTGGTCAAATTTTCGAGGTGGTAGTCTATATGAGGTCTTCTATAAAGAGCAAAAAAAAAAAAGAAGAATCGGGACCATGGTTAAGTGGTCGTTATTTTGAGGTGGTCGTAAAACCGAGATGGTCCTTGGGAGAGCCTTTACTGAGTACCCACTCGTGAATTTGATTGTTATACAGTTTATCAGCAGGATAATGCCAAGTCTGCGGAACTGCATGATCGAGTTCAAACAAATTTTCCGGATTAATTTTTTGTCATTATATTTTGATATTTTGGTAACTTTGGCGCAGTATGATTGTTTTAGTTCGGTAGAGGCACGTGCTCTAGTACATTCTAGTACAAATACAAATCGTAATAAAAAAAAAACACTTTGCGCCATCTTTGTTACCTGATGGAATCACGTGACAATACTGTTCACTTTATGATGAAATATGCCTGAAGAGACGTAAAAATTCTTTCCTGCAGACATGCATTTTAATGTGAAAACGGGGCACATCAAATCGCGAAAAAAAATAAACGTTGTCCTTTTCATTTGGAAATAGGATTATTTCGCCAGCTTCACGCAAAACATACAGTATACTGTAAGAAATGTTGTTGCTTATCTGTTTTCCACGGTATAAACAGAAAAAATACCATGCGCAGTGATGAATCCTCATGCGGTCTCGGTTCTATTAGAGCCAGCTTTATATGTATTGATTGGTGAACTCGAAGCACGCACTGGGCCAGGTATATGGTTACGTGTTATGGAAAGGAAAGGTTACACCAAGTATGCTGGGAGTGTGTGGGAAAAAGCGAGGGAACTTGGGTCACGTGACATGGTATTCAGTGTGCCGTCTGCTCAAGATTGCGTTCTCAAGATCCCGCTCGGGCAACAACCCAAGTGACACTATTGTATCATATATTGTATACTTGAATTTATTTATCCTCCCAGGTATGAATGCCATCCTGCTGTTACAGTACGGTCAATTAACCTTCAGAATTTTATTAACACCGCTGACCCGCTGAGAGTGGCTGGTTCTCTACACCTGAGTGTATGGAGTATCTTGTTGTTTGGACACTTGACACCGTCGTAAGACTCTTATGTAACTTAGGTGTTGTGGTACAGCTATTACTCAGCTGTAAGTGTGGTATACACGATAAACCCCTCACATAAATGACACCCCAGGTAGCACAGGTGTTGTACTATGACTTTTATGGATTTATAGATTTATATTGGAAAGGCTTATGTATGATTGCCAATTATGTGTATAGCGCGTCTTATTCCTGACACATACACAATTGTGTTGAGAGAGAGAGAGAGAGAGAGAGAGAGAGAGAAAGAGAAAGAGAGAGAGAGAGAGAGATGGACGACAGAGTAAAAAAAAAAAAGAAATGAAAGGCGCTTGAGATGATGAGGAATTAATATTTTGAAATAAAAAGTACTGATTTAGCCTAAGTTTGTTAGTAACATATATGACATCATCATGATAAGAGATGTATTAAAAAACAACGTATACATGATCAGAAAATATAACTTCTGCATGTCAATTTAATGGAACAGTCCCCAATGAAGGACTACAAGTAACATGTTGATACGTTCCAGGGGTTCGAACAAACAATAAACATGTTCGTTTTGAAAATCACAACAAATTTATGTGTTTATCAAACTATGCTTCAGAAAATATTTTCCAATAAATGCCATATTTAATTGATCATGGATGCAAACAACAGGGTTATACCTATGCCCTGGCCGTAAAATTATTCGATTCGTCAGTGATGTATCTATGACAACTTACACTTTTTTCACCAGTGACACCCCTTCAGCATTGTGATCTTGTCAGATGCGGTTGTCACATTATTCATTGACAATTACATTTGTAGAGACAGCCCGGATATCCCCTGTCGCCAGGCACAGCACATCGCATATACATTCATGCATCATATTTACATGTTTCCATCCGAGGGGAAGGGTTTTTTTTCATGGACATACTATATACGCCACATGTCTCATATTGCAGCTGGCTGGAAAGACCAGAAAGTTCTAATGTATAAAAATATTCAATCGGGCAAATATTTCTATAGATTGCTATGACAAATGATTACCATAGGTGGGGTAACACCGTTTAATTTGGGTTGTTGAAAATTTATAATTCAGTTTCTCTATTTATTTTTTATACGAAAGTGACACCCATTTTACCTCATTAATGTTATCAATTGCAATCACGAGGAAGATAGATCAATTTTAATGGAATCTCAGCTTTATAAGGGCCATTCATTAGATGGCCAGTATTTATTTTTATTACTTACTATTTTTTACCTACACGCGGTCAGCACGGTATTTCTTGTAAACGGAATACTTTTTTATTTGTAAGCTTGACAGGCTGCACTGGAATATTGACCTCCTTCACTCCATTCATTTTCTACACACATTCCATTTTGTACATATATGTTTGTGTATAAATGGTTGTATATATATATTTTATATATATATATATACATATATATATATATATATTTATATACATCTCAAGAAAAACAACACTGTACATTCACAACAGTCTGTTTCACGGGATGCGACCCGATCATCAGGGGAATGTTGTTTTTCTTCAGAGTTATACCGCTCTGGCCTAGTCTGCATGAAGGCCATTGAGCAATTTACAACGGAGGGTAACTCTACCTTCTATATTTATATTTATATACATATATATATATATATATATATATATATATATATATATATATATATATATATATATATATATGCGGATACAGTGTGTGCAAATAAATCCAATATATGTTCATTCATACATATTTATAATTTGTGAGATGTCATATGAAGTAGAAGAAGTGACAATCCATGTATGCCTTCTTATTCATATACAAACAGAGTACATATAACATTTCATATACTTGCCAGATAATTTCAACTTTTCGCAACCCCAATACATAATCTGACCCGAATGTTGACAGACGATCTTGCGAGAACACAACGTGGCTTTGTCCGAGATCCACGGATCGTGGGTGAGGACACCACCCAATAATTGATCAATCGCTTGAGCAAACAACAATATTAGCTTTCATTCATCCAGTCAAACGATGAGGCTGCAATATTTATATATTTGCCCCTTAGAGAGGTAGAATATTTGTCCCCAGGTCTCATATCACTAGGGATCTTCCGTGAAGAGTGCATAAGACATCCACAAATAAACAACGATCTGACTCTCCAAGTTCTCAAGATGTCAGGTCGTCTTCTTAAGGCCAGGGATCAGACTTTGTTGTATACCTGGTAAACTTGTTAAGTGTTCCTCCGCTAAATGGTCAATATGGCCCGGTATCTGCAAGAACACCACAAGGACATTAAGGTTTTAGCGGGTGTATATTCTGCCACACAGGTCAGAGCTGTATCATATACTTCAATCAGTGACAGAGCTTAAAATGCCATGCATGTTCCCCATGCAAGATGACCCAATGTTCTTCAGCTCATATGGACAGGTAAGACAATTATATCATTTTGTCCTGATTTCAATTTTTCTATTCAGGCGAAGAATATGTGACACTGTCTCTTGAATGAACATGAATGTAATATTCATGACAAGAGGTCTATATGTATTTGTTTTTGCGGTAATCGTCTCATCGTGCGCATGCGTCTGAGTGTTTTTGGATTAGAATCCTAGACTTTAGGCTATTAAGTCTTCACCAACAGACTATAACAGTTTTATAACTTTCAGGATTTATTCATGCAATCATTCCTTATCCCATTTGTTTCACATCCGTACTTTTGCCATAATTTGCATCAAGTTATATATATCAGAGAATATAGCTTTAGGCATGAATACATGCCCCCCCCGCCTGTGTCGCTGACAATTAGTTGCCTATATGAAAAGGTTTAGCCTATATATACGTATACATTAGGACACAATAGTATCCCGCCATTTTCTATAGAAATCACTTTTTCATATAACCCACAGGGAAATCTACAGCCCCTTTGAAAGTCACTTATAATCATGTATCATTACAATGACGTATAAATGAAATTTAACTGGCCAGTTGGACCCCACGCGCCGTGAAGCCCCCTGTAATCGTAAAGCAAATAACCCCAGAGGAATTCTTCTCCCAAAATGTCCATCTGACAGAAGATTCAACGACTTTGATCTTGACCAGCTAATAATCGTTTTACACCTGTTAGTATTTCAGCGTATACTGTAATCACTGCAGGATGTACGAGTCATTAAGACAGAGGTTTGAAGAAGCGCCAATTTGAACTCAAATGACCCGGAAGAAGTTCATTGTGGTTTTTCCGGGTGACTGGCTTAATTAGAGCACTTAGCACCTCGGTTATAAGTTACATATTACTACATGACCACACCATTTGTTACTATAACAATGTTTTCTTCTCATGGGTGGCCTGGATCACAGAGCTAAGGATGAAAACCCAAACCCTAAGAATTAATGCGTTAACTCTTTACCAGTTTGGATTTTGATATGTGATTATTCATAAGCTTTTTTCACATTAACCCTCTGGAAGAATACGAGTTCTTGCGAAACATTAATCTTGAAATGCATCAGATCTCATCAATCAATGGATTTTAGATATATCAAGTATAAAGTTCATCTCTATATAGACATGAAAACTGAAAGTTGTATACAGGGAGTCTACATTAAATCTTGATTTATTCTACAGTCTAACTCCTGGTAGATAGCTCTATATATTCCTTAATGAGGATGAAAAAATCTGATGATCAGTAATTCCTTCCATTATACCTGAACGGTTTATGGACAGGTGCATGGACAAACACGGGCATCACTTGAGCATATTCAGAAAAGACTTTTCATGGGCCTTCTATATATTATCAAATATATATTACAAATCGGTATAAAATTCTAGGAAAGATACACTTCAACACCTTTATTGTCGAGGTTGACCCCGACAACATAATCTCACTTAATAGATGTGGAAATAGAAAGACATTATACTTTCCATATATCGTATTTCATTAAGTGGATCCCTCTGTTTGATTCCCACAAAAAATTTCAAACAAGCATATTTAGATGCATGGTGGGTTTAATGCATGGTATCACCAAATGAAATATAGAAATTTCTTCAAAATTATCTATTGTTGATGGAATTATTAAATGGTTTGAATGTCTTTGTAATTCGAATTTAACGTAATAGGGTGTGTGTGTGTTTCCCCAGAAGAAAATGACATTAACCAGTGCGATTCTTTTACATATATATACCATTATATATAAATGTATATATATATATATATATATATATATATATATATATATGTTTATGTGTAAAATTAACCTTCATGTGCATGGTCGTTATTATTCTGGAAGATTAATAACCATCTAATTATCAAACATTACACCTAGAATAGGTCCGACACAAACTTAATGAACAGGATATTATGTACATCACATATCAGAGCTGATTGAGCGCAAACAGCAACAAAGGAAAAAGGCATGTTTATATGAAAACCTCAATATTCCCGATACCCGCTATCTATTTTACCTGTCCTTATCATAAGAAACACTCAGGTCCACCTTCGTGGTGTGTACCTGCACACACAGGTGTGTCTTTGATGTCAGTGTTTATCAGCCGGATATATGAAGCATGTCTAAATACTGTCTCGAAATCATTTGCCATTATGCATGGCTGCAGCAATATGCCATGCATCATAGTAGTTATGCCCGGCCCCGTGGGACGTTTATCACCAAATGTACCTGCGGTATTTATTATCTATTCTATTTAACTTATTGGAAGATGGCGAGAGACACCAACATATATGCATGAATGGAGATACTAGTATACGCTTGCACAAAACAGCATGTACTAGTATATATCTTATCTGAAACATGAGTTTTTATCTGTCGGTATATATATTCATTTATGCCTGACTCATGATCATGCAGTGGCTATATATAAATGTGCTTGGACATACATTTCTATACCGGTTAATTATAGGCCTATTGTATAGTATAGTATAGTATAGTATAGTATTATATATATATATATATATATATATATATATATATATATATATTAACCTAAAGTAAACCTTCATCTTTATATATTTAAGATAATTTTTATATTGTCTGTCTCATATACCTTTAAAACTCAAATGACCCGGGAGAAGTTCATATTGTGGTTCTTCCGGGTGACTGGCTTAATTAGAGCACTTAGCACCTCGGTAATAAGTTACATATTACTACATGACCACACCATTTGTTACTATGAAAATGTTTTCTTCTCATGGGTGGCCTGGGACACAGAGCTAAGGATGAAAACCTAAACCATAAGAATTCGTGCGTTAACTCTTTACCAGTTTGAATTTTTGTAAGGTATATTGGTCGCCTGTAAGGTATATATATTGGTCGCCTGCATGAGCTCTATATGCATGCTCCCGAAAGCCAACTGAGAAAATTCAAATGTATAAAAAGAATTAACAGGAAAGCAATAATAACCTATTTTTTACAGCCATTATATATATATATATATATATATATATATATATATATATATATATATATATATATATATATAAATATATATATAATGGCTGTAGAAAAGTGTAATTACTAATTCATATTCTTTTGTATGTTTTATAACTATTTACCCTCTTTATATATATAAACACACACACTCATTATGAGATGTCCGTTATGAAAACGGTCCTGTTCATTGAGGCATTCAGCAATATAGAATGTTGTGTGTCCGTTATAAATAACTGTTCAATAACAGTATAGCAGTTCTTAAATCCTTCTTGAAAGAATAAATGGCAGACTTTTCCTTTCTACAATAAACTTACACAAAAAAATCAAGCTTCATGTTAAAACTCAATAAATAAACGACCAAACGTTTTAACTATATATACCTATAGAAATCTACTATTATGGGATGCTCCCCAATTCGTGTTTGCCTTCATTTATTCAGCCAATATCCCAGGTTCATTCGTGCTTAAGTGATCGTATATACATTCGTGAATATTCCTTGATGACGTTCCTAAATCCGGATCATGAATCGTATCCACACCAAATCTAATCGGTTCTACAATGGCCCATTCCTGAAATGCTCTGCAAATTTCATGAGATTCCGATTTATGATTGCGCGAGTTATTTTGTTAACAAACACACACATGCACATCACACAGACAAGTATATACAAACATACACACACTCGTAATCACACCATCACACAAAGGCAAACACACACAAGAAACGGGAATGTGCGCATATCCTCCTGGCGTAGGCAATAAACGGATAGATAACTCAGGCACAAAGGGTATTAAATCGTGAAGAATCATTAAGTGTTTTGACAGGTAAAGTAATATGGGGATGATTCGTTTTCCTTCCGTGATACACCGTGAATCTGCTGGCTAGAAATCAGCCAAATTACATTGACCATTAAACAAGGAATGGGACATTTCCCCAGCAGGCATACAGCAATAATCATTCCAATGCCAACATTTTGATCAGGGCATCGATTGTTTCGAGCATTAATTGCACAGTCCAGTTGGCTCAAGAGTAAGATCGGAAAGGTTTTCTCTGGGGCTAATTACACGTGTAAAGCACGGTGTGTACAGTGAGCCAGCAAACAGCACGGCATCGCCAACCCGATATGAGCAAACATTCTTGCCCTGACATGCCAGAGACTGGTGTGTCAGATCCTTCATATGGTCAGAGAATAATGTGCGGGAACCCCTGACCGGCACGTCGTGGGATGACAGGTGTTTTAATTGTCATGAAACTGTTCCCTTATTATAGGTACGATCTATTCTCTCCGTGCTGGACGAGGGATGATTATCAGAAATCTCTCTCTCTCTCTCTCTCTCTCTGTGTCTGTGTGTGTTGTTTATCCTGTCAATGTTCTCGTACATGTGTCTGACATAATTATTATTCTGCAAAAATAGTATTAATTTGTTGATAATAAATATTTTTTTCCGACATCATCAATAAATTTAACAGTTGAAGACTTTTCTTATAAGGAAAACATTGTTGTTTCCACGCATGTATGATAATTTAAATGTATAGTGTTCATCTACAATCTAAACTTGTTTTAAACAGAAAGAACGATTACAAGTTGCTATAAAAGTTATACATATATATGAACAGAGCAATACCCTAGCTCTTCCCTATGTTTTTTGGATTAAATAGCAATAAAAGTGCACGACTGCATGACTGCAAACTTTATTTCGACCATTAAGATTTTCTCTGTCAAGTATGAACACAGCTTTTACATTAAATAAATTCTATAAATGCGTTTACATTTACACTTTACTAATATTTGTATACATGTTTTATACGAATTTGTTTCGGTTTCAAACACTCTATTAACACAGGTGAAATCGGAAAGTCAAACAGTCACACGGTAAGTGCTGTGCCCAGCCATTCCAAGAACAATAGCCACTTGATCTTAATTCACACCTGGGGAAACTAATTGAGAATATGGGATGATCAAAGATGGCTAACAACAATGCGTGGCGCCGACTCCTTGTTTTCACTCCACCGTCAATTAGTTTACCTGAACTCACATTTGATCGGAAAGTCGGCGGCGTCGGTCTCTTCACTCTTTAATGTACCAACAGGCACATTGTTGAACAAATGAAGTGTGTGTGTGTTGTAAAAACAGATTTTTTGTACAAATTATCAACAATTGAGTGGACATTGAGATGAATTCCTGCCTAATTACTTGATACTTCCCTCATTCAAATTGCCTTCATTCATGTAAAAAACTATTTTGACGCAATAAACCCTTAATTTTTCATTTTCAAATGGGAATAGAGTTTCTGCTAATTATTTGATAATGAATTTTAATTAATTATGTAAAGTATGCTTTTCTCTATATGTTTACCTTTATGCAAATTATTATGCCGAAGTATAAACGTGTATACATAAGAATTTTTAAAATATCATTCACATCTATCGTTAATTAAAACAGATATGATATAAAGTCCATATACTGTCAAAGGTAGAGAAGCAGATGATTATTTGTCAGTGGTGACGAATAAAAGTTTTTAATTTTAAAACGGGGCAGAGAGAGGTAAATGTGGAAAATCCCAGAACGAAAGTCTAAAAGAAAGGAATCTGAGAAGAAAAAAATTGTGAAAAAAATGTAACGTATTGGGCTTGGTTAATAGTAAGCTTTTTAAAAACAAGCGAACAGGTCGCATTTTTTGTTTTAATATGATTAGCGCTTCCAAATGCTTACTTCTATAAAATGCTGCTTTATCAACTTATTTTTATTTGTTATGCGCCAATGATTAATTTTGTAAACAATCTGGTCAAACATGCAGATATACATACATATATATATGAGATAATAATAATAATAATAATAATAATAATAATAATAATAATAATAATAATAATAATAATAATAATAATAATTATAATAATTATAATAATAATAATGCGTAAAAGTAGAAGAAGAAAAAAATTCTTAATAATAATTTATGAAATTATTGAAGAAAAATATCATGATTAAAATAATAGTATTGACAAGACGTTAACAAAATATATATCCATGGCGCGCATGCCGTGCATGCTGTCTGTACAGTTGGAACAATTAATTCTACCCATTCAAGGCAAAAAATATATACATTTTAATGAAAATATCACTATATTCAATTTTCAATTAACTGTGCTTCCCATTCATTCGTAACACACTGTCAATGTTTTAATTTAAAGACCACCTACAGTTGGCGTAGCCCTAATGCTGATTTATTAGTAAATCTAACACTATACTCGCCACATGAACTTTCCCCTATACTAGCAGATGTAATCCTAATTTATCACACATTTAGATCATGGCTTCATTGGTCAAGCGGGTGCATCTATCAGTGACAAACCACGGTCAGCGTAAGGCCATAACATTTGACCGGATCATTTAGCACCACAACAATATGGCATCGTCCATCAGTGCCGATCATTGTGACAGGGTACCGCCGCCGTGATACACCTATCTCATTATGTTGTGTACGCTCTGCCCCCAGCGATCACACGACAGCACACCAAAAATATGTTAATCATTTACCCCTCCCGAGCAGGTGTTTACTTACGTAATTTTGATATGAAAGGATCCTCCTTTTTAAGTGAGTGTTGGCTTAATAAGGGAGATGAAATGAATAGAATAAAATAGGAAATAATTAGGTAAATATATTCTTACAACTTCTTATAATATTGATAATTTTTTATTATATTTGACATTAAATTATTATTTATTATGTTTATATTGTATAAATGTTTTTCCCTTTTTTTGAAGGTAAATCAAAGGGGAAATTATATTACAGTTTTAAATTTCTCAGAAACGTTTATATTTTTTAATCTAGCTTATCGCTTCCTTTCATTCCCCTGACAGTCTTCTAGAAACGAATTGTGTATGCTTACATGTATTATAATTTTGCAGTTGCTTTGCAATTAATAATTCCATCTCCCACCACGGACAATGCATTGTCTTAACTTTAATAGAATATGAGCTGAAACAAAATGATTGGTATTCATTAGAAATGTATTTTTTTTTCTCAGGCATCAAAATATATGGATGTTAAAATAGGAATTATTCCTGTACGTTAGTTGTCCGACAGTTAGAGGACCATGACTCTCTTGTGAGGCGATTGCTACTTCGTAAAACATACAGTCAAGCTGATATGCATTAATGCTGTCAAACAATATACAAGGTCTTTATTTTATTTTATTACATTTATTAGTTTACTATCTTAAATGGTTTGATTTCCATAATGTATACGCTTTTACAATAGATGCAAACGTGAGGATAAAAGATAACACTATTGATGCACTTATATTGTTTTTAAGGACAGTATTTGCCTTATTTATATTGGTATTTGGTCATGAATAAACGCTTAACATTTTCCTGCTGACCAAATGATGTTCGACTCTTTACATTCATATATCCTTACAAAATGGCTGACACTTAGCAGTAGTAATCAGATACCTGTAAAAACAACGGATAAAAGATGGGCGGCACGGGGCCTAAAGGAACCTGCTTTAACAAGGGAGAGATACACGGAAAGGGCCGTTCACTATAGATTGATAAGAAAAGATCGGATTTGAGTTTGTGTGGATGTCCGCCCCCTAATTCTCATATTGCCCCCGCCTACCCGACCTCCGGTTTCACCCCGGATATACTTGGCAGGACCGTGTCCACTATGCCTACATCGGGGGTGTCAGGTTTAATGACGCAAGGCTGATGACGCGCACCTCCATGGCTGCACCACCCGCGCGCTCATTATAAACGTGTCAATTTCTGATGTGTGGGATCTGGTGATGAATTGTTCAGGTCATTACTGGTCGGTTCCCGGCGCTGCCAACAATACGCCGCGAGACATCGCCGTAATACAGCCATCCATCACCCATCCACACTCACTCAAACATGACATTGGTTTATCAGAATCTGTAACGTTCAATTGACCACGGATCTTCTGACGACTGGCACTAATTAAGATTATCCGACCATATCAGCTGAAAAGGAAAGTGAATTTTGAACGCTACAAAGCCAGATAGATAGTATATAACGGTATGTTTAAAAATAGAACATGCATGCACCTCCAAACTGAAAGTAACCTTCCGCATTAATTGTTAAACATAAAAAGGCAGTGTTTCTGATAAACCAAACCTTAAATTACCATAATCAAATAATTTCTTTTCGTTTTTTTTTTCTCTCGAAAAATCGATAAAAAACGCGTTTTCCTGAGAACTTTCTCTGGATATGCTTAAAAAAAGCAAAAGATTAACCCTTCAAAGAAAGGAATTAATGACACGTTCAAATATATATGTATATAAGCTACGACTTGATGTCTGTATGCAAATTTAGAATAAATATGGTTTTGAGATATTCTATACATACCATATATTCACAATATATATTGACTGTATATATAATGCAGTGTGATTTTTCTAGGGAGTGCAGCATGTAACGGCGGCGTCTCTTATAGGAAAGAAAAAAAAGTCAAAGAACGTCACGCATAACATTGATTGGTTTGCGTTTCCTGTCTGTCTCACTCTCTGTCATAAAACAGGATATCATTTGCATAAACACCGCTTTATTCGAAAAAGATTACCAAATATAACCAGTAAGAGAGATTCCCAGCGTTACTGCTGGGTAAATCGCTATATATAGACCATCTGTCTCAAATAAATATACATAGGTTTCATCAAAGAGAAGAATTTCTTGGCCAGGTGCAAAAAAGGATTTTTTATCTGAAGCGCATGTGAAGACAGGTTATAATGCTATCAATATAGAAAATACCATTTATTTCCTTTGATTTATATTCTTTTTAAAGAAAAATGATTTTTTCTGACTATCTGCATAATATTTCTAATAAAAGCTTCAACGCCATGCACTTAATTCAGAGAGAATTTGTAAAAAAAAAAAATATCTTATCCAATAATTTCAATCTGATCTACTTTTCGTAAACACATGTTTTTCAACTCAAGGATACCAGACTGTGTATCCAATTTGAAAGTCGTCATATATATGATATATATGTATTGCTATATGTAATTCTAATTTTTTCGAAATAATTAACTGTTAACCTTGGGGATAAAAAATAAAAAAAAATCGTTTACAATTCAATGAAAAAATCGTATATATATATATATATATATATATATATATATATTAAAAATTGTTGAAAATAGTTGCAAAGAGCCATATTTTTTATGAGTTTTTTTTTCTTTTTTTTTGTTATTTCTTGTGAAAAGTAAAAACGTAGTAAAGTAATTGAATTTTTCAAATGTGGGAAGCTTTTAGACGAACCCCAAAATACGTCTTTGTATGTTAAATTTGACAAAGTATATAAACCCACTGAAAACTTTCCTATAGGGCAAGGAAATTCGTGTTTGAGCAATTTAATTTCTTTTTATAAAGTTTCAGCGCTGTGCAAGTCTTTGAATTTTTCTATTAATCATGAAAGTTCGAAAAATGGTGACACCAAATTTTGATGCAATCAAGTTTAATAAACACAGTATAAATGATCGGTGTAATACACTTTATATATACACGTAGTTATTACATGGGGTCCTGTGAGTATATACACGCATTTTCAGGATTATTCACATGCATCAGACAACCTAATCTTTTGAACTTTTAAAAACAAGTGTATACTACCGCCTGGAGCTCTGAGCGAAAGAGGTGTATTAGCTACAAATATGTGATACAATCCTACCATAAATATTCTCTAATCACCAAATCATTCACGCACATCACATAATCACCAGGGAAACCCTTTCTTCCTCGCGTCTCAGCGACCAAATCGAGTGGTCAGCTAAATCCAGAGGGCAGTCCCACGCTGACCACAAAGAAACAGATCGAATACGCGAAAGCTGTTAACTTTTTGTCTTTGGTCGATGTAGACATTAGCTCCGGGCTGTACAAACATGGCGAATTCAAGGACCGCATTCAAGTGGAAAATCGTAGAGAATGTAAATATATGAAGTCTGCGTTCAGCTAATTTTGTATGACAGAGATCGAAGGGTTTCCGATAATGCTACGCAAATGTCTAAAACCATGAAGTGTTTACACCCCACATCTGTTTCAGCTCAATAAGGAGTTTTAATTAATAAGTAAATTAGAATATTAATTTGCATACATGTATCTAACTTTATCTATAACCATATATATTGACGTTACGCGAATCCTTAGGTATAGCATACTTGGCCGCATAAATTATAATATATGACACGAGATATTTCGTGATTCTTGATAACCTATCGATAACTGAACTGTAAACGTTTAGATCATGCAGCCATAATCTTATTTTTGTTTTCACAATTTTTTGATTATGCAGTATAACACAATTGAATTAACCACGTCAAGAGCATTTACAAAGAACCGTATTTCATTAAAAAATAGTCTTGTATATATAGGAACAAAAACATCATGACAGATCCACTTTCAACAATATGTAAGTTTTATTCTAAAAAAATATATATATAAATATTATTCATTTTATAGTGTTCTACATATCGATTTTAAATGCCGCTGTATACAATATAATATATAAAGATAATCGACAAAGTTTAAAACTTGATTATCTACACATTAAATTAAAACGATAATAGAAGTGACATGTGACTATATATAATGTGGCAGCGTTCATTATAATTAATTAAGGAAAATATATTAAGATATGATAAACTTTAAAATCGGTGCTTAAATAAACAGGTTTAAATAACTCTCACGTCTTATGTAATTAATATTATTTGTCAAGTTTAGGTGTAAATTCCGTCTCAGACACCAGAAAAAAAAACTATTTTTTTTCTGAACATGAATAAAATGCACATATTCACTGACTTGTAAATGAATTAGTTAATCGTTAACCATTGATTTTAGGTCAATTCAATGTCAAGTTAATGGCTATATTCCTAATTTCCTATAGTCACTTAAATATAAGCAAGATATTTATAAGTTTTAAAATTACAATTATATAATGCATGGTGATCTACAGTGTGAACTCTGTAAATTTTGATAAACATGTACATGAAATTTGTGCATATTATATATATATATATATATATATATATATATATATATATATATATATATATACAAATATAATCATTTTGCACATCACAAATACAAATACAAATACACACTTTGACTGTATTTAAATACAAATACAAATACGTATATGACCCTAACCCTGATATATATATATATATATATATATATATATATATATATATATATATTGTTTGTGTAACTGATAAATAAATAAATGTAAAAAAATGTAACTAGTCGTTATAGTCTTTATAATTGCCTGCACATGTAACCTGAAAAGATCATGAGAAGAATAACTGATATCTATGCCGGTGGTACATTTATTTGACAAATATCGATATTATTTAATGTTTAATAGTATAATGGATATAAAACTAACAGTAAATCTACTGAAAAATACTGAATACTATTTAGTTTGGTTTCATTGGTTCGGCTTATGTACATAAATTAAGTTAATTCCATTCCTATACATTAGTTGTATACCCTACCCATTGCCCGCACAATATTATAACAATCATGAAAATATCCGTTGCATGTAGATAGATAGCTAAGAAGCAAATAGCGTTAACATCAATCCGAATGGGTTAATATTCATTTCCCAATTATTTGCCTTTCCTCTCGATTCAACAATGGATATGATAATGAAATAAATAATTAGTCTTTTACGGGGCACACCACAATTATGCTGACATTATTAATATGAATATCGTTGGCTTTATAACGCAAATGGGCAAAGTGTTTATCATTTTACGACATGCCACAAATGGACACGCGTGTCGTGATTTATCGTGAGGAGAACAGCTTCATCAAGAGAAGTATATAACGACCGTACAATCCATGTGTGTAGATCAAATATCAGTCCGGCGATCTTTCAATACAGAGCTGTATCTTATTGGCACGGAGGGGGGCTTCAGGTGGCAAATATTGCATACCAAGCAAATACATCTTACAAACGCTACAAACATGAGTTCCACCATGTTTGTATGCTCTTCAGCGGTTGGAAATCGCAACAAGACTGCCATTATTGGTATATGTTTGCTCTTCACCCCGCATGCTTAGAGACCTCCACTCCCCATATATAAAGCACAAATGACTTTCAACAGCTCTGCAAATGTTGACCATTGTGAACATTTCCATCATGAATTGTATTGCAATATTTTAGTTTGGGACCCCATGCGTGATGGTCGCATTCACACCCTCGCAGAGAACTGTGTAGATTATTATCTTGAGCGATTAGCGGTCCCACTGTCGACCGGCTGTGCACTATTGGCCCAAGCGTTAAGCTAGTTGCTCCATTACCCTTTCACCGGGCTCCTGGATGTCTGTGAATGGTAAAAGTACGGACAATATCTGCCCTAAGCTAGTGTGCTAGAAACGGCCTAGCAGGTACTTGTGACATGGCGTTAGGTTCTTGAAGCGTTTCTCGATGACTTCTACGATCACCTCCTGCCCGGTAAGGCTAAATTTTAATAGCTTTTAACTTCTGCCACGCATTCACTAAGTGACTAGCGTGACAATTTAGTACTCCACGAATTCATCGTTTATATGTTTAAGTAGCCTGTTATCGTCAATCCAATACACAGAAATACGGTACTATGATATTGATTCGATGACGACAACAGTGCCTTAACTGCACCTGCCTAGAATTACGTTAAATAAACTTGGCATTTATTTGACATATTTTAATGCAAGCACAATATGCATGGTCATATTTTGATGGTCATATATAATTTGGCGTATATTATACACACCCATCGAATGTTCAGGGTAAGGAATTGAAGAATTCTCAGCCTATGACAAACGGATTATATATATAGCTCCGGTGACTTTATATATGTATATATCTATTCCCATGCAGAACCTATATATATATATTTATGACTTTGTTAACTTTATTATTATATTTTTGTTCTGTCGTTCTCTTCGAGTTTATATTATAGGTCTACAAAATGTCCAACTGATTTCATAAACTACATTTAATTGACCATTGGTTTTATTAATATATGTTTTTCGAAGATATATATATATATATATATATATATATGTGTGTGTGTGTGTGTATATATATATATATGCATATGAATGTTCTTTTTTATGCTTGTATATCTTGTTTAAAAATAAGTATAGAGAACAAAATTTCTTCCAAGTCTATACAAAAAGGCTCATTTATTTAACATATATAAAAATTACAAATATCTGAAAAGTATTTGAAAAGTTTTTGAAAGTTTCGATCTGTATACATGTCTGCTTACATCGCTTTATATGGACATTATACAAGCTGCCACTTATATACATGCAAGGTTGTTTAATTAAAGCAGGAGGTTTAAGATTCCTCGGAAGATAAACACGTATAGTTAATTTATCAAATATATATATATATATATATATATATATATATATATATATATATATATATATCTTGTATCTTTAGACTTTATAAAGGTATTTAGATTTGATCCGAGAATATTTATAATAATCCCTCATATTTACGATCTGTGCGATTCATATAAAAGAAATTTCTTTATTTACAAAAATGTCTTATATATACACCTGTGTATGTCACCTCAGATGAAGGGGGCATATCGCTTACAATGACTTATATAGAAACTTATATCAGGATTTAAAATGCATAAGTGACATTGTTTAACGAACACATCATACATAAATTCAGAAAATGAATCATTTGAATTAATAGTCTATAGTTCGTTTAATGATTGAAATATAGGTATAAGCGAAATGGAAAATATTCATTGGGAGAGGGTGTTTTTATCAAAAATATTACACAGATCATGCACACAGTTGATATATATACGTTTAACTCATACATGCATGCATGCGGTCTCCTTTGACTTCTGCATTCAATCGGCGTCCAATATACTGGTTTAAATGTTCGATAAAACAAATTTCGTGAATCTTGATAAATAGTTGGCGTTTTATTCTTATTATAAACCTTATAAGCAGTTTCTGCACACATAATAATTTTTTGAATGCATTCCACATGTCGCAGTATAAATTTATTGACAGACAACAACAGATGCACAATTGATGGATTAGACATGTAGTCAAATAAAGATCACGTTAAGGAGCGGCGACAAGATGCTGGTACTGCATGGATGAAATGTAAAGACACGTGTACAACATGCAGCCAATGGCCAGCCGGGATACAAGATTATTGACTTCAGAAAGAAGCTGAAATGAAAGTGCATGGAAATATTTAGGAAATACACCGTATAGAGCTTCTAGGTGATACTCCTATATATAACAATATATAAATATGTATATACGCGCACAGATGGATCCATGTTATGAGAGATCTAATAAATTGATAAGAAAACGCATAAATAAAGTTGGGAAAGAAAAGATTGGAAACGTCCACATCACACATCTCAAGTGGATGTATATACATGCACATATATGCAGCAGTCACTAAATACACATACTCCCACATTCTGTAGAATCGTAAGCCCATTTGGCAGCGGAATTATACGCTTGGGCGAATATGAAACAAGATGAAATCTATGATAAAGGAGCGAATGAAAAAACGAGTCTGAATTTCCATAGAAACCAGTCTTTCTGCTGCTTTTGCTCAATAGAACGTAATGTGCAGGTACTGGCAGCTATCCCTCGGGGCGGGTGGCCAGGTCTTCCCCGGGTTGACATCGAGGAAAATGTAATACATAAAGACGTAAAGAATAAATTATAGACCCCGCCAGATGCATGTGTCATGAATTTCATGCCTGCTGGAGCCGTATGCCGGAGAAAGACCAAACAAATAAAACCTGCTTTCCGCTCGGATGGGTTTGACAGTTTGTAGGTTGCACGGTGTATTTGGATTAAGACACGCCCTATACAAATCTCGTCATGTACTGATACAAAACAAACACCTATACACATTCCGGGTATTTTTTATGTTTATTTCTGCCCACGATTCCATTGATACATTTAAGGTGCAGCACCTGAGAGGTGATAATTGCGAATTATACAGATATCTTAGCGGGACAAAACGCGAATAAAGATACATTTGTACAAAAAAATATGCATGGTATACATGGTATAGCTTTCGAATGTAAAGGATATAAGACAAATCACACAAATATGAAAATGCATACTTTTACAACACGCTATATAGAAGTGCAGAAAACCAAACCGTGTAAAGTACCCACTGATAATCTACTTATTTAGATACAAAATACTCAAATAATTAATATATATATATCTTATATATATCTCTATATATAAATATTTATACGTCAGGATTACGGGAGGAAGTAATATACTTTTTTGACTCGCTCTCTTTGTCCTGTTTATGTTTCAATTCACCCATCTTAAGTCGACGCATGCACTCAGCAGGGGTATAGGAAAACACTTTACTTTTGTTGGATTTTCATCCATATGACCTTATTCACAGTTTATGTTGTTATAACCCCGGCATGCAGGTGTTTCGGTTAACTTGGTCTGTATAGAATATACAGTCCGCTGGTGTCGTTAATTTTTAAGCTGGAAGTATATATTTCCGAGTAGTATATATATACAATTTTACCGTACAGTCAACGGCAATGTATACTCCGCTTGCACATATCCCTATAACCCCCCGCCCCCCCCCCCCCCCCCGAAAAAAAAGAAAAGAAAAAAAAAGAACACACACAAACACACACACATTTTAGTTTATTTCATCTTAAAAAAAATATCAATATAAAAGTCGAAGCCGGAATTTAACACTCTATATATGTATACAGATGCATGGTATATCATTTATATTACAGCAAAATAAGTTTTATGTGTCATATGAAGTCATTATTTAAAGAATTATAGGTAAAGAATTCTAGTTCTTTAGAAAGCTTATATGTGTATGTCTTTTCTTGGATAGTTTTTGATAGTTGATAAAACAATAATTCCTAAAAATCGCACATTAACACAGATATATATAAACGTTGAGAGGGAGAGAGAGGGAGAGAGATTTTTCCTCCTTAAAAGTTACGCTTAATTAAAATGAACGTGTGGTACCTTTTACTATTATAAATGTCATTGCAGCTATACTATACGTTGTATAACGTGCATTTTCACTAAAAATGCATGTGCTGCAGGTATAAACACATCCTAAACCTATCAACTACACCTGTAGATTCATGGACTTGGACAAGGTATATATATATATATATATATATATATATATATATATATATATTTATATATATATATATATATATATATTCATTGCATGTATATATAGTTTGGGAGACACGAACGGTATATAGTGTATTGTAACTGAGCACAGATGGTTACGTATCGCTCATGGCTGTCTGCCGTATACGGGAGGGAGATAAACATGTATCGTATATATACGTCAGTGGTTATAATATATAGATAGGAGCGAAAAACTCTAACGGATGTTTGCGATTTTCCAATCTACACACATATATATCAAGTGGATGACTGTCAATACACGAAGATGGTCTTTGTATACATTTATATATACACGATCCCATACGAGGCCTTGAATATATATATAGGTTTATTTATTTTTAGTTTGACTAAACAAACCTTCAATTTAAAATGCAATAAAGACGTGAAATGATTTCTATTCGCAGAAGAAGTCTATTGATATTACATGCATTATGTGACGAAATATCTTTCACGTAATCGCGGTAACAATGGCCGGTGAAAACAATTTTTGCGATGTTTATGATATATCTCAAGAAGGGGGTTAAACGTTAAATTACTATATATTTATTGTAAATATTTCTGTGAAACCATAAAGCACTGCATCCACTGAAGGTTTCCCATATATATGTTAATACAACTTTGCAGGTTATATGTTTTTATGCAACCAAAGGGAAACCATAATTTTTCGCTTAGCTGACTTTCAGTCAGGCTAACCTGCATGTAGCGGTATTCTGTGTCCGCTGTCCTTCCTTCCGGTCGCCCGTAATTAATTGATAACCGTTAGAACTAAGGTTACGTATACATAATACTATATAGTATGCAGACACCTCCTGCTGAAATCTTCTTCAAAACCCAATATAAAGTAACAGTGCAAGACTTGTACCTCGGAGCTGTATATGTGCAGCGAAAGCATACTTTTATAAATCGTGTTTTAGGCATTTTACCAAAAAATTGCCCTTCGGGTCACAGAGGAGAAGCCCATGTATACATATATATATATATCCTAATCAGCATGCAAACTTTTAATAAACTGGCTCTTCCATACAGGTCTTCAGAAATGTTATACTTATACAGTTGTCTGGTTCACTGCTATATATATCTTGCATAATTTCCACTAATACTATACCTACAAAATTCCAATATCAAATAAGGCACGGATTATCATGTAATTTGTTATGTATGTTTTTCATGGAAAGGCACTGGCATGACACTAGTGCCACCATCTATATTTTTCATTTTTCTATCACATTTTTACTTGCCCTTTGTGAGATTCTGCGAAATTATATATCAATATAATATTATATCAATATAATTTTCTCAGCTATATATATGTATCTGATCTTGCATTGCTTATTGTTAAGATATTAATTATAGAGTAAAACAAGACTGGTTGTGCAACCTATATTTTCATTTCCCGTTTTACTTTTATTTTTAGACTGCCAAAGTATACAGCACTTGTGTTTCTCAGCTGTGAATTCATATATTTCCCTTAAGCTTCGGATACGTTTATCTACTATATATATATATATATATATATATATATATATATATATATATATATATACAGAACCACCCCGTATAGGTGCCACCTATATATATCATTTTATATATACACTACGCATTTTTACTGTGGTATTTTTTGAGATGCCAAATTACAACAAATCGTGCCATTTTTCAGTATATTATTAACTTTGGTATGCTTATATCATGAGGCTGGCAAATTTATAGCAGCCATCTTATAGAATATTGACAAAGTAATCATACACTTTTTTATATAATGCAGGTTGAAATAACACGTTAACAATTTCTGAAAACCCGCAATTTTTAACAATAAAAAGCGGCCAAAAGGACCCTATAAAGCCCAAGACTGAACAGTATATATATAAATTACCGCGTGCACGATCGGCACATTTTGAGTACAGATTCATACAAACGCATAAAGGTATATATGTGTTTAAAGCAGACGTGTATTTCTATGATCCGACAGAGTTTGAACAAAAATAGAAAAAAAATTATTATGTGACTTAGGCTAAAAAAGGTATGGTTCTCAGGCACTTTTTTCATAAATCAGTGCGCGGGCGATATTTTTATTTTACCTTTTTTGTATGTTTCGCTAAAAATGTCATATGATCAGGAAAACGCATGCATGATAATAACATAATTTTGTTGGTTAGACAGGTAAAAGCACTACATAACATATAGGGAATCTTATGAAAATTGTATTCTTTTATCTTCTTGAAAGATGAAAATCAAAATAAAAATTTTTCGTGCGGGTGGTTGAAATTGCGCGCAGTGCCTGAGAATCATACCTTTTTTAGCCTTATAGTTGTGAATTTAAACGTATATATATAGTGTCTAGGGTCATGCTTAACAACTGAGCGTCCAAACCTACCGGTATATGGTTTACTTGTTAATATATAGCTGTAGTGCCCATTAGCTTTAACAGCTGAAACGTGCACCTTAAAGTCAACCTTCAATCCTATTACCGTATAACAAAACAGTTCGGAAGATACTTTCTTTGAATGTTCCTTAATTGTACACAAAAGTGGAATTTTTTAATTCGGTATAAATACTTCACTCTTGTATATGGTAAGTTTGATGTTTTTTTTTCATGTGAGCTATCTATAAGAAAATAAAGATCACATGCACATACTCCATGCAGTAAAGGAAACAGTAACGATCTGTGCATTGAAGAAAGATATAAACAGACGGACAAACAGCGAGTATATACACATTTCATATTATAAGGTTCAAACACCTTGCGGTTATGGTCCGTTTCTTTACAAAACCAATTAACCTATTATTTTATTATAATATGAAGATATCAGTTCTGCTACATCCGCCAGGCATCATTACTCTCACCACATGTATACCGCTAGAAAGAGTGAATCACGGAGCCCACACCCAAACCAGAGCACAGTCATTACAACACACTGTGTGAAGCCAGTAATTTTCTCACCCATTAGTGTTTTGTGGCGTTCAGTAAATCTATTTCTTCTGGTATGTGTATGTTTAGTACAAATGGTGTAATCATTGGTACATTTACGGTACAGACCACGTTTTTGTTTTGGTTTGTATTGTTCTGGTGTGTGTGGTAATAATCCCATCTCGCGGGACCGTAATGCAAATTTTCTATCATAGTAATCACGGCGGTGATTATTTGTGATCTATTGCGACAACAAATGGTCCCCTGTTCGGCCGCTGCTTCTTAATGCTCGGTTGCGCTCCCGATGTGTATTTACCTGGACTAGATAATTTGCTGACATCCCCACCCGTTGGTGTCATCTCTAATGCGGGAATGGGGGTCATCAAGGCATGTGCATAGGAACTCTACAGCGGTGGTTCAACTAATAATGTGACTTTATATTTCAGCGGGTATTTCGTATTTGCCCTCACTTTAGTGCGCGTGCCGAGTCACCTTTACGTATGCACGTGCCAGAAACTGTCCGCAGGTCAAGTTCTTCACTAATTAATGGTTCAGAAATTTGCATTATGTTATGTTACTGCCCATGAATACATTTTGCACGTGGCGTTATTACTTGGCACATGTCAGCTTGTTACACATATAGGCCTATACATGACTGACTGCGACTGACAAAACAACATTCAGTGTTCCTTTGTGTTCATGCTTAACCATAATAAGATGGTCCCATATCGAATACAAATATAACATGCATGGTTAAATATACCACTTTGCAAATACAATGGAACTGATAACAAAAATCGAACAGTGATAAATTTGTGAGTGATATTCTATAGGTGGAGAAGAAAGGCTCGGCAGAAGACTAATTAAGAATATGCCGGTCACGGACTTCCGTTAGGCCTAGTGGACCAGGCAATATTTGGAATACTTAAGGTATTCCCCCTATACCGTAAGGAACCGTTTATTAGTTTGGTGGAGACAGTCGCCATGTTGATCGCCGTCTTTTACTGCTTACAGACAAATACCACGGTTGAGAGATCGCATAAAAGGCAATATCCGTCTACATCAATGAGTCCTATTTTATTTTGAAGCATAACACTAGATATATTCCGTATTATTACCATGGAAATATTGTTGTCCTCGGGTGAATGGTTGGTATAGTATCTTAGAAATACAGCAGTATATAAACACTCGTGTTATTCGAGCCATCCACACTAGAGTTATCCAAATAATAAAAGACACAATAGAAATATACACATTGATAATAATTGTTTCTTCACAGTCCGTTGGTTAAAGACCCAAACAATGTGGGCGATAACAGCTGAGAATTGTGATCAAACGTTGCGTTTCATTAAACCCTACGGTAACTGTCATTAACAAGAGGAGTGTAATCTCAATATTTGCATGTAATGGCAATGAAAGCAAGTTACAGAATTCGGGTTTTAGAACCTTGTTATGTTTACCCATTGTTGACGAGTTTGTGCACCTGTCGATGTTTTTTGCATCGTCCTTTTTATATTTTATGTATTCAGGAAAAAGAAATAATAACGCGGGAAAATAAGTGCGGAAGTTTGCTATACACAAAGGGTGTGATAAAATTATAAGAGAGAGAGAGAGAGAGAGAGAGAGAAGGAGAGAGAGAGAGAGAGAAAGCGTGCGAGCGGGAAATGCATGCGTGAGATATCAATTATATAGATACATGTATATATATATATATATAAATATATAAATATAGCCAATATACTGCTTAACCACTTTTTCAATTGAATATACCGGTATTGTCATGGGTATAAAGGGTATATATTTGGTTGTCGTTGTGTAGGATACAAAAAAATGTAAAACAAAGACAAACTCTCTCTCTCTCTCTCTCTCTCTCTCTCTCTCTCTCTCTTTCTCTATATATATATATATAAATGTATGTATACAAGTAAATACAAGAAATTTAAGATTTAAAACATGCAACACACGTGCAAATACGTTTGTTCATTCGGTAGCACTTATTAATGGGTGCACATGCATATACTGTGGTGAAATGAGTTTTTCTTCAACAAGCTATACACAAATACAAACACTTGTTCACATATTTTGAGATATATATACTTAGATTTATTTACATGTTAAACATGTATATAAAAAGAATGCAATAAACCGCAACTTAATTTTTGATTGTCCGTTTAATTCCCATCACCACCGGATGGAACAAAGATTAATGAATAATATCACACATATATGGCAGAGCGTAAACTTGCCAGGAGATTCCTGCAACATTACGACATTATAAGTGAGAGGCCGATAAAACTCTGCGGAGCCCACCTTGTTATATGAATTAAGAGGTTATACATGGTTCACTTATGATTATATTACACGGTAGGGCACATTGAGTATATCTGGAGTGGGTTGAGTGTCGTTTATGGCGTCGCAGTATAAGTATCATAGTTCTTGCGTAAGTGTCAGTGTCACACCCACACCTGTCATAATTTTCAGGCACATTTATGTCTTCTATATTATCTGCACTTGACTCGTTTCCAATATGGCTGCCTCAAGACCAGGAAAGCCACTTACTCATCGTGCATAAGTAAAAAAATATGACCATGAGAGTGTTAGCAAATTTTCTTTTGTAAACCGGGTCTTTTTTATATTATATTATATTATATTATATTACATAAATAATAGTTCAAATGTATAATAATACAATATTATTTTGTCATATTTCTAGATATATGTTATTATAAATCGACCTGCAGCTGTCAGCTGAGTTACCGCTATAACTTATATACTATTTTATGTATTGACAGTTTTTTTTATTTCCCGCTTTGTTATACTATGGAAGAACATGAGTCCTTTAGTTTCCTTTTCGACTGAAAACACAATGCCTGAAAGCTTTATCAATCATGGTACAAATGAGAATGCCTCACAGCTGTGCTTTATACATGATAAATATCGCGACCGTATGGATGGATCTTCGTATACACATGCAATCGGAGATATCAAACTTGCAGCTGTTATCTGTCCGTGCTTACCTGAAGTTATACGGACCAGGTGTACATATAAACGCATGCAACTCAGCATGTTTATACTAATAATGTTTCGTCCTTATCAAACACACGTGCACATGCAGTTAGATATATTTATTGTTTTGTCAATATGAGAGAATGACGGACATGTGTCAAAGTTCCAGTATACCCTCATGCTTATGATATATCTCATACTCACGATATATCTATAAGTGCAACCTTAGCCTTTTTAAATAACACGCTTTGTTACATGCAGTTTAATTTACACATGCATGAAAAAGTCAGCCATGATGATGACGGTATAATGCATGCACGTGTTCTTGTGCACACTTAGCCTGACTGACTGACGCTGTATAAAAAATATAAAAAAAATAGATGTCATGTAAGCAAGTTGACATATATAAGGTATATAAATTTTGTAAAGTTTATCAGTTGTTTATCAGATCCACACAGTATTCTCTGTAAATATGTATATATTTATATAAATATATATATATATATATATATATATATATATATATATATATATATATATATATATATATATATATATATATATGGCCCCTAGTGACATACATACATGGCCTGCGGAGAGAGGAGGCGCGGGAACATCTGAGGACACAAAAGTGGGCCGCACAGAACAAACCTAAGATTCCTCTTAGCATTGTAACACGACGATAAATTAATATTCAATGTCGACGCGCTCCATAACTCAAGATGTTACAGCCATTTCCCGGTCATATCTCTGCCTCGCCACATGAAAGAGCCTTTCATCAGCTTCTGTAACTGAAAAAAAACTTGAAATTAGAATGTTCTGCTTCGCTGAACCACGATCAGTCCTTGCCAACAACAGTATAAGTTACACAGGAACGCGGAATATATATATATATATATATATATATATATATATATATATTGACTTTTATGTAACATGCACTTTCAATAACATAGAATGACGATAAGATAACATGTTTACTATTTTTTTTAATGTATACACTTATCACTAATAATCTTCAATGGATGGCAAAGATAGAGAACAAACATTCGTGGAAGATCCTTTAAACATAAAAATGCAAATCTTTATCATTTATCTAATAACAAACTGTAATGAACGATACAGCGGTAAAAACAGTAACATCGTAAATGTTATAATAAACCAGTTTTTTGTATTATAAACTTGTTTTTCAAAACTATTCATAGGCTCATGAATTTCATATAAATCGTCAAAATTCTTCATTTCCAAAACTTCTTAAATAAATATACTAATTAAATATACTTAGGATCGACAGACCAATCCATGTGAGTAGAGAGAATTGGACCAAATAACACAACAGCGATCGACATGAGCTATGACTTGAAAGAAACAAATGTACCAATTTATTAGACGAATGATGTATGTATACTACAAAGGGAAGGATAATGGCCAATGGAAATTCAAAATTTGTTAGAGTTTCTTTGAACGTCAAAATTACGGGTTTGACAGGCTCGAGGGCACGTCAGTTTTAACCCATCACCTGCGCGCGCGGCCCTGTTGTAATCGAGTCTAGCATTCTCTTTAGTTTTTATTATGACACCTTGTATAATACTGGACCCAGGGGTGCTTCCCGCGAGCATGGGGCGTGGGTCAGCTGTTGTCAGTGGTTGTTGATAAATATAGTGTTGTTGAACGGGACTGACTGGACGGGTTTTAATTGGTAGGCCTCATGCCGACTCTTTTAACCTTTGGCATCTGTAGAACTTGTAATTAACCCAAAGCGGCTGATTCAAACCAGGTTTAATACCCTGACACTTAACTCATGCGCGTATATAGCGGGAAAACTAATGCTATTATTTACGTATTAGTTCGATATAAAATTCATGGTGGGTTTATATAGTTACCGAGAAAATGATCTGGCAAAATTAAAATTAGGTCATCGCACCTGGGCTGTGCGGAGATGCGTGATGTGGCTAATGGTGAAATGATGCCGCTCAGTTTACGGAAGGAGAAATCTGTTCAAGACCAGGTGGGCATCAACTGTCCGGTAAATACAGACGAGGGGGCAGTCCATGCTCATTTAATGACCCCCTACTAACTGAACAGACGCCTTGTGTTTTCTGGCCAGGTAAACCGAGCTCGCGACAACCTCTGCTTCATTATCTGCTATTATAATTCAGCGAGCGCTCATTGGCCGCCCGCCTGTGTCACGTGACCTCTCGTTTGGTTAGATGCGCCCACAAACACTCGGTGCGTGGTTGGAGGCGGGTCATTTTGTGGAATCACGTCACGTATCGGGTTACACTTAGTAGTAGTGCGGGACCTCCATGTGTAAGGTATTGTAGACGGGAACTGACCATGTAAAGACAGCTATTTGTAGTTCTACCAGCCATAAATTGACAACGACTTACTTTGGCCAACACTTGAAAGGTTGTCGCTCATTGAATATCTGATTTCTCTGGTACTTGCAGATAGTGGTTGGTGTCTATTGACTGAAGCCTGTAAGTGTAAACACTTGGAGTGGAAGGAATCGCCATCATACCTGAAGCTGCAGTAAGAAATGACTTAATTTACATTTATGGGAAAAGGAGGACCTCTGCAAATGCATATGTAATTCAATACAAAAGCTGCTGCAGACCCGAATGGACTCTAGCATTGCTCGCAAGTCATACGGTTCATGAACCGGCTACAGGCATTGACGTAACTCCTGGAAATATCAGCAATGCTGTTTTCGTTATGGGATGGAGGATATGGATTAC
Organism: Sipunculus nudus; assembly: GCA_026874595.1. Classification (NCBI taxonomy): domain Eukaryota; kingdom Metazoa; phylum Annelida; class Sipuncula; order Golfingiida; family Sipunculidae; genus Sipunculus; species Sipunculus nudus. Next base: position 25,159,053 of record CM049315.1, on the reverse strand, counting down.
GTGAAGTGTTTATAAAGGCAAGCTTGCTTAATCCTATGCAGAAAACAATATAACATATTCATCAAGGGATTTTCATTATAAGAGAAATTGACTAAATATCAAATATCGAATAATGGCGGATGTTACAATCATTTTTGTGACTTTTACATGTATGCTGGTGTATATGGTGACGTCACAATCAGTAATAAACGTCACTTTAAGCACGACGGAAGAGTTTGGCCCAGGACGAATGGTGGGAAGCGTTCTTCACTCGGCGCATCTGGATACAAAATACAACAACACAGTGCTACCTCGTCTAAGGTTTAAGTTCCTCTCCTCTACGAGTGTTGACGGCAGCTACTTCACATTGCGTGAGAACACTGGATTTGTACTTCTGGCCAAACCGATCGATAGGGATACAATTTGCCCCAAGAGAGCTACATGCACATTGCGTTTCGACATCGTTGTCCAGCCGCCGGAATATTTCCAGGTTATCAAAGTGAGTGTTCAAGTGTCAGATAAAAATGATAACAGACCAACATTTCCTGTTAAAATTACCCACAAAACTGTAGCAGAAACCTTTGGCCAGGGCTACCGAATCACCCTTCCAGTAGCCACAGACCCTGATAGTCCAGCTTATGGATTAGCAGGCTATAAACTGAACTCGTTCACAGATACGTTCAAACTTGTCTGGAAAAAGGGCAAGGAAGAGCCTGATGAACTATTTCTTGAACTGAAGAAAAATTTAGATTACGAAAAGCAAAAGTCATATATGGTTAGAATAATCGCTTTCGATAACGGCAGGCCATCATTGAGCGGGACTATGGATGTAAACATTACAGTGACAGATGTTAATGATAACAAGCCAGAGTTTGTACAGACCTCATATGAAGTAAGAGTGAACGAAAGCGCCCCTGTTAACTCCACTATTGTACAAGTGCACGCTCGGGACATTGATGCAGGGTTGAATGGTCAGGTTGTGTACAAATTTTCCCCCGAAACGCTAACTAGCTACGGCCATTTATTTTCGTTGAATAGCACGACAGGAGTTGTGGTTCTGCTTCAACAGTTGGACTTCGGGCGAGGAGACACCTACCATTTGATTATACAGGCTAATGATAGGGGTCTCGAGCCTTTGCAGTCTCAGACTAAAGTTGTCGTGCACGTACAAGACCTTAATAACCACGCGCCCGTTGCTACCGTGTCAGCGTTTTCCAAAAGCGGAAAAGTGCAGGTTTCTGAAAACGCAAAACCAGGGACATTTGTGGCTCACATTGCATTGACAGACAAAGACGGGGGAAGAAACGGCGAGGTAAACTGTACTCTTATCCGTCAGAATTATTTCTCATTAAAGCGTATCTATGACAACGAATGGCAGTTAGTGACCAGGTCAGATCTTGACTACGAAGCCAAGACTAATTACTCTCTTGTGCTTCGTTGCTGGGACAGCGGCGTGCCAGCTCAGGTGACCACCGACAACATTATAGTGTCTGTGCTTGATGAGAACGACCACAAGCCAATTTTCGCACAACAAGAGTACAGTATGTCAATAGAAGAAGATTGCAGGCTGGGTACATCGCTCATTACTGTGGCAGCTACTGACAAGGACTCGGGACTCAATGGTTATATCCGCTATTCCTTGGCAGGCGGTTATGACAAGATGCTTAGTATTGACAGCCAAGGAACCATAAGGACTTCATCCACTTTAGATCGTGAGCAACACGAGGAGCTCACTGTGGTCGTTATTGCTCAGGACTCGGGAAGCCCACGCTTGAATGCATCTGCCATTGTAAAGATAACTTTAATTGATGCCAATGATGAACCACCTAAGTTCTCTAACCACTCATTCAGCTTTAATATTTCTGAAAACCAGCCTTTGAATACAGTGATTGGTTATGTGAACGCAACAGATGCCGACTCTGCTCGCTACAACACGTTTTACTTCGGGTTAAGTCATAATGAAGATTTATTACTGCCCTTTACCATTGACCCGGAAAATGGGAAAATCATGGCTCTGAAAAGCTTGGACCGCGAAGAACGGCAAGCGTATAGCTTTGAAGTAATTGCACGCGACGCACACGATTTCGCCTTGAGCGACCATGCGAAGGTAACCATCACTGTGTTAGATCAGAATGACAATGCCCCAGAACTTCACTTTCCTTCACCTTACAATAACATTATATGTATACCGAGTGATGTACCCACGGGAAAAAGCGTGGTGAACCTAACTGCCACAGATAAAGACCAAGGCCCTAACAGCAATCTCTCATACCATCTTCTCTCCAAGGATGGTGAAGGCTTGTTCTACCTTAATCCTGTTACCGGCGAGATAGTGGTCAACAGGACTCTAAGTGGACACTCTGACGAAGTTCTGTCACTTGCTATTGTTGTTTTAGACAGCGGGGTCCCACAGCTGTCCTCGATTGGAAACTTGAATATTATAGTGAATAAATCTACGTCCGAACTGAGCCGTTTACACTGGAGGGCATACAGCCACCAGAATATGGCCATTATAGCATCCATTTGCTTAATCACCTTCATTAGTGTCGTGGTTTTGCTGGTCGCTATTATATACTACAAACGGAAGTACTACCATAAGAACCCACAAAGACACGCTCAACCAAAGCCTGCCCAGTACGCTCAAGCAGTGACAGTTCCAGCGCAATCTTTGTCAGTTCGTGTTGATTATATTGTTGAAGATCCACTGGCAAAAAATCGTAGCATGCAACCTGACTATCATCACCTTGGCAACCTTCCTCAACACAGACATAACCACCAAGGTCATCCTCCAAACAACTGGGCAGATCTAGAAACCAATCCGGTAAGTTTAATAATTCAAACTATTTTACAGACACTAGGAGCATGTCTAAAGACAGTGAATGTGCATAATCAGCAATCATATTGAAATATATTAATTTACATATATTATAACGCCATTTAATTTAATGTGGACAGAAAAAAATACCAAGCTTTTTTATGCCATGCAGTTTCACTTCATGTTAGTAGGTTAAAGCTTAAACCCGGTATAAGTAAAGAGGATTAGACACTAATTAACACTGTACACGGAGTGTCACTTAGTAAAAAAAAAAAAACATATCGATAGATATATTTTATTAAGGAATTAAAGATGTTAAGAAACAAATATCACTCGACACAGTTATTTGTATAAATATAGGCAAAAAAATACAATAAAAAATTAAATAGAATATTGAGATACATTGATTATTACATTCCAATTTTGCTCTTTCCCTCTTTCTCTCTCTCTCTCTCTCTCTCTCTCTCTGTATTGGGAGAACACGCAACAACTAATTATCCATAAATATTATATATACTTCTATAGCTTTGATATCGGGGCAGAAGGTAGCAAACCGTTTGGGGAATTTTTTTATGGCCGCAAAGGTCTTGATTGTCCTTTTTGGTTATATTTGTCTGTTTCGATTTCTCTCTCGCGCTCTCTCTCTCATATATATATATATATATATATATATATATATATATATATATATATTTATATAATTATTAAAATATATATCATAACTGATACAACAGGATGCCAATATATGATTATTGTATGAACGACGTCTGTATAAGGCGCCACATGTTCACTTGCAGTATGTTACGTGTGCTCTTGTCCGCGCTGGTCAAACTGGATAATAGCAAATGTCAACAGTCTCGGGTATATTGAGATTGCGCAGGTGAAATCAGGTAACTGGAGAAGGCTCTCGGTAGCATATGAAACACCTGAGAGAGACGAGGCGCTGACATGTAATATTCATCTATTTGCATGGCACTTGTCTTGAGCAGTCGGTCAAACACACGCGCAGCCTTCTCGATCAGACTGACATATGTAAGCAACATGTCGAAGCACCGGCTGCGAGTTTAAGCTTAAACTTATGAAGGAATATCAAGGCAACAAGAAAGAGTAATCAATACAGGCCGAGTCAGCGTCTGCCGAGCAGCTTTATCCTTGTGAAGACAGTATTGTTTTCCTTTGCATCCTTGGGACGTGTCATCCTGGCGCTGGACCACTATTACTTGTGTACAGGTACACATTAGCTCTCGTGTGTTGGCCGTCCGTGCCGCCTTCTTCAAACATCTTAACAAAGCTCTTACTACTTCACCAGCAGCACGCTTTTAAGATGTGCTATCGGTCTGGTCGACTGGTGGTGTGCGCTGTGTCAAGTTTAGGATCACTGATCAATTGAGAAACTCTTTGAGGAATTGCGACTGAACTTTCTCCCTCGGGGTAACTTTGGGCGGGACAGTTTTTGCTCGCGTCGTTTGGGATTAGATAGCTTATAGCCACATGGTCGGGAATTGATCCTTTCCTTTAGGCGGTCCAGATTTTCTCAACCGGCCATCTGTGCCTTCTTGGCAGACTGGACTTCTTCCCGGTGCTTGAAATATCTGCGTGTCAGTCAGGAATGTGATACTTGAAGGCGGCTTAATTTAAGCCGGCTGTAAGATTAATCTCAAATTAAACCGGTAACCCGCAGGCGTTTTAATCAAGGAGTTGTTACATATACATGAAAGGCTTTTGTAATTGTCGGGTATATTCTATATGCCAACACCATCCTTCTCAGTATAATGTGATTATCCTGAGAACCATTATGGATCTGTCAGCGTTGTGGTTTCCATACCTGCTCCTAGTTTCCGAAATCCTTTGGATTGTTACTGTTTAAATATAGTCTTATATAGTGATCTTTAGTTTTCATCTACATACTTTTTATCCCAACCACTGCTTGCATATGTATACATTATATATTCCCCGTTCGTCTGACTCCCTGTCTTTCTGTATGTATTTTATCTCTCTTTCTGCATGTATATAACTTAAAGACTAATTCGCCTATCTTCTCTCTCTCTCTCTCTCTCTCTCTCTCTCTCTCTCTCTCTATATATATATATATATTTATATAAATTGTACACTGTGCATTTTATACAGATGAGAGAGAGAGAGAGAGAGAGAGTTACCAGTGGAAGAATTAAAATCTAACTCTTTTTACATTTTGAATCGTTAAAATTATGTGTTACGATATCATGGCCATTCAAGCATATACATTGTCATCATTGATGCTTCATGTAATATATATGTAATTTCTGTACAACCAAATTTCTGGGTTGTGTGTGTTATATTATGTAAGAATGCCTAAGTATATATCAGATATTTGCGTATCATTTTAAGTCAGTGTGTGGAATGTCGCCAATTAAGTCAAAGCATTACAATGATGTTCAATCTCAAGTGGTGTTACAACACTGGCTAGTAATTAACCATCGAGATTAATTGGTCATAGGTGTCGGAAGCTTGGAGTCTGATCACAATTCTATAGATAAAAGAGGAAAAGTCCCAAAACAAATTTACATGGCCTTTGATTCATGGAGGTGTTTGAGTATACCCGTATGACCACAGATTGAAGCTTAGGGTACAATCACTCTGGCCCAAATTTTGGCTTTCCATTCACCTTAAACGAGTTGAGTCTCAAGAGACGTTATATTTATGTTAGACTTGCAATTAAGGCAAAGATGGGAGGGAAAACAATCGGAAACATTGAATGCAGCCTTGCATTCAACTTGTGCATACGACTGCCCTTCCATCTAATTATGGTGACGTAACAGGAAGAATCGCGCTACCTGTACAAATAAGTTAACAAGGCAGTGGAATAAAATATACGACCCTCATTATGCTAGCATTCATTTGGTTTGACCAACATAATTGCAAAGGCAATACCTGTAGGATGTAGCTATATAGGGAGAAAAATGTTGATGCCCAGAATAAACTCGGCGGCTGTCTTAAAACATTTGCTGTGGAGGGTTGGAGCTCTAAACACATCAGGGGCTCATTAAGGGTCCAGAGGGGAGATATCTATAGTGAGAAACGTCAGTCGTGCTATAGAAATGGCACAAAAGGTTTGGCCACATAGGCCGCCGGCTAGCTAAAACTGTTCCTTAATGACCGAAGCACATTTGTCACTGCCAACATGTGTTCATACATACTCGAATCAACGTCACATTGCCATGTTGTGGACATAACTTGCTTCCCATGGTCAAAAGTCTAGCCGTCATTGAGTCCAGTCCAGGCGGGTTGAAGTTTTTCTAAGTCCTTTTCTACAGCATTTCTTAAATACACAATCCTTTGGGTTAATAATCTGTTTCCCGTGCTGCGTCACACCGGGTCTGAGTGACACTTCTTGCCACTAAAAGCATTAAGGACACTCGAAACCCCTTCCTACTTAATGCCGACCACAGCTCCCAATTCAAATATATTTATTGCCAATAGAGACCACTCTATAGTAATAAGAAAGTTTTCATTAGGGATAGGTGGGGGTCATTGGGCATTCATAGAAAACTCTATATGAAGTGGCGGGCGTCAAATGAGACTCAAATATTTTTGTGCCTGGGCTAAGCCATGAGACCTGGCTACCAGTGAATCTGTTACATTGTTGAATATTGAGTAGAGTCCAGCCACTGTCCTGACTTTGTTAAGTTAGACATAACACCACGCAGACGTTAACAGTATTCATATTTCACCACCTGTTTCCGAAGCTCTCTCTCTCTCGTTGTTTGTTTTATTCATAGGATTTCTTCCAATACCCTTCTTTTCTTATTACATTTCCATAAGCGTTCTACAAGGATGTTAACTCCTCTCTCTCTCTCTCTCTCTCTATCTCTCTCACGCCTGGAAGTACCAAGATTTCTTTTGAACATTTGAACTTTTGGCGTTTGTCTCAATAATAATTTCCAATGTTTCAATCTTTCAATTTGGAAATAAATATATTTTACAATTTTGTTTGTATTCTACAGACTATATATCTTTTTTTTCCAGTAGACAGCATATTGATATACTAGTATTAGACGTTATACGTTATATCGACCATGAACTTACGATGAAACGCAAGAAGTGATTTTAAAGGCAGCTGACCATATTTTAATTCGCTATAGAAATAACTAAGGCATGACAGATACATGTACATCATTTATATTATTATTAATTATAAATGTTATCTTTGCATTGTTGGTGTTTACTTTGTAACACCTATATAAAGTAATATACACCGTCCCCGCCTGTAATCCCGTCATCATGCAGTATTATATTCATACTTATTTGTCTTCGTCCCCTTTTATGATTATTATCAGCATGGTTACTGTCATTGTTACAGGCGTATCGTATTACAAGTAACCATGGCGATCGTGACTCCGAGACGGCCAGCTCTAACGCAGACAGCGGGAGGGGAGCCAGCGAAGAAGGTGATTCTCCAGAACACAGCCGCTCACTCGTAGAAACTGGTAAGTTTAATTAATTCTGTAATGTTTATGTATCCCGGAAATGTTGAAGAATGTTCCACAGATAAAGACTCACACGTGTTGATATTTTGAAATAACAGATTTATTTGGTGTTCATGCATTATGGTTCGGACATGGGTTTTCAAAGCACACCTACGTATTAATTTTTGTATCATTAAGCTATAATTATACCTTCATGGTCGTACCTTGTATACGCATACCAATGTGCATAGGCCTTTTGATGTTTTCAACTGCAACTCCTTGTATATTAAAATTGCAGCAGCAAATATGGGTGGTAAATTTTAGCTTGCTATGAGTGATAATCTATGCATGCATCTGTGCGTTTCACAACAATCCTTATTATTAAAATGATTACGGATATTATATTTGAAAATATCGGACAAGTCATGTGCATCTGGCTATAAAAACAAGGTTATGCTATCCATGTATGTATATCAAATTAATGTAAACATCTTCTCAGCTTTTTTTTCAAGAGCCTTTTTAACGTGAATGAAAACCTATAACTGTAGAAATGGTCTCTTGAAACCGGTTTATTGAAAATGTATTCTTTTCTTTTCTATTATATAACAAAATATGCAAAATATATGAGTGACAAAAAGTCAGGGTCTGTTTAAAGATTACTTATACGTATTAATCCTCAAACAATGTTGTTTTTATTAATTATGTATTATTTTACATCATAACGTTTTTATCTTTTATATTTTTAGATCACCACATATCAGCCTTCCCAGGCAGCTCAGTTTCCCAGACCACACACGAACCCAGCACACGACCGAAATTCCACAGAAAGAACAGCGTTCATTTTAAACTCCCTCCAGACGAAATCGGTTCATCTACCGACCTTGTGAATACATATCAGAACGATTTCATAACAGATATTAAACACAATAGCAGAAGTTATAGCTGCGTGCCAAACATGAAAGACAATAATAATTATCCAGATAATTTATCCTTTAACGCTCCCACGCCTGTCATAGACTCTCATTTCCCTCCAATCCCGCCAAAGCGGCCGCCAAGACGACCTGTGTCTTGTGACGTCACACGGACCCGCCGCCTGAGCACGGACAGTGCGTCTGATGATGGCGGATCCACGACTTCCGGGAGCTACACTGTAGATCTTTCGGATTCAGAATTCAACTCAGATACCTTTTCCGGTGTCGTAGTGTAGAACTAGTTCTATAGTGTAAATAAAATAAATTTTTATATTATTTTTATGAAGGTGTCATACTCTTTTTTAATTCATCTGCGATCATATGATTGTCTTGCCCTAAAAATTCCCAACTCCCTGCATGTCATTCTTTGAAATGGTTTCCTTTGGAATGAATGCTGGTATATGGTTTTAAAAATAAGCTTGAATGTTTTAGCCGATGAACTAATATGTACGCGTAATCATTAATACTTGTGTAATTATAATGATACGACTTGGTCAGGAACTACAATACTGGTGTATAGCATCCAAACATACAGCAGCTATCTTTTCATTGATTATCATATATATATATATATATTGTCGACAGCACTAGTTAAGGTGGAAATCAGGATTATATATATATATATATCTTATATATACACACACGCATATATATATATATATATATATATATATATATATATATATATATATATATATAGAGAGAGAGAGAGAGAGAGAGAGAGAGACAGAGTGAGTGTGTAAGTTGAAAATTGAAACGTAACAAATGCTGATGGGTTTTTATCTAATTTAAGTGATAATTTTCACATTCCCCCAGCAAATCATCCACTGTATCTCATTTTTTATCTAGCATGCAATAAACATTTTTACTATATTTATATCTATTAGTCTAATTACAGAAATACCTATAAGTATACATATAAATATATATTCATATATATTAAATTAATTCCATCCAATCTTTTATTTAAATCAAAAGACTATACCATGCGGCGTTTTGGCTTTTGATGTCCTTCTACAGGAAATGCCCTCAAGAACTCGATATCTCATTTCCAGTATTTTCTTCGCTGAAGTTATATGCATTACCAGGAGAACTCTCTCCTACATTCAAAGTATGCACCAAAGTATGCTTATAAATATATATATATATATATATATATATATATATATATGTGTGTGTGTGTGTGTGTGTGTGTGTGATGGTGTGTGTGTGTGTATTTTCAGAGTTATTCATAAAACTTATTATAAATTGATTAATTCAACCAATCGCTAAGAGAGCTACCATCGTGTGTTTAATAAGATCAAAGAGGCCATACAACCTCCTAACTCACATTACAGTAAAACGGAATGTTTACATGAGGAACCTGAAAATGGTTGTACTATAAGGAGCGATACAAAACCGATGTTGCATGTTGTTTCTTCGGTTTGATTAGTTTTAAATTCTTGAAAAAATTATCTATTTCTAATAAGAACCAATTCTTTAAAAAGTTATGGATTCTTTCTAATTAATCTATTTGAACATCGCATCAACCATCAAAATGTGCATCGAATTAATTACAGTAGAAATAGATGGGTCCACACTTTATATGAAACAAGACAAGTGTTAAACTCACGTTCACCATTAGGCATCGGAGTTTTACTTGCATGGGGAGTTTGTGTGTTTGGATTAACCCGTACAGCGTAAGGTAAAAACCAAACCCCTTATAAAACACCTGTAGCTCTATCACAAAGAGCGAGATGAACATGCGTGGAGCCCGGCGCTGCACCTTGTGACACCGTGTTGATGTCACCCCTCACGCTTGAGGGCTGTGCTAGCCGTAATGGGATGAACGCCGCGATGCGTAATAGGATTTTCTCCGGTCTGTCATAGAGTTCGTCTGCACCGCCCTCCTGTAAACTCGATTACCTTTATACTGCTTTAAATGATCTCACGCATGATCAGTCAGATCGCTGATTAAACCTAAAGGTTACGGACGCGAGCTCTTTTTCATTGTAACTCACCCTGAGCTAAGAAAACATCTCATTTCATTTTTTCCCCTTTCATTATGACCTGCACATGTGGAGATGGCACCCAATTATTTCCAACATTTAATGCAAGCCTGGAGGTCTAAGCGGGTATCACCCATATGACATGTTGTTGTGTTTTCTTAATGAGAAATCCTGTTCCACGTCATGGTATCAATATTAATGAGGAGTGCAGAATAATCCCTGTGGTTAATTTTGCATGTTTTCTACCTAATCAGAAATGTATGAATGAAAAGAGGTAAAGATTTAATACGGTTTATATATATATATGTGTGTGTGTGTGTGTGTGTAAGAGAGAGAGTGTGAATTTAATTTGCAAAAGTGAAATTTCCCGATGCATTTTTCATTACATATTATTTAGTTACTAATTTACATTTAATTGCATTTAGCTTTACTCATTTTGCAATGCAGATGTATGCAGAATCCATTTAGGTCATGCATGCACAATGAAGCGGCCATTATAAAACTTAGAAAGCAAATAAAGTTGCTGAAATACAAAGGAACAAAAATAAAAAAAAAATGATCTATATGTCTGTCAATAAGTGGTTGTCAGGTTAAAATGAAGTGAATATTAGGCTCTGGGGAACGTATAAAATAAACAATGAAGAATGGCATACTAAAAATTAATAAAATTTCAAATTCGCATGCCATACAGTAGGTGTAGAAAAAAACTACTTTGTGTGCAAGAAACACGGGCATGCACTAACACGATATACGGGTACGCTGAAAGAGGGAGCGAATTATAGAAAGATATGCCAAAAATAAAATGAAAATTTAAAAAAATCAAGTCTGGTAATAATATATTAAATAATGTGTGAGGTATACATTAAAAAAACATGATGAATATATGTACCAGAAAGTAAATGCTATATATCTTCAGACCGCGAGATGTCATTTAAGGACACCTGTGATGCCGAAAATTACAGGGTATTGGTGAATCTGAGCCTCTCTCTTACCCAACGACTATCTAGAGTTACCAGGACGTCACGTGCCGACTACAGGAAGACATATTGTACACGCTGTGGTCATTCTTCCGCTCGTAACAGGATCTCTTAATTTTACCTATCAACCTAGGTCTAATCTGGTCTCCTTACACCTAGGTGCAGAGAGACTTATATGTAAGGGCTGGGTGGCATTACATCGGCTTACTTTGATACAGTATTAGTGATTGACAAGCTTTTTGCGTATCATGTGACATTTTTCTAACTCTGCATGTTTAAAGTGTGGTAAATGAATAAAAATAATGAATTTGATGAAACAACCCATTTCTCTGAATAATGATTATCAGACATAAAAGAATAATTAATTAATATGAATGTCCGTATAAACAGAAACCATGCACCCGCGGGCCTTTTAATACCATTTCTGCTTAACGAATGTACGTGTGTGTATGTTTCAAAGTATTGACGGATTAAAATATGTAGTACTTTTTTTGGGGTTTTATAGATTGTCCTTGAAATTTAAAAACTCAAACCATATATGATCTTGACCAACGCAAATATGACAAACGATGCCTGTATATATATATATAAAGGGGAAAAAAATCCTGGAGAAAGACTTCTGAAAAACTTCAAGGCAAGAGGATATAAGCATGAATTTTCTACATTTTCGCACAAAGGCGCATGCGCGGACTATTCAATTCGCCCGGCATCAGGACGTGGCATAATGGTATGGCAGGGACAGAGGCACGGAGGGGGGCCGAGCCCGCGGGGTGGCGCTCTATTCTCTCCGTCAAATGTGCCAGCTCGTCCAGGTGTCACATTCGGCAGAAAACCGCCATGAAAGAATGCCGACTATATAGGTCTGCAATTCTTTACATACAATTTACAATTCAGTTGCCAATAGCCACTGTATGCAAGAGGTTTGTCCGTTCTATAATACTTGTCCGCTGCCCCTTGTATTATGATAAATGGTATATGTTTAGGTTCACATGATTGGGACCAGGGCACGCGTAAAACATGTAAATCAACACGTTTTTGTGCTGGTCTGTAATACGAGTGTTCTGATAATGAACTCGTATTAGAATGGGTCCACGTATAGCTCACACTGTGTCGCTCCTCAACAAAGGATATACAGTGACTTAATGATACGGGATTAACGCTATCCTGTTTCACCATTTATATCACCATTTATACAGCTTTTACTCTGTGTATATATCTATATGTATGTGGGTCAAAGGGATAATTCTGTATAGTATTTCATTAGATTACCAGGATTTCCCATTGGTTTACTCAAACATAAACAAATTCGATAGGTATATCAGAAAAATATTGAAAAAAGGTCCTATTAAAAATATATAACACCTTTCCTGCATGAAAGCTCAGAAAATGAAGTTTTCTATACATGTTGTATACTTTGTGTAAAATTATTTAAGATAAACGAAATATTCAATTTGTTTACATATCCAGACTGCACTGTGTAACCATTTTTAAAATTTTCGCAGTTATACGTTAATAAAATGGACTTTAAAAGTACATTTTGTCAATTGAAACAATCTAAAATCATGTAGAAACCCTGTTCTCCGGATAAACATATACACCCATTCATACATCTACCCATCCATAATAATCCACAAACACATAAACATAAGCAAAACAAGCACAAGAGGGAAAGTATATATATATGTATGTACAAAATTATCATTCTTTATTAAATGTCTAAGCAAATATATTTAGGCTTTCAGCAAAATCACACATTGTTTGTTGCATTAAATAGGAAATGCATCGGGTTGTCAATTTGCATTTAAACTAAAACCACTTAATAATAACGATACACATTCAAGGAAAACAAAATTTTCCGTCTGTTAATTAGGTACACATTGCTTTCTTTCGGGTTACACTCCATGCAGTATAGAGTCGGATCAAGGGTATATCTAGAAAGAAAGAGAGGGAGGGGAATTTGTGGAGGACTGGCCCATGAAAAGGCCAGCAACACGTGGTTTAAAAATATGTTTATTGCAAATCAGATAACACAGGCTAGGTAATTTAATTATAAAGATTCATTTTACGATTGAAATAAATGAATACGCGCGGTTGGAGTTGTGTAGAAAAATAATGCGTAAAGCAATCGCATATATAGGCCAGTGTGTCGCGGAATTGCTTACGCTTCATACAGTGTAACAGTAAATAAGCATAACTTGAACAGTCATTCCGATCTTCCATGTATAGATCTTACAACATGAACAGCACAGCATGCAGGCCAATAATCACAGCTCGCCCCAAAAATAGGTCTATATGCATAACCGCGGTTTTTCTCCTGTGTCTCCCTCAACTGTGTTTTTAGCAACCTCCCAATATAGAGTCTGACATAAATTAACCGTCAACAATGTTTTATATTTTATTGAAAGTAGCAGACATCAGAATTGATCTTAGGTTCACAAATTAATCCCCATTCTGGCGATACATTGCGTGACCGCGCTTGTAGATGGCCCCAAGGGACGCTGCACTCACCTGCTCTCGCCGGACTACTTGACACGTGCCAACCCTTATACAAATCCATATGGCCCTACATCTGTTTATTCGCGGATGAACTTAAAATGGCAGGAAGCTAAGCAAACAGAATTTTTGTATATACTGCACTTTCAATACGTTTGCGTTATTTCGCGGTTATAACCGAATGTGTGCTGCTTATAACCAGTTTTAGCGTAATTCCGTCAAGAAAGAATCGATATTTTGAGGCGGAGCCAAAAATTATGTGTCAATGTTCATTGATCCTTCCACATCCGGAACAGAAATACCCATCGTGTTATTGATTAGACATGGCATGGTCGGAAAACAGGTTATTCCTAACGCCCATGTAATAATACCTCCTGGGTAATATCATGCTAGGCAAGGTGCATATATTTATTTTATAGCCCCATTTTTTCTACCCTTTTCGCCAATCAGAAAACAGCTAACACATCACACACTCAACCCTTGTGGGAAATTCCTTCTATTTATCTAGACTTGTTTTTGTTCGCAACTGGCATATAAAATCCAGCATTCACCTTTGGATTTAAAATATTCATCGAAAAAAAACTATTGTTTAGCCCAAATCGATAACGGGTATATATCGCGTTAATGCAGAATCAAATTGTTCCCTTCTTGTCCTTATACGTCATTCACTTAATATTTTCTTTGGATTAAAGGAAAGAACTTCCCCATACTTATTTGTATCTAATTGATGAGGAAAAAGAATAAAATCCAGTCTGTGTGAAAAATGCTATAACAATCAAGAATTACAAGAGAAAACACCTGTGCACCTTTCGGTATATATATATATATATATATATATATATATATATATATATATATATATATATATATATTTATCCACATATGTCATATAATAGTAATCATTTTTTAAACGGATTTTCACTCACATGCATGTATTTGCTCATTCCTTTCTGTCAATTCAGTTACCAATCTGTTAATGAAGCCTAAATCAGTGCTCAATGTAAAACAAGACAGTGAAGACAGAACCTATAACTTGATTTATAACAGACGTTCTCTCTGTTTGTTTTTTTACCAGTAACACAAGAGAAAAAAATAGGTCATACGTCAAAATTAAACCGACAAATATATATATATATATATATATATATATATATATATATATATATATATATATATAATGACTATGAGAAACTACATATAGATAGGTTGATGAAAGAAATAAAGATTAAATTCAATAAGAAGCAATAAGAAATGACAATTTATTTGTACATATAAGAAATAATTAAAAATAAAGAACAAAGGAAGAAAGACCGCGAGAAAAATAAGAATGAAAGCACCGATGGAGAGAAAAAAGAAAAGAAAGGACTGAACGAAGGAGAGAAAGAAAACATGAAATAAATCAATAAAGATTTTAAGAGGAACACGATATGCATGCAGGTTAACGGACATGATGCATGCATGGGGTGAAAGAAAGGAAGAAAGAATTAGGTTTAGAGAGGAAAGGAAAAAAGAAAGAAAGAATGAAAGAACGAATGGGCGAAAAAACAGGTTTTATAAGAACGGATGAAAAGAAAATATGTGAGATTGAAAATATTGAAGAAAGGGTGAAATACCGACGGAAAGACAGAAAGAAAGAAGGAAAAAAAGAAAGAAAGAAAGAAGGAAGTAAAGAGAATGAAGAAAGGAAACAAGAAAAAGGAAGATAGAAATAAAGAAAGATTGATAGAAAGAAACAATGAAACAAGGTGAAACATAAAAGGTAGGGAACCAGAAAATAAGAAAGAATACCTGCATGCATGGAGAACATTGAAGAGTTAAAAAAAGGAGAAAATAAATTGAACGAAACCACAAGAAAGTAAAATTTCCAGATGTTTCTTGTGTTAATGTCAACTGTATATCGCCTCCTGCAGTGCGTGTTAAGTGTAAGTAGTTTTAAACATTATATTAGTGCCATTAACAGTATGGAACCATTCAGTTGGAAATAGTTAAGTACCATGAGCTCCATGCCATGATGTGTAATCCTATATACAATAATAGATCACCCACGCTCCGGTCCAGATTGCAATAATCAGGAGAACAGGGATTTAAACGGTTCAAGAGCTCTTGGCAGGCATCAGCTGTATACTAAATTCTTGTATTCTTTATATACCACAAAAGGGTTGAGCAGCTTAGACTCTAACCTGTGTTCAGTTCCTTTGAGTACGTGTCAGTATGAAACTTGATGCTTTACTCTGTTACGATAATGACACAATAATAAATACATGCTTACTCTAAATGCATGTTTACGGCTGATCTGCAACGCTCAGCTTAGCTGCGGCCTGCTGTGTCAAGCTGCACGAGGTCCGCTTAACCATCGGGTGTCCACAGGTTAAGATGGTATTTCTGGTATACGGTGTATAATAGTAAGCGGATAAAGAAAGGATGAGTCTAATTAAACAAAGAAACGAACTGTAACTGCGCAAAGTAATTAAATGAGCCATACACATGTATACATGCATGGGGGTTCTATATATACATTATGTAATATCTAATGGTTGGACATAGATCTTTATTTATACTTGAAAATATCTATCGTTCATTTGTCAAGTCATTTCGGATTCTGTAACGATACTGTATATATATATATATAATATGTGTGTGTGTGTGTGTGTGTGTGTGGTTTATAGGTGTGTGTAAGCAAATAAAATGTATATATGAAAATAGATGTGTCATTTTGTCTCTCAGTACTTAGGATGAACTCAGAAGATGGCAAATTTTAGAAGGTATCATTATTGTGTGGATTCAATTGGTTACAAAATTCTAAATTAAAAGAAATACTTTACACCGCAGAAAGTATATGTCAATATAAACCATACATAAATTCCCATCCGACTGGATAGATTTGGGTAACATTACATCTCAATTCATTTCAATTTAAATAAATTTTAAACATCTTGCGCAGGTGACACCATAAGGAATTTTTATTATATTTAAATTACTTATCAGTGATTTCGTCAGATAATAGGTTTTGATGAGCTTGCATATTGGTGTGTTGATATTCCGTAGGGACTCCATGCAGTATTTCAATGCTTTAGTGAAGCTCACAGGAAAAACTGATTTCTAACTCACAGAGAGTCACAGTGTAACATAAATAAGGTCCATCACACAATAGTAACCTCTCCCAGTCACACCCTTGGGCTAAGGGGTTGTGTCCAATTAGTGGTAATTGCAACCTATAGCCCCAGGGATTAGTTAGGGTATTAATTAAGAACATGCTCCTGTTGAAAGAAGCAAACAAAGCCATCTTGCCGGGAACAAGGCTTGTAATGAATGAAGCCCAGGTACTAATTCGCTTCCGAACATGGGCATTGTAAAGGCTGGCAGCAAGTCTTAGAGTTAACCTTGATCTTACATCAATGACTATAATTTAGCCTCTCCGGACTGTTGCAAGGATTGTCCATATGGTGTGAAACAAAACTCCCACGAGGCATGGACGGTCTACTATAATTTGTCGGAGAATAAAACATCAAACAGATTTCTTAAGTTAAGAACAAAACGGAAAGCACAATGAGTGCTTGATAACTAAATATCCACGCATGAATTGCTGTTGTAACTTTTGGTATTTAAATCACCATGTTTCTTCACACTTCTTCTGAACCCTTTTGTGATATTTAACATGAATAGGTGAGAAGAATGTGAAACGGTTTATTAGAGTTCTGTGATCATTAGATATGTACAAATTGGCCATTTATTTTGTTTACAGTTCATTTTTATGCCAGAGAGACCAAAGATTATATATATATATATATATATATATATATATATATATATTATATATATATATAATATATATATATATATATATATATATATATATATGGCCTAAATAGAATGAAGTATATTAACTGGCGTTTTAACATTAATGCATGAAGTTTATTTGTAAGAATATAACGGTGCCTCAAAACGTAAAGTTTCGATTTACCCATTATTTATATTATTTAACATTTAAAATGCAACTAAGTTTATCAAATATCAAAATACTAAATATAATTTTATTCTATTTGCAAATTTAATAAATTTACAACAAATGTGCTTTTTATGTTTAAAAAAAACTTAAGTTCTGGTTTTCTCCTCTTCCTTTTCATCATGTAATATAACCATCATTCTGATGAATATAAATCGAAATAAAATCCACTGAATGGAAAAATATACCAGCACAAATCACTGGAAATCGTAAAGAAATCCGACAAAGTTGTAACCATTTTAGCATTGATTGTGGTAAATCATTTATATGTGTCATGAACCTGGTTTAGCCAATCCTAGATGACAAGAGTCTGCTCTTTTAAAGTGTTTATTATTAACAACATTTAGTTACCACGATGTAGAACGGACGATTGATGATGCATTTATATTAATATTTCAGTAATAGCTGAACATATATGGTTGTTATACTTATGAATGAGTGTACACTTGGAAGCTTAAGAACACACACATTACACACACACACACACACACACAGAAATTCGAACAAGATATAAATACAAAACAAAACACTAACTTTAGTCCTAAAATTTAAATGATGCAAATGACGATAAATCATATTTAACAACAAAGATTCTCAGAACTTCCCGCAGACACCATTTAAAAGCGGTATTGATTGTGTCGACAGGTTCATCACGGACACCTTTTGGGTCTTTACGGTACTGGCGGCAGGGTGCCCGAATCATCGGTACACTGGCGCTGGGTTTTCATCCCTTTGGTTCCTTAGTATGTCCGCTCATTATCTCAGCATGGGTTCTTTCGGCAGTTTCCGCTCCGCCGAGCAGAGCCGAAGCTTACGGCGGCGAGGAGTGCCGAGAGAACACGGGCGTTCTCAGCGGGAAGCTGATGTCGTTTGTATGTTGTGAATAACATGCTCTGAAAACTGCCAATAGGTCAACTGCTTGCATTTGTTAAAAGAAGATTTACACACAGCGACCAGAAAGGCCAATTATGTGTGAACGGGCTTATATATAAATAACACATACATGAGGAGCTGGCCCGCTCGAGATAAATTCCGTGGGTTCATTTTGCTGAACAATTTGGAGATCAACCGTTATAACAAGGGATAGATTTTCCATTTTTACCAGTTCAGAATACCACCACGAAGCAATTAAGAGACATAATTGCATTCTTGAAACACTCAAAATACCAGACTTTAAGGTGTTGCCTGTGGCTCGAAAATTTCCCCCATTGTCACCAAAGACAAGTTCGAAGTGGACTATATTAAAAATTGGCGAAGGTCCACCAGACATTATCTTAATGTAAACAAGGAGTTTGTATTCCCAGAGTCCTAGCTGTTTCTTTCAGCAAATGACAGGAGGCTGATATGTTTATGTGTATGTTTATTTAGCAAGGCCTGGTCAAAAGTTATTCGTAAAAAATGGACGCCTTGAGGAATACCGTTTGTTCCCAAGCAAATCTTGAGGAGACATGCTTCTTCTTGAAGACGAATGCATGTCACGTGACCTATTGGCCTCTTGATCATTTACCCTTTAATCGAAGATTTACAGGTAACTTGATCACAAGCCCGGTATAACATTAATATGTTTGGGCATCATTTGGACAATGTTTCAACTAAATACTTATAAATATATATACCTTTTTTACTCATGCATGATCTGTCAATGTATAAAAGTATATAATGGCAAGGAAATAATAGTTTATATAGTGTATGTATTTCATAATATTTTCTATTTTCTCACAATTCACAAGGAAATCAAAATGCAATACGCACTCCGCCTCAAATCATCAACTGCTAACCAAGTCTTTAATTGGCCCCTAATATACTAAAACCATATCTATGGCATCCATTTTGTCCATGAACATTCAAAAGAAATGTTATAAAAGATCAAACCGTGGAGCCTTAAAGATCAAATGTGAGCACGCCGTCTACGCCCCACAGGAACCCAGCCAGCATAACGAACCACGGACTGCTCCTTCTCGTGTGCACGACTGGACTTCTAATTTTAACGCACATGTATTTATGAATAAAAATGGGGTTCGGAAGTTATTTTCCTGCATCTGCTAAGTTAGAAATTTCTACGTCAAACTGCTATGATTTGTGTCCATCTGACTTACGGGGTACACAAATCATGTTGTGTCACAGAACTCAAAGATCACAGTGACCTTATTTTGCATGTTAAAGGAGATGTTACAATTACCTCCCTTTATATTAAGAAAGACATTTCCAGAGCCAACAGTTAAGATTTGTGACCTGTCTGACTTTCTGGGTGCTCAAAATTAGGTTTTCTGTCTATAGCTCAGAGAATATAGATCAGAGTGACCTAATTTCAGGATTCAAAGGAGACTTGCCAAGGACCTCCCTGGATGTCATATTAGAAGGTTCAGGTCCAACAGAAAAATTTGGCGCCATGCCGGACTGTCTAGGTGCCCAAAAGCATGTTTGTGGCCAGCTGGATGCAGAATATAGGTCACCATGACATACTTTCAGGTTTCAAAGTAGATCTGGCTAGAGCCTCCTTGGATGTTGTGTTATAAGATTCTAGGCCTAACAGTTGCAATTTGTGTCTTGTCTGTTTGTTCAAAATCATGTTTCTGGCCAGTCGCTCGCAGAATGTAGGCCATCATGACCTAATTTCAGGTTTCCAAGAAATTTGCTCAAGACTTCCCTGGTTAGGCCTATTACATTAAGAGCTAAAGGATTCAGTTTGTGCACATCTGACTTCCAGGGTGCTCAAATCATGTTTTTCCCCTATAGCTCACAGAATATATTTCACAGTGACATAATTTCGTATTTCTAAGGATATTTACCTAGGCCCTGCTTGAATGTCACATCAGAAGATTGAAGGCCAAATGGATACAGGTTGTGCCCCGTCCGACTCTCTGGATGCTCAAAATCATGTTTTCGGCCAGTAGCTCGTAGGATATAGATCACCATGACCTAATTTCAGGTTTCTTAGGAAATTTGCCAAGGACCTCCCTGGATGTACAGTTAGAAGTTTCTGGGTCTAACGGATACAATTTGTGCCCTTTCAAACTGCCAGGGTGCTAAAAGTCATCTTTTTGGCCAGCTACTCGCTTATAGTTCATCATGACCTAGTTTAAGGATTCTGAGAAAAAATGCCCGGGTAATCCCTGGATGTTGCGTTTCTGGGCCTAACAGATAAAATCTGACTTTCAGGGTGCTCAAATCATGGTCTTTTTCCTATAGCTAAGGATATTTATCCTAAGGATATTTATCCAGGACCTCCCTTAATGTTACATTAGACGATTCTAGGCCACATTGATACAATTCTATGTCTAAGGGTTACGGTTTGTGCCCTGTTATCGTCCGGACTGCCTCATTTGGTCTCAAAAACAAAGAAATATGCGTAAAAATAGAAAAATATACAGCTGGTGCCACCAGTCTTCAGGATCTGATGAAACACTACTTGATCAATATGCATGGAAAGAATCATGGCAATCAATGCATTAGTTAATGAGAAAGTTGAGCTTTTGAATCAATTTTGTATTATTCTGGGGGGTATTTTCGAGCCATTATAGGTCGGAGTATATAGGTCTCAGTGATCTAGGTTTTGAAGGAGATTATTTTTGGACCTCCATGGGTTTTCAGTTAGAGGTTTCTAGGTCCAGCGGTTACGATTTGTGCCCTGTTAACAGACGGACAGATGATGATGGCCAGACTGCATGACAGACGGGCGACGAACAAAGAGTGATCACTATAGCTCAGATGATTTCCAGTCAGCTGAGCTAAAAATCCTCTGCTGACTTATCAAAGTTTAGAGCTATTCTTATTCAAAGTGAAAATAAACATCACTGTTAATCCATTTAGAAGTATAATGAAAATTGACAGAAGCCGAATAATGTTGAAAGATACAAAAGGGGTACTATCAGGAATGGTTTTGATCTAAGGATTTAATTTTTTATATAAAAATATCAGACAGGAATTCTTTCTGTTTTGTTTAAAAGTATTTTCCAATAACGAATTGCACATAAAGCAAAGAGTGCACATGAAAAATATAAAAGAGAAGTATAATCATAGGTTATCAATATACACATGCACTTATGATAACTACAGACATAGCAAACGCAAAACAAGAGTAGAGAAAGGAAGCTTTTTATTTATTCAACATAAAATGCATCACTCTGGATGATTATTGTGATTAATCAGTGAGGATCACAAGGAATATATACTTTATTCATGGAAAAAAATCTATCACTTTTGTTCTTTTACAGAAAACAACACGGCAAAGTAACAACTTAAATTCTTCCATAATTCACAACTTTGTGATCGGATAGTATATGTAAATACCAAGGCTGCCGAAACTCGTATCACAATGATGTCAAGCACAGATGTTATAAAAAGATCCCTAAATACATCTTTTAACTTCAAACTTGTATAAAAGTCTGAGACACAGCAAATGTTTCCAAAAGTAAAGGAACATACTTAAGTATGCATTACTCAAAAATAATATGCCCGTAACACATATCATGCCAAAACAATACCCAACATGTGATATACTTTCATGATAAACCAGGCCCTCTGCTCTAGTGACAAGAGGCACAACTAAATTAAAATGGCCTTGTTTTCCGAAGTTTGTGCCTCTGAAGAAGTATACATAAATATCAACTCTGAGAGAAAAACTTGTACGACTGGTCTTGAATGTAATTTTTCCAATTTTTCAATACACAAATATGCCAATGGGAACAACACAGCCTTTTAAAATCATATTTACTTACTTATTTATTTCATAGCACAAGGAAAAACGGAGCGGACACAGGAAATACACCGAGTCATGGTCACTAATACACTGATAACGAACATGTGCTAGTTAACATGTATAAAACAGATTTACACCAAATCCGTATATAGTGTTAGTATCACAATTAAACATGCTTATAGGAAGTTCAATAAACTCAGCAGTTGTCAGTGGACAAAACATTATGCATGTCATGTCTTATGTGTGTTCTTTTTTTGTCCTTGCTTAGATCTCTTATCTACATCCTCTTTTGGTTTACAAACGTTCAACAACACTCATGTCAGCTTCACAAAGTATGTGCCAAAACCCTTGTACAAGAGTGAATATCTACAGGCATAACGGCAGTTAAGTTTACCAAAGTTAGCAAATTACTGGACACTTGTCACGGTCGATACAAGTCAGGAACTGTTGCCACTATGTCATACCATATTAACACCAAAACTCGTGCATCTATCTACTGGAGTGTTAAATTTTACGTAAAAAAACAATATACACAAATGATTG
Source organism: Sipunculus nudus (assembly GCA_026874595.1). NCBI lineage: Eukaryota > Metazoa > Annelida > Sipuncula > Golfingiida > Sipunculidae > Sipunculus > Sipunculus nudus. Next base: position 25,136,140 of record CM049315.1, on the reverse strand, counting down.
CTATGAAATCAATGACTGAGTGAATGTAATGTACATATTTATCCCTCGACATCTGACAACTGATACCTGTGACAATTTTTGTCAATTCTCCAAGTTGTGAGAGATGTACGAACCTGCAAAGAAAAAAGTAAGTAACATTTAACACTGTGGTTTATGTTATGACTGTTTATAGTTAATATAAACTACTTTTGCCCATCAGTTCGTACACATGCATAGCACAGATTATATTTATATTAATTCAATTATTTTTGTACAATTTAAAAAGTGCTTCCTTTAATCATCTTTTCACTCCATTGGGATCCTATTGGCTACAATCATCTTTACAGAAATATAATAATACAAAAGTGATTTCCAGTTTTCTCCTGATGAGTTCAGTTGTTTATATAACCTACACCAGAGAGCACTGAAAAACAATTGAGGTATTACAGTTACAATAATCAAGGTGTGGAGATGTACTCCATTATCAACACTAATAATTATAGGGATATTGTGAAATATTGTTTAACTTTAAAAATGTCATTTGATCCACTCAAGAATAAGGAAGGAAGCACCATCTTTTGATAAAGCAGTATCCCTCTCAACATACAAGTAGTATGATCTATCACTGTGAAAACCTAGATTATGTTTGTGAAGACTTTAAGCAGAAATAAAAGTAAAATCAAGTTTCAGACAATCATTTGAACATGGGCTCAAACTGGACCTTTTCAGACATAAAAAAAAACTTATAAATAAAAGATAACCTCAAAACCTACTTTTTAATCCAAGGTGTCACTTGAGTTGGGATCTGGAGCATCTCCTGGTCTTCTACCTCCTGGCATGCCTCCAGGCATAAATCCAGGCATCCCTCCAGGCATACCTCCAGGCATTCCACCTGGCATGCCTCCTCCCATCCCAGCACCACCGAGTTTGCTGGCAATCTTTGTGAAGGCAGCCTGCACTTTTGGATTATTCTGGTACTTAGCAATATTAGCTGGATTGGACTGGATTTCCTGGAAAGCCTGAGCAACTTCAGGATCCTAACAAATACAACAAAATATTTATTCAATCTGTCAAATTCCCACCCCTTTAACAGGACTGAAGTGACAATATCTAGCAACTAAATATTGGTGATGATGATGGCAAGGAAAAGAATGACATATTATAAAGCCTACTGGATTTTCTGTAAGCAGAGCATCAGTGTCCTGGTGCCTGTATCATTACTGATAAAATGTTTCACACTTTATGGTACTCACTTGGAATGCTTGTAGAATTTCTGGATCACTCAGCAGGCTGGACAAATCAGGCATCCCTGGAGCTCCTGCTGCAGCGCCACCTGCTGGCAGAGATGCTTACTATTACAATGATACATATAGAAACATGGAAATAAGCTAAGCTTATTAAAGGTCTTTTACAGAAAATTATACTGATATCGGGGTGCATCCTTACTGCAAAATTATTTTGTATATGGTCTTTCCCTTAGACTTTTTTGATTGAACGTATCCAAAATAACATCACTGAAGAAATACTGGCGATATTAAATAAATGGAAATGGAAATTTTTGTAACAGGAAATCATTATTATTATAATTATTATTACTGTTATCATTATATAATTTACAATGCAAATACCAGACCTGGGAATCCTGGCGCACCACGGAATCCTCCTGCTCCGCCGGCACCAGGGAAAGCCCCGGCACCAGGGAATCCTCCAGGGAATCCCCCTGCCCCAGGGAATTCCCCTTCAGCCTTCTGACGTTCCTCCTGTTCTTTCTTCTGTCGTTCATATTCCTCCTTGGCTTTTCGGATCCTCTCCTTCCTCTGTTTTAATTCCTTTTCTTCTTGTTTCCTTTGCTTCTTTCTTTTATGTTCTTGAATCCGTTGGGCCTATAAGTAAAAACAAAGAACATAGTTTTTTTTATACGGGTGGAAGCTATACAGTTTTTCTTCTTCAGATGTCCAACTGGGTATATTTTAAACCAAGGTCTCCTATGAATTTAAAGTAAAATACATGTTTTCTTTGGCGCCACGTGCGAAACCAAAAGCAGATCCAGGGGGTCCGGACCCCCCCCCCCCCTTTTTTTCAGCCACTGCAACCTTTTTTAAGGACAAATTTTTGCGCTGCGGCCTGCCCCTCCCTTTTCCGGACCTAAGGAAGTGTTTTAGGTATATTATTATTCATAATTCCGGCGAAAAGAGTGTATCATATAACAATCTTTGGCGACGCGACGTCTTAAAAGACAAAACATCAGTTTAGAATAAATTGTTCCATCAAGTTATAAACACATTTGATTAAACATGAAGTTTTTGTAAATCTCGTTCTGCTCTTGTTCTTTAATCGGATGTCTCCGTCGTGTATTTTTTAAGTAATGAAGCCAGACAAATCAGTAAATTAACATCTTCTTGTGCTTCTCTCCAATCGCGCATGGGACATTTTTTTATCATGCCGTTTATCAATCGATAAATACACGACCGATAGATGGCACTACCTCCTAGGACGATATCAGTTTCATTGTTGTAGGCGGCCAAAGCCATGCTAGACCGTAAGCGGCCAGCGGCAATAGGTACACATGACATATTTCTGACCAAACATCTGGGCACATGGATCAGAGTAAAACCATTTAAAAGAGCGATCTGTTAATCAACGCGATGGCTCCTAAAATCTTCAGTTGCTCATCTTGCCTTCACGCTGTTGCATCAGTGTTGGTCAGTTTGGCGTGGCTGACGTCAGGTATTGTACCTGTAGTTCGAAAGTTACAGGGAACGTTGTCTTGAACCCCCCCCCCCCCAACACACACACACACACACACACACACACATACATAGGCAAACACGTTTGTTTTTTGTTTTATTGGGGGGGGGGGGGGGGGGAATCTGAACAGTGAAAACAGAGAAAGGATTAAACCAAAGGCAACATTCATCCTAAAATTACTGATGATGATGATGACAAATAACAACGTAAAATACTAATACTTCTGCTTATGTAAATTTTGGTAAATTTCACACTTTCCTAAAGTGCAACAAAAGGACAAAGTTAAGAGACAAAATACCTGTAAATATGATACAATCTCAAACAAGAACACATACTTCCTGCAGGAATGTACAGATTAATTTATATTTTGTCTGTTTAATCCCTGTTATAACAGCAGTTCAGTATTCCTGATATGTCAGCAATTTAAGTTTCATCTAAATAATCTTATTATTTAATACTCCCTTGGTTACAACAACTAATACAAGCACAGTCAAATAGCAAGATCACTGATGGTGAATTTACAACTTCCTTACATTCCCTTGCACATAATGCCAAATTTTCCAAATATGTGTAGGTTTACTGCTGATTTAGATGTCAGGCTGTAACAGGTTTTGCTGCATAAGAATTGGTATTAAATATACATTAATTCATTCTTTTGTTTTTAAGTTGGGAGCAGCACAAAGGAAAAAGGAAGAAGTCGTGAGCGCCTTGACAAAATCCTCTCCTCTGATTTTAATTCTCTAGGTAATTCTGCTTTGAACATGTCAACACAACAAGACCTGCTGCATTAAGTACAATTTGTTAATAAGCTGGGAAGGACATCACCAGATAAATACATATGATATACCAGGATAAGTACATATGCCAATGCCAGTTCTCGAAGGCTGGTGCATCCATTTGAGCTGCTGGACACCAGAGAAATTATTATTATCATTTATTAGCGCCGTTTCAGTAACAACTAATGCATAACATTTACCATACTAATCTTGATAGATTCTAACAATCTGTTGTAATGTTTTCAGTGTAATTTGGTGTTTTGGACTATGAATAATCTAAAACTTATTTGCTTTGCTGTAAAAGTTTTTGAGGCTTGCATTTACATTTTATAAACATTCTTGTCAGTACCATTGATAATTGTATTTACTCTTGTTAGTGCATTCAAAGAAGATGATTCCCTTCAGGGATTTTTATTTTTGTGTCTGTCCATTTACATTGAATGATATGTGATGCCAGCTCCAGGAATGATAATGAGATTATAATATAATATTAGTATATAGATGAACAATCTAACATCTAAAGGAACAAAAAGAGCTGGTCTCTACAGGTCCATGAACAGAATTCTGTGAAGTGAGACTGATAAAATCAACTTAATCTGTTTTTATTTAGTTGATTAGCATGACTACAAAACAAAAGAACAATTCACTGTCAAATGGAAGTTTGTTAAAACTGGCAACTGGAGTTTTTCTTTCTGACCCAAAATGCATAACATATAATTGTAAATGATTTTGAATGCACTGAACATACATTTTTATTATATTACATTTATATATAACAACTGCAGGTGGCCAGGGAAGAGGTGATAATTATTTACAGCAGCTTGCAGACATCTACCACACAGCCATACAGCCGCTGGAGGAGGCGTATGGATACACAAGTCTGCATGCTCACGCTGTCACAGGTATGATGAAAAAGTCAACATAAAATGGCATCCAATTCTCTGTATATTTTGATCAGTGCTATATTATGATGCATCTTCTCATTATGTGCATGGTGACATGTGCCAATCATACCATACATGATACTTTATGCCATACAAAGATATTTATTGATCCATGGATTTGTCACTCCTATCTCACTGGATCCATTTTTTTTTGCAAATGAAGACCAAGTCCTTTTTAATGTTGCTAATTTGTATTCTGACACAAATTGCTTAAATTATTCTTAAAGGTATGAGAAATGGACAAAATTTTGTGGTGAGCATACACACCATTTCAAGAAATGAACCCCATTTTTAGCTCAGCTGACTTTCAGTCATGCTGGGCTATAGCCATGAGTCTTTGTCCGTCGTCCTTCCGTCTGTCCGTCCGGCCGGCCGTCCGTCCGTTAGCAGGGCACAAATCATAACCGTAGGGGCTAGGGCCATGAACCTTATGCAGTCTTAGAGGTTATAAAAAGATCTCCTTGCAAACCTGAAATTAGGTCACTGCGACCTATATTCTCGAAGTTATGGGGTGTGTTTGCACCCCCCAGAAATAACTCTTTGAGACAAAATTTTCATCCCAAACCTTCCATCTTTCACATACAGCTCACCTACCAACAGGGGAAGAACTATAATTTTTTTTAGGTCAAAAGGTCAAAGGTCAAGGTCACAGGAGCCTCTTCTTTGAAAAGCCTGTGGATGCATTTTAAGCCAACCCTTTCATCCCAATTCTTTGATCTTTCACATATAGCTCACCTACTAAGTTGGAGAAGAATCCTATAGATTTCGAGGTCACAAGGTCAAAGGTCAGGGTCACATGATCCACTTCTTTGAAAAGGTTGTGGACACATTTCAAGCTAGACTTTTCATTCCAAACCTTCCAGCACTGATATCGCTTCTTTGCCAACAGGGGAAAAGACCTGTTGATTTTGAGGTCAAAGGTCAAGTTCACAGCACCCACTTCTTGCGTGGAGTCATTTTCAGGCAAACTTTTCAATCTGTACCTTCCATCTGTCATATATGGCTTACCTACCAATGAGGGAAGAAGCCTATTGATGTTGAGGTCAAAAAGTCAAAGGTCAAGGTCACAATATTTAATTGTTCTAAATGCTTGTGAGCATATTTCAAGTGTACCTGTTCAACCCAAACCTTCAGTCTTTCACATATGCCACATCTATGCATCTCTCAGTTTGACTCTAACTTCATATTTATGGGTCTTTTTGCTTGAATAAATAAGTTATTGATTTTGGGGTCAGCTGGTCAGCAGGTTAAAGGTTGCAGGTCAAAGTTATTCACCCATTGGTTGCCAAGTAAGTACACCAGATTTAAGTGGTCAGTAGTTACCCATCATTTAGAAAGAATCCAGTTGATATATGGGCAAAAGGCCAAGGTCATGGATGTTCATAATTACTTATTTTATAGACCATCTCTATTTTTCTTGTATATATAACTATCCCACTCCAGCTGGTACATCTCCCTGTGTGGCTGTAATTGTGAGTGACACTGGTGCCATATGACTCCCTTTTGTATCAGCCTATTAAGTGATAAGGCTCAGTTACTTCATAACAAAAACACTGTTGTCAGAATGCTTCAGCCAGGCATTAAGACTATGAGAGTATAGTATTAAGGTTTAGCTACTGATTTATAAGATGATGGGAACATTTTGCAGTTTATTTTATGGAATCCTAGCAATAAACTTAGTTTCCTAGATATCTGAATATTTTAATATATATCACCACATATAAAAGCAAGTGTTTTTCTCATAATATGTGGATGTGTACCTTGATTTAGGATGGCTTTTTGTTTTATTTCAAGACTCTTAGTCATGCTTTCTGCATTTCTTTTCTTTCAGGTTTGGCAGTTTACCTACCCTGCTGACCTCATTGAAAAGCAGAGTGATAATAAAAAATATTGGACTTACACTTTTTACAATTGTATATCTGTAAATCTGATATGAGGGCCTGGACATGCCTTTTGAATTATTTTGGGCATCCATTACTGGATAATTTGCCCCAAGTTTGGTCTCTTATTGGAGAATGTGGGATATCAAATGTCATACTTGTCAGAAATCCATTATGTCTGCCAGTTAGCCACCTTAGAAATTCTTTCTTCAGTGCAGTTTCAGTAATTTTTCTTTAATGTTTGGTCCGATTTAGAGAATGTTTGTTGTCTGATTTCAGACGTGTCAGAAGTCCAATATGGACACCAGGCAATCATCTTTTAATTCCTTTTGATCATTTTATCTCAAGAACAGTTAAAGTGAATGCAGTTGGATGTATATTTATGTAATCTTGTAAAGGATTGGGTCAAATATTTCTGAATAAATATTACCATCATTTATAAAAGTGCAGTACAGTTGGCTTGTATTGAATAAAAATTCACACAGAAGCACCTGTTTCTCAATAATTCTTGCATGTATTTCCTTGATTTTTGCTATATATTTTGATCTTATATTTGCCCTTTGTGGTGTTCCTTTTGAGACTGACAGGTTTCAAGCAAGCTGTTGGAATAGTTCCTGATAGCTTAACAATCATGCATTTTCCTCAGACCATCAATTCACTGTGTTTTAACCAGACATAGGTGATATATATTTCTGTTGTCATAGAAAATTTTCAACAAATTGGCAAATTGGTTCTTCAAAATTTGACTGGAAGTTGTGAATCTCAGTCCATGATGTCACAGGTCATGCTTGGCAGCTGAGCATCATGACCCATGGGTCACTTGTATTTTCTAGGCAAGGAGGCACCATTTTAAAGGGACATAATCAGGAGCAAATTTATGATTTTTATTTCACACTATCAGTTCAGTTTTGCTTTACACAGAAGTTTCCCCAGAAAAACCATCCCACACAGTCTCAGTGGCTTGTGTACGGCTGTTTAACAGCTTGTTAACGTTGGTAAACACTGTCCACGTGTGTGTTTACCTTGACAAGGCCGCGTGATGGGAGGTCCGGTTGTGACCCAATGGCAATGTTTCAGCCAGCAGGAACATGCATTACATTTTTGGGCCAAGTAATTGACACTTTGTGGCATGGACGATGCATGTGCTGTAATTATGTTGACAACTTTGATTGCGCCCGGTCCGCTATTTTTACACTCGTTTTTAAAAATGAGTAGAGCAGCTGTTCAGGGCAATATAATCAGAAAAGTAGTGGCCCATGGGCCATGATGCCCAGCTGAATTTGAAATACTGGTGATACATGTATTAATTACTGATGTTATGATAAGATGAAAAATATTTGTTAAGGAACCTTATACATTGGGTAGAATGACTTCCTGAGTGCTCAATTTGTGTGTTTTTTTCCATTAGTAAATAGATAACAATGACATGTGACCTTATTTTGGTTTCCAAGAAGATTTTACAAGGAACTCCCTTGATGCTAAGTTTAAAGAAGTTTCATTAATCTGCTACGACTTGTGTCTATCTGACTGATAGGGTACTCAAATCTTATTCTTTCACAGAGCTCACAGGATATAGGTCACATTGACCTTATTTTTGATGTCAAAGGAGACAACAATCACCTGAGTTTTACATTAAGAAAGATACTTCTGGGTCCAACAGTTAAGATTTGTACCTTGTGTGACTCTACAAGCTCAAAATTAGGTTTTTGGCTTGTAGCTCACAGAATATAGGTCACCTTGACTGAATTTCAGGAACCAAAGGAGACCTGCCCCAGGGTTCCCTGGATATTGTGTTGGAAGATTCTTAGGGATATTGGATACAATTTGAGCCTCATCTGACTAACTGGGTACTCAAAATCAAAATATAGGTCACTATGACCTAATTTCATGGTCCAAGAAAATTTGCTTAGGACCACCCTGGATGTACAGTTTAAAGTTTACGAGTCTAACGATTACAGTTTGTGCCCCGTTAACGGCAAGCCTGTTTTATTTGAATTTCTCCAAAATAAAAAAAATGCATATAAATTAGAAACTAGATGTGTCGGAACGACACGAATGCCCCCCCCTGGGGCAAATCAGAAACATTTGTAAAATTTTGAAAAATTTTTTAAGTTCAGGAGGTGTCGTATGGTCAAAAGTAGGTCAACAAGGGCAAAATGCAAACTCCATCTGTAACGGGTCATTATCAAGCAACACACCAAAAATCATGCCAGTATATGCAGGCATTGTGCAAAAAAGTCCATACATGTGCATTTTCCATAAAAATTTCTGTCTTTCATGAAATTTTCTATGTTTAGGAGCCTTAAAACAATCAAAAGTAGGTCAACCGGGACATAACGCGAACTCGATCTGTAACTGTCATTATCTGCCCACACATAAAAAATCAGGTTGGTATCTGCAGGCATTGAGGAAAAAAAGTCCGTACATATGCATTTGTTATGAAAATGTCTATTTTTCATGAAATTTTCTATGTTCAGGAGCAGTCAAATGGTCAAAAGTAGGTCAACTGGGACAAAACAAGAACTCGATCTGTAACTGGTCATTATCTGCCTACACACCAAAAATCAGGCCCGTATCTGCAGGCACTGCGAAAAAAAGTCCATACATGTGCACTTTTTTATGAAATTTTCTATTTTAGAGCACCGTCAAATGGTCAAAAGTAGGTCAACTGGGACAAAACGTGAACTCGATCTGTAACTGGTCATTATCTACTGACACACCAAAAATCAGGCCAATATCTGCAGGTATTGCGAAGAAAAGTCTGTACAAGTGTATTTGTCATGAATATTTATATTTTACATGAAATTTTCTAAGTTAAGGAGCTGTAAAATGTACAAAAGTAGGTCAACTGGGACAAAACGCGAACTCGATCTGTAACTGGTCATTATCTGCCCACACACCAAAAATCAGGCCAATATCTGCAGGCATTGCGAAAAAAAGTCCGTACATGTGTATCTGTCATTAATATTTCTATTTTTCATGAAATTTTCTGAGTTCAGGAGCCGTAAAACAGTCAAAAGTAGGTCAACCGGGACGAAACGCGAACTTGATCTGTAACTGGTCTATATCTGCCCACACACCAAAAATCAGGCCAATATCATCAGGCAGTGCGAAAAAAAGTCCGTACAACTGTTTGATTTCGGAATGACGGAAGGATGGACATGGGTAAAACTATATGCCCCGGCCACTTTGTGGCGGGGGCATAAAAATACAGGTGGCACCACCAGTCTTCAGGAACTGATGAAACCCCCCATGATCAATATGTATGGAAAGAATCATGGCAATCAATGCATCAGTTACTCAGATACTGGAGGGTACTTGCGAGCCCCATAGCTTGAAGGATATAGGTCGCAGTGACCTTATTTCAGGTTTCCCAGGGTATTCAGTTAAAAGTTTCTAGGTCCAGTGGTAACGATTTGTGCCCTGTTAACGGATGGACAGACAGACAATGGACAAAGAGTAATTGCTATAGCTCACAGAAAACAAAATTTGTCTGCTTGTACCACATTTTTTCATCCAACAGTTTGTTGAACAGTAAAATTCAGCTGAGCTTAAAAACATTCACCAGATTTCTTTCCATACAGTCAACATTTCTCACTATTTCTCTAAAGCACCATGTGATGTATCTTATTAAACAGCTCCTTCTATTAGTACTGAATACGGACTCCTGAAATTTAACTAAACCTACCCTATCTGGCAGTGGCAAGGTGAGACCATTATTAAATGTTAGATGTCGCTTTTTATCGCATGATCAAATATTGTCAGTGTGTTGACCCATCAGAACATCAGATAATACAATTTCATTTATTCTATACTTGGCTTTGTATCAAGATATATGATATATCAATGCAATGGTGCATCAAGTAACTTACCAAATATGTATGTTTTCCTGTAAATTTATGAATTATTCTAAGTTCATGTGATAATCCTGATCTTTCATGCATTTAAAGTATACAAAATGGCATTTTTGTACATTCTTTATATTCAAATTAACAATAGCCTGACCCATGATTCAAGAGAAGTTTTGTATTGATGAATCCATGAATTTATTTCTTTCCCTACAGACAGTCAAATTCTTGCCAAACCCATGGTGCTCTGTGTTGGACCGTGGAGCACCGGAAAATCTACAATAATCAACTACCTGCTGAATCTGGAGGACCCCACACAAAAGCTTCATACAGGTAGTGTAAAGAAATAATTAGTATTTCATCTAAGCACATCATGCAGGTAGTCAGCTGGTAGTGAATAAAAATATTTAGTATTCAATGTAATCAATCAGTTCACCACACCAACTGTGAGGCACACTGGTAGTTTCTGTTCACCTTCTGTAGATCTATACGCTTTCAGGTACCAGGCATATCACTGAATTAGTATATTTACAATTAATGAACAATATAAGGTGGAAAATAGGTACCTCTTTTTCTGAGTATAATGGTAAGAGTTCTTTTCTGATATACCGGTAATGTCTAGGGGAGATTAAATTTTGATGTGACACAAACTGTAAGATGAGCACTGGAATATATGCATGGGCAAAGACATGAAGTTGACAAATGAAATCAGTCGCATCTGCACACTTATATCTGCCCTCTAAATACATAATGTATGCAGAACATGTCAACCAGTGAATTTTTTTTTATATCCAAGTTAAACCTAATACCTTAGTTTACGGCATTCTCCATTTATGTGTTCATGTGTTTATCCTCCAGGAGCTGAGCCAACCACATCAGACTTCACGGTCGTCATGCATGGACCAAAACACCGAACTATAGAAGGCATGGTGCTGACAGCAGACAAATCTAAAAGTTTTATAGCTCTTGAGCAGTTTGGACAGGTATAGTATCAGCATCATTTTGCATTTTTTTTTATCAGATCCCACCAAGTGAATCTGACTTTGTCCAGCATGAGAATAAATCAAAGTTGGGTTTTCTGAAACAAGGTGGGATAACAGGGTGAAAGAATGAGAGGTTGTGATGTCAAGTTGGAAATCGTAAAATTTCCTGAAATCAGAAAATTTCATAAATTTTTCATGCCTGTCTATGTTCAAGTGTAAAATGTGAGAATATCATCATAGTTTTTAAATAATTACTTTACAGTGGAACCTCTCGCACTATAACCTCCTATTTATTGTGTACAGGCACAGATGTGAACCTTTGTGGGTCAACCCAAAAACAATAAAAATAATTATTATGCAATACACAGAATTTATAATCTTGGTTTTGTCAAATCTCTCTTTATATATATATATATATATATATATATATATATATATATATATATATATATATATATATATATATATATATATATATATATATATATATATATATATATATATATATATATAATCAGTCAAGTCCTGTCCATACATGAGATTTAATAATAATGTTGGGACGGTTTTAAAATTTTAAAAATATTATGTGATTCTCACATGACCTTTATATATTACTTTTAGGGCTTTTTGGAAAAACTGCAGGGGATAGAGCTACCTGTTCCACTTCTTCATAGAGTGACATTTGTGGACACACCAGGAATCATTGAAAACCGCAAACAACAAGAACGAGGCTATCCATTTAATGATGTCATCAAGTGGTTCGTTGACCAATCAGATCTCGTTTTCATCGTGTTTGATCCAACCAAACTTGATGTCGGTACTGAGCTGGAATCCCTCTTTAAACAGCTCAAAGGTCGGGAGTCACAAATCCGGATAATATTAAACAAAGCAGACACCATCAGTCAACAAGAACTGATGAAAGTATATGGTGCACTTTTCTGGAATTTGGGTCCCCTGATCAATGTAACTGAACCACCAAGAATTTATACTGGGTCATTCTGGAATAAACCCTACCGGCCTGATAGAAACCATGAACTATTTGAAGCAGAAGAACAATCATTAATACAAGACTTGAAGGAAGTTATAAAAAATCGTGTTGAGAACAAAATAGGACTGGTGCGGCAACACGCCATCCTGGTACGAAACCATGCACTCGTGGTTGATCAGTTCCTAATGACATTTCATAAGGAGTACAGTGCTCTATTCAGCAATGCTGAAGAGGTAATAAGAGATATAGCAGATGACCCTGATAAATTCAAAATATTCCAGAAAGTTCTGTCAAAAACAGATTCCAGTAAATATGATATTGCTTCTGCTGAAAAATATAGGTTATTCTTCTCTGTGAATGCAATAAATTCTTTTAAGTCTCTTGCTTCTCTATGTACAATATTTAGCGGGTGCCCCCTTGATGTGATAAACACTGCTATTTCCACAACACTTCCAGATCTTTTGTTTTCATATAAAGAAGGGTTAGAGACTGCTACATGCAGCAAAGATGGATGTAACATAAATAATAGCTCCCCTTAATGTTTGATGTAGGTCATGTGATGCAGTAACTGAACCCTCCAACATCTTCAATCCATACTTTCCTTCAAGGTTAAGCTTTAATGTAACCAAGATATTCCAAAATGTGTAATTTGTTACATAAGTGTTTTACATTTTAACATTTTGTTTCATATCCATAAAAAACAATGAACAACTGCTTTTGTCTTTCATCCCATTAGTGGTAGACCGTGGAAGTGTTAAGATATCTCCTTTCAGTGGGGTGAAGTTCACAATATGCTCAAAGTACCCTTGCACTAAGCTTCACAATATTCATGATGTACCACTTCACTAATGGTTTAAATGTAAAGTTGGTTAATAATGTCAGTTACTGCTGTCAGATGATACAAAGTACCACTGAACATCATTTAATATAACAGCAATTCTTCAGCATTTTGCATTCAAATATCAATTGAAGAATAATCAAACAGCCCAGGTTTGATTTATTGCTGCGGTTTATGTTATTTCTTTATGTGCTGGACAATATCCCTTGATCATTCCTGGAGTTACAAACAATTTCTGCCTCAAAAAAGTGTGCATCAAAATTCATGATTTGATCTCTGAAAATTTAATATATGATATGTCCATGACTGTGGTTCATGTATTTAACAAAGCAATCATATTAAACTGCCATTCTTTGAATTTGGGGCAGGATTAAAATTTTTAGTTCTACTATTTTAGATATTATATCTCAATAATATGATGACAAAGCATGGTTATGATTTTTTATTGGTGTGGGAAAGTCTTGTTATATATTTAAAGCTACTGTGTGTGTCATCAGTCATGATATTCTGTTATGATTTTATGGTATTGTTACATTCTGACAATCATTAAATCATTTCCTGTATGAACCTGTGTGATTCTCAGTGAATTTCCTGTGCGCTGTTTGCATGCCAGTGTGATTTAACTCTCAAGTACCAGTGGTCTAATAGCACAGGTATTGTTTGAACTGTTATTTTTTCACCAGGTTTCTCTGTATGTACATTCACCAAATCTGTGATTACACAATTTCTTGTTTCAACTTGACAATAAGAACAATAATTGATATTAAACCCTGGACAGTAACATGATGCATAAACATATCTACCATTAGATCCTGTTGGAACAATGGAGTACAATTACATTCCGCATCATTCACCATTTGTTGTATCTCAAATTCTTGATATTTTTATGCATAGTGTGATGTTCTCAAAAGTTGTTTAAATATTCCTGAATGGTATATTTTGAGCAATATATAATGAAGTATTTTGTACATTAACATACAAATTTGGAATAGAACAAAGCATAGACATATTTTTTTCTAAATATTGTGATGGAAAATCTGAAATATGGTCCCTTTTTGTTAAATGTGCAGTATAGGAGACATCACCTCAAACGTTAATGGTGGCGGTGAGTGACTGGCCCTTATTTTTTGGCCCTGCTGAGGAGAGGCTGGGTTTTGAAAAAAACTTAAGCTGGCTTCTCCATAGTAAACTGTTCACTCGTCCATCAGTGTTGATGTCAGCCATGAACAACACGTGACAGCCCCTCTGATTAGTCAAAGGCCGCATTCCTGGGGGACCGGCGTGGAATAATTTTCGTGGCCTGGGCACTGGCCAACGTCACACCCAGATAAACAAGGAAAATGGATAAAAAAATACGGTCATGTCCCCAGCTGTAAACAAAGCTGACCTTGTCGACCAATCAGCGGAGACTTTACATGGATCTTAGGGCAGTTCCCTTGGCAACGAAATGGCAAAAGTGACAGGAAAGTTTGAAACCCATTAGTTTTCATTGCTAAAAAAACACGCAGAGGATATTAATCGATATAAGAAGCTCATAGATGTTAAACAAGTACAATTACACAGCCGAGGGACAGTGGTAGCTGTCAAGCCTTTCCCCATGTGAAATATATGCCAAAAAAGCCCTTACAGTGCTGTGAGGTCTCCTATACTGCACTTTTACCCCCTTTTTCTCCAAGGCCACATCGGAATAATATGTTGTTTAACTTGTTTTTTTTTCCACTTGGTCATGTGAATCTGTATCATATGTCAGTGACAATTATCATGATCTGGTTTTATTAATTGTCTGCAGAACGTTTTTATGATAGAGAATATAAAATTTGAACCCCTGTAAGTATTACCTACATCCTTTCAGAAAAGTTCGCACGATGGATATTTACATCAGTTATAACTAAGTATTTGCTATATTTTTAGTTAGAAACATTTGCTGGCATGATATTAGCAGTATTATATCCTGTAGGAAACTGTGCTGTTTTTATTGAGCAGGGGTACAAAATTAAATTGGAAATTTGAAATACTGGTAGGAAAATCACTCTGTAATTCTGAGCATTGAAAGGAATATTCATTTTTATGTCAGGTGTATATGGTACTGCTTCTGATGTTACGGATGTAAGAAATGAAAAATTAATTATTAATCGTGTATTTCAGCTCATCAGTGTGTGTATAGTGATCATTATCAACCAGTTAAGGTGAAATAGTCATTATCACTATTATCATTTAAAATATATCAAAAGTTGTGTTAGCAAATGATAACCATTATCAGGATGTACAAAACTAATTAAAATATTTTTATAAAATTGTTTTTGTTGTTTTTTTATCATTAACCTGCTGATTTTTCAATTTAAAGTTGTTTCTTTTATAATAAAATTAAACAAATGCAAATTGAAATGTAACTGATGGCAGAATTTAAAGTACTGACCTTGGGGGTGATCTCTTTGAGCATGGCATTGGCATCGTCATCGTAGTCAAGGCGACATGCCATTTGTAGATCATGGGCCGCTTGTTCCCAGTGGCCTAGCAACCTGTCACATGACCAATTTTACAGCACATGAACCGTGTACAAAACTTTACATATCACATCAAGTAAATATCATTAGATCCTCAAATAACAAGCATCTCTGATATACTTGCTGTACATGTTTCAGTTGTATATTGGTCAGAAGCTGTGATGAAATAAAGTCCTTCACAGTCTGTTGGGTAAATTAATATCAATGTATACACTCAAGGGATATCAGACAATATAGATACAATATTTGACTTAGTATCACTACGTGTCAACATGGGTGTACTGTTACAGCCCTGGTATTCATATTTCAGAATTGTTTTCCCAAACCTTGTTAAACTGATTCAGATGTGTGTAGTGCTGGGATACAGGATTCTTTCTTTCACAAGCATGCACAAATGGAAGATAGGGCACTGTTCACAAATTAAAATGGCAGAGAATAAGGGCAGCATACATGTCCAGAGTGACAAGGAGGTTTTCCTTGTCTAATACATTTTTGTTACTTGCAACAAAACGTCTAATGTTCACTTGTACTAATCTGAACATTTCTGTGTATAAGCATACCTGTGGGCCATGCCCCTCCACTTGTATGGTTGTGCGGAGTCTGGGTTCATCTGGATGGCCTTGTCACAGTCACGGATTGCTGCGTTAGGCTTTTTCAGTTTATAGTATGCACTGCAACAGTATAAACAGTTTTCATATGATTTATGTTATTGAAGTCCTCACAATATGATTTGAATTAAGAAAGGCCAGTTTCCAAATGAATGTATTTTATTAGGTCCAAAGCAGTGCAATTTGAAAATAGACCTGACCTCTTTTAAACAATACATTGACATCTGAGCACTCTCAGTTAGTCACACTATCAAGTGAAATCCCTATTGAAAGCTGACCTAATAATAATTAAAACTCAAATCACAGTGATGTCCCAAGGTAAACTGCATGGTCTGTATAGAAACTATTAATGAACAGGCCTAAACCATTTCAACGAGGAAAAGTAGGCTCCTTCACCATACATGCAAATCAAGAAATGCAAAATGACCAAAACATATGTTCAATTTCTTCAAATTACTGTTTCACAGAAAATGGAGTAAGAATTGTGGAACTTATATTTGAACAGAAAATATGATAGTGCTACTGAAAACATGACACAAGGACGTGAATTAATCCTGCCAGCCAACATGTTTTAAGTCTGAAAAACATTGATTCATATTTTATCTTAATTACTACTCAAACTGTTGCTTGAGGACCCCTCAACATATTATATAGATACTATATCTATATTCTGAAAGCTTAAAAACATTTTCTATAATGTGGTGAAGGGAAACCTCATGATTTATAGAAACTAGTTAAATTTTAATAATTTGAATAAAATTTTTGGTTTTAAGTTTATATATTTTTACTTAAAATTAACATTTCTAGGCCATTTGTGGTTAAAAAATTCTGTTTTCAACATGCATTGTTGTAAATGTGGACTATAATGCATATTTTTAAATTTTGACTTTCATTTATTGGAAGCCCTTTATATGTGAAAAATTTGAATAATAAATTTTTTCATCTACATTCAACTCGATTACTCTGAGAAATCATAATTTTGACATTTGGCACCCTATTCACAGTGCAATGGGGGGGGGGGGGGGGGTGGAGGGGTTACCTATATTTTAACCAGAAGTATCCTGAATCTGCTACAATAAATTATTTTAAAATCAAAAACATGACACAAAATATTTTAAAACCAAGGTAAAGCCAATTGGTATTGGAAAACAAAAGTTCCCATGTAATATGTAGAGCACATTCTAAGGTTTAAGGATATGTACAAGGAAGGGGTCCCAAAGCAGCAGTTTGTTAAACATGAAGGAAAAACTGAAACAATATTTACAGATGCTCCTGAGACAGTTCTGTCTGTAAACATAAAGCAAGTTCACTTATTTGTACTTCATTAATGTATGATCTTTTCTCACCTGGCTCGCTTTGCATAAAGCAAGGCAGAAGAAGGATTCTTCAATATAGCATCTGTAAATAATTTCACTGCCTCTTCCAAGTTACCTGTAAGGAATGGATAAAAGTGTTTACAAGGAAATATTACTTCTTTTTAAGAAAATAAATATGTAGTCCAGTCAATTATGTTTCTGTGCACTTTTTTTTATTGTTTTGTGGTTATATCTACACTGATAAAACTGATTTCAAGAAACTTTAAAAAAATACTGTTCTGTAAAATATCATGTTTACCGTCATTACATATTACATGGTCTGATATTAGTTTACAAAACAGGCAACACCAAATACTGACCAATGGATCCATTGGGTACTACATTTTGAAACAGTCTTGGAGAAATACTATCCACCTTAACAAAGACTTAATTTAATTAATGTGAATGTTAATTACCTTCTGCAACAGCCATCATAGCAGCAGATCTTTTCTCCTGAGCTTCATCACACATTTCATCTGTCACCTGGCAGTCAAAAGATAAAAAATATTCAAGGTCAAAAGTTTAAAAATTGTCCGAGATACTAATTGAAACAATTTGTGTATCAACTAAGTTGATTCAACTTTCAGGGAAAATACGCAATGCTCAAAAAGTTATTGGTTCACAATACAGGATATTGCTGATACTGATGCTCTCAAGTGTGGAGGCAGTAAATGACTGCCTGCTTGAAAAACTGCAGGCAAACAACTAGTGCCCCCAAGCGTCCAACCTGACCAGCCCATTCATTCAACACAGCTTTGTACACTGGGCATAGTTTTTAATTGCCTATAATCATGATACTTAATAATAAGTATATTTATTATGCTGTGTTAAAACATAATACAGACACATGAAAAGACAATAAATTTCTGCATTTGACACAGTTTGCATTAGAATTTGATCTTGAATCAACTGCCTTTTAGGATGATATAAGAGAAATGTACACAGGGTCTTTCAGTCATTGATAAACGTCAAGTTTTGCAAACTTGTTTTCGTGAATGTGTCATATATTCTGGTATGAAACTACTGTAACCTCGTATTTATTCAATGATCATATGAATTAATTAGAGTCCATAGCATATATAACCTAACAAAGTGGGGAAAGTCAGTTTCGTCTGTGCCAATGAGTGTCCAGCTGAATCACGCTTGCCTGCACAAACAAGCTTCCGGCTGGGCCAGTCAGTCTTTTATCTCCTCCATCTACACGAGAAGCTGCATTAGTGATATCACGAGTAATCCCAGCATGTTGGCCAAATTGACCTTGAAGGTCAAGGTCCCCAGTTTTCAAACTTGTGATAGTTTCAGCTTAAACATTCTGTATCAAATTTAAAGGGTAATATGGATATGTATGCAATGGTTCAAAAGGAATTGTGTTCTCAAGAAATCCTACAGATGACAAGATTGTAAATGTGTGTCTCCCAGGGGTGGAAGAAAATACAGAGAAATACACTTGAGATATGAGAAATACTTGAGAAAAAATCATTAATTTACTGATCTTCATAACCAGACCTGGGTTCAATTCAAATTGTTCAATTCCAGTTCAATATGCCCAGAATATAAATTGAAATTCAATTCATATATTTTTTTAACGTCAAATTCATTTCAGTTTTAAAAAATTTCAATTATTTTGATAATGAGACATTTCACTGGCAAGTGTGCTGTTATACAATATGCTCATCACAACCCTCATGAAGCCCATAGAGGTACTTGTAATTTGCTATAATCAAACACTGCAAATGGACTACCCCAAGACAAGAGCAACTTTTAATGAACAATTCTTAAGAAAATATCAGGACTGGAACAATCGCTTATCAATTCAGCCCATACTCATCTGAGCCTGAGGAGTTTAATCCCAATTCAGTTTTAATTTGTTTCCTTATTGAGTTGAAACTATGCTATTATTTCTTCACTTTCAATTAAATCAGAACTGATCCCACGTACACTCACTGCAAACAAATGATGACAATGTCTCTGGATTTATTAAGAAAACAAAAGCTGGGATCTGTTTCAATGATGTGACTCATGGGATATGAAAAATACTTGAAATGTCATGCCGACAATGGTGGTGCCAATTTAATATCTTACAATGGTATGAGCAGTCTAAACTGTATTGTGTTCTGTATTAACATCTTACAGAACACAATACGAGAAGTACTGGCTTCTCCCAGTTTCAGTGTTGCATTACATAAAATGCTTTGGGTGGTATTATTAAAGAAGGAATTTTTGTGTGCAAAAACTTTCATGTAAAATTCTTTTTAATACATTAAGTTTTGAGAAAAACAAAACATAATTAAAGGGGATGATCAGGAAAATACATAAATGATGGTCCATAATGAAGGATTATTTAAGACAGGCCATACTTTTCCATAAATAACTAAATTTGATCATTTTTATATCCATTACATGAGCATTTCTAACACATATTTGTAAATAATGTAATGTCACGTTAAAATAAATAATAACAAAAGAACAGTGTACTGACCTCTAGGGATTCATCACCCATTGGCTGAGGTGGATCAGTGTCACCAGGAATCACACCATCATCATCGATCTCTGTCAATAAAAAGACATTTACACGAGCAATTTCAGTAATGATATATGTGGTTTTCCAAGTAATTAACTCTTATGTAACCAGTTACATCATCAGAATAAAATATAAAATATTATTTGTTTTTAATTTCAAATTTAGGAGTTTAATTAAAATTCAAACATTTAGCTTATAATTTATATTTTATGTTGTAATGCTGAAAAGTAAATAAGAAATATGAAACAATCATGATAACAAAAGTGCATGCACCTGATACCTTTTACTGGACCTATTTTGAAAATGTCTGTGAGTTTGCTCAATAATCAGGCCTAAACTGTTTAAAAGTTACATGTTGGACAACAGCCAAAGTTAAGGTTACGGTACAGAACCCAACTGTATCTAGCAAATATATATAAGTCAGCACCATGCTTATACTACAAGTCAAGTGTTTAAAATATGACCTTATGACCACAGGTAATCAGTCTCACTTACCCAGATCACTCTCTTCACTCTCTGGTTCAGGTTCTGGTTCAGGTTCTTTAGGTTTTGGCTCCTGGTGAAAAAAAAAAAAAAATTGGTATGTTCATGGAGAAATGTTTATCAGCCTTTAAGAGAGTGATGTACATCATGAGCCTGATTTTTTATTAGTTACTTTGTTTATTTTAAAATATCATGGTGACTAATGCTAAGGTGATGGAGATGGACTAATGGTATGTTGACTTTTTATGTGTACCATAAAATGGAGCCCCAGACAGATGCTATAACTAGATGTTTGCAATTGCTAAGTGATCACTGGATCTAAGTTTATTTTGCAAGTACCATCCAACAGATCTAAGTGAGTATTAACTCATACACCAAACATGCAAAACATCCTATCCTATAGTTCAGTAAAAAGTGAGCAGCTTCAAGTCTGGCTGGGACAGTGCGACTTTGTTCTACACAAAGATAGAATAGGTTTGTGCACGGAGACAGCCAACAGTGGCAGTGACTCTAGAGTCTGGATAGTAATCCAGCAATTTTGTTATATTTAAGTGTTGTTTCTGTTACTTAGTCTTGATGGTTTCTGCTTTCACCTACAACCCCCTCCCCTCTATTCTGTAGAACCAGTACAATCACCGAGCCAGAGAACATTTTGGAGCATGAACACACCAGTATGGGAACTAGGGATCCAGGGGTCTCGACGCTCAGCTGTATTTGTTAATACGGACATTTTGAAGAATTTTTTTCAAAATGACCGACCTGTGACCTTCACCTTTGACCTCTGGACCCTGAAAATCAAAATGTTTCTTAAAAGAAATCGAAAGGGTACTTACTTTAGTTGTTAGCCATATATAACTTAAGTTTGATACAAATATTTCAAACTTACCAGGAGTTATCTTCTGCAAACTAATTTGTAAACAGATGGCCCCTGTGACCTTGACCTTTGACCTTGTAACCCCATATTCATTTATGCTCTCCCTATACTGGCAAGTCAGCTAAATGTGCAAGATTGAAAGTTTGGGATGAAAAGCTAGGCTTAAAATGCTGACATTATCTTTTTTATAAGTAAGTCTTGTGACCTTGACTTTTGACCTCATGACCCCAAAATAATATAGGTTGTTTCTTTAGTGGTGGGCCATTTGTAAGTCATGATTGAAATTGATATTTCAATCCAACCTGGAGTTATCATCTGGAAACAAATTTGTGTGGACTACACAGATGGACAGACAGACAGACAAACAGCCAGATTGACAGGGTGATTACTATAGGGCATCCACTTGTGATCAATAAACACACCAGGTTTTGGCGCACTAGATGGAATCACAGCTGAGAAACTGACATGATTGTTGTAATTTTATAGTAAAAAAAATAGAAAAATATTCATATAAAAAATATGAAAAAATAAAGGTGGCGCCACCACTTTTTGGGAACTGACAAAACTAGTCATGGTCAATATTCAAGGCAAGTTTCATGACAATCCATGCATTAATTATCAAGATATTGGAGGTTTTGTATCAAATTTTTTATTTACAATTTACAAGCCCCACAGCTTGGAGGATATAGGTCACAGTGACCTAATTTCAGGTTTCCAAGGAGATTTTTTTATTGACCTCCTTCGATATTCACTAAGAAGTTTCTAGGACCAGCAGTTACCATTTGTGCCCTGCTAACGGAAGACAGATGACGGACAAACCACCATTCATATACCTCAGTTGACTTACACTCAGCTGAGCTAAAAACAGACTTAGGAAGTCTGGTAGAACGGTACATACCTCTTTAGGTGGTGGAGATGTTGAGGTGGCTGGCTCTGGTTTTGGAGGTTCTTCTGGCTTGGGGGGAATATTTGCTCCAAGGCTGAAAATAAAGCTTATAACATCAGTTTAAAGAGATCATAAAAAGAAGTGACAACAACTTATTTACTTCCTAATCAATACTTTTCTCCTGTTATTTTTTAGCATGTACCATCCAGAAGCCTTCTATGAGTTGTCAACTTTGTTTAAGCATGCCATAATGTTGTGGCTATTTATCACAAAGTGCCTCAGATCTAGTTTCAACCTTAGCCCGGAGACCACTACACTTGTACAGGAATAAAGGTAACAATAAACTAAGGGAGATCTACACTGTTCCTTTAATTGCAAAAATTAACTGATATCCATTATGGTCTAATATTTACTTTTACTTGTAAGCTAGCTGGAGTTTCTTCACTAAAGTAAAAATTGAATAGCAAACAAAAGTGATGGCAAAGAATGAACTGACTCCTGAAATACTGACATGGATGGACACAACAGAACAGTGATTGTAAGTGGCACCACCAGACTTGTGCATGAGAAAGCCCTTGAAGATGTATGGACATGCAAAATTTCAGGCAGATACTTCAAACCACTCTTTAGCTATGTGCACAGATGCATGAAACTTAAACAACTGTAGTATGCCCCACAGGTCTTGCATACAGCGAGATTATTTGTAAGATGAAAGGAAATGCACAATTTCAGGCTGACAGGTAAAATCATTCCTGAGAAAAAACAGGGACATACACTGTGCAAAAAAAATTATTGTAGGTGGCACCACCTGTCTTGTGTAGACAAAGCTATAATAGAAGTATAGACATGCACAATTTCGGGGTGATATATCTAATCCCTCCTTAGAAACAAGCAGGGACATACACTTTGCAACAATTGTAGGTTGTGACACCAGCCTTGTGTAAGAAAAAGCCATCAAAGATGCATGGGCAGGCCAAAATTTCAGGCCGACACATCAAACTTCTCAGAAAGGTGCACTCAGATGACCAAGCTCACCTGAGGAAGACAGTTGCACTTACACCCAAGTGAATCAAAACTAATTTTCAGGTGCAGCTACTGCACTGAGTGAACCTTTACCTGGCTGCACTGAGTGAAGTCTTGATCTGTTGCTTAAACTGATACAGTTGGCAGTTTGCCAAAGCTATAAATAGATACAGACTGAATCTTGGCCTGTTGCCAAATCTGAAACAGTTGGCAGTCTGTCAAGCTATTTGTAGATACAGACAAAATCTTGGCCTGTTGCAAAATCTGTTTACACATACTGGAAGACTTAACCTACAATGCTTTTTTCATTCTTACATATTCATAAGATTTTCAAGGTTTACAATAATTACAAATGGATATTAAAGGCAAAATCAGAATACAGATATATTTTCATTCATGGATTTAGCAAACACATAAGTTGGATATGGACATCAATAATTCATGTTTCCTGTACAGCTCTGCTTATATACCCACACAGCTCAGCTTGCTACCACAATAAATCTACTAACTTTGTTTACCAAAGCATATCACAGTTCTTTGACTGTCTAATAATTCAGCCAAAATCATTTAAGTAAACTTGAATAAAGGTCACCTTAGAATTATTTTTGTGCCATAATGCAGAATTTGAAAAAAAAACAGTTCTGCAGATGTAGACTTTTGCAGCCTTCATTTTGATATAGGCTTACTTGGCCACAAGACCAACTTCAGCTTTCCATGACTCTACTAAAAATCATGGAACCCAATCTATTCTGTTACAATTGAGAGAACCCTACCCTAGGACAACAAAAAAAAAAACAGGTCAATGCAGGTTGGGCAACAAAATCCACAATTTCAAATATGAGTAACGTGACCAACATTTGTACAAAACCTGGTGATGCTAGCTCCTGTTGTTTCTGAGACTGTTATGTTATTATGTTTACTTGGTGAAATGACTAAGTTCAAATTCCTGTAACTTGGCCAAAATTGTATCAAACCTAAACCATTTGAACAAACTTCAGAGAGCTCATCTCTGGGATTATATCTTTCTGTGAAATATTGAACAATTTGGCTGCATGATTTTGGAGGAGAAGATTTTAAAAAAGTTTTTTTAGCTTTTCCCCTGTAAAATGTAAGCTGATGCAGGTGGCACCACAAAATCTCAATTCCACAGCATTTGACATGTGACTGATTTTTGCATAAAATTTGGAGATGCTAGCCTCTGCTGTTCCTGGGTTAATGTACTGATGATTCATGACCCCTGTACAAAAAAGGTGGATGAAGGTGGCGCCAACAATACCTCAATTTCAAATATGACTCATGTGACCAATATTTGCATAAAATTTGGTGATAATAGCCCCAGCCTTTTCTGAAATTGTGATAAAAGTATGCTTTTTTGGCCAAATGACACAAAAGTTCAGCTTCCCGTACTTGACAATAAAAAATCACATAACTGAAACCATTCTAAGAATTGAGAAAAGTTTTTCTCAGATTAATCCTGTGAATATTGAACAATTTGGCTGGACGGTTTAAAAAAAAATTTTAACATTTTTTTAGTGTTATCAATATAAAATATAAATAAATGCAGATAGCAATAAATTGAGCAAAAATTCAATAGTTTTTTAAGATGACTGATTTTTGCATAAAATTTGGTGATACTAGCTCTGATGGATTTTGAGACAGCAACGGTTAATATTAGGATTATGGAGGACGGACAACAACATACGGATGAAAGCTGCGCCATTGCATAAGCTCACAGGTTCACTTAAAAGCTAACATTTGGTCTAGTTTACGTCAAGTCACAACAACCTAAAGGCTGTTAGGCATTGTCAAAAATGATGAAAATATTTGCATCCTCATAGAGCCTTAAAGTGTGTTCCTCATTGAAGGATGTAAAGGCACTCTGACAGGCAGTACATGGGTAGTATACTCTCTAATGTCAGAGGGCCAAAATGGCACTACAGAAACTTTCTCATGCTGGTAGGTAACCATCATGAAATACCAAAGCCCTAGACACTTCCCCTGACAGGAGTTCTCTGCGAAATCTCATACCTGACCAGCCAGTCCTTGAAGAATGCCAGCTCAGGGAGGTGGAGAACATCAGGGTTTTCCTGGATCAGCTTGGTGAACTGGCGCAGCAGCAGTAGCTGATTCTTATCTATTCCACTCATCTTACTGCACTTCTATAATCAAATCAAATAGTAAATACATATCAATAATCAATTATCCATTTATACAAGTTAATAATAATATTCATTATGAAATGTTGATATTAGTTTCAGTTATCAAAATCAGTAAGAGTTGGGGCGAGGTACAAGATACCTGGGTAAAGGTAGTTTAAGGTAAATATGGTTTGACTGAATTGAAATTAAATTTCAACTTCAATTTGAAGACACCTGAAAAAATAATAATTGAACACATTTCACTTGTATGCAAGTCAACATGTTCATTTCATGTATCATACATATACCTGGACTTTAGTGAGGTACATTGTAGTAGGTACAGGTACTTTGGCCCCAGTTTCACATTACACATGTCTTACTTAAGACATCCAGGTACAGGTACCTGGCCCTACCTGTCATTACTGATATCAAAAATTTAAATATAGATGATTTTTTTATAAATCTCTACTTGTTTCCACTGATCTATATCAATGGGATCGACTAACTGGTCATTCCTAGTGTCTACAGGAGCCGCTGTTGATTGGGATCATCTGGTTCTGATTCTCTCTCTTTCTCTCTCTCTCTGCATGCTCTCATATCTGTGTGTTTGCGTGCGTGTTTACTTTGGAGGAAGTACCAGCTATAATTAGCTAATTAATTGGGTCATGTCTTCATTCCATGCCTAACACCTCCCCCCAGGTTTTATAGCCATTGGACCAGGTGGACTTCACACCCTCATTATCAGCAAATTCACACCTAGAACCAGACTCACGGAGCTCCCTGAGACTGTTACAGGCCTGGCATTAGGAAATATTTGTCTTGGCATTGAATGTGTTAAACAATGGACAGGGTACTTCATATTTTTACAAACTGTAGGTGAAAGATGTACCAAAGAACTTGCTAGATATTTGACTGCGCTGGCCTGGTGTTATTTATGTGGATTTACCCCTGGTATATATATATGTTCAAAATGGATTTACAGCACAAATTTTGTGGAGATGGTGTAAACTTTAATAAACATAGGAACAAAAATTATTTGGGGAGAAATACTGTGGTTGCCTTTTGTTTGCGAGGGTTTTAATTTTGCAGTGTTTGCAAATGGGGAAATTATCATGAATATGAAATCCTCTGAAAGAAGATGCACTATTAACTAGTATGAAACAACAGGGTATGATGCATCTGGATAAATGGATTAGTTATTCCACCTCTGGAAACATGGTTTGTTAATGAATCACCTAATCTGTGGATGGTATCGGAACTCGCTCATGCAAACCATGCAATAATAATTGTCAAAGCATCAACTGTGACACCTGTTATAATACAATGACTATTACAGAAATGTGTGAGGTATTGTGGGATTTATTATATTATAATGAATACAAAACTGTAACACATAGTTTTCATACGTTCTGGTTCAACCCTGATAATGAAACCCCCGTGATATGTTCAAAATGAAGTATTTGTGAAATTTCAACCTTCAAATATGAAGCCAACCACAATAAGCAGGATAAAGCAGCAGGAGCAGCATTATTTCATTAATAATCAGATAAAATTATGTACTGAACAGTCCTTCCAAGTGCCAGGTCTGCTAGGCCTGTGAACGCCAAAAACAAAGTCTCTGTGTTTACCATAAACAATATGCAGCCTGCACTGTCAAAGAATGGAGCGAGTATAGAATCCAGTCTGCATGGACGAGGTTTTGGATGTATACAAACGGACATAATCCTGTTAGGGATTTATGTAATGGAGAAGTATGAGGCATGTTGATGTCATATCATCAGGTATGTCATGGCTTATGTTGATTACTACTAATGGAGAATATAAGAGGCATGTCAATGTCATATCATCAGACATGTCATGGCTTATGTCAAATACCACTAATATGAGACAGTCCAGTCAGCTTACACCACTCTTGGAAATGAAGACCGGATTCTATACTTGGGCTGAATGAACTCTAAACTCAAGTTTATATGAAAGTATGAGAACTTGAAATCTGAGAAAATGTTATACTAATAATAAGAGGGATATTTTCCTTGTGTCTCCTCCAGCTCTACTATTAGTACTAATTTTAAAAAGCACCTTGGATTCTTTAAAGGCTCTTATTTCGTAACAGACTAAGTCAGCTGGGCAGAACTATAGAAACCGGGCTTCAACCAACCACCGGTACCTTATGCACAACGGGTGTCGCATAATAAATTGTTTCCAGAAAAAGGCCGATACATATTATTTTCCTGAGATTTCCCGTATTTAATTTTGCTCATAACTGGAGTTTATTATATTAGAGGAGGAGGGGTCCGGGGAACCTGGGTTCCCCGTCTGAAAGGGGGTGTGGGGGTGGAGCTTAATTTTTCTCTTCAAATAGTAAATGGTTTCCCATTTTCGCAATAGATGGCGCTTCAATCGCAGATATAAATGAACAAAACTCGCTCCTGCTGGTATCTCGTCTTCACGGCTTACTTAGTAGCGTGTAGGGTTCCTAGTCTAGAGATTGTAGGTTTGATTCCCTATACAGGCGACTTCTTATGCTTAGTAGTTGATAATGTTAGAAGAGTTGAGTGTAGGGACATCTACAGGGAAAAGTAGGAGTTAATGTAGGGAGTGAGAGGAGACAGTTTTACTTATATTTTCCTCAATAGAAGCGAAGCCCGCGTTCTATAGTGGCTCCGTGAACTGGATTTAAACAAAAACGTTGACGTAACAGTGAAGTCACACACCCGCATTAACTCATGCAGTCATCACTCCAATCAGTCATTGCCACTAACAGTGTACCACCGCACATTCTCGGCGTGCACCCCTTACGCGATGTCCCCCGTCGCTCAGTTTTCTACCTAATAATTGATTACAAAGTGTGTTGATAAACTTTAGGATATATCTAAAGGGCTGAAGTATGAAGCATCATGTAATTGTATGTCATAAATGTTAGAAAATAAAAGTATTACCACGCGGCGGCGATTCTAGAACAACAAGCCGAAGCATGGGCGGCCTTGACCTCTGAACTTGACCTCAGAACTTGAACTACCTTAAGGCACCGAAGAAGCTGTACGTGCTTGTATTCCTTTGGCGCGTCAAAATAGATGTTTCAATAAAAATAATTGATTATTTTTTCATGAAGTATCTGTCATATATTACACTAGAGATATATGAAGCTGACCGTTTTATTTATTAACTAAAGTAGATAGGTTAGAGTTTAATAGAGATGACATATGTTTTCTGAAACTTTTAGGGCCTACCAGTCGTTGACCAATAGAAGTGTTAGGTATTGCCACACCCACTCGACCAGTGGCTTAAATTGGCAGGTCTACATGTATATTTGGGGGTGGGGGGGGGTGGGGGGGGGGGGATGTAAATAAAATTACAAGCTTATCTTATATAATATGCAAACAAAAGAAAGCTTATATCTTATTGCAATCATGATGCACTTCGGAAGGCTTTTGATTGTTTAAATTAAATGTGATTATTATTTATATAAAATATCTAATATAATAACCGTGATCAAAGTTTGTAGGCCCCCTAAAATGACGTTGATCTACAGTTATGTGATCAATAATGGTTACTGTTAAAATTTTCCAAATAACTAGGTTAACAATCTTGTCCAGCTATCACCATGTTTGTTTACATTAATTGGCTAGGCTATATAAAATTTAATTGTCAGCAGAAATAATCCGATCAAATGAACGCATAAATGGCATGAATCTTTCATTAAGAATTAAAATGTATTTTCAAAATATCACTATATGCAGACGACAGTCTTATTTACAGGTAATATAAAAAGCATAAAAGAAATCTTATAATTTTGTAGCAGAAATTGAAGGGACATAACAAGAAGCCATTTTAATTATGCCTACGTACCCTTCCACACTAACAGTTCAGTTTTGCTTTTACCAAGTTTACTAGCAAAACAGCCAACACACAGGCTCAGTAATGTTACTTCGCATACGGCAAGTTAAAACCTTGTAATGCATGGCTCTGCGTCTTGCCTGGTAAACATAGTCCAAATTAATGTATTTGTTTACCAAAACAGTCCCGCTTGACCGGATCTCCGATTATGAGCCGCAACAAATGATGATTCAGCCACCAGGAACGTGTATTTCATTTTTTTGGGCCAAGTCAGTCAGGGAATCCCCAGATGGACACGTGTTGTAGTCCGGCGATGCATGCGCTGTGTTTATGTTTACACCTGTGATCCCGCCCGGTCCACTGTTTTAACACTCGTTTACCGGATTAAGCAAACTGTTTCAGGGCAGAAATTTTGGCAGGTACCAATTAATTTTAAAGGGAAGAGGCTATTTTTCGTGTAAATTCAACATATGCTTTATAAATGATTGGGCACCTTTAAAATCCTTCAGTTTTAAGTTTAAAAATAAATTTAGAAAAATGTGCAGCAATCCCTTCAAGGTTATTGTCTAAAACCCCTTATATTCAAAATAAACCTAAAAGAGATATATATATATATAATTTAAAATTATACATTTTTTTAAACCTGTTACTGTAATCTTTCTTATGGTGTATATGTTTTTTCTTATTTTTTACTCATTTTCACATGATTTGTAACATTAAAAAAATAATCAACTTTTTAAAAGGTACACGATTTTAGGCCCCCAGTAACAATAAGACGCTTTTCAATGGACTCATAATTATCTACATGAAAATATCTCAAAAAAGTTTTTTCCCTCTATCATGTTTATATCTATCTACCCTAATACTGAAATTTTAAAATTTTATTGAATAATTATTTAATTGAATAAGCAATAGTTGAATTCAACAAGATACATACCTTCTGTAGTGCAGAAACACAAAGCTGTTATATCTATAAGTGCAGACCTAATAAGATTATACTTCGAAGAACCAATAAACACACTTCAAAAGTGGATGGTAGAACTGAATTTACTTTCAGAAGAAAACGTAAAATAATATAGACGGTTTTCAAATATATATACATCAACCAACTAATTAAAGTGTATCAATTAAAAAAGACACACCGTATAGATTGACACTGAACCATTTTCCCCCCAGTTAAGGATTCTAAATAATGATAGATATATACCTTCTGCAAAAATGAAAACTTAACTATATTACATCTGCATGTCATTTATTTGTTTTTCTATAATTTTGTAACTCCTTTCATTAAATATTTAATTTGAAATTGGAAGATGTTATGCTTGGATCATATTAAAATCATTAGTTAAATCTGATAAATTTACTGCTGAAGAAATTTATATACATAAGAAGGCGTAAGAAAGAAAAGAAAATAATAAATATGCGAAATATTTGATATAGGATGTTTTGAATGTAGTGAAATATATTGCACTAAAAGGAAGAACATTTGAACAACACAGTCACATCGCAACCGCTGCTAATTTCGCTGATCAATATTCAACTGTATATAAAATTGCTATATAATTGGTCTATTCTTGAGTGAGGTAATTAATTATATATGTATATATAATATATGTGCGTGGATGTTTGTTAACAGGTATGTTTATACATATGTGTATATGTATATGTGTATAGGTATGTATGCTAGCTAACAACATAAATAAATTAAAGAAACATATTTTTTTTAATTTTATTTAGTGAAGAATGTACAGAATGGCAATAGAATAAACAGGCCTTTGGCTTGGAGATGTTACTCCGGCATTCCAAAGTGTCTTTTATGCAATTTGTTGTTTGAATCTGTAAGGTGCATGTATAAACGGTGTATTGTTTGTTATATTTGCATGTCTGTTGATTTGCTTTTCGTGTTAAAAAATATAGGGCTTGACTACTTCTCATAAGTTGGCACATGGGGAAATCATTATTATACGTTAGAAGGGACTAAACGTTTAACGATATAAGTAAAATCTTTCGGAATTTCCCGTCGCGATTGTCCAGCCTTTTATAATTATTACGTTTAGGTCAAATCCAGGAAGTATATATAGTGTATGTTTCGGCTTATTAATATCAATTTATCTAAATTCGGAAAGACCGTTCGGACATTTTTTTTTTATTTCAGAACAACACAGATACACAAACACATGTAATGATACAGTAAAAGAAAAACAACAACAAATGGCACTGCACATGGACAAGATACATAATAGCATATTCCTACAGCAAGAGTTCAATATATGTTATTTTTATCATGCAGAGTAGAGAAACATTTATAATCAATAATCTACACTCAGAAAGCTATTTAATCTGTTCCATAATAAATTATGTTGAACAAGTTTCCCTTTATGAATTGCTACTTGGCCCAATAGTATAGTATAATTTTATATGTTTAATAGCCTCATTTAGAGACAACGGGTATTCTTCACATCTTGCCACATACCATATATTATATATATATATATATATATATATATATAATATATATATATATATATATATATATATATATATATATATATATATATAAACACGTAAAGGGAATCTGCAGTAGTACTTGTTTAACTTTGAAGAATATTAACAGGATATGATCAATGCTATCAAGGGAGACCATCAAAATAGTAGTACAGGGTTTAGTCATCAGTCGTATCGACTATTGTAACAGTTTGCTCTTAGGGGCACATGGATGCTATATACCCAAGTTACAATTAATGCAGAACATGGCTGCTCGTACAATTTGTGGGGTGCAGAAATATGATAGGATTTCATCATTTATGCAAGAGCTTCACTGGCTGAAAATAAGAGACAGGATAGACTATTAAGTGTTAGTGTTTGTATACCAATGTATTAATGGAACAGCACCAAGATATCTGCAATCATTACTAGACTATAATCATGGGAGGTCACTCAGATCACAGAATGATAACAAGTTGCCAGTACTGAAGGCTAACTTAGAGCAAGTGAAAACATCATCATTTCGATATGCAGGGCCAAAACTCTGGAATAATATCCCAGTATATGTAAAAAATAGTGCAACTATTGAAATTTTTAAAGCTAGATTGAAAACATTTTTATTTTGTAGGTCTTACAATCTTGAGTATAAGTTTTAAATGTTTTACACAACACTGTGTGGTTTCTTTTAATAATAACTAGTATTATTATTCTTGAAAGATATACCTATTTAGTATTTTATGTGTAATAATTATAGGACTACTGATTTTTTATGTGTCTAAAATAAATACCTATTTAGTATTTTATGTGAAATATAGGACAACTGATGATATGTTTTTACATGTATGTGAAGCGCTTATGACATGATTCTATACATATAATCAGCGCTATATAAATAATAAATTATTAATTATTATTATATATATATGGGTTTCAGCTTGCTGCAATATACAAATGAAAGGTAAACAACAACAAAATAAACACAAAAGATATGTGGCAAGTATCTCACATTGTACATACCACACAGGGGAGGTATAACGTAATATCTATTACCCGAACAAATAAAATCCAGAACAAATAATAACGCGCATATGCTACAGTAATGGTGAACATATAGATATACAAAACCATTTTCTAGAGATATGCTTCCATACTGCAAAGAAGTATGCCCCGGGCTTTAGACCTACTGTTAATTATAAAACATGTTTCAATTGTTCACGGAAGGAAAGACATGATTATTTATAACTACTTATACACAAATTTATCCGAATCGGATTCAGGTTGAACAGGTTGTCACCGTTTTATTGAATGTATCTGGGAGTAAAAACAAAGTTATTTTAATAATGTCAATGGCAGATAATGGAACATCTAATATATGGTACAACGAGGTCAACAACACAGCCTTCTGCATGGGAACCCCCACGGCCCCACCCTCTTTGTCTCTTCTAATGCAAATTCAATGCAAAACCTTCCTCACTTTTTCCAGAATACATTTCTCACAGCTGCCCAGATCTGGGCAGAATTCTGCCACAAAATGCTTCTCACAATACGCCAACAGCTCCACCGAATATCTGATATAAATTTCTTGCGTAAACTTAAGTAGGATAAGATTGGGAGTATGTTTTTTTTTTATTTGAGCAAACATTCTTTTGATATTCCAGCGAATCTATGATTCAACAAAAAATATCTGTATAGCGAGTATCTGTTATAGAGAACACGTTATCCTCATAGTTATTTCAAGACATAGTTATGTCAAGACAACCAGAATGTGGGAAGTCGGTACACAGCGTTTCTTAATAAAACAGACTGCTTGTAGACGTCATGGTTATATCATTCTGATTCTGAATAAAAAAGGTCTGCTTATAGACGTCAGGGGTATCATTCTGAGAAACTGTGATCGGGAATTTTATTTCATCAATTCATCTCTCATATCCTTTTTTGTTTTGTTTACCACCTGGAAAGCATGGCAGATTAGAATTTTGAATTATAGTGCAATAGCGAGTAATATGATACATTTATTTCACTGCTTTGATGATAAATTATTTGAAGCACGAGAAATCAGTTTACACACATACATACACACATTTTTTAAAGTGTTATTATCAGCATCTCATAATTCTCATTTTGCAAAAAGTCCAAGACGTTTTACTTTTTTCTAGCCCTATGAAAATTTAGCAAATAATGTACATAAAAGTCCATATTTACAGAATATATATGCATAAAAGAAACAAATTATATCACGTCAGACTTTCGTATCAAGCATATGCATGACAGAAACAAGGTCCTTTGCGTCCGACTTTAACATTTATCAAGCACATGCATAATAGAAACAAGGTACTTAACGTCGTACTTTAACATTATCAACCATATGCATAACAGAAACAAGGTTCTTAACGTCAAACTTTCACATTATCAACCATATGCATAACAGGAACAAGGTTCTTAAAGTCAGACTTTCACTTTTATCAAACAAATGCAATCTAGACGTTCGACGTTAGACTTTTTAGCATATCAATTTATGAGAATAATGCATCTTAAATTTCAGTAGTTATATTATGACTTAATTCGTAGCCACATTAAGATTTTTTAACATTTATTTCAACAAGATAAAACATGCATTACCTGAAGGCTTAATTATATGAAAAAAATCCAAATCATAAACATGCAAACGGAGACAGAAAGGTCCAAGCAGTAAATTATATAGTTATAGAAACATTTCACATGAGAACAAATGAAGACACGTGATACAGCAGCATATTGCTCTTTATCAAACCCATAAAATGCTATTTTAAAACACGTGATTTCTGTCAGTGTACATGATACCTTCTCAAAGGCTGTATACATCGCCACATTGAGATAAAACCCCAACGGCCCGTAAAGCTTTATAATCTCTATAAAGAACTACAGCTGAATATTGCATATATATATATATATATATATATATATATATATATTTATATAAATGACAAACATGTCATACCAGTAAAATCCATTACGCAATAGAGCATATATTATAACGGAGCTACGATAACAAAAGCTATTGTTTCTCTACATTTTAGTGCCCACATTTACACTGGCGTCTCGATAGAAGTCTATGTATGGGACAGACCTGCATGTCGATCTCATTTTAAAACAAGGTTGTCATAGTTGAGAAAAATATGTTTAGACCAAACGTTTCATCTAGGGCAGTTAATAAAATCCAAATATAATCCGTTGGATAGAGGTTCCTAGGAAGTATAATTCAGTAACCTGAAATATTAATTTGAATTCTTCCCTATTCCGACTGTCAATCATATGTTCTTTGTCATATGTTTATGTCAATTTTTTCACCTTTCACTAAAGCGATTTAATGATAAGTGCAAGGCAATTGATGTCTTGTTGCAACAGCTATATTCTTATCAATATCATGCACATTCATTACAGGGTATGGATGATCATAAGACCATTTAAACAACGTTTCTATACAACTACACCATTGGCCCAGCATTCCTTTCGCAAAGAGGGTATAAAGATTCTTCACAGAAGAAGTTATTCCATGCCCAATCTTTCTCATGCCATAACTCCAAACAGAGTTGCTTGCCCCAGTCGCTGGGTTCTCCTGGAGCCCAGGCCGTGAACCGGATTGGAGCACCTGTGTTTGCCCACCTCCACATACCAGTGAACGCATCCGTACCGGACGTCCACACGTTGTCTGCAAAACACGCACCACATTACTCATATTTTTTAAATGTAATAATCTTACTGCAGCTCAGTAAGCGCATTATATGAAACCGAAATGCATTAAGTAAATAAAGTATACTATGAAACAAATAAATTTAAAGGTAATTTAAATATGACGTATTTGTCAGATACATGGTACCGAGGTCCCGTGGTCCGGTACGGCGGATCCAGTTCTCCACTGAGAATATCATTTTACCGTGTGTCCCATACCGCGTTCCGCATTCCGCAGGCCAAGAAAACGGTTAGCGAGAAAATGCCTAGAGCAAATAAAAAATCTGGTTCGCATACCGCGCGCCAAGTAAATACAGCTCAATGGAAATAGTTTTCACCTTTACTTTCCTTTCCCACGGACATCCTCTTCTGGAGGATTCCTTTGATGTGAATGTGTTCCTGTTCAGTTTCAATACCGGCCAGGGAGCCTCCAAAGCTTTTACAATATTCAGCAGCGGACATCCAAGGGAATTTCTGATCGAGACCGACTTTGTAACAAGATGGCCGGGATGATCCCACTGTCGATGGTGTCCCGTGTTTGAAGGGATGATCAAATCCAGCTGGGCAACCTTGAATACCACAAATAATAGTGTCTTGTCAAGCATAAAAACAAACTCTTTCATAGGCTTGAACTGATAGAATATGCCCTGTGCATGGTACCCGTTGATCTATAGTTACCCCCCCCCCCCTTAATAAAAAAGACGATACATAATTTTATATTGATAAAAATCTCAAATGTTCTGACGCTTCAAGCATGGAAATGACACGTGACGGACATTCGCTTTAACTCTGATGGTGACATTTGGACAAAAGGGTTGAAGCCACATATTCGTCCCAATATACATTTACCATCCTGTACTCCTATACATTTAATTACTTCATTTTGATTTTAAAAAAAATGTCTCCCTATGTATTTGAACGTTTTCTTTACGGGATACATAGCAGGTTTACTAAAAGCAAACACATACCTGCCGAGGGAGATGTCGGTTTCTCATCTTTAGATGGAATCTTAGCAGTATTATAACCGTAAAGAACGCAATGACAACTGCTTGTGTTCATGCATGTCAACTCATTAATCGTACTATCGTGTTGGAACGTGTTTGAATAACTACCCAACACTTAAATGAAAAAAATATATATCTTAAATACTAAATTGGATCTCTTATACCTGATGTGTATCACAATGATAAATTTAATCTCTAAAGGAGAATTGTACACATAATGTTTTGCATTAATCTCTCGTTCAAGGTTTTGGCACCTCTCTTCGGATCATATATAAAGACTTTAGTCTTTTGTGTTCGACACTGGTATCGGCATCAACATCGCCGGCATGTAAACAGACATAGGAAAAGATACCCTTATATATAATAATTGTAATTACAGCAGAATATTCATTTGTACACATAACATACTAGTATAAGTCCAGTACGGTTTTTCTTTTTTGTTCTTACTTTCTATTTTTTCTTCATCACTTATCTCTTACTAGTACATTGATTAATTATTCTCAAAAACATTAAAATATTAGCATACCAAGAGCGACTTCCAGACAGAGCACTAATACCAGGACCCATCCTGCCATCCTTGACTTGCTAAAATAGAAGTAAGCGATGAACTTTCTGTCACACCATGAACACTCAGATTTGCCGGAGTCATTACTGTGACACACACTACATATCGATCCTTCCATGCACGGTAAACGCCTTGGCTATACTGCATTGGAACTGAAACGATCTGTATTGTCCCATACGCGGCGTGTATTTCGTGGGCCGACTTTCAAATCCACTTTAATGACAGCTAGAGCTGTTGTGCAAGTTAACTTGGATCCACAGTTTTGGGTTGTCATGATTAGCAAATTAAATCTAGCCGACTGAACACATTCATAGCTTACCGGGAAGACCTATGGTAGATCAGGGTTTAAATCATTCAATATAAACCCTGGAAAATCGTTTGAGAAAACTAAAGACATCCCACTTCACGATTAAATACGATATCTCCGCTGTAAAGTGTCGTATTCATCATAAATCAAAGACTCTTCATGAAAGGATATGAAAAATACAGTTCGGCTGTTACACTGATCAGTGGATATATATATATATATATATATATATATATATATATATATATATATATATATAGCTTACTGGCCACTTAGACAGATATGGAGGCACTGAAAAACTACTGACACAGAAATATGGACGATTGCTACAGGTCTGTTACTCAAAAAAGCTTTTTTTTAATTGTTTTACTTGTCTGTTTTAGGTGGAGAGTTTACCCTGTAAATTTGTTCAGTTCTGACCAAAATGGGTCAAATCATGACATTCGGCATTCAGCGACGTGCGTCAACGGCCATATAGTACGGTTCTGTTTGGACATAAATTGTCTTTTATGTTCAGTATGTATGAAAATATTGGCATTTACACTCAAGAAAATCAGATTATTGCTGTCTCCATCAGCTATTGTTTACAGCCTGGCAGGTCATGCTGAGAATGCAGGTCGGGTTTTTTTAGGTCATGCAGGTCGGGATTTATTTAGGTAATTTGCATAAATCCACTGTCAGTTTGCATAAGATTTTCGTTTCATGTTGTGTCGAATCAGAGAAGAATTTTCCCCTGCAGGAATTCGGACTCCAGTTCCATGAATGGAACCTTTATTTTCGGGCAAAGTTGACGTGGATAAAACGACAGAGATATTGTTGATACCAAAAGGATACACCAAAAGCATGGTTATGAAAGTGGGTTAATTGTAGTAGCTGCCGTCCAAGGTCGGTGGTTTTCCCGGGGTCCTCCGGTTTCGTTTACCTCCAAAGAATACCAGTTGCCAACAACCGTGCCATGGAGAGTGCCTCGTCCTAGTTATTATAACTACTTTTACAATTTATGTAAAACAAATAAGGTTTATATTATATACCAAAACATAAAGTACAATGTTCGCAAAAGCATGTGCCTCAATTGCATTTCTGGTAAATTTTCAAAAAGTAGATGCTCTGTGTATGCTAGACTTTTGAAGTGCTATTCCCTTAACTCAAGTCTCCAGCGTTAGGCCTCGAACAGGAATAATTCAATTAGGAAAAACAAAAACATAATTATTCTGTGTAACTGTTGGTTTATACAAACAAAATTTGTTCTTTTGATTCGCCGCTCCTTTTTTTCATGCAGAGGAAGGCCAGGTCGTGTTGCAAATGTTGTTAATTTGTGCTATGACACAAATTCCTTAAATGAATCATTTAAGGTATGGAAAATGGGCTAAATATTGTGTTGATCATATACACCATTACAATATTTGAAGCAATCTGATGTAATTTCTTTGCAAGCTGGAAAAACTCCACTTACTGTGTCACGACCGCTCACAAATTCGCCCGCTAGCACCACGATTTTCCGTAGTCCGTAGAACAATAATTTTTACCCTGGTGTTACATTTAAGCCACACTGTAATGTTGATAGGAAGAACAATGTTTCATCTAGC
This sequence comes from Sipunculus nudus, assembly GCA_026874595.1. Classification (NCBI taxonomy): domain Eukaryota; kingdom Metazoa; phylum Annelida; class Sipuncula; order Golfingiida; family Sipunculidae; genus Sipunculus; species Sipunculus nudus. The sequence continues at coordinate 25,097,273 of CM049315.1, read as the reverse complement.
AATGGTAAATACCATGGAATACTTGAAGCCAGTATGACACATTTCTTGCTAAACATATAACTGTAAGCATCCAAACAACAGACGTGGACACGCATCTTATTTGTCATAAACTATTTTTCAACTATTTTTGAGGAGGTGATTAAGCTTAAGGCTCGAAAGGTACTGTCTGTGATTGTTGATGAAATGAAAGGGGCAAAGTACTTCTCAATATATGGGGACTTCACCCCGGATGTTATGCATGTTGACCAGATAACGGCGATTGTCCGCTATGTTCTAAAATCTTGCGAGTGGATCGGAAAGTGTTTATATTATACTCTTCATTTCTAGGAAGAAAATGACATAAAACTTTCACGATTGCGAGGCAAGTCAAACGATCACCTGCAATTATGAGCAGGAAGTACAATGACGCACAAGCTATCCTTCGTGAGAAGTGTGGTCTTATTCATTATATGGCTTGCACAGCACATTCCCTTAACTGGCTGGGAAAGGTGCAGCAGAAAGTTATCCTGCTGCAGCCGGATTTTTTTTATCTTCTGCAAAGCCTTTAATAGCTTTATGCCTTGCTTGTCACACAAACGTATCGCTGGCATATTCATTTAAAAAACTTGAAAGGATACCTTTTAACAAGGTTTTGTCTGACACAAGATGGTCAGCGCGGTATGATGCACAGATCTGAAAATGTTGTTGCTGTTGAATGAGTCAAAGTTTACGAAAAGCTCCTTGAATGTCCACATTGCACTGCGCATATCTCTGCATGACAAAATCGAATTGCAGTGGAGACAAATCGTTCCAAGTTGAAGAGGATAAAAATGAAGTAAGGAGTTGCATGGAACAACAGAGACTCCGTCTGCTCTCACTTATGAGCACACAAACAGATATTGTCAAAGAGGCGTCAGGTTCCTCCTCTCTGCAAACAAAACAGGAAAGTACCCTTGAGCTAATTGATGCTATCGAATGTCTCGTGTTCAATCTTTCAGTCCTCCGAATCATGAATAATTCTTGAACACTTAACATTTGTATTTCAGGTTTATTTCAACTAGACCACAAATACCTTACCAAACGGCACCACTATAGTCCGTTCCAGCACCCCCTGTCCACCTGATTTTTCGCGATTTTCTCTACATATTACAAGTTTGAAAACAAAATTTTCACCAAGGGCATAAAGAGGCAAAAGCTTAATTTTTTTACCTTACCTACTCACGAAATTAATATTATTTACTTTACGGCCTGGTTGACAAGTCTCAAATATATCCGTGGTTCATGGCGTCCCTAATAAGTAGCCATGGTGTATCCTCCTTGGATATGGATAAAAAGTAATGTGACGTAACGGTGGAGCGCGTGCACGAGGAGAATACAAGTCTCACTGTAAACAGGTGTCGGCAGCTCTTGATTATTGGTCCCGTGAATTAGACCTGCGGCAGAGAGGGGTTTCATGGGGTCTAACCCCAACCCGAGGTATAACAAAACACAACCTATTTTTTATTGTAATGAACTCGTATAATTCCAAGAAAAATAGATCGTGGTCTCAAGAAAGTGTTTTGTCCTACATTTACAGCCATGTTTTCATGGTAACCATTGTAATTTACAAGTTCATAATAATTTTTAAATAAATAGCCAGAACTCTGTTGTTTATTCACATAGAAAAATAAAACATGCACCAAAATGCGAGAAATTACATGGTAATTTTTATATTATACATTTTGTATTCCATTTTTGTTTAATTTATGGTAATATATGTACATATATGTAAATTTGTAATTTAAGAAGTGCATTTTTAGCCATCTCAAATAAAAAATCTCGTCAAATTGTTATTCCTTCTTAAAATTTGCTTAAATTTTTCTCTTTAGGACAAGGAACATAAATTCTTAATAATTTATCATTTTGGTTCAGTTATATGGCCTATATATGCATGCAAATGTTTATGCAAAGGAAGTTACGATAATATAAAATTTGTACATATTGCAATCACTGGAACTGTTATTGCAGTTAATAAATAACCTGCTACTGTATCTGTTACGGTTGATTGGTTAAATGACATTCATCAGGAAAGCTATTTTATGGGTAAATAGTATGCAGTATATTGGATAGATAATGTTATTAAAATTCTGAAGCTTAATGGGGACATGAAGTTTTTATGAAGATGGCGATTACTGGGAGTAACGTGTGTAAAACCATGTCGTTCATCATTTTTGTCGGATTCCAGATCCAACCTATCTTTTGCACACTCATGTCGAATAGTGTATACGATTGTGCCATTCTTTGGAATTTTCTGATAGATTTTTGCAAACATACTTTTTTCATAACTTTGGATCCTAATGTAACTATAAATAAAAATCAATGTTTGCATTTTTTGTTCAGCAATCTTGGAAAAATGGCGGTTACATATCACTCAAAAACTGACATTTTAGACAGGGTAAGACAAGTTCAATGTCATAAGCCTTCAAAGAATTAATTGATTCTAGGGTAATATTTCCTGTTTAATCAAACTCTTCTATCAAAATTGTTGTACTTTACTTATTGAATTAGATAAGTTGCATAAATCTGCATATTTGAATGAATTGGTGGAATTAATTATACAATAAATATAGATGTATTGATTATTTGGCTTTTAATGGGAAAAAAATAAAGTATTTCGGGTTCAAAACATTCATATATGATAAGATATAACTAATTTGATGCACTAATTTAATATTATTATAGATGCAAAAAAATAAATCCATTTATTATTGATGCCAAGGTGTGCGAGGCCAAGATTTGATATGTACTAGATACCCCAATTTACGAGAATATTTTATTCATGCATAATAGCATAAATTAACCAAAATACGGGTAGGTGACAAGCGACTAAATCAGAGTGGGATGGGTGAAGTGAGGTAAGGATTGAGTGGCAAGCGGAAATAGAGTGAGATGTGTTGCATACTAGCATGGATGTCTGCCACTTAAACGCGATTGTAGATGGACAAGAATGTCTCCCTCCTCGTAACTGACCTCAATAGGAAGCTAGCGGAGCTAGACTTTGAGAAGTTATATATCTAGGATGACTGGGCAGCGTTTAGAAATGTAGCCCATCCACCTCACTGGATGCCCTTTGACCAACAATTATGAGGCACCAGGACTGGTTTGATGAAAAAGGTAGTAAGATACAAGGGCTCCTCACAGAATAACCATATAACACAGGCTTCACCTTGTGTACCAACAAGACCCCACCTCAAACGCAAAGAAAGCGGCCTTCACAAACATCCGACGCTTGGTCCAGACTAAATTACGCAGCATGCAAGATACCTGGCTAAGAGACAAAACACTAGAGATCCAAAGATACGCGGATATGCATGACTCTAAAGGTCTATGAAGATTTTCTTAAAGCTTTCGACTACCCAGTAGGCAACGGCGTAAAGCATTCTAGCTCCAACATCGTTAAGCATGATGTTTGCTGCATTTCTAATGGACTCTTTTAACAAGGACGATCCTGGAGTCAATGTTAGATACCGCACAGATCGGAAGCTCCTCAACCGCAAAAGACTGTATGCTGTCACGAAAGTCAGGACAACCATTATCCGTGACCTGCTCTTTACTGACGATTGCGCCCTGAATGCATCTTCAGAATCAGACATGCAGCACAAAATGGACCTGTTTCCCCGTGCATTCGACAACTTTGGGCTTACCATCAACATAAAGAAGACAGAAGTGATGCACCAACCAGCACCAGGAAAGCAATATAGTGAACCTTTCATTATGGTGCATGGATCAAATCTGAAAGTGGTGGGGAGAAATCACATATCGGGGGAGCACATTGTCAAAATAAAAAACATAGATGATGAGGTGAACAGCAGAGCAGCAAAAGCCAGCATTGCCTTTGGTAGACTCCGCCCCAACGTCGGGGAGCATAGAACATCCATCTTGAAACAAAGATCAAGGCCTAAAATGCTGTAGTTATCATTACCCTGCTGTATGGCTGCGAGACATGGAATGTCTAAGCAAGACATGCCAAATAATCGAACAACTTTCACCTGACATGGGTTCGTCGACTGATGGATATTAGAGCGCAAGACATAGTTCCAGAAACTGAGGTTCTAAGATGTGCCGACCTCCAGTCAATCTGCACCATCTTGCATCTATCCCAGGTTCGATGGGCAAGTCACGTTTGCCGCATGCTAGATATAAGACTCCCATACAAGACTCCCAAAACAAAACAAAAAATTTGTAGAGAACTAGTGTCTAGTAAAAGATCAATAGGAGGTCAGCGGAGGCGCTAAAAGAAGAGTCTGAAAGCATCACTGAAAAAAACTATCCATCAATACAGATACATTGGAAAGTCTAGCGCAGGATCGAACAGCATGGCGTGCAGCTGCACACATGGAATGTCTTAGCAAGACTTGCCAAATAATTGAACAACTGTCACCTGTAATGGCTCCGTTGACTGATGAATATTAGATAGCATGACAAAGTTCCAGAAACTGAGGTCCTAAGATGTGCCGACCTCCCATCAATCTGCCTCATCTTGCATCTATCCCATGTTCGATGGGAAGGTCACGTTTGCCGCATGCCATATACAAGACTCCGAAAACAAACTTTTGTATAGAGAATTAGTGTCTTGTAAAAGATCAATAGGAGGTCAGCGGAGGCGCTACAAGGAGAGTCTGAAAGCATCACTGAAAAAGAAACTTTCCATCAATACATACCCATTGGAAAGTCTAGCGCAGGATCGAACAGCGGAAATTCTAGCGCAGGATCGAACAGCATGGCGTGCAGCTGCACACATAGGTGCAGTAGACGATGAGATAGCACGACTAGCGGAGTCCAGGAGAACACGTGAGGTCCGCAGGGCGAGGATGGCTACTACCTCAACGGCAACCACTGATCATAAGTGTCCAACATGTGGGAGGTTCTTCCGTGCCCGGATCGGCCTGACAAGTCATTTCCGCGTACACAAAGTTAGGTAAACTATAAAACCTTGATCATCATGGTCATCTTCGCAAAGCGATGGACAAACATCAGCTAATTATATATTCAGTGGTCTACTGGATGGTAAGACCAGTTAAATGCGTGGCAAAATGACACCTTGGCATAGATAACCAATGAATGAGGTATTATACAATAAGCATCATAACCTCCATGAAACTCATGATTCGACCTGTGGTTCATTACATATGCAAATGAGTTATATAATTATTACATAATAATTGTTTTTATTCTTTGGAAGGGGAAGACCAATCAGTTATAATTAGTTAGTAGTTATTATTCAACTACTGGGGAGACCAATTACCCAAGTAAGTAGACAAACCATTATACACACTTAATAATAGTGTATGCTTCTAAATTACATTCAATTAAAAAATTAAAATCATGCATTGCCTTTCCTATTGGACATATCATGCTAATGTAATTGTAATTACTTAATAAAAAGACGCAAATATGTAAATTAGCTTTATAATCAAGACGAAACATTACCGCTAATAAATAACTTATTAAGCAACTGTTTTCGTCATGATGTCCTTATGACAAGACCCTACTCCTATCTTGATTATTTGTCTAATTTGCATAAATTATCTGCATTTTATTAATTAAAATATAAAAGATTTATATAGACATGCATTTTATATTATCGAATGTGAATATTTTTACCCGAAATACTTTATCCTTTCTATAAAAACCAAATAATATATTTTTATTGTATAATTAATTCCGCTAAATTGATTCTCAAGAAAAAAATAAACCTAGAATCAACCAAGAACAGTTTTCGGTTGAGGATTATCAAATTGTTTGCCTTAACCTTGTCTTGAATTACTGTATTGAATGAAATATATATAACCCTGGTTTTAATATGGCCTCCATTCATCCAAGATGGCGGAAGAAAAATGCAGACATTGATTTTAAGTTGAATTATGATCTAAAGTTATGATAAAGTATGTTAGCAAAAATCTGCATGAAAATTCCACATTACCCAGCATTTAGACAATTGTATACACTACAAAGCATGCACAGAGATCAGTGCACTCAAGTCTTGTTTGTACGCACTGACATTTCTATTCCCGAAGATATAGCCTATAAATCTAATTCTGGCTGTTTTATAACACTATACTCCATAAACCCTGGCATATTTGATATTAATTTATTGCTCAGTAGCTGGTCTTTTCATCTGATCACATTTTGTCGCTCCTTTTTACACATTTGCAAAACTACAGAAAATATAGGGCATATATAGCCAATTTTAAAATAAAATTAGCATTCAATTAACATAATAAATATGCTGATTTCACATTTTTTTTATAATATTTTTTCTGTTTTCCAAATTCGTTAATGAAATGCTACTTTTTTTGTGAAAATTGCAAGTGCCTATCGTTAACATTAATTATGATATTTACAAAAAAGTGAAATTAATTACTGTACCTAAAGGTTGAGCGGTTGCCATGAAACGGGTCAATAAATATGCCAAAGAACAATTTTCTGAAACCACGACCTATTTTTTAAGAATGAGGAAATGACTACCTCTATTAAGATGTAGGTTATGTTTTGTTATACCTCCGGTTGGGGTTACACCGATTTCCAAGCCCCTTTTAGGAACTTGGCCGCTAGTCTAAATGTTGGTGCCTCTTTAGTACGACACGGCTATTATGACGTCATCACTATTCTCAGATATGGCCATTTGACAAATGTCGCTACAGAACAGACTAGTTACTCATAAAATGGTTTTAAGTTGTTTACATGAAAATGACACAAGGTAGGCTATTATTTCAATATTAGTTAATTTAGCTTTTACCTCTTTATGCCCTACGGTAAAAAGTTCTGGCGTTCTTTGATTCGCAAAAAAATTATCGCAAAAAACAAAAACAAAAAAAAAAAAAAACAGGTGGACAGGGGTGCTGGAACGGACTATACTTCATTCCATGACCGACGGTCAAACCGTTTTTTTGCGAGAGAAAAAAAGTAAAGTTAGATATCATGACAAATCTAACAAAATAGGGTAGAAGAAACGTATAAATAACATATCGGCAATAAAGGAGCAGGCACTCTGATGTATAAGAAATAACACAGCAGTCTAGACCATACATATACATTTCCAAACGGCACCACTACATAACAAAACAAGAATAAAGAATAATATGCTTCCTGTAGTCAGTTATTCCTTCGCAGTATGATAAAACATGGGTATAGAAAACATTTTTTCATTATTTATGAAAGATTACACCTATATTCACTTGACTGTTACTAGTCGTACTTCACTGGTCGTATAGGTAAACAAGCATATATTCTGATACAAAACTGAAAAATTATTGCTATGAACATTATTATCAGCCAATATTTTCCCAACAGGTACCGTTAACTTATTTAAAATAAATTATTTGTGAGATGCATGTATTTTCCCATATTTCCTTATGAGGTCACCAACATATCCATAAATATTTCTTATTTAAAATCCTAACTATTTCGATTGTAAACCTTACTTTCTGTAACATTTATCCAAAGATATTTTTTTCTACCCTTCGTCGAGGATTAAATTTTAAGTGTCTCTGAGAAAAGTGTCATTATACATTAGCTATAGGATTACAATATTCTGAGTATATATACAATCAGCCTCGATTTGGCTGGTGGTTAACCGATTTCAGTTGGTGCGAATAAAAGGGCATTTCCATGTAACCAGACCACTTAATTACTAAGCATTCCTTTCGCATAAAGCGAATAAACGCGAGTTGTAAGGAATGTCATCCCGAGCCAAATATCCGTATTTCCATAAATCAAATAGTACTGCCAGCCCCAGTTTGGTTACCCAGGAGCCCAGGCTGTGAAACGTATGGGTGTATCCATACCTGTCAAGCTCACCCCACACACCACGTGACCCTACATATTTAACGGAGGGCCATAGACTCTCTACAAAACAAATACCACATTACTCTGAATATAATCGTCTGAATTCAAATTCAATGAAACAAATGATTAAGCAAAACAAATGTACTAAGAAGGAATCACATTTAAAGTTTCCCCCTGACGAATACTAAAAAAATAAAATTCTGCTTCCTAGGGTAAATAGTTATTTTGTGTAACATTTTAAAAATTATTTAAAGAGAAATTCTATATAACTTGTACACGTATCACCTTAACTCTATAGTACAGAATTTTCTTTATGAATTTGTTTTCTACATTTTCAGCCTGTAATTCTTAGAGGAACCCTGATCACCTGTTATAGAATAGTGTACATGTGAATGCTGCTTGGTCTATTCTTTGTGTTTTGTCGACACTTAACCGGTCATATATATGGCAGGTTTATCTATATAATGACAAGGGAAACAATACGCTAGGTTCATCGAAACTCAGCCAGCATATATCCTACACTCCTCACGTAGCGGTTACACACACTATTTGTTCTATATCTGCTTCGTTTTAACCGCTGCTTTGAAAAGCATAATTCTCCGGGTTTCGCCACCAGGGCTCGCATACGACAGGAAATGGTAATAATCAGACTAATGGTATTGCTTTGTGCATCAATCTCCAAGTATCAAACCCTCGACACCCCGCTCTCATTGCACACTTTTATACAATGCTCTCAACGGTCCGATTACAATTCTTGATCCTGCATGTGTTAGCCCTTGGGTAGAAACTCCGAAAAAACTCGCTATACAAAGCAGCGGTTAAGGTAAAGGAAATCTGGAACGACTGCAGTGTATAACCGCTGCGTAAGGATTGTGCTTTTATCTTACCCTTTTATCTTTTTTGTGCCTTTATCTTTTCATCAAACAAGTTACAACATATAGTTTTAGAATGTCACAGTTGAAAAATATTATAGATTTGTTGAAATGTCTAAGGAATCTGATGATTAAGAAAATCCATCCCGGGAAAACTGTCCTTCTTTTATTCCTGTCATCCATTTCGTTTTTTTGTTAGTAATACATTTCAAAACGTTTTTCCAAAACATCAAAAATCATCATGAACAGATTTTCATCACTAGTCCGCACAAACAGTGATACGTAAACTGTCAGCTTCGGATTGAAGCTATAGATGTGTGATCACATTTACGCTCGCTTGAGTTATCAGGGAGATACACTACATATCGATCTAATGCAATGCCTTTCAGGTTTGATGCATAAGCCATTAAAAGACGCGTACTATCAAACATGCCAGTTGTATTGGCACAATGATTTGCAATCATTCATTCACATTATTGTCGTCATTGAAGGGTTGATGTGTCGGGGAAAATACTGACAAATTTTCACGGGACTTCTATGGAGTACCAAAAGCGGCTGATTTCCAATGAACTGATTTTGTTGTGTTAAATTCGGTGGCAAGAACAGGTATAAATAGGCCCACCATGCCAGTATCTATTCAGCATAAAGAAATCTCACAACGGTGTTGTAAATGTGATTTCGGATAGGATAGTGTAAAATAGTTTATGGTAATAGGTACGCATTATAGGAATATCAGAGATAAAATGTTAGGCCGTTTTATTTCATTGTATTATGAATGTAATCTTCTACAAACAATTTTTTAAATTTTATATTGAAACTAACGGTTAGGGAAAAAATAAATTCGTAACCCTGTTTAAAGAAATAAGTTTGAAATATGACTGTACTTTGTTAAAACATTTCACAAGAAAGAATAGCCTTCACTGAGGTCAAACGGGGCAGGATAGGGAAACCTATGGTCAAGAACATTTAGAATTAAAATAAAATACAAAAATGAAATTAAGAAACATAGCAGTGGGGTAATAAGTGGTTTGGCTAGACTGAAAGCAAGTGCGTTGAAAGAACTCAAACTAGAGCAGCAAGTCCGTTCATATTTACATCTCTGGTATGCGACAAGAAAAGATATGGATTTACGAACCAGGTCACTCAGTTTGGTAGCATTTGATCAACTTAAATACAACTAGCATTTGATCAACTTAAATACAACCTCAACCATTTGATCATCACCAGGTCATCTACGCTGGCAAAGGTTTGGACACCCTCGGTGTTTACCCTGAATAATATCCCGTGCATGCATTAACTCCTTTATTATCCTGAATACGACTTCAATTAGATCTAAATTATCATCAACGGGGTCTTTCTAATGTTCTGCGATTAATCATTCTAAATAACTATCGGAGCGGTTGAGGAACATATTGACGAATAGTCACGTTGGAATTCTATGAAACAAGCATTCACCCTTGCATACCTAAATGGATGTGACAGAAAGCCATGCCTGATGATTTTCTGGCCCGTCCGCTTTTATTTCATAGTTATTGGCATGAACGGCTTATGTAGTTTGTGTTCCGATAAAAGCCGAAATAATGCTTAAAGTAGATATTTAAACAAGGTGGCATCCATTCACTGCCCCGGACGTGAGATCAGTTTATGCTCAATCACTGAGAGACTAAGTGTCACAGTGATATCCTTTTTGGCTTCCACAGATGACCTATCGGAACAGCATGTGAAGTATTAATTTAATTTTCTGGGTATTACGGTTACGATTAGTGCCCTGTTAACGAACCTATGGATGTTGTTGAAGCTTTCACTCCATACCTCTGGGAACATAGGCCACAGTGACTTACTTTTTAGGATTCGTAAAGGGCCTATCAGGACCTAGTGACATTTAAATCTTGAGCTTCTTGTGTCAATTTGTTCCCCGTAACGGACGGACCGACGGTCAACAGCTTGACAGATGACGGACAAAGAGCATTACCTTATGTTCAGATGACTAACTTGCTACATTTTTCAAACCTGCTGGTCAAGCAGCACATATTGTAGCTAATTACTAACATCCTTAAGTAGAAGTCTTGATAAACAATCCGCATATCACGGCCTCACATCCATCGATTAATTTGCCGATCGATTTTTTTAAAGCAGATTTTGCCGGTCATTTTGAACACTTCTAATTTCGTCTCCGGATTTATTAGAGTTCGCCAGGAATGATAAAATAAGATAATAGGTAGGTTGTAAATCAGCCAAACGTCTCGGTTTCGTCTTCACATTCCATGCAATGGCCAGGCCTTTTTCTTCTAGCAGTGAGAAAACATTAACTGAGGCAGTGATTTTGATGCAAAATAGATTTCTAAGGCCCATTCTTCATTGCATGTAAACACACAGAACCAGTTCCATACGAAGATGTGTGAAAGGCGACTTTATTTGGTCTGATACCATCAGATCTTTAACCTTGCAAAATGCTTCCTTTTACTCTCTAACTGTAAACACTCATGGAGAGGATGTAGTATGGTGAACATTCTCGGCAGAAACCCTTGAAATAGTGGTTCCCTATACCAAGCATGCTCGAGTTACCAGCTGTGATGCATTTTCTTGCTGTGGACCTTCTATTACTGCATTCGCTTTTTCACTCGAATCTGGTACCCAATTGGCCGATCTAGCCTTATTTCGGCCCTCCAAGGGAGACTCGGTTTGAATGATAAATAAAATATTAGTATTATTAATGGCCTCAATTTTGGGCCTTATTAATTGATGGACAACAATTACTTCCTAAAAAATTTTGCAAAATTTTGAATGGTTTCATGATAATGCTAGAATACTCGTAAAATATCTTACATGGACTCCTGAGGGTCAGGAGGTTCCCTTAGAATACAATAATAAACATGTCAGCAACTAACTTGATCATCATGCATGGTCAAAAGGCATATGTAGTTAACGTTGCTAGCTGAGCGTTGAGGATGTTAAATAGAAATGCCGTGAACAGAAAAACATTAATATCAGATTAATAAGAATTTCGTGGCTCACGTACGTACCATGAACAAAGTACCAAAAAGTACTTTTAATCGGATTCTATAAACTGAACCACTTGATGAACTCATATCCTGTTCCCATTTATTGTGTTAAAAGATGGAGAGTTCTAGCTGCGCCTTCACTTCGCTTCGTGGAGCAGTAACTTTCAGTAGACTAGTTGTTTACTTTTCCGCTAAATTTATAGCCAATGTGATGGCACCAAAAAATAAACTATTTACTGAGAACAGGCAAAAGAAATTGGAACTGTGTGGGAGAGCTAAAGGGTAGTTACAATTAGGAAAACCTTTTACTGAAAAACCGCGGATACTATGTTTTCAGTTGCACGCCGCTTGCCGCCGCCGCCTCATAGGTTGCCCGAGAACTCCTCCGTAACCCCTGAGCAGAATTTTGAAAAATTCGGATTTATGATGGGGTCACATGTGAACTGCTGCGCCCACATTCTTGGTTGATCTCTGACCTTTCCTCTCTGCCCAGCGTCCATTTGTGCGTCTGTTTCCACACATAAACCCACATATCTCGGGAACCGTTTGACCGATCAGGCTAAAACTTTTGCACAAATGTAGCCCTTAGCTTTATAACATACACTAAAAATGGTGGCGTCACCTGCAACCATTTTTGCACAGCGTCCATATGTTCATCTGCCTTTGGATAAAATCACTCATATCTCTGCATTGGTTGGACTTATCCACCTGAAAATTTGCATGTGTATACATCCACGATAACTTTCTTGATTTTATGACAGGTGGCGCCACCTACATTCACGTTTATTCTGCAGACATCCAAGCTCATATCACAGGAACCGTTTAACCAATTGGGCTAAAATTTTGCATGTGTATAGATCTTACATAGCTCTTTATCATACGCAAAACTGGTGGCACCACCTGCAACCATTTTTGCACAGCGTCCGTCTGTTTGTCAGCCATGGGATATAATCACTCATATCTCGGCAGTGGTTTGACTTATTTGCCTCAAATTGTGCAGGTATATAAATCTTGGATAGCTCTCTGGATTTTGTGGCAGGTGGCGCCACCTTCATTTATGTTTACGCTGCAGACATTAAGGGTTATATTTTAGGACTGGATTGACATATCCCCCTGAAATTTTGCATGTGTATAGATCTCACATAGCTCTTAATCATACACAACATTGGTGGCGCCACCTGCCACCATTTTTGCACAGCGTCCTTCTGTTTGTCTGCTGTGGTATAAAATCTCTCATATATGGTTTGACTTATCTGCCTAGAATTTTGCTGAGCGTTGAGGATGTTAAATAGAAATGCCGTGAACAGAAAAACATTAATATCAGATTAATAAGAATTTCGTGGCTCACGTACGTACCATGAACAAAGTACCAAAAAGTACTTTTAATCGGATTCTATAAACTGAACCACTTGATGAACTCATATCCTGTTCCCATTTATTGTGTTAAAAGATGGAGAGTTCTAGCTGCGCCTTCACTTCGCTTCGTGGAGCAGTAACTTTCAGTAGACTAGTTGTTTACTTTTCCGCTAAATTTATAGCCAATGTGATGGCACCAAAAAATAAACTATTTACTGAGAACAGGCAAAAGAAATTGGAACTGTGTGGGAGAGCTAAAGGGTAGTTACAATTAGGAAAACCTTTTACTGAAAAACCGCGGATACTATGTTTTCAGTTGCACGCCGCTTGCCGCCGCCGCCTCATAGGTTGCCCGAGAACTCCTCCGTAACCCCTGAGCAGAATTTTGAAAAATTCGGATTTATGATGGGGTCACATGTGAACTGCTGCGCCCACATTCTTGGTTGATCTCTGACCTTTCCTCTCTGCCCAGCGTCCATTTGTGCGTCTGTTTCCACACATAAACCCACATATCTCGGGAACCGTTTGACCGATCAGGCTAAAACTTTTGCACAAATGTAGCCCTTAGCTTTATAACATACACTAAAAATGGTGGCGTCACCTGCAACCATTTTTGCACAGCGTCCATATGTTCATCTGCCTTTGGATAAAATCACTCATATCTCTGCATTGGTTGGACTTATCCACCTGAAAATTTGCATGTGTATACATCCACGATAACTTTCTTGATTTTATGACAGGTGGCGCCACCTACATTCACGTTTATTCTGCAGACATCCAAGCTCATATCACAGGAACCGTTTAACCAATTGGGCTAAAATTTTGCATGTGTATAGATCTTACATAGCTCTTTATCATACGCAAAACTGGTGGCGCCACCTGCAACCATTTTTGCACAGCGTCCGTCTGTTTGTCAGCCATGGGATATAATCACTCATATCTCGGCAGTGGTTTGACTTATTTGCCTCAAATTGTGCAGGTATATAAATCTTGGATAGCTCTCTGGATTTTGTGGCAGGTGGCGCCACCTTCATTTATGTTTACGCTGCAGACATTAAGGGTTATATTTTAGGACTGGATTGACATATCCCCCTGAAATTTTGCATGTGTATAGATCTCACATAGCTCTTAATCATACACAACATTGGTGGCGCCACCTGCCACCATTTTTGCACAGCGTCCTTCTGTTTGTCTGCTGTGGTATAAAATCTCTCATATATGGTTTGACTTATCTGCCTAGAATTTTGCACATGTATACAACTTGGATAACTTTCTTGATTTTGTGGTAGGTGGCGCCACCTACATACACATTTCAGCTGCAGATATCAATGCTAATATGCAACACACCTCACTCCATTTCTCCTTGCCACTCAATCCATGCCTCACTTCACCCATTCCACTCTGATTTTGGCGGATACACGAAGTCATTTGTCGACTATCCATATTCTAGTTAATAATATGTGGATATGGATCAGCAAGACTGATTGCAAAATATTGCAAATAACATAAATCAAAGCCTGTATTAATATACATGTACTTTATTTCTATTACATAATAACGTTTCCAACAAAATACTCATTCACCACAACTCATTCTATGCCTGGACGTACAACTCAATTGTGCTGTATATATATATATATATATATACATATATACATATATATATATATCTTATTGGGAAGATGATTACAAAATTAAGTCTTCCAATTGTAGGAAAAAATATAAATTTATATATTAAAAGTTAATAAAATCCTTTGTATAAACATTTCAGCGAATGCCGCCAAACCTAACTACCAAGACGTTTCAAAATCTTGAAGAAACTTTTTTTGCATACAAAACCGTCTGGACATACGTCATTAATATGACATGATGATATTCCAGAACATGTGCTTTGTGCAGTTCCATGGAAATGTACATATTTAATTGGACAAGTGCTTATGGCCTTATTGGGCCACTTTAAAAATAAAATGCCTGTAAGCTTGTGGATTCCATGGATATACAAACGGAGAGGGAGCAGGCGACCCTAGCCAGCATGAACTATAATACCAAACTTTGTAAGGCCCTGGGCATTAATGAGAATCTGGGTTATTAGGAAATACAAATGAATTGTTACATGGTCTGCTCCAAAGTTTAAGCGAGACCTTTACTTCATGTCATTATACTCAAACATTTTAGAAAAATTATTTAACATCAACTGACCAAGACCTGAGGCACAAATTTCTATATTCTGAATATATAGCTTTAACCAAGGAGATATCACCAGTAACTGTGTTTAAATTTTTGTCTTTACCACCGGTTCAACTTGGAACCATGAGACAGGCTTTCACTTCAATAAACGATGTAATGCTGAACTTAAAACCACCTTAGACGTTCACATTACCAGTAAGTAGAAGACTATGTATGCCAAACAGAAAGGAATCACACACTGTGATTGGACTGTGATTTAATATTTGAAAGGACAGTAAGATAATCTGATATTAGAAAGTCTGTAACAATAACAGCTCATCTTTATAGCCTTGGCAATCATTATATAAACTTAAACAGATTTCTGGGTGCATGATGACTCATGAAATCACAATCACTCATGAAATTATTAATTTATTTAACTGTTAAAATATTCAGCCGGCTAGCCAGTACCAAAAGCATTCACTGTTCGAAGGGGTCCTGTAGCAGAATAATATATTATTATTAACAGATATATTTTCATTAAATATATCATATTATATTATCAAATATATCATATATTAAATCAAATATATTACAAGTGAGATGACAAATATAAAATTTGTCAAATTGACACAATGACAAATACAAACATTTAAAAGATGTGATTTATGACATGAGATATGACCAGAAATAAGCCATTGTTTCCTTTCCTTTCGTTTGTTCCCTTTCCTTTTGAGACGAGATGAGACCAGACCAGACCAGAATGCAAGGCATGAAATTCAGAAAAGCATTTACAGCACAGGTATAGACACCTACAGGTATTGTACATGAATCACGCACAGACATTATAGCACATCACAGACAATTATAGCACATCACTGGCATTACATTAAGTATATCACAGGCATTATAACTTCACAGGTATTATACATACACAAGAGTGAGCTGATCTATACTAAATCAAATATATGCAAATCCTATATCACTTACATCACAGTGCTTTTTCTATCATTTAACAATATAAAAAACTTACCAAATCAAAAGCTGAATATGTTTTATGTACAACTTAATCCCAAAAGTCCAGCTACTATTACCTTTCACCATATTTGACCTTCCAGAGATTAACAATAGCAGTCCTGCAAAAAAAGAGTTAGAAAATGAAAGCATTCATCCTAAGATATTTTGGATCGATCTAATATTGTGTTAACATTATACTCAATGTGGCTGTACAAGTGAGTTGACACCAACCACCTTTTTTACCAATATACAAAGGGCTTTTCTGGTATACACATGATATAAGTTGTCCTTATAATCTGGCATTGTATGTTTTAATGTATTTATGATGCTGTATTCCATTGCTTTTTTGACTAAGTATTAGTTTTTTTTAAACTGTATCAAGCACAGTCAAATAATTCCTATTTCCTCTTCCACTGTAATTTAAAATCCAAATAAAACCATTTAAGTATAAACCATGGCAATGTAATAGAAATAACTCACTCCTAATCCACGGTGTCTGTTGGTTTGCTCTATGAGGCACCTGAAGAACTACTTCCAGGCATAGCTCCGGGCATACCAGACATGCCTCCTGGCACCCCACCAGGCATACCAGGCATGCCTCCAGGCACAAAAGGCATCCCTCCAGATGCACCAGGCATGCCTCCAGGCATGCCACCAGCTGCTTCACCAGCTTCAACACCACCAAGTTTGTTTGCAAACTTTGTGAAGGCAGCCTGGACTTTTGGAACGTTCTGATACTTGGGGATGTTAGCTGGATTGGACGCAATCTCCTGGAATGCCTGAATAATTTCTTTGTCCTGAAAAATACAAAAATTGAGACATGTTTAACATCAGACTGCACTTTTTCCCTTACACTTTGTAGGGTAGGTGGCTCTGTCTACTCAATGTGGATGAAGCTATTCACATTTTTTCACTAGACAGGTCAGTACATACATTGTTTATAACAGTAATGTAATAAATTGCATGGGTTAATAAATCATGTGAGACATAGCATTATTTAATTCCCTCACTATGTGAACAACAAGTGCATCCTGTAGTAGCTGTACAATTCAAATTCATTAAAATAAGTCTTATAATGGAACTGAAATGTACACTTAGGTCAGAGAAAATCTATCTACTGATTAATATGTAATTTGGCCCAGGCGGTGCACGAAGTCCCATGCACTGTGTTTATGTCGACACCTGGGATTGCACCCGGTCCACTGTTTTAAACACTCATGAACAGGAGTAAGCCAATGGTTTCAGTGCAAAATTTTGGCAGGTACCTATTTATTTCATGGAGAAGAAGCTATTTCTCATGTTATTTCAACATGCATTGTAGGTGATAGGGCCCCTTTAATTTTGAACCGTTGCATGTTATGGCTAGCAGGAATCATGTGCACTATGTTCATCCAAACTGGTGCAAGTTTATTTCCCCTCATGTACATGTGGTTTAAGCAATGGTTTAAGAACAATAACTGGCAGATACCAATATATTTTAAGATGAAAATGCTATAATTCACGTATATTAAACATACAGCGTTTGTGATTTGGTCTCTTTAGGGAACCTTTACCATCATTGGATGGAGGACTTTGGAGAGCCAATCAAAGGAATTTGCAGTTGCCTTTATTCAAGCAACCAGAGCTTAACTGCAATGCAACCATGGCACTGGTAAACCATGATACACATATTTTGTGTGACATACATCAAAGTTAGATTAGAATCCTGACAGAGGTAAACATGTGTTCTACTTTCTAGTTAGACCTTTTTCACTTTGCAGGAAACCTGCCACCAAACAGGCTGTAACCTCCCTGCTGTCTCCTGTCACTAGCTGATAGCCTGATATAGGGCCAGGTGTCAATAAACTGACCAACGGCTACCAGCCAATCACAGGCAGCTATTGACTCCGCCCACTGTGCATCAAAACCGGTGACAGTGAGGCTTTGAGTTCTCTTGGAATCAAAAAGTAGACCTTGAAGGCTGTCCCAGCCCTCTGTAGCAGCCAGAGTTTGGCTTTATACATCAGGGACAGTTTAGACTGTTTCTACCACCAGGTGTGGCAACCTACTTTAAACAGCAGTCATTCTTCCTAGCAGGGTATGTACATTTGCTGCCTCATATTTAACTCAATCAGAAATATTGCAGTTTTGATCATTTGAAAGTTTAGAGATAAACAATGTGTTTTATTTCTTTGAAATATGCAAGTACACACTGTCCTGTCCCCGTTTCCCCATAGAATTTAAACAAATAGCTGATTCCATATATATCACATTAATAATTGATCATCTCTGCAGTTATCAATATCTTCATAACTGATCAATCATGGATTGCTTAATGTAACAAAATACTCACATTGAATGCTTTTTTAATTTCTGGGTCCTTCAGCAGTTCTTCCAATGAAGGCATCTCTGGTGCATTTTCTGCAGCACCACCTGGTGACAATACCATAAACTATTTTAATAAAAATTTTATTTTACATTAGGGTCAAATTCTGACACGCTTTTCATTTAGATCACAGATAATTTCTTCCTCAGGTTTTGTTATATCTTTACAAATGTACCACAGTTATTGCAGGCTTGTTTTGTCCTAAGTAAGTGGGAATCTTTAGAAATGAAAATAAATATGCAAGATGATTGACCCAAGAGAATCTATTTAAGTGATGGAGATATAGGTGCAAATCTAGAGTGCACTTCAGTGGTCCTCCAAACAGTAAAGGTTTATATACTGATCATGCTACAAGCTGAAACAAAGAACAAACAACAAATGACCCACTGGTAACGATGCTCAACTTTCAGAATTAAGATGAATTCTACAGTGTTCTGACCTGGGAAACCTATGCCATCCCATGGCTTTGAGGATTTGCCGCCGGCCTTCTGCTGTTTCTTTTCTTCCATTTTCTGTTCTTTTTTCTTGTTGGGTTTCTTGCTTTTCTCCTGTTTGAGATCTTTCTCTGCAGGTCTTCCTTGTTTCTTTTTCTTCTGTTCTTGAATCTGTTTTATCTGTAATTAATGATACATTACTAGACATAAAATTACTTTGTCATGACTGTTTTATCTGTAATAATGCAACATTACTAGACATAATGTTACCTGGTCATGACTGCACCCCAAAAATAATGTTATGCTTGATATGAATTACAAAACTTCTTGCCAAGACAATGCACCTTGTGAAAATGGTGATGAAGGTATAGTGAGTGGTTTACACTAACTTACACTTTTCTCATTTTCATTTTCTCCTTCAAAGATAACCCCTGTTGGGCCAATATTTTATATATTGAGTGTCAGTGGATTAATACACAAATTCTGATATATGACTTAAGGATAAAATACACGATACTGACCTCTTTGATCATGGCGTTGGCATCTTCATCATAGTCAAAGCTGCAGGCCTTTTGTAGATCATGGGTGGCATTCTCCCAGTTGCCAAGCAACCTGTCAAATGATCAGTTAACATATAACATAATCAATTCACATTTTATCAAGTTGTAAACCAACATACCACTTCTCAGTATCCTGTGAAAACAATCTTATTTTGCATTTTATTGTAAATATTGAACATTACATTTTATTTAAATTGTTAATTAAAGTTATTATTTCTTTAAACATTAAATTTTTTATGCGATCACATGTTCCTCTTTTAATCAGTAGTCCTCTCTAGACCCTGAATGACAACATTACAAGTCCTGTTCAATAATGTATCATCTTGTCCAATCACCAAAACATGGTAATTATTGGAAATAGGTGAGGATCATAAGTTGTACATCAGCCACATCCCAAACAAAGGATCAAGGTAACACACAGGGATATCCCTTTAGTCATACACACTGGCAAACCATCTGGGCCGTGGATCAGTTAACTCTCTCCAGACTAGGCCACTGATCCCCATCGGTTTAGCAGACCAAGTCCATATAAAAGGTGGCCTACAGTAGTTTGGTTTACTTTAGACTGGTTTATATTAAACCCTATCCAAGTGCTTACAGTCAAATCAATTTCTAGTCTGCTTGCGGCCAGTTTTGCTACCATTTGACACAATCTTTCCCATGAAAATCACTCGGATGAAGAACCAAGTATGGAGAGCATAATCACGTTTTATTGAATAAACCAATTTAGGATATTGTTAAGCAAACTATTTTGTGGATGCAAAGCGTACTACTCCTAGACTTAAGTAAAATCTGATTTAGATGCAAACCTATGTGGATACGGCTTTGAGGTGATGGACCAATGAGAAGTGAGATTACAGCAAGTGCGTATAAGATATGTATTAACTTCAGAGAGTGACACACACAGTCGGTCATGGACCTGCAATAATTTATACAGCTGCACAGAACAACAATAAAGTGAGCTAATTTTGCAAATGCAACATAATTTGAGACCTCATCTGGCATCAGGGGCATGGACTGGTGAGTGAATGGGAATGTCACATCTGATCATTTCTATCTGTGAAAAGATCCTACCGGTGAGCCATGCCCCTCCACTTGTATGGTTGTGCTGAATCCGGATTAATCTTGATGGCCTTGTCACAGTCACGGATTGTTGCGTTAGGCTTTTTCAGTTTGTAGTATGCACTGCAAATTTATGCAAAAAAGTACTGCAATTGGAAGCATAAACATATTTTTATCTATACATTTTTTATCTATACATTACTAAATATCAGATTCAGTTTCAAACAGGACAGCTAGACCTCAACTTAAACCTTTTAATATACTGGCTCTTAAAAAATATGGGAACTGTGATAAATCCTATGAAATCCAAGTTGGCCTTAAGGCTTACTTTAAGGAATTAACAGTCATTTGCAACAGCATGACTGAACTACGTAACAAGACAACCATGAACTATGAGGTGACGACGCAAAAAATGAGCAAGTATTTCTAGTAAAAATTTTGCATTTTTTTAAGGTATAAATATGAGCTCAACCTTTGCTGTATATAGAAACACCATCATTAGAAACAAACAATTTTTATTTGCTGCCTTGCCACACACCCAACTTCTTTTGTTTTTCACTGAAGGTGGTGAATTGATGAAACTAAGGTTTATTTCTGCTGTTGTTACCTCATAGATACACAGGTATTACATCAAATATTTTAGAGCTTTAGGTTATCAGGAGTTCTTGATACCCATAGTCTGATACCACCAACAAACTGTGATGATAGTCAGGGGTGGGTCCAGAGAATGGGGGTTAGCAGGGTTGACCCTCTGCCTGAACTGGAAGAAACTTTTTCTGATGTCTTTTTGCTGGTAGCAATGTTTTACAAGGTAACACATGGTGCAGGGATTCATTGTGACATATCACATTGTATTCCAAATACAACATATGGTTATTTAATCTTCAAAGCTTTCATCCAATTAATGTTTCAATACCACAGGAATCTTATTCCTATCCTTAATTTGTCATTTTTGGCATGGTCACAGGAATGTGTTATTCCACCCTAAACTTTGCCGGTACACATTTCCTTGCCACCAAGCTCTCTCTCTCTGCACATAGATTCTCACCTGGACACAGAAGCTTAGGGTACTTTCAAGTCACTTAATTCCCCATGCCCTTAGCACACCAAGACAGGTTTCTTTCTCCCAGTTTCTCAAAACCACTCTTGTGGCTGGTATTTTGTGTACACTCACACTGGCACAGGTACAACTCTGTTAGCTTTTTAATACTATTTAACTGTATGTATTTTATCCATGGGTTTATACCAATATGTTCTCACCTTGCTCGCTTTGCATAAAGCATTGCTAATGAAGGATTCTTCAATATAGCATCTGTAAATAAGTTCACTGCCTCTTCTGTGTTACCTATATCAAATGCATAGAGAAAGTATAATGAAACCCCTCATTGTTTAAAAGGAAATGCTGTTTGTGATTTATTAGTGTAAATTATAAATACTATTAATGACATGGGCTAATAGGCTGATGCTGTGCCACTGGATAAATCAACTGAGTGAATTAACAAAGTGTTAATTACAATTTGTTGCAGCAGATACAATTTGTGCTCCGTCTAACTGACTGGGTGCTCAAATCATGTTTTCAGCCTGTAGTTTGCAAAATAAAGGTCACCATGACCTGATTCCTAGGTGATTGGCCTAGGACCTCCCTGGATGTACAGTTAGAAGCTTTTAGGTCCAACAGTTACGATTTGTGCCCTGTTAACAAATGAACTGTTTCATCTGAAGGTCTCAAAAAAAGAAAAAAAAATGCGTAAAAATTAGAAAAAATAAAGGTGGCACCACCAGTCTCCAGGAAATAATGAAATACTATTTGATTAATATATATATAAAGAATCTTGCCTTTCAATGCATTTACTAGAATACGGGTAGTCGACAAGCGACTATGTGTATCCGCCTAAATCAGAGTGGAACGGGTGAAGTGAGGCATGGATTGAGTGGCAAGGGGAAATAGAGTGAAGTGTTGCATATTAGCATGGATGTCTGCAGCCAAATTGTGTATGTAGGTTGCGCCACCTACCACAAAATCCAGAAAGCCGTCCAAGTTGTATACATATGCAAAATTTAAGGCAGATAAGTCAAACCACTACATGTATATGAGTGATTTTAGCCCGTGGCAGATAAACATGGGTTTACAGTTAGAAATTTTTAGGTCCAGTGGTTATGGTTTGTACCCTGTTCATGGACAGACGGATGGACGGAAGGATGATGGACAAAGAGTGATCGCTATAGCTCAGATGACTTTCGGTCAGCTGAGCTAAAAATGCTATTCTGACAAATACCTTTATTATTATTTCCACATACAATATCGCTTCATTTCATGAATTATTGATTTTATAATTTGCACAATACATAATAAATATGTATGTCTCTCAAGGTGTTCCAGCTTCTGCGTTGTACCTGTGGCTGCTGATGCTGTCGGTCTCCTCATATCCTTTACTTTCTTCCCCCCCTCCCCCCCCCCCTCCCCAGCATGCTGAAGGCTGAAACCACTCCCTGCTTGGCTTGGTGGCATCTGTGTCTTCAACTCCAACCAAAATTTTATGCTATGTGAGCATCCAAGGAACGGGTCTAAGACCCTTATAACTGGCCCTCTCGGAGGGCTTAATACATTTTCAGTCAGTCAGTCTCTTAAATCAAATTCCATGAAAGTATAAAAAACTTAACCAAAATGTATTTGCATATGCAAATACAATAAGTGCTTCATAAAAGCCAAATCTAATGTAAACTTCACATGCAATTCCAATGAAGAGCACGTAATGGCTAACATTTACTGTAACATGACACTGAGACCATAGGCCAGGTGACATTAAAACTGGTAACTGACATACATAATAATAAACACGTTTGTTATAATTATGATCAGCATGTACCAGGACAATAGGGATGGTACATATGGTACACAAGGTCACAGAGACCTAATTTCAGAAAATGGGTGTTAACTAGCTATGGTGCAATGGAAATATATATGAGCAACTGACAATGCCAATATTAGTCCAAGATGACAGTATTTCAGTGAAATCAAGTTAGTGTTAAAATGGAAATGTGACTATAAATTCCACAAATGAAATTCAAGGTCACTCAAAAGTTAATCAGTCCATGAGTCATATTTCACTGCTTTCGACCAAATATGATAAAAATATGGGTGCATGCTAAACAGAAAACAATGCCCAAATTAAACACAGACATGAACATGACAGAAAGGGTCAAGGTCACATCATCAGGAAACAAATTTTGTCTCCTGTAATACCGGAATATGAAAGGTGTCCAAGACAAAAACTTTTGAAAAGTGCAGACTCACTTGCAGAAACAGAAATCCCCCTGATGGGACACTTAACAAGGCAATTGAAGAGGCAAAAGGATTAATTTAATGCTTTTATTACTATTATTTACCTTCTCTCATTGCCTCCATGCCTACCAACTTTTTCTCCTCTGCCAATTCACGCATCTCTTCTGTCACCTTGAAGTAAAAAGACAAGGTCATTACCCTTCAACATTATGAATACAATATCTTTCAAGAATTTTAAGACTCTTATTGATAAAATAAAAATTTTAAAATTATGTGATTACTTTTGACATGGTGCTTCAAAGTTAAGGCAATACTTAATGGGTTTATCCATAACCACATACATTTTTTTCTAAAGGATACCACAATAATCACTAGCACTCTGAGCTAATTCATCAATTTATGTAAGAATTCTTTGTTTTGTACTTAAGATGTGGTGCCACTGGGACGAGTATAATCAAATTAACTGACTCTATATATACATATATATATATATATATATATATATATATATATATATATATATATATATATATATAATTTTATTTTGAAAATATTGTATCTGCTGCAAATAAAAATAAATAATAACAAAAGAATAGTGTACTGACTTCTAGGGATTCATCACCCATTGGCTGAGGTGGATCAGTGTCACCGGGAATCACACCATCATCAGACACTGCAGGTAAATAGTTGTGAAATGCAACAAAAATTCTTCACCTTAAGTTAAAAATAAAAATTTACAAAAAAAATATATATATACATAGCCCTCTGTACTGAGGGGAATATTGCTTCTGATTGTGATCAACTATGGGCCCAAAGTAAACCTCCTTAAATGTTCATGAATAAGTAATGTTTTTTGTGGAGGAGTCCACCCATTTTCTGCTATGCTTGATTATTCTGATATATACTAATGAGGGTCTATCAGTGGGGTGCCATTAAGAAAAACTTGATCATAAATGTACATATTTATAAAAAAAATAAAATGTTTCACTTGTATTTATCTAACAATTTATATTAATCAATATGGTAAAATACATTGTCAAAAAACACTAACAGAATTTTTTCATTGCATTCTCAAAGTCACATTCTGTTGGACCTAGATTAACATCCCCCCTCCATTTATCAGCTACTCACCTTCTGGTTCTGATTCTGGCTTAGGTTCTTTAGGTTTTGTTTCTTTTGGTTTTGGCTCCTGGAAAACAGAACACTAATTTTTAAAGAGATACATCAGTGTCCACATTTCTCCAGATTAACACTTGATGGTTCAAGACAATGACTGAGAGTCTGTCAGGCAATGATGCAGTTGTTCATTAAACATTCATGTGAAACATCAGGTAGTTCAGTGAACATCATGTAAAACTACTAAACTAGAATACAAGACATGCAGCAGGTATCAGCTCACACCAGACTATCACACAAAATATTAAAAAGTAGGCAGATCTTCAAAGTTATGAATTTTCTGTGATCCACATGTCTCAGCCTTATGAAGAGATGAATAGGCTGGTTTCTTTTGGAAGGACCGGTGCAGTACCAGTGTGTCAAAACTCTAAACCAGGATTTGCTGGCAAAGGGTGACACATGGCATACAATTCCGATAGCAAGGTGCCCAACTTGTAAAAGAAGATGAAGCATGAAGCATGAATTCTAAGTAAGATTGGTTTGAACCAAGGCAGGTACATAAAGTTCTTCTGTGGTCTAGGGGTAGAGCACCGGACTCAAAGCCTGGAGGTCATGAGTTCAAATCTCAGCTAAGGGCTGTGGACCTGCTGATACACTCTGCAGGCTTAATGGGAAGCCAGCCACAAACAAATGCATCTTCTGGGGGTACCTCAGTGTTAATTATCCCCAGCAATGGAGAGGAATTCACAAACTGAGGACCTAAAAATGTGTGGTAGACACCAGGTCTGGTTGACACTATAGGATACAGAATAACATGATAGGAAACAAGTGATACCACCCTGTCAGTTAGTTCTGAACTGAAATAGGAACTCTACAGATGTACATACTTAGAATTATATAACTAGAATAACAAGGCCTAAAGGCCTAAATGAACCTGTGCAAAGTTTGGGAGTATGAATGGAGGTTTATTTTTAAAATCTAATATTGATCCTTTTAAGTCCTTCATATCTACCTTAGTCATTATGATTTCAGCAAAATGGACATTTCAGACCTTCAAGTTTCAGACTAGGACATTTAAAACTAGAATATGGGTAGTCGACAAGCAACTATGTGTATCCGCAGAAATCAGAGTGGGACAGGTGAAGTGAGGCATGGATTAAGTGGCAAGGGGAATAGAGTGAGGTGTGTTGCATATTAGCTTGATATGAGCTTGGATGTTTGCAGCGTAAACGTTAATGTAGGTGGTGCCACCTGTCATAAAATCTAGAAACCTGTCCAGGATGTATAAACCTGCAAAATTTCAGGGGGATAAGTCAAAACACTGCTGAGATTAGCCATGACAACATGACACACAGGCCTTCTGAAATAAACTGATAGGGCCTGGAGTCATGATGGCAGTCACAACAGAACGCCCATTCTAAGGGTCGGATCAAAATATTTAATGTCTGGTATTATTTGGCATCACAGGCCTATATAGTCGTATTATATGTGCTTAATATCGAAGAAAAAATGTTGTTACACAAAAATAATTACATTTATTACCTTCTTTCATCACTGTGGCACCAATTCACGTGAAGCGGTACTTCGCATTCAAAAGTGAAGGTGTCATGGCGCGGTCGTATATGTAAACTTGGAAGTCGGAAGCCGGACGCCGGAAACCGAGGAATCGTTTTATAAATAATGCAGTTTAAAGCATATACAAAATGCTAACGGTTCAATACCGTTTTGTTTTTTCCCCCGATAGAATAAGATCTTTATTTTCATTCTGTGAAGAATAATAGTTATCCATTCTTCAATCTGAACGTTATGGACGATTTTGTGCTCGGAAGCAATCTCGGAAGTCAGTCAGAAGTGCTGGGATGTTATCCAATGTGTATAACTCGGAAGTCACAGAGACGCACTGGTTAACTTGTGGTCAGTTAAGAGCCCCTGCCCAAATGCAGTTTCATTATAATTATAGTTGCATGCATATATTAAAATTGCTTATGCATGATTCTGCTTTGAATGCGTGAATAACACAAAACATGATACATAATCGTAAAACTATAAGTTCTTAATTTTTTTATTTGTAAATTTAATATATATATATATATAATTATATATTATATATATATATATTTATATATATATATATATAAACACATATGTGATGGTATTTTCACGTAATATATTTCACCCTATCTAGAGCTATGTTTTGTGAAAATTATTTATATTAACATGGGGATGGTATGGGAAGGGGTAAATTTTTAAAATATGCAATGTAAAGAGGACATAAACGAAAGATTATGAAGATTTTCTGTTCCGCAACTATACTCCTACATGTATTGGAACATGTATTCAAACTTCAGGTTGTTGGGCTTTAATATTTATATTTCTATAACATTACGGTATAAATTGGAAAGTCCAAATATTCAAAAGTTCGTAACATGTTAATGTCAATGATGAAATGCGCGTCTATACATTTATAACTTGCAAAATGTCACTACTAGTATTTAAATGTAGTACTCGTTGTAAAATAATTGATATGTTAAAGTCTTATGACAATCTTTGCATTTTACCGAATTTCGTGATCTGAGAGCGCACATGCAGACTCGGACACGGTACTGCGATGGGGGGGGGGGGGGGGGATTCCTCGGTGTTATGCTTGCGCCCTCTATGGATGCACCACTGAATAATAAATATGGTATAATAAACCCTAATACGGCATTAAAAATACAGTTATAAATTACGATGTCATTCAAAATAAAAACAGTAATATATTTTCCATACGTTGAACAAATATGAAAATTCAATATATCCCAGTAGGTCATCGCTGGAAAAAACATACATGTATCAAATACAAAACGAAATGTCCTTCAATATGTTAGAGTTCTACGATATTTAAAAAAAAGTTAAAATTTAACTTAGAAAAGGTATACGACAGTCCAGGTAATATATAACATACTAATACATGTGTGATTATAAAATCTTATCGATTTGTATATTTAAGCAAATCATTTTTTAAAACTAAAATCAATTCTTTTTCAAATTTTAACTCTTTCTTTTTCAATCTTGATATTTTTATATTAAAATTCACTCCTGATGTTTCAACATCACATTTCAACTTCAAATAAATGGATATTTAATAATATTTTAAAGTATATTTGCAACTGATTTCACTCTCATACGTTATAATATGTGCATGATAAGGGCATGTAAACAGAATGTGCTTCCTTCAACTTCGGATTACTGTATACGATTACAAGGATCTCGATAAGAAATTACAATTTTGAATGTAAAATCTTTAATAAATAACCATATAGAATCTTTATCGACACGTAAGACATCTGGGGCTTCAAGTAAAAGTCTGTCTAGAGGTGACCTTGTGTCTTAAAGATGCTACGGGATATAGGCATTTTTATTGAGCCTGTTGCTCATCTTTATGATTCATTCCTTGAAATTCCACATAAAAATGATGACACCATGCAATAATGGAACCAAACCGGATTGATAAATCAAGTTAGATATTTACCGCTAAGATAAATATTTCAATTACAAATATTAATTATTCCCATTCTACTTTTGCTGTATAGGAATTTTTTATCTTTATATAAAAATATATGCATCTGAATATTCCGTGTATACTCACTATTTTTATTTGATTCTTATATTTTTATGCTCAGAAACAAAATTAACCGGACTATAATCGGAATTCTCGATACAGAAGTACCGTGCGCTTTCGGATCCCCTTCTCTCCAGACTTAATAGTTGCTGGTATCAGGTTCTATAAATAAACAGAATTTTTTATATCTATAACATTTGCTCTGTAACAATTTATTAAAGTATAAATGTTTGTGTCCTGTGGTTTTGCAAATTTTCAGAACATTAATTTGATGAATATTGTACCTAACTGCATAAAAAATATCGATTATATATTGAATCGTTCTGCAAAAACATAAACTATTGTTTTTTATATGATTGTAAAATGTTACAATCGGGATCATATCTATTTACACATGCATTGTGTATTTTTTTCTGTCAAGGTATTGTTAATGTTTGTGTTTATTTTTAATTTTGCAGGATACTTCTGATGGAATCAGTAGCAAACAAATTTTTGTTAAGCATCATGTATATTATGCTATTTTGGCAAAATTTCAAAACATGAATTGAAGCAGGTTCCATTTACAGCAGGTACATATAGGGGAAAATATCACATTGCAATGTGATTAATATATATATATATATATATATATATATATATATATATATATATACATACATATATATATATAAATGTGTGCAACCTGACCATGAAATGTAAAATATAATTTGGCATAAAAAGTATTACATAATAGATAAGAGTTTAAGAGATTCATAATCATGATTAATTTTTTTGGTCAATGGAAGAGGAAAAGGTTTTTCAATTGATACATGATAAATAAAATATTTTGTTCGAAGCACCCTTGTTAAAACATTTACTGGACGTTTTGTGGATCTGTCAAATTATCTGTTTAAGTCTCTATGATATTATCAGGGTAATTTTTAAAATATTATCAAATCTTTATTTTTTTCATGTTTCTACAAACAAAAAATACGGTAACAGCGAAAATATTGATGAGTAATTATATAATCTTGTTTTACAAAATGAAATAAAATATCAATATAATATATTATAAAAAACAGCATAATTAATGTTACAAAACAGAGTTTGTGAAAAATATGTGATACTGAAGAAACTGAAAATGCTTGACACGTTTGCTGACGACATGATGACCAGTGCATTAGCCATTACTGGCTAGTTTTACACATGTTATTTGGACCATAACCGGGCATTACCGAGCAAGAAATAGTCTATAACTTCGGATGGATAACTTTGATTTTTTACATAATGATAGAAAAGACCTTATTCTATCAATAAAAATAAAATGGTACTTTCTATTGATGTAGTATCATTTTAATTATGCTTCGAACATTGCTTTATTTAAAAAAAAAATCCTTGCTTCCGACTTCGGACTTCCGAGTTTTACACATAGCCGTTTGGAAATCCCCTACCGGAAGTTATGATTCTCGCGCTGACAGACGTGGAGACGAGTTTTTCGAGTAAAACCAACCTCGGTATTAAAAACTGCTGCACGAATACACGTAAGTAAACCGTGGATGTAATAATTATTATTTTCCCCAACATAATAACGTTACTTTTTGTCTTAACTCAGGAAAATGGCAGTTCAAGAAGTAGATGAAAATGAAAAAGTAGTGTCAGAAATGGCGTGCACATCTGCACATACTAGAATTGATGCGAACCCAATAGCTTGTACTGTCACCCCATCGTCTCCAGTTCATCTAAAATCGACGTTTGGGGTGACAAGCTGTCGCTATGCTGAGATATGAGTGATATTATCCCAAGGCAGATGAACAGATGAACGCTGTGCAAAAATGGTTGCAGGATGCGCCACCAGTTTACCTATGATGAAGAGCAATGTGAGATCTATACACATGCAAAATTTTGGCCCAATCGGTCAAACAGTTCCCGAGATATGAGCTTGGTTGTCTGCAGACATGTGAATGTAGGTGGCGCCATCTGTCATAAATCAAGAAAGCTGTCCAGGATGTATAAACCTGCCAAACTTCAGGTGGATAAGTCAAACCACTGCTGAGATATGAGTGATTTTATCCCAAGGTAGAAGAACAAATGGATGCTGTACATAAGTGGTTGCAGGCGGCGCCAATAGTTTTGCTTATGATGAAGACCTATGTGAGATCTATACATATGCAACATTTTGGCCCAATCGGTCAAACAGTTCCTAAGATATGAGCTTGGATGTCTGTAGAGTAAACGTGAATGTAGGAGGCGCCACCTGTCATAAAATTGAGAAAGCTGTCCAGGATGTATAAACCTGCAAAATTTCAGGTGAATAAGTCAAACAACTGCTGAGATATGAGTGATATTATCCCAAGGCAGATGAACAGATGGACCCTGTGAAAAATAGTTGCAGATGGCGCCACCATTTTAGTGTATGTAAAAAGCTATCAAAGGGCTACATTTGTGCAAAATTGTTAGCCTGATCGGTCAAAAGGTTCCCGAGATATGTGGGTTTATGTGTGGAAACAGACACACAAATGGACGCTGGGCAGGGAGGAAAGGTCAGAGGTCAACCAAAAATGAGGGCACAGCAGTTCACATGTGACCTGATGATAAACCAAATTCGCTTAAAACGCAAACCAAGTTTTTCAAACAGTTGAAAGATATAGTTCCAGTAATCTGGGAATTCTGCATCTAAACATTGTGTCTAGACGTCTAGACGCTGTCTAGACGTCTAGACACATTGTCTAGACACCACCCCCCCCCCCAGCCAGGTCAGTTGCCATGGTGATGTCTTGACCCCACCTGTTTGTACTGAGTGACCTCTTGACTTGGCAGCTGAAACTCAGCATGTTGTCAAATCTGCTTTCAAATACAAAAAGCCTTTTTTAATTGGCTACAATGTTTTTTTAAAACTGTATTTACCCAATCTATTCTTATAAAACTGGCAGAACCCTACCATAGAATAATTCTTGTAAAGTTTAAACCAATCAGCTTAACAGTTTCATCATAAATCAGTGTATAAGCTAGAAGAGTTTAAAATTACATTTTCACTTGTAAAAAACACATCAATGTAGGTGGCGCCACCAATACCTCAAAATCAGATATGACATATGTGACAAACATTGGAATAAAATTTGGTGATTATAGCTCTAGCCGTTTCTGGGATTTTAATTTAGTGAGCTTTTTTGGATAGATGACTAAGTTCAACCTCCTGTAACTCGGCCAAAAATCTCCAAACTGGAATCATTCGAACAAACTTGAGAGAGATTGGTCCAGGGATCATTTCTGTGAAATATTGGACAATTTGGCTGGACAGTTTCAGAGGAGAAGATTTTTAAAGGTTTTTAAGCTTTTTCTCTATAAAATCTAAATTAATGCAGATACCCAATAATTAGCTCCAGAGCACCAAGTTTCATATGTGACTTATTCTTACATGTAATTTGGAGCTGCTACCTCCGACGGTTTCTAACTTACAGCCCTGGACGTCGGAAAGCCAGCCCTGGACAGCGGACGGCGGACGGACGACGCTGCGCCATCCCATAAGCTCACAGGTTCGCTAAAAAACTGAGGTTGTTACATAAACAAAATGAAAATAAGATTATGAGACATACCCCTTTTGGTTTTGTTGAGGTGCTTGGTCCTGGTTTTGGTGGTTCTTCTGGTTTGGGAGGAATGTTTGCCCCCAGACTGAAATTAAAAACTTAATTACTATACATAAATATTTATAATATATATATATATATATATATATATGAACCAACTGATAGAGCACTGACACTCTTAAGAGTGTAACAGTGTATAAATTTTATGTTTTGTTACCCAACAGCATAAGTCCCAAACAACAAACATTGCAATAAAACAACAACAGAATTTGGCCTAAAGTATATTTTGCATGGCAATTAAATGGCTTCACCTCAGCCTTCATCTTTAGCTAACTTTTTATAACCATTAATATTGACAGGATGGCAAAGTGCAGAGTCTGATAAAGAGATTTATTCATCCCACAGTCTAATGTCATATCATATCAATATGATGGGATGGGGTGAACATTATAAGTGGAATTATCCATATACTAGTAACTGGGCTGCTGAAATACTGAAATTTTGTGATAACCACTTGTACAAGGTGTGAGATTATTATTAACTATGTACTGACATTTTCTCCATCCTCTTACCTGACCAGCAAGTCCTTGAAGAATGTCAGCTCTTCATGGTGGAGGATGGAGGGGTTTGACCTGAGCTGCTCCGTCAGCTGCTGTAGCTGCTGAAGCTGATGCTCATCCAGCTTACTCATCCTGCATCACTTCTGTCACAGCAGCATTGTCGAGGTATATTTTTTAATATTATCAATAATAAATATTATTAACAAAAATGTAAATATTATTAACAAAAATGAAAATATTAAACATTCCATTTTTTTATAACATAATAAAATGATAAAAATAGGATATATAATTCTTATTATCAGTGATTGGTATTGGTTCTGAAACTTTACTTGTTGTTTTTTTATATATTATTTACTGCCCTAAAATTTGTAGGAAATAAAAAAGGAATAATAAGATATATTTGACAAAAATCTTAATTATCAATAATCATAATAAAAAATAGCAGACCAATAGGTTTTGATGCTCAGCTAATACCAATGATCTATGTCATAAAATTTTACGTTCTAACAATCATAACTTAAGGGATAGAGCACAGGACCCAATAAAAGCCAGGAGGTCATGAGTTCAGACCTCAGCAAGATTTTTCACTGTCAGGCCATGGTGAATGCCCAGTGCAGGATTAATGGGAAGGCTGTGCCCCACAGTTGTGGAACACTCATGAACATTTGTTTTTTGGGGAGTTCTTTGGTCTTTTGACCCTGTGTTGGTATTGATTACACACCCATGAAGTAGTTGATACAGCATGGTGATGTAAGAGTGTAAAATAAAAGGACAGGAAGCAAGGGCTACCCCCCCAAGTCAAGAAACATATTAGTCCCAAACCAAAATAGCACTCTGTCGATGTACATACTAAGGTTGAGAATTATATAAATCAGCATTAAAAATAAATAAAAGCCATTTAACCTACACAAATCTCAATTTAGAAAAAAATATGGTTTAATTATCATAAATAATACAACATTTAATATATAAAATATATAACTGATAAATGATTTAGTTTAAACTTCTATACATTGAAATAATCCAGCCTATTATTAATATAGCTGCATTTAATGGACATTAAACAATAGATGTCAGGCAGCTGCTACATGGTTGTTTACTTTGTGACTAAGCCCATGCATACTGCAGCCATGCATATCCGGGTCCATATCCGGGTTTAATAGGCCTAATATTATTGTGAATGAATTACTGCGAGGCTCTGTGGCATACTTACAGGGTGTAAAGGTTTACCTTAAAATTTAGATGTAAATCACAATATTCTGGAAGCGCTAAAGAAGCTAAAACAGTTGAACATTATATACGCATACAGGAAAGGTAAACATAACCTCGTCACGTGACAGCCTTCACGCTCGCTCAGCTTTAACTGATAACAAGTCTAGCCCCTAGGTATATTAATATATAGGCCTACCCACAAAATGTACGGTACATGTTCACTGATCGTGTTAAAAGCGGGTATAAAATATGATATTGGATTGGTATCAGTATCATAATTCCAAATTAAAAGCGAAGGTTTACCAAAAGAGCGGTGTTTCCAAAACAAACAGCCAATTCATGAACTTGTATTCTTCTTTCCTATCGACCAAAGATCATTTTTTATCAGTCTTCTCAGAACTTTGTTTTGGAAAAACCCATATACGGGTGCGCCATCTAGTTGTGACGGACAGTACTAGAAGCTGAAATGCGTCTGCCGACATTGCTGCAAGCGACACACTTTTATTTTTATGCAGCATTGATCGGATTTTGGTCCTGTCCTTGCCAATTAATGTGTTTTTGCTTGTGATGGGATGACCAATTCCTTTGGCTTTTTGTTCAAGTGATTTTGTTTCCTAATGTTAGGGCATACGTGTGAAGTGATATTTTCCATTTCCTGCTTCGTGGTGAGACTTTTGCCGTATATAGTTGGAACATAAAATATTGTTGTGTTGGGGGGGGGGGGGGGGGGGCATGCTAAATTGATTCCGTGCTAAAAAGAAAATGAATGACTTTTACGCTTATCCTATGAATATTTCCAGAAATAAAAAGTGATATTATAAATTAAAGTGTAGGCCTAAAAGCAAAAATGTTCATCATGTTGATATGACGTAGGATATTAACTTTTTTCATGAAGTAAACTATTGTAGAGAAATTTAAATTCATTCGAGTGGAGAAGGGTTGTGCCATCAATTCATTATATTTATCAAAAACGGTTCGTCAGAAAATCTGATTTAATCGTCAGTCTTCGAAGCTACTTCCACATAACCACAAAGGGAATAATTAAGGAGCTTGTATATATACAGTAATGTGTCTTGAGTAGCATAGCTATTTTTTTACTTTTTATGTTTATCAGGCTCCTTATAATTTGGCTGACTGCGATATTGTTCTTGTGATACCTTTATGGTGGTTGAATTATCAGTTCAAACTATATGGCTTTTTAATTCACTTATTTACCATTTAAAACAAAAAAAATCGTTTTCGAAATAAAAGATTTTTACATTCAAAGCCCCATGGGACTTCAAAAGACATGTGACCTATTTAGACACCTATAGATGTGTTGCAACAGGACCAGAGCTGTCGTTTCTTTAAAAATTTATAGAGTGCGCCGAGCTTCTACGTATGCGAGTTTATCTTCTCTTTAGAAGGGCCTAAATGCATGGACAAGTGCATGTGTGAGTAGACATAATTAACATATTCATAAACATGCAGTATGTTTATTTTTTTTTACACTTATGACAAACGTGAAATTATCTTTCCAACTCAGCATTTTGTTTCAGGGGGGGGGGGGTTGCATGCAAGAAAAATCATTCTGAATTCAAATGCTTCTTGTCTGAAACCTTTGAAACTAACGTTACAAAGGCAACTGGCTACTTAATGTGAAAAGGCAAGACGTTTATTTAAATAACTGGTTGTGCCTGTTTATTTTTATCATTTATTGTATTTTTAGGTGTAGCGAAATCTTCCTCAGGTTCTCATCGTATGTGCACCATGTATAAGTGTATCCTGCGATCACCAGATGGCAGTACAATAGACCGTGATGAAAAAGTCCAGCAATCCCGTATTTTATTTCATCTTACTAATAATCAGTTAGACAGTAATATTATTAACTGGAGCTTCTATCGTTAGGTTACTATCCTATCTCGTTCAAACCAAACAGTTATACTATAAAACACCGAATATAACACTTGATCGAGGCCAGAAAAGAAGGTCTTTAATAAAACTTGCTGGCTCATTTCCCTCCAAAAAATGGCATGGCTTACTGATGTGGCGTATTGGGGGGTAAGTAATATGAGGACGAGTCGATGCAAGAACCTGTGTTAAAACTTTCACAGAAGTCCATAGGGGGCCTATACAATTATTGGTCTAATTTAACCCTTTGAGACTAAGATTTTTTGCTGATATTGACCATTTTCTCATTCCCTTAGAATTGTAATAAAATAAAATCGTCATAATTTTTTATTTGACTCCCTTTAATTAAAGGTTTAACCATAATTTAAATGTTTTTATGCAGTCCATAGCAACAAAACCTCTATATTCTTCATGAATCACCCAATCATTAATTTGACATGCAGCAATTATTTCTGTAACTGTCATATATTATTCCATGCGAAAGAACAAACAAATAAATAAATAAAAGAACTCAAACTTTTATTGCACGTAAAAATATAATATTATGCTTCACATGTCTGAATCAACCTGATCGAGTCTCGGAAATCACGTAATTTACCAACATGACTTAAGTGTTGACACCGTTCGATTAAGCAACACTAGGTTACCAGTCATGAATATTCATGAATATCTGAAATCACCACTATGGTGGCGATTCAGTCCGGAGGGATTACAAAAAAAAAAATGATTAATTGCACGTCATAAATGTACGTCACATAAGATAGTCCATATAACAGGTGTAAGCCGGAGGAGGACGTATGTACGTGTTACATTGATAAAATAGAGGGTATATAGTATATACACACGTTAAATTATCAATTTTAATAAACCATTATGATAAATAAAATTATACAGGGGCGGATCCAGGATTTATTAAGGGGGGGGGGGGGTCAAACCCCAACAAAAAAAAATAAAAAATGGTCCCCAGGTCCGGAAAAGGGGGGTCCAGGCCGAAAATTTTGACTGAAACCCTTAACAAATGGTTGCTTTGGATGAAAAAAGGGGAGCTCCGGACCCCCTGGACCCCTCCTCTGGATCCGCTTCTGTTAGGCCTATACAATGTTGTGTCACTTGGGAATGCTTGCATTCTGCTTGCTATTTATTAGTCACTTGAAAACTCAAGTGAACAAGATGTCCTTGCCTTGAACAGGTTTGTTTACATCCGTGGGTCAGCCGTCCGAACCCTACAAATGACCGCTAAAACACGCGCAGTGCTCATGCTACAGAAAAAGGCCTAAGCCTATCCTTTACATGAAACATAACATGCTGAAGAACTGAGTGATTACATTTTATGAAGGCTGCTAGACCTGTTTATACAGTGCCCGGCTGTTTTATCAAGGTGCCACCTAAATGGCTGATCGGGTGATTTTGAAGTGTTGAGGGCCATAAAAATGTCGAGTGGGAACTCGACCTAAATCAACGAGACGGCTCGCTATACCATTCTAAATCATCCCTCGTGGCAGTTCACCACCAAACGAATACCTGCAAGACATTAAAGGCTCGCACGGCAGGTCGCATGAATATATCTATTTATATCTAAATTGGCGGTCGTGATAATCAGTCGTTGTCATTCAACTACTCAGTGACCATGCCTCGTATATGCCAGAAACAATGTCAAGTGTGAAATAATCATTTTCATCCTAAATCTGGAGAAATTTAACATTATTCTATGAAGGAGCCAAGGCAGCGCCATCTATAATAAATATAGCTATCTAATACTTAAAAAAGGAATTCGCTTCACACTTGTCCTCAATGTTCTCAAAACCACGATGCGAATGACACTGTGCATGCCATACTTCATTTCAAGGTTATTATCCTCGCAGTGACATGGCCGCGCTATGACAATCAATATTTTACATGTCACAATTTTTTAGTGATTTTCCCTGCTTTAACTTCCTTCGGCAAAGACCGGAATGCGACATTTTCTTTATTCACAAATTACCTTAAGCATGGGCTTATAATTAAGGTGTGTTAAAAAAAAATATGTAATCTAGAAAAGCAACTACAGTTCATAAATTTTGAGGTAGAAAGTCTGCAGGAACAACTGGACGATCAGCAACAATACTCTCGATGCACGCAACTGAGAATATCAAACAGCTGGCCAGAGAATACAAAGGTCGC
Source organism: Sipunculus nudus (assembly GCA_026874595.1). Lineage (NCBI taxonomy): Eukaryota > Metazoa > Annelida > Sipuncula > Golfingiida > Sipunculidae > Sipunculus > Sipunculus nudus. The sequence continues at coordinate 25,059,245 of CM049315.1, read as the reverse complement.
ACAGAGTTGGTAGGCCAAGTACAGATAAAAAACCTAGGCCAATTCTGGTTAAATTGCTATCATACCGCACGAAAGCAAAACTCTATACAGCCAAAGCGAAACTGAAATTCGCAGAGGGCCAAGCCAGAAGCATCTTCATAAATAAAGATTTGACAAAGCCGAGGCAATATATATTCAAACAGGCCCGCCAGCTAAAAAAATGATGGTTTGATACATTTAGGACTTTTGGTCACATGATGGCACCATTAAAATCAGAGACTTCAATGAACGTGTGATAACCTTCACAAAGCTTAATTTAACCAGCAGTGGGAATTAGTTTTAAGAGAAAACCCTCCGCACATGTATGCTGAGACTGTCATAGCATCAACACCAAATTAGTTATAAGATACTTAATAATGTATGCATTGCACATAATCATGTATAATACATGTCACCAACAATTTGTGTTGATAAGAGAGTTTATCGGGGAGTCGACCTCACCTTGCAATCTTCGAAATAAATCCAATTTGACAGCAAGATATTTTATCAAAATATTTATCTAATACAAATCTAAAAACTCAAAACTACTTTTTTTTGTTTTTTTAAACATACCCCTCTATCAATATTATATTTCCATCAAAATTTATTCTCATTACCTACCATGATTGTGGGAAGTCTTCATAAACTAGATCACTCTTTCTACATCTGGTCATTGCTAGCGAAATTATATCGCTTGATGCAATTATTGACGGATCACCTGGTTATTCAGAACATTACTGATGTCATTGCCTCGTTTATTTTGAGATCTTACTGATGGAAAGTACGCAGAGGCAAGGAGAATTGACGGTACCAAAAAACAAGTGGTAAATGTAATGTTAATTAATTGTATGAATATAAGAGATGAATGTGATCTATGTAACAAGAAACTATCGATAGATCATTCATGTCAGTATTCTCAGTAATAACATGGAATGTGCGAGGACAGCGGGGGCAAAGAAAAATGAATAAAGTATTTAAATGGTTAAATGATAAAGCTGGCGCGAATAGTATGATTTTTTTTTACAAGAAACACATTGCACGGAAAATGACGATTGTTTATGGAATCGAGAATGGTCGGGCTCTACATATTTTTGCCCCGGTACAAGCTAGTCGAGAAGTGTTATAATTCTTATAGGTAAACATATAAATATTAAGAATATTAAGCTTTACAAAGATATTAATGGACGTTTTCTGTGTTTGAAAGCCGACATTCAAGGTTCTGCTTATTTATTCATAAATACTTGAAATAAATACTCCTAATACGGAAAGAGGGCAGACTATATTCTTCGAAGATGTCCGAAACAGAATTGAAGATGTACTCTCGTATACAGAGGCCAAGGTAATCTGGGGAGGAGCTTTTAATTTAAGTTTTTCAAATCTTGATGCAGATGGCGGAATTTATCCCCCAAAATATAAATCAATCAATACTGTGTCAAGTATTATGGAACAGCATAATTTATTTGATTTATGGCTTATGAGTAACTCGTCTGCATGTGGCTTTACCTGGAGAAGTAATATTCCTATTATACAACGAAGATTAGACTTTATTCTTATTTCTAGCGAACTTAATGCACATGTTCGCCATGTAAAAAGTATGCCAGCCATAATGTCAGACCATTCAGCGGTGAGATGTACAATTAAATCACTTCATTTTACCAAACAATGTCCTTCTTTTTGGAAGTTTAATGTTTCACTGCTGAATGACACTCATATGTCAAAGAGCTCAAAATAATGGTGGGAGCTTTTAAAATTTATGATCAGAGATTTCACTATTCGTTTTTCTAAAAAGAAATTGCAAGAGAAGAGAAGTACCGCATATGGAAAAATTACCATCACAAGTAGAAACTAAAATAACAGCAAACTAGACGGAGAGTACAATGGAATGTGAAAATTATCGACGAAATATTGAGAAACATTATGATCGTAATATAAAAAGCAACATAATTAGATCTAGGGTTCAATGGTATGAGGAAGGGGAACGAAATACAAATTATTTTATTAATTTGGAAAAAAATGAATAAAAAGAAGTCTACTTTCAGAAAGCTATTGATAAATGGAGAGGAGAAAACTGATAAAAAAGATTAAAAAATGAACTCAGTCTATTTTATAAAGAAAAGTATTCGCGCAAAAGTAATATTACAGGAATGGATTGTATGCATTTTCTATCTAACCTTAACATCACACGTTTAACGGAATTACATTCAGCAAGCTGGGACGGGGAGATAACAAAATCTAAAGTTTTAAAGGCCGTGAAAAATATTAAGACACCAGGAAACGATGGCTTGCCAAAAGTATTTTATTTTACTTTCTTTGACATTTTAGATGACGATTTGGTAAGGTGTCGAATAATTGTTTTGAAGAAGGAATATTAACTAATAATCAAAGACAATCAGTTGTAACGTTAATAAAAAAAACAGGTAAAGATAATCGTATATTAACATCATGGAGACCCATAAGTTTGTTAAATGTAGATTGTAAGATAAATTAAGACTAAGTTAAATTGAAAATGAAAGTTTTTCTTCCAAAATTAATAGCGGATAACCAAACTGACTTTGTCCAGGGAATGAATATTATTGACACAAAGAGACTGATAAGTGACGTAATAAAATATTGTCAAATAGAAAAGAAGTCAAGGATCTTATTTGCAGTAGACTTCGCGGCAGCTTTTGATTCTATAAATAATACTTATTTATTTACAGTTCTTGAAAAATTGTTGATTTGGGGAAAATTTCATCAGATGGGTAAAAATTCTACATTATGATATCGAGAGTTGTATTATTAATAATGGTAATTCCACAGAGTATATAAAAGCTGCCACAGGAACAAGGCAGGGCGATCCGTTGGCACCGTATCTTTTCGTATTAGCAATCGAGATTTTAGCTACAATGATTCGTAACAATAGTAGGATCAGCGGTATAAACATTAATGATGTTGAAATTAAGCAAGCGATATTTGCTGATGATACGTACCACCTATTTCCTGAGAGATCTCTCTTCAATGAAAGAAGTATGTGATGTAATCGATAAATTCGGAGCCATATCATCGCTGAAGGTATATCTGGAAATATGTGAGGCAGCATTGCTTGGAAATTCGTCTATGACTGAATCACTTGATCACATAAAATGGATCAACCTTAAGAATAAGGCATTTAAGATATTGGGTATCTCATTTACGTACGATAAGCAACTGTCATATACACTTAATTTTAATTGAATTCTAGAAAAAATAAAGACCCTTTTTAATATTTGGAAACAACGAAACATGACTTTGTATGGCAGAAATACAATAATCAAATCAATAGGCATATCCAAATATTGTACATAACAAACGTGCTGGAGCCCCCTACAGATTTGATAAAACTTGTTAAAGGTTGTATTGTGGACTTTTAATGGTATGGCAGAAAACCCAAAATTTAATTTGAAGTTATGATAAACTGTAAGAAAGAAGGAGGTATTGGACTACCGGATGTGGCATCGATAGTGGAATGTCAAAGATTAATGGGGATGATAAGTTTATAATCGCTGGAGGTGCCAAATATACTGCTGTGCCGAATTCATATCTTAAGCAAATTGTATTGATAAAGAATATTACAGCAAATCTGGATATCAGACGTATTGGTGACGATATTCCTGTTTTCTATAATAAATTCTTGAACGCATGGTCATGATATATAGGTCTGGTGAACCAAGTAACCAAGTACCAAAGCGTGTTGTACAATAAATTTATAAAGATAGGAGGTAATTCTGTATATATGAAACAATTTGACGCAAAACGTGTGAAGTATGTACATTATCTTTATAAAACCAGCGGGAAAAGGAAAAGACTGGATGAATGCTACCTCTATAGACAGTTATGAATACAAAATGTTCTATGTACACTGGTTGTCCTTGATATATGCATGCTATCCCGCAGAAGTGGCATGATTGCATTCGTACATTTGCAATTCAAGATAACTGTATCCAGTTGTCTGAAAATATTAATTATGTTTCATTTAAATATGTAATACTTCATACGAATAAAGTGTCTTTCAAATATTTGTACAAAAGAATAATTCAGAGTTATAAATCTGAGCCTTCAGGCAAGGTAAAATTACAGTCCAGGTTAGGATGTGTTGATTGGGGACAATCTGTTGCAAAGCCATATTCTATTACACTGGATATGCTTTTTTTGTGAATTTCAATTTAAGTTATTGCATAACGTTTTAGCAACAAGGGATAAGCTATACCTGTGGACATTTACTGATAATAAACGACGTAATTACTGTTTTGTTGAGGAGGAAACCGTGGATCACTTATTATGTCAGTGTCATATTTCAATAACATTTTATATGCATATAAAAACTTTGTTCAAGAGAGAGCTTATATCCATATGCCAGATCTAAACAAAAAGGTCATATATATGGGTGTCGGAAACATGAAGCGGTAATTATCGACATGTTATTATTAATTTATAAATGTTATACAGAAATCGGATATTTCAGGTGATCCCGACCCTGGTAAAGTTTGTTAAATATGTGAAAAATACAGAATTGTTAGAAAGAAAGATTGCTGAGAAAAAAACACACTTGAAATTTAATGTACATGAGAAAAAATGGAAAGAGTGTCTTACCTTGTTAAGGTATTAATAACTCCTTGACATTATAACTGTGCTGGTAACTCACAAATGCTATATGTATTTTATGTACAGTTTCACAAACGTAGACCTGTATAAACGTAGGCCTAAAAATTGGTTAAAATATGGTTACGACTTCATTTGGGTCCGCTTCTGCTACAAACGAGGTATGCATGTTTCCGTATATCTTTTTTTTTAGGAATCAGGAATAGTTTTCTTGCCTTAAAACTTGCATTTAATTCATCTTTCGTGTATATCTCACATCAACTTATTCTTTGTACGTCCAACAATCGTAAACAGTCAAAGGTAATCGAAAACCTGAATCTCCCCGCGCCCCATTAGGCTTTCCAGTTCGCAAATGTAAACATTAATATCAAAGTCTTCAAGGTTAAAATATCGGTATATTGTCACGAGTGAAGCGCCGCAAAATAAATACAAAAAAATTTGTATACTTAAATCATTGAGACAGTATCCCACTTAAAAAATATATATCTATATATTTTTTTACTTTTAGAATAAAAAAGAGCCAACATTCCTCAACTTAATTATCTCCCCAAACCCGGTAAAAATCTCGGTATACCGGGTTTATCAGCTATATATATATATATATATATATATATATATATATATATATATATATATATATATATAAATATATATATATATATATTGTTCATTTTGAATTCATATTCCTATCTAAAAGAGCTTTGGGTAATTTCAGTTACGACTTAGATTCTATAAAATATGAAAAAAAATGATAAATTCCTCAAATAATAAAGCGATAACCATAATATGACTTTTGCTTTAATTAAATTTTATTGGTGGTTTTGTTTTTCTCCTTCCTATGGTGCTGAAAAAAGCCACGAGAAGGAACAATCCCGGAAAACCAAGAAGGGGAAGCAATCGTCGATAATATAAAATATTTCAAACTATTATATTTATAAAAAAAATATTAAAAATGTCTGCTATCTAAAAATCGGCAATGTTGACAATACATAACATCTTTTCTCTATGACATTGAATGGTCGCATTACATCATTTTCCATCCCCACACCGCCCTTTTTATTCTGGACACTATAGTCTTCCTGAACACTTTTGGCGATTCTCAACCCCACATCCTTTTTTTGCAACCCCACCCCCATGTCTCGACATCCCTCGAAGCCGACACGGTTTACCCAGCAGTCGAACCCCCAAGCACTGAGGCGTATTGGCAGAGCTGACGTATGGTTGTAACCTGTTGTCTAATTTGGAGCAATTTGGCCCTTGAGCCGGCCAGGCGGGGTTGCTACAATCAGCACATGCGTGTCCTATGTATATATAGATACACCTTCACCCTGCTGTGTAGCTGCTGTGTCTGTACAACGCGCAGCTCACCGAGGATCCTTGTTACTGTTACGCTGTTGATACGAGCGCCGAGTTACTAGCGGTATCATTGAAGCAGTAACTAGATTTAGACGATGTTGCATAAAGAAGTGTATGAAGCATAGCGCACTCAGAGCACACCTGCGCAAAGAACAGTCCAGGTATTCGACACCTTTGTTGTTAATTTGCATCCCCAGCTATTTAACTGATTCACCTGATATATTGGTTGCGGTGTTTTATTTTCCTGCGTGATCACATTATAAAAGCATTTCCTCATTGGGGAATAAGATTAATGGATCTTTTATATATTTTTCTGAGGCATTCGTGGATTTATGTTTTTTCTTTGGTCTATTGGATATAAATAGCGGGAGATCTACAGCCTTAGCGCTCTGAACACGTGTCTGACCATGCGGTGAACCCCCGGCCTTTCACCCTACCGTTGACGTATAAGCCGTAAAAACCTTCAGGTCTTCCATAAAACATGTTACAACTTTAGAGTGAAGCCGACCGGAAGTACTTTTCCATGAGGAACAGTGATTTAATTAGTGATGGTTCCATCAGTACCCAATACGGTGCATAACAGGACCATGGTCAGCTTAATAAAGTGAAGCGCTATTTAAAATCTATCAGACTCCTTGTAACACGTTCTTACCTGGAGTACTTATGCACACAGAGGAGATTAACAAAAAAGTTCGTGTAGTGGCAAGACTGAACGATCCATAACAGGGGCGCGTGTATTATCAGTGCTCTTGAGGAGTCAACTGCCCCCGCCGCGGGGCGATCTCTATCACAATTTGCTAAGATTACCGTGAAGTCCGCGGCCAGTCAGGAAGTTTACATACAGCAGAAGCTGTGAGGGATATACAAGAGTGAGCAGCGCATGTCAGGTATTCTTGACTGTGCAGGAAGAGCGCTGAAGGTGTAGCCGGCCCGCAGGGGAAACCATTATCACAGTGATATCTGTACCAGATGTTATAGGGAGCAGCCATTCAGCCGCCTGCGGCCAACATGCACAGTTAGTCTTGTTAGAGCCTTCGCCATATGCCGGTCTCTAGAAACCAAAGCAGAACCGTAAGCTTCTGGCATAAGAGGCGCTGAGCCGGACCAATACACTTTCTTTCCTCAGTGGCGTGGCTGAGTAAGACTTCAAAGAGAAACTTGATGAAAACAAAAAGAAATTGGCAGTGAAGTGTGTTTTACGTGAGACTACAGGTTTTTATCTACAGGTTGTGTTTTTAGATATTTTCCAGCACCAGTGCTGATTGTGGCAGTCTTGTTAGCTAGATAAGGCCGACCTGGCACGGAGCAGTAAAGAGGTCATTTCTGAACAAGGAGACCACGGTATCCGGAAGCTGGCCGTACCGGCAGCAGCGGGTATACAGGAGGCAATGATGTGATGTTTACCTGTCTGTCTAGCAGCAGTAGTTCTGTCACTCAACCGTCATTCCACTCACCTCGCTCTTCCCAGACAAGAATGAAAAGGCGACATGTATGTTACTTACCTGCACGGAGCCCAGCATCTCCGCTCGACGAGCCGAGAACCATGATATATGGTTGCATACTGCTCGCTTGTTGCTACTAATGACCTTTGAGTCTACGAGGTGAGAGACAACTCCTCTTCTTTGAGGAATATTGTGGTCCTGCATTTATAATTGTTGATAACTCGGCTCATAAACATCCAACTTTGCACCTGTCCGTTTTGCCGGCTACTGCCTTGGCGTCTGCCAACGTGTTAGCGCGGGTATGTGTATTTAAAGTCACTCATAAAGTGCGTCTTGTACACATTATTGCTCACAATGACAAGTAATTTTTGAGTACAGATAAACAACGCTGACGTCACAAAGTTTGTTTTCCTGGAGCGTTTAGGATGGATTCTCTTATTTTAATACGACCTCGGGTTTACTGTGTGTTGGAAATTGCATTAGCAGTTGAATGTTTCTACAGACAAATGTGCTAATATATCAATGGCGACGGAACAACCAGTAGTGCGGGACCCGGGGCTGCCACCTAGCGGTGGGTCAGTGGTCCGACCTCGACCCCGCCTGCCTCATTTAGTGCCAGGGATACGAGGGGCAGCAACCCTCCCTAGGTCAAAGTCCACGGACTTAGGTAGGTCTCAGTCACAGGACAGCCAAGAACAAGAAAACCATGATATACAGGGAGCTTTCGATTCTTTAGGCAAAACTGACTTTGTTCGTAAATACAGCAGGAAAGGCCGAGTAAAAAATCTACCGAGTCCTACGTCAGGCAGTCCAAAAGGTCCACTATTTCCAGCTGCTACCCCTGCTGCGAGCCGACCTATATCTCTCCGCCGAAGCCGGAGTTATAGAATCTACAAAGAATCGGCACCGGAAGGAAGTGACGCATATTCAGCAGGGCCTGCACATACTGGATCGCAGGAATCAATTCCGACATCTCCAAGTCCTGTCGGTTTCTTTACCCAGTTTAGTAGAAGACTGGGGAGAGACAGGCGTATCCACTCCGATAAAGATACCCCCGGTAGTCCAACTGGCCGAGACACCAGTCCTGATGATGGATACTCCTGTGAGCAACATGAGAGGACATCGAGCGCGGGTGGAGAGAGCACGGACACTGGCTCTACACCTTACGACGAATCCTCGGCTGAGCACGCCTCAGAGGACGCCTGTCTTGTTTGTGCCTACGAGAAAGGTACGCTGCCTAAAGATGTTTTATATTATGAATCGTTCCCCACTTCATGGGCGGCGGCAATACCTGCAGATACATCTGATATGACTGACCACCCATTCGTGACAACGCTTTCAATTCCACCTCCTATAACTCTAGAACCAGCATCTGTCTTGAAACAAGAAAGTAAAACCAACGAAGACGACAGCACGGACACGGAAGAAATACAACCTCAACACGTTTGCAGTAAACATCATGGTAAAGGGGCTAAACATTTTATAGGGCAGCTTTGTATAAAAGATATCTTAAGAAAGTTTGGAGGGCACGGACCCAAAAAGACCCCAGGCACAGGAATACATAAAGGTGCTAACGGTCGTTTCTTGACACATCCACCGCTAAAAGGACGCATGTCTTTACCAGTAGATGGCGTTATGGATTCAAACGGGTTTGGTTCGCTGCGTGAAGAACCTGAAATTTCGCCCACTCAGGAGGAGGTACACTATAAGGAGAGTGCCAGTTCGTTAGCGGATAGCCACCTAGCGGTCAGCGATGTTTCCGATACTTACCCAGATGCTCTTGCTTACGTCACATCAGCTCCTGCTAATACGGAAAAACTTGAGCGTCGGAATGGAAAACTACCCAAGTTCAAATCGCGGAGTGACCCTAGTGGAGAGAAACAAAACGAACCTGTTGATCTTCCAGCAGTCATAAGTTCTCAAAGTAGTCCGGATCTGTCCGAAAAGGGTTCCGAACCCAGTCAACCTACCACGCCACTGAGGAAGGAATTTTCACCGGATTTGGTGGTTCGCGGTGTGGACAGCCCGCGTAGCATAGAAGTAAATGTACAAAGATTTTTCAAACAGTCCTCCGATGAATCTGAGGCGTGGAAAACACCACCGGTGTCGCAGCAGAGTTCATTTGAGGAAACATATCATATTCCAATCATGAATACCGAACTTTTCATCGAAGAGTGTGTGGACAGTCCTGAGGCGCCATCTTCACCAATTGTGCTTTCACCTGAGGTAACTTTTGTAGAAACCCCCACGTGCTTCCTGACGCCATCTGTGACGTCACTGGCTCTTCCGACGCCCGGACATCGCGCTATCGGACGCAGTCATAGTTCGGCGAGTGTTCTCATCCACAAAGCTGACGAAGCAAGGCAAAGGAGACACGGAAGTGCACGTCATAGCCTTGAGGATGACGACAGCCCGGAGCTCGCGGGCTCGATGTCTGTGCCCAATATTCCAAGAAAGAAGTCCCCAAGAAAACAGACGTTGCTTGATTCCAAAGCTTCGTTCTCAAGTTCTGATGACTTTTTAGATAAAGCGCAAGAGGACCAGGTGAGTCACGCTATTACATATCTCTAATCTTTTATATTTTTTTTCAGGAGAAGTTTGCCGTTAAATTTTGAATTGTAATATATTCTTAACTTTCATAGTTCATTTTCGTCCTGGCGTGTAAAACAGCTGGGAATATCAATATGGCGTAAAGGGAATTGGTACAAGTAAACATGGGTTATTAGGCTATGGTGATGTAAAAATCGGCAATAGTTACAATAGCAGTCCTATCTTTGAGTAGCACCATGATTTAACTTAACAAACTGAACAATCGTACAACACAAATAATGTTACTTTATCTGTGAGCCAAAATCTGGCTTAACACACAAAATATTAATCGACCTCTGCCATCGATAGTTTGGGTTACCATGAAAAGTTTAATGATACATTTATAGAAAAGATAACTCGAGTAAAAACGCATTTGAAAAGTAAAACAAATTTTTTAATTGTATATTTGTTGGTTAAAATTGATGACATATCATGCAGACTATGTATGTATTAAAACACATCCCCTATTCAGGTTTCATATTATTTATTTTGCTTGATTCTGGTAATTTCATATAACATATAAAATCATGTACAGACTGCTGTATTGTAAATGAGGAAAATGCAAAAGATCATCGAAATCAGTGGTATATTTTATGAACTCATACAGTCCCATTCTAAGGCATTATATATATATATATATATATATATATATATATATATATATCAGTATATTATTATTTATTATAGTGAAACCGTTTTCCTAGTGACGCAGATATGAGCTTATAAATAGCAGTGATATATCCAATATACATGTTAATTTTACCTTCTAAACCGCCCAATGACTCTAGAGTAGTCATTTATATTTTGCTTACAAACATGGAGACATCCGTACTAAGATGTTTTCCACAAGCAGAGAGTTATATACTATGCCAGGCACGAGACGCCTTCTTGGAATGCCATCCACTCAAGGTTTTGATTGCGTACCACGACTTCTGTGGCCTGTAGTTAATAGGTCCATGGTCATATACCAGCATTGGAGATAAATCCAACGTGTCCGTAACTTATTCTTTACATGCACACCATACAACTTGTATATATATATATATATATATATATATATATATATATATATATATATAAGTATATTAATAAACTTTTGTGGTCTGACCCTTTCTTTTTATATCTTTCTCTTTTTTTCCTGTCTATTATCTATATATATATACGCTTACGATAACCTGTATGCAGTTAGATTATTATCATATAATACCCGCCTGTTTTGAAATTCGCATATGCTAAATTTATATATATATATATATATTATATCTGTTTATATGATCTGCAAAATATTGAAGAGATAAATTATTACATTTCTCTTGGCAAAATGATTATATATAATATTAACAAACTGGATAGAATTTAGAAGCTAACCTGTCTGTGTGTGAAAAATGCCCAAAGATAACAGAAAATTACATGTTTACAAATGTATGCACATAAGAGATACGTCTGACTCCCAACATGTACACGCACACACACACACACTCACACACATAAATATATATCATCGTGCTTAAAAAATTCAAACAAATAGCCCGAAGAATATAATACTATAAAACTATATCGGGACATCGCGATCTTTTATAAAGATTAATGACTTCCGTGAACAAATTGAACATGCAGACCATGCAAGCTGAGTCAGTGTGCAAATAAATGGGTTTGTTAGGTTGTTATATATATAGGCCTGTCATCTTTGCTACAGGATAAAAACATTTAAGCTACAGAGATTTTAATGTTAGCATGACCACCAAGGATTTATATATTTAGCATAATAGCTAATGTTTTACAATGCAGTTGTATAAGATACTTTGTTTTACCACCCCTGTCAAACTTGAAAGTTTATACAGGTACTATAATTACGTCAGGTGAAAGAAACGAAGCACAACTTGCTTACGGTCTCCGAACTCTATAGTAAATCAACTTACTTTGAAATCTGGGAAAATCCAGTTACTTTGATAGCTAGCGTTGAGTAAACCGTTTTCGTAAGCGAAATATTGTAAATATTGACCTTTCACTGTGCGATGTTTACATGTGCGTTAAATTAAGCTCATTAAATAATTTTGGACGAATGTTTGCCGCAATTTATTCATACAAAACATTGGCCTTTATACATTGTTTATAAAAGTATAGACCAATAACTCTTCAATGCATTATAAGGCAAATGATGGTTTTAGGAAATGCATCACATGAACGCATTCGGAGACATCTGTTTAGGTATATTGGCTTGCTATTTCAAGCGCGAATATGAAAGCATTATGCAATATAAACGGATAGAAACACTTTATGTTAAAATATTTGGTGTGTGTTACACAGAAAAAATGTATATCACGATTCACCAAATCAATGTATGGACCACAATTAATCATAAGCTCTGTTTTCCCCTGTCTGTCAATGGCAAAGATTCCCTAAGAGTAAACTTGTATCATATATAGTGATCCAGAATAGCTCCAATATTCAATGGATTGTTCAAATGAGTCCCCATATATACAAATCTACAAATTTAATCAAAATATGTTCTTAAATATTCAAAGTAATGTGAATAACAGACAAACCAACCAATTTACTATATAACCAAACAAACAAGCAGCCAGCCAATACCGATAAATATTTCGTTTACCTACCAGATATATGATAGCCATCTGCTCAGTGTAGATGTGTTTGTTACACTAAATAATTACCTATAGCGACCTGAACAAATAAAGTTATTTACATTGGGAATAACAAATATGCTTCATGTTTTGTTTATGCTGCATAACATACACTTATTTGTTTTAAACACTAAAACATTAAAACGGCTTCTTAAATTTTCATCGAATTGCAGTGTACATATATTTAAAATAAAAGTTTCTTTCGGGTAAAATATACAGCCTTTCAGGTTACAGTAATAAAACAATAGGAGTAAATTACAAATCTAAAAGTACGAAGGTTGTTTCCTTAGAAACCTCCATATAGTATGTTATGCATATATGTCATTTGTGTATTCCGCCTTAATATTACACATTGCCATTTCGAAACCTGAAATGATGTCAGGAACATTCAAGCTGTATCTCTTTATATAAAAAGAGAAGAAACCTTTTACGTTTAAGCGAAACAGGAATACATATATTTCATTTTTTCTTTTTATTATTCGCATATATTACAGCCGTCAGACACCAAAGCATAATAATGAGAAAAAAGGCTAAAATCAAGTCTCAGGCTATATCATTTAAAAAAGAAATAGATTATGAGTTTCGATTCCATTCCATTTTCCATTAATGCCTTTCAATTCGATTCTTAATTCGGTTGTTGCAAACAGTTATAATATTCTGTTGGGGGAGGTAGGTATTCTAAAATTTATCTTTCCGTATGGTGATTACCACGTCGTGTTTATTGCTCATCTATATTAAGATATGAATGAGAGTTAAAAAGGTATAAGAATTCAATAAATGCAATTATCTGATTAAACCTATGGATACATTCCTGATTCGAGTATGGATTAAAGACTTAATTCGACCTAATCCATCGATCATTCGGTTATTATTATTATTATTATTATTATTATTATTAATTTATAAATTCAAAACTGCTATGCATATTAATATATACTCGTTAACAGGGATGACTGAATATGATTTACACAGTGCATGAATCAGCAGAATAAAACATTTCATAACATAATATACAAGATGTAACCCTTTACGACCCCTCTAATAAATCAAGTACAGTGAGAATCTGCACGGTTCCCATTCTATTTGTCTGTCAGCGATGTGTTTCAATGGCGCCAACTAAGTATCCCTGTAAGCTGGAGGGTTTAGTCTAAACACAGCGAGGTAGCAGTGTTCCTGCATGGCTTCCGGTTTTTTTCCATCACGCTGCCATCGTGAAGGTCATAAACCGTTTCTCGCCCTCGAGAGGTCAGTTTTGGAGTCAAAACTGATGCGCATGCGTGTTCTAAGCTTCAAGGCAATCTCATACTTTCTCTCAAATTTCACAACCGCACCTTTATAATCGATATTTTTTCCTTTATTCTAAATGCTGAATTGGGGATGATTATTGGAAATCATACTGCAGATTATAATATGCGACAGTATATGCAATCTTTTTTGTAGTTTTAGTCTACTTTTCATCAATGGAACCTTTGTTAATTGTGAAAAGCTGAAGAGAAGCATTGGTGCAGGGAGTCAGGATTTAACATGAACGGGGAATTGATTTATTTTTTTTAATCATGGGAATTTATTTTATTTTTAATCTGGAGCAATTAGCGTGGCATTTTCGTGAATTGAACTTCCGATTTGAATGTCCCGGTTTTATGTTCCTTAACATTCAACTTGATGCCTAGCGGATGCACCCTTGAAACAAAATAAATGAAATGACATAACATTTGCCCGACTGTTTACTCTGATTCTTATGTATATTTAACAACTTTTCTTCAAGAGCTGCTTGCGGACATGCATGTACTACATGTACCAATGGGCGTGCAGCACACGAATTCCTGGTCAGTGATCTGAGGCTTCTTCAAGCAACTTCTGAGTCTGACCATGCGGTGGCCAGCATTGAAGGTGCCCACCATATGTATTCTTTATGGGGGAACCACTAATCTGTTCCTGATACGCCGGCCAGCGCGTGACCTGTTCTCAGGACAGCTCCGGGAATTCTCACCCGGTTACCTAGCAACGCTCCGATAACATGCACTGGTGCTGACTACTGATTGTTATTGGCAACTTGAGTCTGAAGATGAGAAGTGTTGTGCAGGCCAAGCTAATTTGTTAATGTCTGTGTGTGTTATCTCAGAACAAGCCCAGCTTCTGTTTGAATACAGACAGCTGTCTATTAATTAGAAACATGACCAGGAATTTAATGTTATTTCAGGCAGGTTGGCTTGTGCTTTTCTGGGTATCACTTGAGAGGGAAAACATATTCTTTCCTCGACACAAGTGGAATTTTTACGGGATCTATAGAGGGGTTGTAGGTGGGTTAGATAGAAATGAGGCAAGCCCCACTTTATGATCCCAAGGTACAGTTACAAGGATGGCAATAAACAACAGCTGGGTTCATGTATTCCCGATGACCATAAATTTGCTATTTTCACTTGAATGTATATATATATATATATGGTCTTTATGATGTGAAGAAAACATTGATACGAACTTTAAAGTTGATAAAAAATCACCATCCCGTGAAAATAATAAATCCGACATTACCGACTACACATAACGTCAATATATACAAAATCAAATAACAACTTTGAACTTTTTGGACTCATGTCGTGTTAGCCTCTCAAACCTGAAAGTTATGTGAAACTATTGTATTTCGCAGTAAAATTATTTAGACTTTTGTAAAGAATGTTCTTCAGTGGCACATATGGATACAAAAGCTTATAATGCTTCAACTTATTTCCACATCGCTCTTAGCCGTGAACACGCGACTCAGTGGGCATTTATATTAAAAACGGTTAGCCTATACTTGACACAAGCCCTACGGGGAGATTCACTGCAACAGTCATCCATCCTTTCCCATCAGTATCGTGTAAACAGCCTACGATTGTGATGAATTAAAACAAAAGAATATCATCAACTCTGCGGAGTCATGTCCTGTGTCGCGTACACTATGGCTATATTCATGGGGGCCCTGCAGGCTTGTATTCATGCGGTCAAATATCCAACAAATATGCAGGTCGATTTACCAATATGGTGAGTTAAAACGGAATTTTCTCGCAAATGGTGAGTGTTGTTAGAAAGTGTGCTAAAAATAGCAAACGATTTGTCTGGTTTATGTCAAAATATATCGAATATAAAGGCCATAAGCATTTTCAAAAAATGACGAAAACATTTGCATTTTCATCGAGCGTTACAGTGCGGTTCTCGATTCAAGATGTAATGGCACTCTGAGGCTGGTCGAAGACTCTCTTATGTCGGAGGGAAGAAATGGCGCTAGTCATTTGTCCGCCAGTGTTCTTCGATAATATTTGTACAGACAACCTAAAAGGTTTTGTTCAAAATGCAAAAAGGGGAAAATGTTAAAAACAATATTTTTTTGTAAGATAAAACGATATGTGGGGATAATTTCCTTATTTTAACGACTTACATGCAGTGTCAGAAAGAGAACATGGCTTAAACTAGGACCTTAAAAAGGCCCCTTAAATGAGTGATGCCTGGAGAGAGGTATATTTGTCATCTCAGTTAGGTCATATTGCTCATCACAAACGGTAGGCCCCGCATACCGTCACTACCAGTGGAACTGGTCTAAAAGATAACAACGAAAATGCCATAAAAGAAACATTCTTATCCAATTATGCTAAAAATAATGTATTTTATTATTATTTTATGTTGTTGATTCGCTTTCCAGCCGATTTGTCTCTGATAGAAATGACTTTTGTTAGACAACAATCGTTGAATGGATCTATACCTTTCTAGGTTTAGTAGAGAACAGAAAAGGCATTCAATTGCAGGTAATGGCATTTGTTAGTTCTCTTATTGCCAAAAGTATTAGATTTTCTTTGCTGAAGCTGTGAAGCATTTTAGGAGACCTTCGAATGTACAAGGGTGTGGGTCCCTTGCTAATCTGCAAATTTATATAAATGCAAAAAATCAGCCTGTCCAGAATGCGAATATACAGTTTTTTTCTTTATCTCTAGAATTACTATAATGATACTTATTCCTTTTTCGAATGTTTTTTGTTGCCTTTAAAATGTCACAGGTGCTCCAAACAGCATGTAACCAATCTGAATTCTCTGTTGGAAGCGTAAGTACTAGAGAATAATTTGTAAAATGAAGCTGAAAATAAAAAGTTTCTGAAGGGCGAAAATTATTTTTTGGTAACTTTTCAAGTTGTTTGAATTTTCTTTTTATTTGAAACTCACAAATCTTTGAAACAAGTGTCAGCATAAAAAAAAATATGGTTTCACCGACACATTGTTTAGGTACCATTTACGGCTAAACTTCCTTCCTTTAAAATCGACAAAAAAGTTGTTTTAAATTGACATTAGGCTCCATGAAGTCGTGTCGTCTTAAATCAGGTATACAGCGCTCCTTTTAATAGTGAATGCATTGTATATTGACAAAATTGTTTTTTTTTAATATTAGGTCAGCTTTTAAATTGACAGGAGCTCTACTTCAAGCAGTCATTAAGATCAAGCAACATTTTTAAATGGGCTCATATTAATATATCAAAATTTTGTTTTTACACGCTATATCAAACCTAACTGGTGTGTCGTTAATTTAACGTATGAAGCACGAATAAGCATATATTTGTACAAATTAATAAAACGTATATATTTGTCAGAATGTTGTGTACACATCATACGTACAGAGTTAGTGGGAGTCCATCAGCCTGAAAGTCAACCATAGAAAACCGGCTCAAAATAATATAACGGGGACGTTTTTGGACAATGCAATCATACATCATGGGTCATTTTGTATTATTTTATAATTATTTTTTTTATTTCCTGACATACAGCGGCTAATGCCGTACGTGCTGCCACCTCAGAAAGAGAATAAAAAATTTGACAGATGTGTTTTTATTATCTAGAAATCAGGTTTGGTTATCATTTAGCTACCTTTTCTTTTCATGTCCGTTATTTTGATCCTTTTCTCAGGTGTGAGTTACTGCACTTGCTCAGAAATATCTACGTTGTTTGAATAGTTACATGTTATTACAAACAGATCCCGTGTGCTGGCCCCTGGCAATACATCTGTGAGCAGAAAGCCAAAGACAAGAGGCTTCGGCCCTCTGTTATTTACATGTGGGCCACTGAAATGTCAGCAGGATTTGGGGGAAGGAATGTCTAAATATACCTGGCCAGGTAGTCCTTTACACCTGTAGGCAACTGTTTCATACTTCAGGTTACCATAGATACCAAGGTTACTAGGGATACCATGGTTATCATGGATACCATGAATCTGTACATCCATGGATACCATATATCATGAATACAAGGATATGAGAAATATAAACGAACTCCTATAAATGTCGCCGTGTTTACAATGATGCATTTTATATAGTGTTGCCTCTAAAGAGAATCCGACATTGAAAAAGAAATGAGACACCAATAAATTTTTGATATCCCGCTCAACCTGGTTCTTTTATTAAGGACAAGTTTGCTTCATTTCTAGACTGGCCATTAAATTCTTTGCTTTTACCCACCAACATAAATGACCGGTAAAATTCGGTCTATACGTTGTATAACCAGCTGCGAGTGGTATCATAAAAACAATTTGGAGGTTTTTAATTTTTGTCTAGTTGGATTCAGCAAATTTTGTTTTCATCCTTTGTTTGTCAAAACTGTTGGGAAAAACCAAGAATGTTTGGTATTTCCTAAATTTACATACTTAATTACACTCAAATATGTTTAGGTTATCTCTTTTTATACATTTTATTGTTATGGGCTTAAGGGTCCAGAATTGGCAAATTAAAGAACAAGAAACTGTTTTTCTATTTCTTCTAATTATTATAAATGAAATAGATCATCCGTTACAATAAAGAATTTAACTCTAAAATAAAATTCCATTTGAACGCATTGAAGACAGCATAGTCCTTTATTCTTTTATTGTGACGAGTCTGTATATAAAATCCAAGAACTCAAAGTTTCAGCCTTTCAATCATTCTGTGGTGATAATTAGATAAAAAGACCACCAGTATCACAATTTCATACGGATGGAATATATATAATTGTTACTTTGCTTTCAAGATGCACCAAAGCCATGGCTCATTCATTTCTTTCTTTATACAGAATGTGTTACAGCAACCATGTCCACACAGTTTAAAAGGTGAAACATTGTTTGCTAACTGCTTTCCATGACAAAGCAAAATAAAAACAATATTTTTTTCTGGAATAAACTGCACCACCGGCACAGCAGACAAAAAGCGAGGAAACTCTAAAAATAGTGGACCTTTTAAAAAAAGAGGGGAAAAGCGAGGAAACTCTAAAATGATGGACAATTTTCACGCGCAAAGAAATGTGTGGTTGGAAGAAGTCTGTCATAACTATGTGACTATAGCCCCGACCTTACACCAGCCCTTTTTGTAGGTGGAAATAGTTAAAAACATTAGGATTATCAAATATCAAAACCTTGTAACGTTTGCATATACTTTGCATAGATTTGATGCGAACAAATATATTGGGTACCTTAATCTCATAAAATGGTGGCAAAACAAATGTATTTATGTATTTTCCCTGTCACTGTCACTTGAAACAAAATCAGGACTATAAACTCTCAGTAGAGTGAGTGTATAATTCAGTTTCAAACATATTAGGTAAACCAAAAAAGAACTATATAGAGCAATGTCATGCTAGTATTGTGCATCAGGTAAAGCTTTCAAAGATTTAAAGTCACATCAAACTCAGAACAACATTTCCTGAGATAGCCAAACTGATAGTTTGTGATAGTTTGCATAAAAATGCCCAGATTTATTATTGCTAGAATCACATAAATTTGTTCCAAAACGTACCCACAAGCTTTTATATATTCAGCTGACTACCTGCTGGTCACTGTGATACCTGTTTTGTACTCAAATATTGTCAGTGATGGAGGACTCGAGTCTGGACTTGGACTCGAGTCCACTTTTTGGGACTCGGTCTGGAGCATCCTGGACTCGGACTTGTACTCGAGCATCCTGGACTTAGACTTGTACTCGAGCATCCTGGACTTAGACTTGTACTCGAGCATCCTGGACTCGGACTTGTACTCGAGCATCCTGGACTTGGACTTGTACTCGAGCATCCTGGACTTAGACTTGTACTCGAGCATCCTGGATTTAGACTTGTACTGGAGCATCCTGGACTAGGACTTGTACTCGAGCATCCTGGACTTAGACTTGTACTGGAGCATCCTGGATTCGGACTTGTACTGGAGCATCCTGGACTTGGACTTGTACTGGAGCATCCTGGACTTAAACTTGTACTCGAGCATCCTGGACTCGGACTTGTACTCGAGCATCCTGGACTTGGACTTGTACTCGAGCATCCTGGACTTGGACTTGCACTCGAGCATCCTGGACTTGGACTTGTACTAGAGCATCCTGGACTTGGACTTGTACTGGAGCATCCTGGACTTAGACTTGTACTGGAGCATCCTGGACTTAGACTTGTACTGGAGCATCCTGGACTTAGACTTGTACTGGAGCATCCTGGACTTGGACTTGTACTCGAGCATCCTGGACTTGGACTTGTACTCGAGCATCTTGGACTTGGACTTGTACTCGAGCATCCTGAACTCAGACTTGTACTCGAGCATCCTGAACTCGGACTTGTACTCGAGCATCCTGGACTTGGACTTGCGGACTTGTACTCGAGCATCCTGGACTCGGACTTGTACTCGAGCATTCTGGACTCGGACTTGTACTCGAGCATCCTGGACTTGGACTTGTACTCGAGAATCCTGGACTTGGACTTTTACTCGAGCATCCTGGACTTAGACTTGTACTCAGACTCAGAGGTAAGGACTCGAGAAATCTGGCCGAGTCTATCTCGAGTCCTGTGGAAGGAAAGTTCTGTCACATACTGTAAAGACCTGTATACGCATGTGTGAACTAGTAACAGAATATTACAAAAAAGACCAAGCTTTATTGGTTTGCATTGGGAGTTAAATGTATTTTAACTTTAACGTATAAGGCATATGTGAATTAACATAAGAATACCAAATGTAATCTCAAAGTTCCAAAGTTGTTTTTAAAAAAAGATTTTAAATGGACTCGGACTTGTTTTTCTTCTCCATTAATTTTAATGGTGATAATATCCAGTGTTCGTGAAACTGGTGTTTGTTTCCTTATGGTCAGGAAAAAACTAGGAAAGTTTGATGTATACTGATTCCTGGAATATATTTTTATGAAGAGAAAAATATAGCCATTTCATAGAGCGATGTGTGACCTAACATCGGGTTTCGCTTATAAGTATGTCCAACCTGAACAAGGTAGCTGTTAGTTTCAGAATGGACCCTGATAGGAGACATATATGACTTGTCTGAGCTGCTTCTATAATGACTACATACATGCTATATACTTTTTATATATATACTGTCTGGATATATTTGTATGACATATGTATTTGCATATGCAGAAAGCATGGTGTCTCCTTCAGAATATTACGATGCTTATCCCATCGTTCAAGGTTGTATGAAAAATATATAGTGAGAAATTGTTTTTTTACTGCTCATACAAACTGTGCTAATTTCTGCTATATTTAGTGTGGTTCATGTCTTCTTTCGTCACTACGTCATGATAACAAAAAATGTACCTACATTAGTATATAAAAGCCAACGATCATTTTATCCGCATGTAGAGAACATTTGCTGCAAGCTCGTAACAAATTTAAGACCACATATATATTGGTTAGGACCTGTCGCTAAGCATCCGCGTTCAGATTTGGAGAAAGAGTGTGCATTTTACCTAAACCAAGCATCGATAAATGCAGAAATGTATTGTTCAAACACTGAGACCGAAAAACCAAAATTATTAGTGTATAGAGTATGATTATAAGTTATAAACAAAATTTTGTTTCATTAGATAAATTTATACATAAATGTGGAATTGTTAAAAATAAAAAGCGTGCTTTTTTCCTGAAAAAAAATTGTCAATCTTTGCTTTGATTTGAAGCCTTATTTGTTTTAAGGGTATAAAACATTCAGGAAATGTGACCTGTTTCTTCGGAAAAGGGCGGATTTTTTAAGCCCCCCCCCCCCAAAAAAAAAAATACGAGAGGGGTTCGGCTAACAAAATAAAAGCTTGGTTTCTCAGGCACCACGTGCGTCAATTTTTATCCCTGCATCATTTTTAGATGTTGACCGATTTTGAGCTCAAGCCACTAGGACAAATTTTACCTGAATTTTCCCTACCCTACCCGGATGCGTTGTATAACAATTTATACCTCATCGCTGCTAATAAAATAAATGAACGCTTTCAAAAGCTTAACCTACAAATTACAAAATAGAATAGGCCTATACATAATTTAAGTTTTCTGGTATAGAAGCTTACCCACGATTGTGAGAGGTTCAACCCTTTCTTGGATCATTTTTAAATCACAAATTATTGTATATAAGCCTTTCAGGTATCGGCGTATTTTATAGTTTTTCTCTTAAAATGGAATATAAATTTATAATTATAAGGACAAAAACGATTAGATTTCCAGGCACCACGCGCGTCAGGTCCCCCCCCCCTTAATATTCTTTTGACATTCAAAATATTCAGAACCAGATTTTTTTTCGAAAATAAAAATTAAAATTGTTTTAGTTGCATTTCTCCAGTACATTTTCTCCAGTTTCTTAGTTATCTCATTTCAAATTCAGGGAAGGTGTTCCCGGGATTGGTCTCTTTCTATGCATATATTCTTTTAAAAAAGTGTACACATATGTAAACTTAATGTAAATATGAATTACATTTACATACTACAATTTCATTATGGCTGATATTTATAAAGTTCATCCTCAATATATTATAGGCCTTCATGCGAAGTCAGATCGGGCGGCACCTCTTTTGAACCCCATCCAGGAAAATGGACTGTCCCATTGTTACGTCATAAACATGACTTCCGCTGTACACCAGCGCTTATCATTTAAGTTGGTTGCTTAAAAGGAATATACAGCAAATGCTAGGTATATTGTACGGTAATATTTAATTTAACTATCTGTTTCCATTAGTTTTGTGAAGCGTTCCTAAATACATTGAGATTTTTTTTACTGCGAACAAAACCGTGCACAAAGAGGGAGGGATGTTTTATAATTATAGACTCCTGTAGGCCTACCGTTTGCCTAACTGCATTAAATGCGGCGGTATCCAGCGTAGCGTAGTAAGCTGGTAAGAGAGGACGGGTGCTAGGGCTACCGTTTGCCATGATTTGGGCCCATATTCCTTGTGTAGCATGAAGACTGATCAGTAAAAGACAGTATATCCGTAGTCCATCTCTGGACCCTTGTGTCTTATGTTAGACCTGATGGACGAACACGTAGGTCCGTCCATCAGGTCTAACATAGGACACAAGGGTCCAGAGATGGACTAGTATAGGCCCTATCCGGAAGTATATCTGTAAATAGTCACCTCTGTTTACGTACCTCAGAAACGCGTGTATGGAGACTGTGCAGACTATGAGGTTCTTAGAAAGACTTGGCAGCTAAAAGTAGGTTAGCTACAGAACATGAGTTTGTGGTGGAGAGAGGCTGCTTGATGCCCAAGTCAATTAGTATTACATATTCTCTTCTCTCATCTGTGCTGGCTCTCCCCCCCCCCCCCCCCCGACCTTTTTTTTAGGTTTTATTATTAGTCCTCCTGGGTTGATCTCCTCCCCTTCCTAAATCCTTGATCTGCCCTCTGATTCTAGATAACATTGGAATACCTGGTCTCTGTTTTCACAATCAGTGTTCCGTTTCAGTTGCATTGCATGGGAATATCATGAGCAGAACTTGTTCAGTTCTAATATATGCCTGACCAGACCTTAACATTAACTTTCACTTACCAGTTCTTAGTCTTACACCTATTATCGTTGGCGGCGAAACCAAATTTTCATATGGGGGGGGGGGGGGCAATAGTAGACCAGTATATATATATATATATAATATATATATATATATATAAATAAATCTAAGGGCCGTAGCCTGCCCCTTTATGCAGGAGGGGGGGGGGGGAGCAGTAAGCAGATTCGAGGGGGAAATCCCTGAGAGGGGAGAACATCCCCTCCCACAGTGTGGAAAATTTTGTAAAACAATATGTATACTACTGCATTCTGGGGCATTCTTGCTGTCATTTATTGGTCAATACTTATATAGTAAAACAGTATCTCTTTGTTAAGAGATTATTTTCTGGCAATGGATGCATTTTCACACAGAATATCAACTTTGCAATAATTTTTTTAGCACCTCAATCCCGGCTCCAGGCTGCGGCCCTGTATATATGGTACTCCAAGTACTGAGGGCGCTTTACAGAGGAGGATATACATATATATATATATATGTGAGAGTGCAAATACTCAATAATAAAAGAATGACATATAAAATCAGATTTTATAGAAAAAACCAACAGGTGCCTCATTAGGAGTATATTTTCACATTCATTAACAGGTAAATAGGAATACCTGTGAACCTTGAGGATATAGTATATCAGAGCAAGTATGCAGGCCATATAATAAAATGTGTCTGCTATGTAGTTTGGTAGAGTCTAATGATTCTGCCGGTGGGGGCTCGTAGCTAAGTCACTATTTTTACTCCGGTACACACAGTGCAAACAGCCGTGCAGACAACTGAAAGTGTACACTTCATACAAAACTTGATTAGAATAGGTATTTTAACAGGTGTTAAATCAACATGGTTGCAGGTATTCATGGAAGCTAGATTGGTATTTCCTGATGTATTTACTGCAGGGTTGTTTGTCAACTCTATTATTATACTCGTTATCTTCCCATATGTAAAGGTCAATAAACCTATTTTTATTTAATTATAACTGTTTTTTTTTAAATGTATATATAAATTACAGTTGAATGGTTTTCTTGATAATTCACTGTTTTATATATAGAGAGAGAATGATGACAAAAAAAGGTTATTTATATTGATGAACTAATATAAATTGTTTTTTAATAATATCTTTGATTAGGAAGGTTTCTTTGTGCATAGCAAACATCGCATCTGGCGGTGATAGAGATTAATTTTTTAAAATTTTGATTGCACGATTAACTAAATGGCAAAAGTACCAAAAGCTACCGTCCCGCATTTTCTAGACACCTGCATTAATGACGATTCTTTGGAGTCATGTCTTCCAAATTATAAAAATGCTTCATACATCTTATTTGCTAACTGCATGCATCCAGTGTCGATGGAGGAGACTCTTAAAAATGTACAGGATTAAAGATGCAACAAGGAACATTATGGGGAAAAATAGATAAAACAGTCATATGCATAGAACATGAAAATGAGTGTGAAATAGACATTTCATAATCTTCAATTAATTAAATCAAGTAAAACCTAGAAAATTTATTTGTCAAAAATAGGTTTATTCCTTTGAAATTTGTAAATTATTGTAGATTCAGATAACACTACTAATAAAAATTCAGACATTTTTATGTGATATGGCTGTATAGCAAAAGTAAGAGCATATATAATTACTATGGAAGTAGTCAGTTTTATTAAATGTTTGCATGCATTTTTAATTGGGCCTACTTTACAACATGGTCACTGCTTAACCATTGGCAAATTTCTTCTTTTACACAAAAATAAACATAATATTGATAGTTCAAGATTATAAAAGACAATTCATGTTGTTATACAGGACTATACAACACTATGACATGCAGGCCAATCAAAATTTATGCATTTTCTCCACATGTATCTCATATTTACCACATTTCATTATATGTTAAGAAATAAAACCCTTTTCATAGGCTATATACCTTCCTGTAACCTCTTTCTGTTTCTAAGATCCTTCTGAATATTGAAAACAAAGTATTAAATAGGTTGTCCTCAGTATGCATATACAATACATATTTAAATACATATAAGTTTATATGTTTTTTTTTTACTTCAGGACAAACGAGATCTGATTGTTCAGGAGCTTTACACCACAGAGAGATTTTATGTAGAATCACTACAGATGCTCGTGGAGGTAAGTTGTTTCTGTACTCTTTTCTACAGATGACAGCCTTCAGAGGTGGATGATATTGGGGGAGATTGGGAGTTCTGATATACATTTTTAGTTCACTCTGTGAACTAATGCCATGGCGCAGCGTCCGCCGTCCACTGTCAACTGTCCACCGTCTGTTACCAAATATCTCAACAGCCACAGCAGCTACCTTCATGAAACTTTGCATGTACTGATCATGGGATGGACATGCAAAATTAAGCTTTTGGTGGCGCCACCTATGTTGACCTACTTTCTGCAGGACGAAATGGTCTTTTCCACTTCTTCCAAGATAAGTCATAAAGTATTAATATTTTGGCCTTCATATCATAGTCCACAGTTCCTTAAAGAAAGAGGAATAATTTGTGTGTAAATTCAGTCTAGTCATTTTCAAGATGGCGTCTCTACGGAACTTCAAATTGTGTCGATTGCAAAATTTGACAACTTGATGTGTTTCCATACATGATGTATTGTTTGTTACCAAATATGTTAGGAACTGCTGCAGCCTTCAGTTTCAAATTTCACAGGAATATTGATCATGTGACTGCTAAATAATTTTGACCTCCAGGTGGCGCCACCTGTGTTGACCTACTTTATGCGGGACGAAATGGTCTTTTCCACTTCTTCCTAGAAAAGTCATAAATTAATAATATTTTGGCCCTCATATCATAGTCAAAAGGTTCTTAGAGGAAGGGGAATAATTTGAGTATAAATTCAATCAAGTCATTTTCAAGATGGCGTCTCTACAGAATTTCAAATTGTGTCGATCGCAAAATTTGACAGCTTGATGTGTTTCATTACATGATTTATTGTCTGTTACAAAATCATAGGAACTGCTGCAACCTTCAGTTTCAAATTTCACAGGAATATTGATCATTTGACTGCTAAATGATTTCGACCTGCAGGTGGCGCCACCTGTGTTGACCAACTTTCTACAGGCTGTAATGGTCTTTTCTGCTATTTCCAAGATATGTCATTAAGTATTTATTTGTTATAATCCACCAAAACAGAGTCTCCTCTGAGACCCTTGGACTGATCTTTCCGAAACCCGTCATAATGTTCCCTCTTCTATGTAGCTGTAGGTAACAATGATGAGTGACCTTTCTGTGCAGTACAAACCTGGGTGTCTTTTAGATAACAGCCCAAATATCAGGAGTGGTTCAATGTATTGAGCTGAAATTGTGCATATCTATAGATCTTGGACTTCTCCATCTTGTACTCAAGACTGGTGGTGCCTTCTGCAATCGTTTTCCCATTGGGTCTATTCATACATGTGCTTTGGGTGAAAATTGCTTATATCTCAGGAGTGGGTCACGGTATTGGTCTGAAATTTGGCATGTGCATCCATCTTGGAAAGATTTCTCATAAACCAGACAGGTGACGCCACCTACCTTGTGCAATAGGACAGTATCTACTTGCAAAGGAATGAATGGTATTTTCACAATCACCATTTTTTTAATCACCTGCCACCGTGCACAGTAGTTCACAGAGTGAACATAAGACCCCTGGGTCTCTTGTTATATATAATCAGTTTTACCTCTTGATTAATTACCAAAGTCTCTTTTTTTATTTTTATCTATATTATTACCACCACCAAGGAAATTCCTGGAAATGCCTTTTTTTGTTTGCCTATCTATCAGGAGCAGTACACAAAAATCAATTTCCATGAATCTTTGATGAGGGAAGGGACATGCATGTAGGACCCCATTAAAGTTGCCTACTCTGTTAGCTGATCTCTATTAAATTAAGGTAATCCCTTGAACCTTTTTATAAAATAAGGCCAGAAAATGCCATACCCACCACACATAGACTCATCATTTTGTTAATATTCATAAGTTTATTAACATGTGCCTAGCCTGCCAAAGTAATCCAAATACATTCAACATGGACACTTGGTGGCAAGTCAGATGAACCAGATTTTTGCTAAGGCCGGTTGTTACTATTGTCCTATAAACATCTGCACATATACAGCCAACCACCTTAGGTTACATTTTTTTAACATTTGTCAACATTGCTGTGTTTACAACCAGCATGTAGACAAACAAAAAATCTATAACAGAAGTATAATAAAAACTTTTCGTAACCAGAATAACCTGGAGTTCCTTAATACACAGTGTAAGCCAGAAATGACATCAATTCTATAGGAAATTAAGGTGAATAGCTGGCTTTAAATTTTTTGTGGATCTGGATAAAGGTAAAGAATTAGTTGGATTCTTTGGTGGAGTTTAAATGTTGTGGTGTATATGTATTCAACTGAGTGGCATTCTTGTTTTCAGGTGCAATCATTTTTATCCCTTTTCCCTCACAAACTACCTTCAGGGTGGTGAATATCAGTTGATTTCATATCATTTATATATGTATTGGAGACCTTTTTGAGAGAAAGGATAAAATTTAGGGAAAATTAATTGTGCTAATTTTGTTGAGTAAGGGTTTGCTTAGATCTTATCCGTCAGTGAAAAATTAATAAAATATTTAAAAAATGAGGATAAAACTGAGCCAAGGTCCTCAAATAGCTGCAGATAACTGAGATTCATGAAACTTCTTTATAAGCATGGCATCTTGGTTACTTAATTGTTGTTAACAGTTGTATCATTTTGCACTGAACTATATTTTAACATAATATTTTAAAATCTATTTTAGAACCAAAGGTCATATTGTAACCTGTTTAGAATATTTGAGAGATCTGATTTATTTAGGAAGTTTTGCTTTATTCATCCCAGTAGAGGAAAATGTGCAATCAAGGTAACTGGACATGTGAAAGATAATACATTTAAAGGCTACTTATTTTCATATAAACACTAAAACAACTAGCTGAAGGAAATTTGACAAAGCAACATGATTTTCAGAAAATTATCTCATAAAACTAGGTAGGCATTGGCTCACAGCTGATGCGTGCACCTGAATGGCTTTATGCTTATTTATCCTACAGTTACTCACCAAGATATCTTTGTAACTGTTTTTTGTCATATTATTTAATATTTATTTTATAAAACTCAACCATTGAGGGGCCCTACAGGTATGCCCGACATTATCACAGCCATAACGTATGATATGGATACCACCTGAAACATAAGATGAACTGAAACAAAACAGAAGAAACAACAATAATTAGTCATCATAGCTATTTTTACGATTAAAGTACCTTGTCCTACCAAAGAATAATGGCAGTGCTCCACAGGTGCAATTTCAGAAAGTTCGTGAAACACTTTATCATTGTGGCTATGGCAGGTCCAGCCATCATGATCAACACAGCTGTATTGGGCTTGTGGTTAATCCCCTGTGGTTAATTTGTGTTCACAGCAGGCACCACTTACCTGAGCAGAGCTAAAAGTCATTTGTTTTGCCTGGCAATGACCTGTCCTGAGATGAAGTAAAGAAACAGCCTCATTATTACACTTATCATCTCTGCTGTCTACCTGCAGGCTCCAGGTAAACTAGACTATAATATAAGTCTTCATTTATCATCCAGAACTCTGCTTCAAATGAACCTCACTTTTTACAAGCTAACCTCTACCTGGTTGGGTTTTCTACTCTCATAGGAGCCAAAAGGAGTTCTCTGGTACATATAAATAAACAAATGTCCCTGAAATTGGCCCATTTGTCCATATGTTCCACTTCAATTTATGTTTAATTTGATGGAGCACATTATTGAATTTTATATTCAAGTCACCTTGAACTACTTGTCAAGGGTAAACTATGGCTGGATTTGGTAATTCTTTCTTCTTATACCACTTGTATGCTCATGTAGTAGCTAAAAAGGTGGTTAAGCTGTGTTAAATCTATTACAATTTTCATGTTAACTCAAATTGTAAAAGCAAACCAGCACATAATGAAATATTATAAATTCTTGTCAGATTGAAGCAGCAAATTCTGTCCAGTCACTCTCCTCCAAATCTTGCTTCTGTACAATGTGTACTGCAATAACTAAATAATAAAATTGAAATTTCTTCAGAAATCTTAGGGATTAATTAATATTTATAATACAGTTATAAATACTGTTCTGCTGAACCATGGTGTAAGGACATTTAAACAAATCCGAAAGGAATGTTTCTTGGCCACTGTCAAAAGATTTAAAAGACCAGGATATAAATATATAGTAAGATAAAAATCATGTATAACATATTAGATAAAGTCATACATTAAGACTTTGTATTTGCTATTGTCCCATTCTTTTGTAGAAGAAATGTAACTGTATCCATGTAGCCACTCATTTCTCCAAAAGAAGTGTAACTTGTTCTTGTTACCAGTCTCACGTTTTCCACAAGAGAAGTGTTACTTTGACTTTGTCACTTTTCTCTATTCTTTCTTCAAGTGAAGTCATACTTTTTCCTAAACACTCTTTCATCTTTCTTTTTTCCAAGAGATGTATTACTTTGACTCTTTCACCAATTCCATATTCTTTCTCCAAGAGAAGTCTTACTTTGTCCTTGTCTCTATTTCCCCATTCTATCTCCAAGAGAAGTCTTACTTTGTTTTTGTCATGGTTTCCCCTTTTTTTTTCCGAGAGAGTTTACTTTGTCCTTGTCACTATTTCCACATTCTTTCTAAGAATAACTGCAACTTTGTCATTGTATCCTTTTCCTTATTCTATCTCCAGGGAAATTATAACATGCCACCATTTTGCTGTCCATTCTACAGAGATCCCTTCTCTTTTAAATGAATGATTCATTAACAAGGTTGATGACAATACAGACTCACAAGTGATTAAAATAATAGTCTCATGTCATAGTCATGCAATAATTTAATTTGTTACTGTTAAGATGCTTATTTCACAAAACATGGTGTAGTAAACACTGACATACACTGTCTACGTGTAGCAGAACATGGAGTGTTGATCCACCTGTACAGATCCAGAGCTGACGTCATCCATCACACAAACCATACATCACAATTCTCATCTGGATCTCATCCTCAGTGCACAAAGGTCACAAGGTCACCAGTGCCTCTGGAGACGTTGCTCTATTCACAAGATTAATAACAGTATGGATATACACATACAGTTTCAAGAAATAATTTCAGAAATGTCAGTTCTCTGCCATTATTACACATATGTAATCTGATGTTATATTGCTACCAGATGATGTTCCAGGATTTGTTACACTGGACTGATATTTGTCTATGAAAGGGCTATGAGTTTACCACAATATCTAGAGGTGTCCAGGCCACCTAGACAGCTGCTAAGTGCACAACAGCAACTGTGGCATACTTCACTGACCAAAGTAACTCAACCAGCCAATGGGACAGCAGTCATGGGATGAAATGATTTAAATCTGTAACTTATGGAACTTATTGACTTATTTCATTGATCTTATTTATATTGCCATACCTTTTCCATTTCTGTCACCCACCCAAGGACAAATAAACAATATATATGATGCTGTTTTTTAGCAGAGAAGGTCACCTTATATTCTGCAGTAGATGTTAGTGTAGCAATAAACAAGAAATAATTATAACTTGGTGAACATGAATGCTTAGGTATACTTTATAATGTTTAGATATCTATCTGGATAGGTATATAGTGTATTTAGATGTACAGTTCCTCTGACACTGAAGAAACTGAACTCTAGTATCGAGATAGACCTATGACAGAGGAGGCAATGGACTATTGAAAATCCATTCCAGTTCCCATTATATCATGATATAATATTGGAAGTAATTTTGTTCTCAGTTCTTAATAAAACATTTTTGTGCTGAATGACATTAATTCATCTCTTTGTATACCCATGTCAATGGAGGTGAGGCCTCCTTCCTTGCTTTATTTACATTTTGGTTTCGTACTTCATGACAGGGTGGTAGCACTCACTTCCTATTGTTTTATTTCCTATCCTGATGTAACCTAGGATAGATGTCTACCAAACATGTGGGTCCTAGGTGTGCGGTGAGCCCCATTGCTTGGTTGTAACACATGTGATACATGGCCCTGGGGCACAGCCTCCTTGTTTTGCCTGCAAAACACTCCCCTCAAGTGGGGGCTGAACGTGAAAAATCTCACCACTCCTTAGCTGAGATTGGAACTCACAACCTCCCAGCTGTGTGTTCTCATTCCTGTGTGTTCTCAGTAGGAGGAGTGGTCATAAGTTAAAATTTGAAAATTTCCTAATATATTTTTTCTCTGCTTTTTAAGTGTTGGTGAGTGAGACATGCCCTTTTTAAGGTGCTGGATATTTACTCAACCTTTGACTTTTTCTCTGTTGTGCAAGCATTGTTAATGCAAAGATATATCCTAAGAGATTTCCTAGTCTTGATAATTTGAGGTTTGACTGTTAATACAGCCATGTCTCAGCTGTAAACGTTTAGTTATTATCGGTCCCCAGTGAGGAGAATGGTCATAAGTAAAGGTTTGACTGTAGGTTATTACAGCCTTATCTCAGCCTTACATGTGTGGTTAATTTTGATGGGTCCTGAGTAAGGGGAGTGGTCATCAATAGGGGTTCACTGTATGACTGTTATTACAGCCTTGTCTCTGCTACTGTATCAGACCTTCCATCACCGCTGCCTGGTCTTCTAGGCCTGGTGCTGTGAGGAACTGCAGCAGCCTGAAGCAGGTGAACTGGTAGAGCCTGCAGCAGCTATCTAGATCTGCCTGTCAGAGTCTGAATCTGACCTGGATCAGCACATGAAAGGTCCAAGGCATTGGCTCTGATGCCTGAACCAGTATACATGTATATGTAAGTGAGCAACCTTAAAAGGTGGGAGCAGGGTGGTGGGATGGGGGATGGAGGTTACTATCACAATTTATGTTATGGTCATGGAGACTAAAGAAAAGGGAAGGAGGGATGTTATATATATTGGCTTTTTGAAGAATAGCATCATGGCCTGTTGGTAACACTTTCTTTTTAATTAGGGTGGAGGTACTGATATATAATAAAAAAATATATGTTATTATTAAATATTAAGTGTATACAGTTCATATGTACAGAACCTTTGGTTAAGACATTACAGCAAATCTCTCATGTTCTATTGAAGTTTTACCATTTTCTGAGGGGTTCAACCTGGAGACATTCTTCCGGATATTTTAAACTCTTTAAACATGAGGTAGTACCCCACCCCTCAATTTTTACCTTATTATACTCCATTTTATGCCTGCTGTCACAAGTCATATGCTAACACAGCCTTAGTTGACAGCTGCTGATTGGATGATGTTAACATATAAAGATATGACTAGCTAAAACAAAGTTGGCTACTGATCTGTGAGAGCATTGGTAGGAGTCCAAAATGTTGTGAACCAAAGGCTGGAGATTTATTTAAAAATTCTTAATTGCTTGAGGCCTTCACTTCTATATGCAGCTGTCCAGGATTTAAAAAAAAAACAACTTTAAGCTAATCATCTGTTAAAAGAGTGTGGACACAGGTTGGTGGAATAGAGTAAAGGTTGAATGGAAGTGTGCAATTTTATGTGCATCAGAGAAGGGTCTAAAGCGTAGGCCAAGCAGAACTGAAACAGAAATTTTAATAATTATTGCGCTCTTATTCTATAATTAATACTGATATTAATTATACTCATTAAAAAAACTGAACAAAGTGTATTCAATCATTTAACTTGTTCATCTATCTTACTGTGCAGTAATACAAATAATGTGCAGCTCTTCCAGGCCCTCCATCAAGTCTTTATGATCACTGTCATGTTTTTATCTCTTATAGATTAAATAAAAGTGTTCATTATTGATGTAATTAAATTTGTAATTTTAAATTAAATCTTTGTTTTTTAAATGAAAACTATCAGACCCAGTTGTGGTTTGTGTGTATCAACTTATAGATATACCATATTTATACCTACAGTAAGTTTACACAGTAGCTCTTGATTAAGGCCAGATCGCAGTCACTGATCCAGCCTGAACTAACATACCTGTGGTAAAAGCACGAAACAGGAAACAATCAAGTGGCACCTACAGGCAATTAGTGCAGGGATAGACAAAGCTGCCAGTCAATCTCTCAACAAGGAGGTAAAAAGAACCTGTTTGGACATAACTATTAATCAGTGTTTGCGTAGTGATGCTGAGCGTTGGTTTGAGGGCGAGGAAACGACCTTGGCTCGGTAATCTCCTGCCAGCCTGTGGTACGTGGAATTTCAGTGGCTGCGGGTGCTCAAGTTTATGTCAAGCAGAAACCGAATGTTCTTGGTTGAGTGAATTGTAAACGCTCCATATACTGTAAAATGTCGCATGAATCCATGACAGATTAAAGTAAGGTTATCTGGTGCATATCTTGATCTGATCTCTGATTCAATGTCCAGAAAAACTGTATTCTGTTTTGAACTATAAGTGCAACAATGTTCTCTCTGCAAACACTTCCGTTTTTTTCAGCTGATGCTACTTGCGCCAATATTCTTTTAGCTAAATTTTACCTGTAACAATATTTTCTAATTCATGATATCGGTACATGAGCCTTCTCTCAGCTAATAATCGATAAGCTCTAGATGTTACTTGTAGCAGTATTCTCTCAGTCATGTTATTTAGCTGTAAAAATTTCTCTGAGTTAATGCTACTTATATCAATAATCTCTAAGCTGATGCTACCTGCAGCAACGTTCTACACGAATATTACCTGTAGCAATTACTGGTAATATTCTCTCAAATCATAGTGAGATATGTCTACTCAGAAAACCTCTGTACCAATATGTCCATCGTGGTGAGATATATCTACTCAGAAAACCTCTGTACCAATATATCCATCATGGTGAGATATGTCTACTTAGAAAACCTCTGTCCATCATGGTGAGACATGTCTACTCAGAAAACTTCTGTACCAATATGTCCATCAGGGTGAGATATGTCTACTCAGAAAACTTCTGTACAAATATATCCATCATGGTGAGATATGTCTACTCAGAAAACCTCTGTACCAATATGTGCATCAGGGTGAGACATGTCTACTCAGAAAACTTCTGTACCAATATATCCATCATGGTGAGATATGTCTACTCAGAAAAAACCTCTGTACCAATATGTCTATCATTGTGAGACATGTCTACTCAGAAAAACTATGTACTTATATGTCCATTATTGTGAGACATGTCTACTCAGACAATTTTTTCCCTTGTATTGATTCCAGGGAAAATGGCTGCTTCGTCTTGGTAGCAAAGACACTTGAGGAGCCACATGTTCAGGATATTAATCATAACATGATTCAGAGTGTGTAATGGGATGCTCCAGAAATTAAGACACTTTAAGGCATATTTCCATATGTACGTAAAGGCATACGAGTATGTGAGTATATGCTTAAACTGGCAAAAGTGTACAGTGGTACAGTAGATGTAGCTGCCTTCCCGCCCCTCCCCCCCCCCCCCCCCCCCAGTCAAAGATGCAAGTGTGGCATCATTTTGTAAACTCAGAATCCCTTAGTGAATGCCTATACACACAAACAAATATATACACTGATGGACACATGGAAACACCACAGTTTACAGATGCCCACATGCAAACACTGCTTTACCCATCAACCAGAAAATTGGCGAAAATAGATACATTCTTTAATCTAAATTTACTCATTAGTTTGGGCAAGAGCCAGGACTGCAGGCATACTTACATATATATGTAATTTTGAAAAAGTAGAGAACTATTTGATATATACATGCATGGGGTATAATGGTATATAGCTGCCTCATTTTTTTGTACTTTATGTGACATGTTGATATTTCAGCTGTGTGCATACAAACTGCACAGTGTAGGAACTTAGGGGGGGGGGGGGGGTATTTATTGTCTCTCTTTCCAGGTTTATTGTTAAGAAGCCAACAATTTTGTTGTTAATGTTTGGGGTATTAAAATATTTTATTGGTAGGTTTTATGTATTATCCCATAATATTGACTTAAATAATTGTAAAGGTGCTTAATTATTAACAAATGAGCAGTGGCCTCATAAACATGCCATTAATATAAATATAAATAAATACAACATGACAGTGTCAGTCATTCAGGACTTGAGCCATGACAAGGTGAGCCATATGGACAGCTGACCTAGTTATAATATGGGACCCATGCAATGACCTTGTGTATTGTTCACACACCATGTATCAAGTCTGAATGGCTGATGGACACGTTTTAACGCACATTTGACATTGCAACAGGCGCTGATCACTTGTATTTTATCTTGGAGCTAGGTGTAGGCCTCGCTTACAAGCTTTGATCAGATAGATAAAAGCAACATGAAAGCTCAGGGGTCAGGAGAGGTCATTCATGTTTGATGTTTATTTGTAGTAACATCAGCCCCCCCCCCCCCTCTGTTTCACTGGGTATATAATTATATTGGCTGGCTATGTAATGTTAATTATCAGCCGCAGGTCATCAATAATTGATGAAATTAGGGCTTTAATTAACAAGGTATGGGTTAAGGGTTAATATCACTCATTATCCTGGGTTTAGCGAACAGTAAAATTATCAGCTTACAATTAAATTTGGTGAAATTTATTTAAATGACAGTACCTGGCAGTGACAAAGCCTCTGTCTGGCTATTATAAATGTGATCATGATGGCAAATCTCCACTTGTGAGTGATACACAGCCATGGGGCACAGCCTTCCCATGAAGCCTGCAGAAAGCTTAGCCTAGGTGGAGCCCAACTGAAAAATCTCACTAGTGGATTAGCTGAGCTGAGATTCAAAGTCACAATCTCAAAGATTTTAATCCTGTTCTGTATCTGTAGACCTCAGAAACTACCATAAAACTTAATTTATGAAGCCAAAAATTGGCAGGCCAGATGATTCCAAATACTTAATTTTTTTAAACAATTGAGAGATTCTAACTTTCTTCAATATTTTAATGAGATACAATGGAAAATTATCTGAAACAATGTTTTTTTTTTGTAAAAGTTTATGAGGTGTAAACTTTTCTTCATACAGCATTATGGATTAACTAATCAGTTTTTGTCACAACCAACAGTAATTTGATTGGGCTTCTGTCAGTGATCAATTTAAGGATAAATTGCTATTTACAGGAGAACTTTTCTAAAACTCACTCCACTGAACCAGGCATTTTTCTGTCTCATTTTTTTCAGTTACAAAAGTAGCACCTGCCCTGTCCCGTGATTTGTTAATAAATGAAGAATTAATACATGTACCCCAAACAATGATTATCATAAAATGTAACATTTGCTTTCACTAAGGCATAATATTTACTTAAGAATGATGCTATAGTTACATCCAGGGCTTTGTATCCATCAGCTGCCTTTTGTCTGACAGGGAGATCTAGCCAGGCTGGCATTCCCCTACACATCTGCTGTGTCTTTCAAACCTAGCAATTGTGATCAAAATGAAGCATTGCTATGTACATTTTTATGTACTGCTCAGCTGACTCTGTCTATCTGCTGAGCCTAGGCAATGAAGCTTATAGTGATTCTGAAATCAAGTCTTCAGATTTAATAATCATGTGCTTTCTTACACTCTGCTGATTTTACACTTGTCTTTTTTATGATTATTAATTTCAATCATATCTACATTACAGTGTCCATATTATGATTTTTTCCACTCTATTAAATGTATCATGTGTTTCCTAAGAAGTGATATAAATGTGTGCAGGAAATAACGTTATTGGAACCCATTTTTTTCACAAAAGGTCCATGTGTTTTTGTCTGTTGTTCTTTGTAGAGCTATGCCTGGCTTATTAGGAGCTAATTTCACTTCAAATACAATATATATATATATATATATATATATATATATATATATATATATATATATATTATATATATTATATATATAGATATAGATATATACACTGTGGTTTCCTTTTTGTTCATGAGGCCTTTTAAATTCAAGATATTTATGAAAGGGAAATTATCACAAAAATTAAACCATGAATAAGAGGCCCCATTGTAGAAAGCAAGTCAAAAGCCAAAGATTGATATTATAGACAATAATTGATCTTGTATGTTACTGTTGATCTAAGAATAAAGGTTGCTGTTATAATTAATTAGATCTTTCAAATTATCTGCCATAATGAACAATGATTTCTGCAAGTTTGATATCATATCCATTTGGGTCTAAGTCCAAATTTTATGATTTGCACACATATTACTTAGCATAATTTATTCATAAAATAATGGATATACTCTGTGTGCATTGTTTATGGTGAGACCTCATGTGAAACAATTAAAAAAATTGAAAATTGCAAAATGTTAACCAAAGATATGAAGACAGCAACAGTGTATAATTTACCTTCCAGGAGGTATATGCCCTGTGAGGATGTCTGTCTGGTTTAAACTAGTTTTAATTATAAAGTATTTTCTTTGTTATATTTTCAGAAGTTCATGATCCCCATGAAGACCCAGGGAATGTTTGACAGTGCGCTGGTGGACGACATCTTCTACAAGATCAATGAGATATACATGCACCATGCTACCTTCCTCAGCTTCATGGGACAGACCATGAGAAACTGGGACTCCAGTAAATCAATAGGAGCCATCATAGCCAAAACTGTGAGTACAACTCTGGAATATTATACATGAGATCTTCTAAAAGTCATTGATGTAGTTGACACCTTGCCACTCAAAGACTTAAGACTAAGACTGATCAGCACCATGTGATCAGAGACTTGGGCCGAGACTGAGACCATGTAAACAGAGTTTAAGATTTGGACTGAGACCATGTGAACAGAGACTTTGACTAAAACAGAACCATTTGAATAGAGACTCAAACTAAGACTGAGACCATGTGGTCAGAGACTCAAGCTAAAACTGAGACCATGGTATCAGGAACTTAGACTAAGACTGGGACCATGTGAACAGAAACACAGACTACGACTGAGACCATGTGAACAGACACTTACACTCAGCTTGAGACCATGTGAACAGAGACTTACACTGAGCCTGAGACCATGTGAACAGAGACTTACACTCAGCCTGAGGCCATTTGAACAGACACATAGACTAAGACTGAGACCATGTGATCAGAGACTTTGACTTGGACTAGGACCGTGTAAACAGGGACATATACTTAGTCTGTGACCATTTACACTCAGTCTGAGATCATTTGACAGAGACTTACACTCAGCCTGAGACCATGTGATCAGAGTCTAACCTAAGGCGGAGACCATTTGAACAGAGACTTACACTCAGCCTGAGACCATTTGAACAGCGACTTACACTCAGTCTGAGATCATTTGAACAGCGACTTACACTCAGCCTGTTACCATGTGAACAGAGACTTACACTCAGCCTGAGACCATTTGAACAGAGACTTACACTCAGCCTGAGACCATTTGAACAGCGACTTACACTCAGCCTGAGACCATTTGAACAGCAACTTACACTCAGCCTGAGACCATTTGAACAGAGACTTACACTGAGCCTGTTACCATTTGAACAGAGACTTACACTCAGCCTGAGACCATGTGAACAAAGACTTACACTGAGCCTGAGACCATGTGAACAAAGACTTACACTCAGTCTGAGACCATTTGAACAGCGACTTACACTGAGCCTGAGACCATGTGAACAGAGACTTACACTCAGCCTGAGACCATTTGAACAGAGACTTACACTCAGCCTGAGACCATGTGATCAGAGTCTAACCTAAGGCAAAGACCATGTGAACAGAGACTTACACTCAGCCTGAGACCATTTGAAAAGAGAGTTACACTCAGCCTGAGACCATTTGAAAAGAGAGTTACACTCAGCCTGAGACCATGTGAACAGAGACTTACACTCAGTCTGAGACCATTTGAACAGCGACTTACACTCAGTCTGAGACCATTTGAACAGAGACTTACACTCAGTCTGAGACCATTTGAACAGAGACTTACACTGAGCCTGCGACCATGTGAACAGAGACTTACACTCAGCCTGAGACCATTTGAACAGAGACTTACACTCAGCCTGAGACCATGTGATCAGAGTCTAACCTAAGGCAAAGACCATGTGAACAGAGACTTACACTCAGCCTGAGACCATTTGAAAAGAGAGTTACACTCAGCCTGAGACCATTTGAAAAGAGAGTTACACTCAGCCTGAGACCATGTGAACAGAGACTTACACTCAGTCTGAGACCATTTGAACAGAGACTTACACTCAGTCTGAGACCATTTGAACAGAGACTTACACTCAGTCTGAGACCATTTTAACAGCGACTTTCACTCAGCCTGAGACCATTTGAACAGAGACTTACACTCAGTCTGAGACCATTTGAACAGAGACTTACACTCAGTCTGAGACCATGTGATCAGAGCCTAACCGAAAGGTGAGACCATGTGATCATGCAGAGACCTACACTCAGTCTGAGAGCAGGGGTGAAAGATCCATTTTTTTTTTTTTTAAGTCCTTAGTTAAAGTCCTTAAAGTTTTGCTGATGGGCATATTTGGATTTACCAAGAGAGGGAGAGAGAGAGAAAGAGAGAGAGAGATTCTCAGTGCAATTGTATATGTGTACAAGCATGATATTTTTAACTGTAATTCATACATACATGTGGAGGCTACCAGTCTGCAGTGTAATTTGAACATATGAAAAAAATGACAGTTAAATTCACATAAATATGTCACATGTGGCAGTACAATTTTGTATCATTAAAGCTGATCTTTTGCCCACAAGATGATTGTGGTAGATTATTTGTCATTTTGTGGGTACACTGGTGCCTGAAACAGCACTAGTGTGTTTTATGGTGCCCATTGTGTAGTGGTAGTCATTTATTTGCCATGATATAAATTTATGCAATTATGTTTATTATAATTTTGTAACAGTGTACTGTTAATGCAAAATCAACTCTTTTGTTAATGACGTCTACTTGAATCAATTGAAAATAGTAACAAAATGTCAATAAAATAAGTACCTTCATATGGCTCATGCACTTTAAATATGGATTTTACAAGACAATCATATAAATAACAAAATTACTGTTTCAGTAATAGGTGTAGGACTGATGTAAATGTTATAACATCTGTGTATGTAAATAGATAATTGTGTAGTAATGGATGGATTGAATTACTTTCATGATATTTTTTCTGGGCAAGTACAGTGAAAGTTCAGTAGGTACATGTTTTGTATTACACCAAAACCATGTAAATAACAGCTGTTATCACACTGTACTCTCTTAAGATTGTCCACAGAATCAGGTTCGTCTGGTACAAACATTGACATACAGACAGAGTACAGATCAGACTAACAGAAATAAAGGTTGAAATTAAGTGACCATGTTTAAATAATTGTTATTATACTAATATCATTATTATAAATACTTACAATATAAGGAATGAGACTTATACATTAAAAATTTTATTGACTCTGATGGTAAAGCATACTAAATTAGCATAACCCTCCCTTATCAGTCCTTTAATGACTATCTTTCCCTGTTTTCCTATTTTGCAACTAGTTCTCCCCACATGTTGCTTTACCAACCTTGCAAGTCTTACACAAGATACCAGAGGGTTAATTACTTTCTCTTTTTTCAGTTTTCCGAATGGTCTGTGACATAGAGTTATGTTAATGACATTTCTGATTTCCAGTTTTCCATACAGTCTGTGACAGATAGTTATGTTTATGATTTTTCTGATTTTCAGTTTTCCAAACAGTCTGTGCCAGATAGTTATGTTTATGATTTTTCTGATTTTCAGTTTTCCATACAGTCTGTGACAGATAGTCATGTTTATGACTTTTCTGATTTTCAGTTTTCCAAACAGTCTGTGATAGAGTGTTACGTTTCCTATATTGAGAACTTCCCACGTGCTGAGAAGGTCCTGGATGCTTTATCTAACAAGTCATCATTCCATAGGTTTGTGGAGGTAAGTTTAGTACAGTGTATTTAAACAACAAGACAATCATCCAAATCAGTATATTGGGTACCCTGACTAAGGTCTTTACCACAACATACTGTACTGTCCTCTTCCCCCAGAAATGAAATAGACATGAATCACTTCCAGCTGTATAGCATAATCATCTACAATTGAGGCTGAACTGGTAAATACAAAATTAGAAGAGGTAAAGACTTTCACTCTGAAATTCAATTACCATTCCTAGTCCATAACTTAGTCTGCTGGTAAAGGCAGCATTACATGAAAATATACAAAGATAAATAAATCTAAAAGAAAGACAATTGGGCATGGTGCACTGCATATCCTAAGTTGAGTCTGTGACCATTATCATTACAGATAAATTATGAGTTTGTTACCATTAACATGACAGCAAAAATTTGAGTTGTAACTATTATCCACGTAGCATTCTTCCAAGCATCAACTATCATATAAAAAAGGAATTCTGCTTGTACTCAGTGTAGTATATTTTTTTTTCTTCTGGCATATTAAAGCATAGAAACTATTATTATATAGATATATGATAAATGGATTTGTGATTTGTAACCAGTATATATTATACTATCATTATTTCCAGCAATGTGAAAGAGAATCTCCCAGTAAGCTACCCCTGAAAGCTCAGATTGTGAAACCTGCCCAGAGGATTCCTCGATATGAACTCCTAATTAAGGTCAGTCAATTAGCCTCCAACCATTGGAAGGTGTGGCTTACAGTGGTTGATGAGTCTAGTTCTATATCCATGTTTATGTTAAAATTGTTTGTTAGTGGGCCTATAAGGTCCTCCAGAGTGAAAAAAACCATTGATATCAAAAATTTTTCTCCCTTTTTCTTTCTTCTGCCATGAATTTATATTTAGATATATAGATATAGATCTCCTATATGGCTGATTTTAAAAAAAAACTGAAATTTTGGCACAATATTAGTCCTAGTTGGTAAATTTGCACCTGATATTTATTTTGACCTTGACCTTATTCCGAAATCTGTATTCCACATTTTCTATCGTTTTTTTGGCATCAGGGGCCTGAGTGGGTTTGAAGATGGGGGGGGGGGGGGGGGGGGGAGTGCAGGCATCAAGTGATGGCATACAATAACATATCAGTACATTTATTTGAGATCTGTGTCTGTGTTTTAGGCAGTAAAACCAAGGCCTGACCCAATTGAGGGGAACAGGTTATAAAATATATCTTGTTTATTTGATATGGTCAGTTTAGTAGTACAGTTGAAATTGATGGTCAGTGCGTAATTCCAAATGTAGGGAATCAGGGGGTTTATCAAGATT
Organism: Sipunculus nudus; assembly: GCA_026874595.1. Classification (NCBI taxonomy): domain Eukaryota; kingdom Metazoa; phylum Annelida; class Sipuncula; order Golfingiida; family Sipunculidae; genus Sipunculus; species Sipunculus nudus. Next base: position 25,016,653 of record CM049315.1, on the reverse strand, counting down.
TTATTTGTTTATTTATCTTGATGAATTAACAGGAAATTGCCAGATTGAAATTTGTGCATCCTAGTTTGTTTGTTTGTGTTAGTTTGTCTCCACAGCTGAAAACTGATAGTATATTAGATTAGAAGATTGTGAAAGGTCATTTAGTGCAGTAAACAGGTGCCTCCTGCCAGATTCACAGACACACAGACAATACCTGCCATTCCTCCATTGTTTTATTATCTTTCCAAATATTGTCAGGTGCATCAAACAGTAGCTAGCACCCAGACTATGGGGTAACAGCCTGCCTGCACCTTGACACCCCCTGCAGACCCTGCTGGGGTACCATGTGTTTATGTGGTCACCATAGTGATATTAACAAACTGATGGAGTGAACACCTGGAAATTCCTGGAAATAAAGGCGTGTCCTCCCATAGTACTTCTCCTGCACCCTGGCTGGGTTCATTCTGCTGGTATGACTTGGTATGGTCCATCTGTGAAGGTATTGGAGCTGGGGTAGTATATATCACCAAGCACTGATAGGGTGACACTTGCTCTTACAGTGGCATCTTTTATACATCCTTTATAAAATACATTTTCACACTTTTTCTTTCATTTTTCTATGGGTTAATATTTTTATAGTCTTTCAGTCTCCATTCATTATCTTAAAGATGTATGGGGTTATATGCCTGTTTGGCTATATATAAATATATTTTTTATGTATTCTTCATATGTTTTTAAGTCTGATACTTTTACTTTTTTATTCTCCATTCATTTAAATGATGGTGGTTTTTTAATTGTCCATGCGCATATACATATGTAGAACCTGTTGAAACTGAGAGATATGTTTTAATAGTAGCATTTTATTGAGCCAAGTTTGGCCTTGATCTTGCGAGAGTTTTCTACAAATAGTTGGAATTATACAGTATGGATGACAAGGGGCCTATCCCAGGGGGAGGCACAGGGGACCATGCCCTCCTCCCCTCCCCTCCCCTCCCCCCCAAACCAACTTTGCATGTAATATTGATGGAAAACATTCAAGGAAATAATATCTACTTAGAAAATTAAAGCATAAAAGTAGATATAATGGAAATATCAGTCATGTTAACACCAAGTTTCATTACAAACATTTCCTCTTGTTTTCAGTCTTAAAATATACAGTACAAGAATTGAATAATAGGCTGATTCTGTCTGTATGTTACATATATATACAAATATATATATATATGGTTGTATGTGTGTGTGTGTGTGTTGTACACTCCTTGGCCAATGGATATGCTGTACACCCCCTCCCCAGTCCCCCTAAAGGTCACCCCCCCCCCCCCATCACCCCTGCTTCTGTAAATGCTTGCTTCACCCCTGACGACTCATAATCTGCAACTCATAACTGCAAATATTAAACTTGAAGCTCCCATGAAAGACCACATACAGTAACATTTTACAAAAAAATCCACAACTTGACATTGATTAATACCTTTTTTTTGACATATTGAAAAAATTTGCAATTTTTATACTTTCTTCATAAAACCCAGAATGGCAGAACTGCATAATCACAGTGGTCGCACTCATCAGCTTCAGTTTCATAAAACATCAGTATAGTTCACAAAAATACATCAAACTTCATGAATACTTCCTGACATGTTTAGTGGTAAAACTATTGGAATTCAAAACGGAAGTTACCCAGTTGGAAGACAGCCAAGGTGCCAGAAATGTTTCAGTGAAATATGGACTAGCCTGAAAGCAGAAGAGAAAAATAAAGCCTCATTCATTTATTATTATATGGTCTCTCAAAAGGCTGTGATGTCTACCCAATCCATGAACAGCATTGGATCCAGAAGGCTAGAAAGCAGTATAAAATTCTTTTCTTTTGGTTTTTTACATCGTCCTTCAGGAAAAAGGACAAAATACATCAACTAACAAAACATTTTCCAAAAGCTGAGAGCCTGACTTTTAAACTTAACAGCAAATATCATTATATTTTTTTAACTTGCTTAATTTTATAAATTTCATAAAATATTACTGAAATATAAAAAAAAATAAAAGCAACTTTAATTTAATATATAAAACAAGTTATTATTTTTTCTAGAATTCTAGGAAGTGGTATGATGACATGTTAAAACATTTCCAGTTTTGAATTACCGTAGATCCGCGTTTTGCCGCCGCACGTCGTCTAATGGCCGCACCCCATGTTCGTAAAATATCTGGAAGGCTCCTTCACTGGAGTAAAAAATTCCCAAAACCTTACTTAATGGCCGCACCACATTCTCACCACGTTCCATTGCCGGGTGGGGTATGGGAAGTTTTGGGAACACAACGAAAAAAGGTTCATTTCTTAAACGCTAGGCTGCAGCTAGATATGCTGCGGTATGCTGATATGTGGTCAGGCATAACAGTTTTGGGAAACAGTTGCAACTGTGTATGTTGCTTGGCTTTGCTAATTAATTAATTTTATTAATTAATTAAACCGCCTGATCTACCTGATTAGAATAGATGACAATTTGTTCGGTTTATGACGACTCATCCAAGACGAATCCTAGTAGGGCCACGAAATTAATTTGACACATCACTGAATGCCGGAGAATCTTGCGCCTTTAACTTGACTAATAAAGTTCAATGGGACATCAAAGCATTGTATGGGACGACTGTAATTTAAACATTATTTAGACATTATACATCGTCGGTCATTTAACAACAAAACATTTCAATAAACGACACCCGCGTCGGTGATCATATTTCCAGAACACCTCGGGTTGTGCTGATCATAATATTTGCAAAATGGTGTCCGAACCGTTAACCGGCAAATGATGCAACGGGCCTTGGTGTACCTTGCGCCTTTACCCTGTCTAATTAAACTTCAATGGGACATCAAAGCCAACGGTACTCTTTATGATGGCTTTTATTTACACTCTATACAACGTCGGTCAATTAACAACCTTGACAAAACCTTTTAATAAGCGAATCCCGCTTCGAGCCTTTACGCGTACACCCAGGGTCCTGCTGATCATAATATATGCACACTGGTGCCCGAACCGTCTGCTAGCAAAACGTGCCATATTTAAAGATTACGGAACTAGCTGGTGAGGTTATGACCTTTGAGCGCCATCTATTGACAATTTGATGAACGAAGAAGTATCTGAACGTGAACGCAGGTTTAATTGCCGAAGAACGTATTGTCTTTGGTTATCTTTTGTTTTACAGTTTATTTTAAAAGAAATGATATGTTCAAGAAATATCTTAAAATAATGTTTTACCGATATTGCAGCCATACTCAAATATAGGTACAACCGTTAGTCTGGATAGAATGCATAATTTGGCGAGTGAATATCGATCTTTAATCAATCATTGCGTGAAAATTGCCGTGGTTTATGACTGACTCAGAAAAATTTTATAATACATATAAGCATGTTTAAAATATCAATTTTACATTTTATAAAATTAATAATCAATAAAATTAATATACAAATATGCAGTATCATTGAATTTACGTTCCCAGTATTCACTTCTTCCTCAGCCTATTATCGACCATTGGCCCTCGGCGGGCCGTCGAGTCTCTTGTACATGTTTGAATTCAGCCTAACCTGCGTTTTATAGCCGCATCCCTTGTCGATAAATATTAGTCGGGATTTTCGGCTGTAAGTCTTATTTTATGGCCGCGGCGGCAAAACGCGGATCTACGGTAAAACTCATTTGGTTTTCACTTGATGTAGTTTGGTTCTTTCTAAAAATATTTTCCACCTGTCACCTATTTGGCCCTAATTGAATCTATATATGTATCCATATTTTCATAATTTTTCTATATCAACATTTTCTCACCTTTTTGGAATAAATGTCAGAGTTACACTGATTATCAGGTAATTCAAAAACTGAACAATAGCCCCTGAATTATTTAGCTTTTAAACATTATAATTTCCCGTGTTGAAGTCAGCAGCCTTACACTCCAGGCAGGCTCTCCCGTCTACCTACTGTTTTATCTATACTCTCTGCCATCCTGTAGAGAACTTGGTGTAGATAAACTTGGTGCCTGGTGCAGCCCCGGTCGACCATCTTGACCTGATGGGACCCGCCCAGTCCTAACATTTGACCAGTAATGGACACAATGTTTACAAACACTGGGGCAGGTTATGGCAGGAGCTTGTGCCGTGGCCTTCAGAGCTGGACTGGTCTGTGCCAGCTTACGGCTAGGAAGTGCTTGGTTTAAAGTCACATTAACACCTGACTATTGTGCCAGCAGGCATATAGCTAAGACATAACATAGATGTCTTAGGGAACCATGGGTTGTTCATTGTTCTTTGATGCACAGAAATATAATATTCACGTCCAATGATGTTATGCTTTCATCCTTGTTTGTTTGTTAGAAGGCGCTTATGAATAAACAACTACTATTTCTCACAATTCTTTTTTTGAGCTAAGAAAAATCACATTTAATTTTAGTGCATCTTTAGATAAAGAAGCAATGCAGTAAGACTGTTTTACCTGTGCATATATATTCTAATAAGTGGTACTTGGTTTATTCCCACTGATGATGTAAATAACTGAAACTTTCTACAAATGGAGAAATCAGAAATTTAAGATATATAATATACCGGTGGCCTTTCATACCTGCATGATGTCACCTGCAGTATCCTCATTCAATAAACAATATACCATGCACTACAAAACATGGTGCCAACTTTTAATAAATGTATAAATTATTATGTTTTTTAAGATTAATTTGTACGTCTGTTTAAAACATCATACAGTGACTTTTTTTAGTATTATAAATATTTTTTCAACTCTCTTGAGAAGCCTGAAAATGAACCAAGAAAAAAACTGTTGTGCCTAAAACTAGGAATTATATGTTAAACAAGGTACCAGAGGAATTAGTGAAGGAGCTACATTGATTTTGTCCTGAAGGTCTGTTACATGCTTAGGTCTACATCGTTCAGGTTCCTGGCAGGTAAAATTATGACCTGACATGAGAGAGCTGTTTACAGGAACTGTCTACATCCGCCACCTGACGCAGGTAATTAGGTCCTCGATGATTGAAGGTTCAAGAGGGGGAGTAAACAGTGACAACTTGTTGGTACATATGCCCTGGGACAGGCAACTCTACCTGGTGTTTGTAGACACGGCAACCACAGCCCCACTTCCCATCATGCACCTGTCCTACACTACATTGGAAGCTACGTAACATCAGATATATTCTATAGTTACGCAGCTGTATTTCTGTGTTACCTAACAAGATTCTTAAGGTTACTGATTTCCTGGTGTTGCTGTAAATTGGCAAAATTAAAGGGTTTCTTAAAAATGTATTTTATCCATAATAATAAACAATTAATCTGGTAACAGTGTTCCAACCAATTTGTAAGATTACATTGATGTATCAGATTCTAATCTTTGCACAATTTACTGCAGTTTTATGGGTGCATAACCCTATATGTAATCATATAACCTCAACGGGTCTAGCTCTGTGTGCTTTCATGACTTTTAGGTTTTTATGTGATACAATTAAAGTAGATTTTATTTAATATCCTATCAGCTTTACCACTTTAGTTTATTATCAAGACTTTTTGTTTAAGACTTGACCTGTGGGACTGAACTTTCTCTCACATAACTAGAGATCTCTTTGTTCATCTACAATACCATGACCTGGTCCCAGGAATATTTTTCCCCGTATGGTTTTGTGTACTAAGATTTGAAAAAAAATTTGATTAACTTTCGGGAAAAAAACACTTTTTATGTGGTGGGGAAGGCTAAGTTTTTATCGTTTTCTAAGGATCATTTTCTCTGTGTTGTTATTGAGAGCCCCAAACACAATTTCAGGATTATCTGTATAGTTCAGTTCACACTCAAAGTAAAATATGTATGTATGTAAATTTTCTATATTTTATCAATTTTTTTTAGTTTTTTGAAATGGCATAGTTCTGGTATTGTTTAGATTGTTCAATTCTTAGTGACGGTGGCCTTAGCAGAGGTATACACTTTCTGAGCACTTTCTTGTTTTATACAAAAATTAGCAGATATTAAACAGATTCATTGTATTGCAATTATGTTTTATGTGATTTTAGAGATTAATTCACCACACACCACATGACCATGCAGACTACAGCCTGCTGCAGCACGCCAGCCGAGCCATCCACAAGCTGGCAATGAGTATTAACAGCGTCAAGGAGTCCAAACATGAAGAAGACCTGCAGGAAACGCTAAAAAAACTTGAGATGCTGCTTATCACTGATGTAGGTGCTGCCACCTGGGTGTGGTATCAGTAACATAACCATCCACTCTGTTGGTATCATATGGCCCTCATCTATTCTCAAATTGATGTGTGATAATACCGGAAAGAACTTGATGATTAGTCAGACTGAATTAAGTTTCTATATCATAAATGTTTTATATGGTGGTTATCTGTTATTGAGACTTGCTTCTGTTTTTGACAGGAAAAGGATTATTATGGGTGCAGCTGAAGTATAGACTTTCTTGATATTGGTAAAATCTTTCAAATTTAATCAAATTTCTCATGGGATTGGTTAAATCTTTCTAGAATTTGGGAACTTTTTCTTAATATTTATCAAATCTCTCTGCAATTAGTGCTGCCATCTACTGGATGCTTGAAGAACCATTGTAATAACCAAATATAATATTAAAGTTGCCGAGTATTTTGATTCCTCGTGTTCTCTATGTACTGAAAGTGAGAACTTAATGAATAAATAAGAGTCTAGCAACTTTTCCTTTTTTTATTATTATCAGTTTCAATTAAATAAATGATTAAATAATTAAGTTTAAATTTCTGATGTAAAGTTTGTTTATGAATAACATCTGTCTATATTTGTTCCAGCTTACAGCACCAGAGAGGGTATATATCCGTCATGATATGATCACAGTTATGGTGAGTCTCATGTCTCTTTATATATCACTATTACTCTGATATATTCATTATATCTTTGAAGATACATTGAACATTCAGAAAATTATATATAAATGTCAGTTGAATCAGAGTTAAAATTATTCATTTTTAAAGTAAGAGATAAAAAATTTGAACTTTGAACACGTCAACTGATCTTTTGTCTCAGATTTATACTGTCTTGGTTTAAAAATGTGTTTAAAGGAAGGCCTTTATTCATACATTAACAATTCAGTAATTATAATTTATGGTTATGTCAAACTTGCTAACCAATACCATTCATAGCTCCCTTAATGGATAAATGTATCGATAATATTAGTACTATGAATTTTTGGAATATTATTTGATATTGATATATAAATGATTATATACAGAGGTTGTTAGTAAGATATTTATTATTTCCACAAACAGCATAGTTAATGTTAGCAGGAATTCATTTGAAGTATAGTTTCAGGGATGCACACCAGATGGCATGAATGAGTATTTTAGGTATTACTGTAAATAACAGAAGTAATCACACCATGTTAGAGAACTGTTGCAGACAGTAACACAGTATTGTTTGGTCACAGGGCCGTAAAGACCAGTGCTGTATCTGGCTGTTCTCTGACCTGGCCGTGTTCAGCTCCGTCAAGAGGAAAAGTGGAACAGTCAACAGGAAAACGACGCTGCTGCTGTAAAGATACCAATTATTTAACACATACTTAACTTTGTTGTAAAGATACAAAATATATAAACACTTACATAACTTTGCTTTGAAGATACAAAATATTAAACACTTCGTCACTTTGCTGTAGAGTTACCATATATGTAACACTCACTTAACTTTGCTGTAAAGATACCAAATATTAAACACTTGCATAATTTATTAACATATTTCTGTCTGGGTTCTTAAATTGTTTATTGTCAATTCAAATACTAAGGTTTTCTTTAATGGTCAAAAAAATACTTCAGCAAAATAGTTTGATTAGGGGTATTAGTGAACATTTGAATTTAAAGTCTATCTTGTTTCATTCAGACATGTTTGATTAAAAAAGGGTTTATTTTCACTGCAGGCAGTCCTCAAGTGGACATGATTTTGCTGAAAATGTGAAACATAAAACATGGCTACGGGTTGCCCTGGAAGACATGGAGATAGTCACAGGTAGAGTACACTTACTAAACTACTTTTTTTAGCTGAATTATTAGTATTTTAAGCATATTGGTATGGAGAGAGAGAGCTGTAATAATCATGTGTATGAAGAACATGGTAAAGCAGAATTATAGGTTTCCTTATTGAATTTTTTTACACTAATTACCACTGTTAAAACCATTATGGATAAGAAAAATGTAAAGTTTATTCGTTTAAATATGTTATCAGAAATATCATACAAAATCAAATATTTGACTTGACTGGATTATTGTAAAAGAATACTTAAATTAAGAATAAGGAAAATAATGAGAGCTAGCACAAGTGTGTTGCCATTGATCATTGCCATCTGTAGAGCAAAATACTGAATTATATATAGCCTGTATAGTTGTTCTTGCTCTTAATTACTGGTAAGTAAAATGTTTATAGATATTCCACCATTATTAATCATATCAAAGACATTAACAAAAAAATTTTTTGATTTGAAAAAAGGTACATGTCTCTTTAATATATTTAAAATAAAATATCTTCATATTGAAAGCCTGTTTATATTAACTCTTTACTGCTCTTTTGGGATTTGAAAAATTAAAGAATTCTTGACACTCTTTTTAATTAAATAACAGATAATAACTCATCCAGTTTCCATTGGATTTAACTGATTGTAAGGAGTTATTATAGAGAGGATTTTCTTCAGAAAAAAATGGAATTCTTCAGAATTGAAAATTAATAGGCAATATATTTTGACCTCAGAAATCTAACTGTCAATCAATCTCAAGTAGTCCTGAGTTGCCCTGTGTCCCACTTAAAGGTTTAAACTGTAGATTTAATAGCAGATGAGACTGGTTTTTGATTTCTGTGTGTTTCTGCATCAGGTATGTCAAGCATGAGCAGCAAGTCGCTGCCAGACAGGGAGAGCCTGGAGGCAGACCAGCAGGCACTCCAGCAGATATCAGACATGATCAGTGGTCTGCAGGTCGTCGAACACCAGGTCAGTGTTTCAGTGCTGCCACCTAGTGTTAGTCTGCTGTATCAGAATTTGATCAAAGCTGTCTTCAGTAAAATCTAATTGATCCAGTAAGGTGATCACAGTGATCCATTGAAGAGAAGAACACACGCAGTGATCACTTACACACCAGGGGGGTGTTTCAATAACATGGTAAATGATTTAAGTCCAAACCCGGGACTAAAGCCCGAAAACCGACTTGCCTAAGTCCAAGATTTAAGTCCGATTCAATAACGCTGGTTTAACAAAGCCCGACTTAAGCCTGGTAAATCCCCTTTTCAGCGCCACCTTAAGGCCGGCAGAACGCGGGAAATAGGCCATGCTAACGGAACAGAAGGGAGCACATTAACACATTGTGTCACTTCTTTTATGTGGATACAGGATTTTAACTTCAATGGTTGTGGATTAGAAAAATTAGGCTTAGTAACATATGTCTTACTAGCTGTTTCAAGTGACATGTCATGGAAACTTGTACAACAATGTACTATCAATAGCATTATTATATATAATTATAATTCCTTTTAATAGTTTTGTACCATTGGCATTATTGGTATTAGCTCATGAGTAGGAGTGCATACTATCAAGGAGGGGGATGACTTGCACACAAACACACATATTACAATTAATTATAAGGTTTTAGAAAATAAGGTATTAATAATACCTTAAAATTAATAAAACAAAATACTATTATGTTTTCGGTATAAGATAATTCTATGCCGGGTTTAGATAGGTATATATTCCATAGTAAACTCAGAAATGGTACCAAAGTCTATAAATATATTTTTGTAAATTTTTTTCTTTGCAGTATATAAATATTATTCTCTGAATAGTTGGGGGGATGATAACATTGACCATCCTCCCCTTGCCAAAAATTAAGTGGGGGATATATACCCCCCCCCCTCCATATTGACAACTGTGTTCTTTGAAGTATGATGTTAAATGTAATAAAGTCTAAGATTCTATAAATTCATTTAAATGAAAGCTGATATTTTTATTTTAATTCATATTGATTAATATATTTGTGACAGAGACCATGCTGTAGCTAACAGTAACAAAAAATAAAAAACGTGTTTTAAAACACTTTTCCACTTGTGATGGGCTTAATTAATTTCACTTTATTGTTATATTTATATCATATGGTAGTCAAGACAGATAGTCAGATCAAATATATTAGTACAGTGAAATATTTATAATAATCAATATCATTGTTAAATATAAATCATCTGTATATCGATCATTATATAGCTATAAAAATGTTAAGTACTATAATACAGTTATGACAGCTCAGGCAGATCAGGAGAAATCTGTTTCGTTCAGATTCTCACACAAATGTCAAGGATGCTACAATATTATTTAGCAACCTGCCTCTGTACTAACACCTGTCAGTTTCGCTAATCAACTTATTTAGTCCCTCACTATGGAAAAAGGCTAATGTATCACCAATCTATAAAAATGGAGAAAAAAATATGCCAATTAATTACAGACCTATATCAATGACATCCTGTATTCGCAAACTTTTTGAAAAAATAATCTTTGCCCAAATGTACAACTTTTTAAAAGAGAATAACATAATAAGCCCATATCAGTCTGGCTTTATCCCAGGAGACTCGACAGTATACCAACTGTCTGACCTATACAATTCAATCTGCCAAGACGTTAATAAAGGCAAGGAAGTACAGGCTGTATTCCTAGATATGAGTAAAGCTTTTGACAAGGTCTGGTCTGAAGGCCTCCTCACCAAATTGTCATCAGTTGGAATTAAAGGAAAATTACTTCGGTGGTTAGCACAGTATTTAAAAAATAGGAAACAAAGAGTAATAATTGAAAATGAACTTTCTGATTGGGGATCACTTCATGCAGGAGTACCTCAAGGGTCCATACTGGGACCCCTATTATTTTTAATATTCATCAACGACATCACAGAAAACATTGTGAGCAATATTAGATTATTCGCTGATGATACTATGTTATATCTCACCATAGAAAATCCATCATTAGCAGAAAAAAATATTAAACAATGACTTGGATAAAATATTTAAATGGTCCACAAAATGGTTAGTCACTTTTAACGCAAAGAAAACCAAATCCTTAATATTTTCATCTAAATCATCTAAAACTTCTCACCCAGACCTATATTTAAATGGCATTAAAATAGATAAATTTAACAGTCACAAACATCTAGGATTAACATTCAGAAAGGACTGTAAATGGAATGATCACATAGAAAATATAAAAGCCAAAGCAAACTCTAAAGTATTAATACTAAGCAAACTGAAATATATGCTTGATAGGAAAACTCTTGAAAACATATTCTTCACTTATATAAGGCCAATATTGGAATATAGCAATGTTGTGTGGTGTAACTGCACACAAGAGCAAAGTTATACATTGGAGGCAGTGCAGCTACAAGCTGCCAGGATTGTGACAGGCTGTGTCAGAGGAACTAGCCATGCCAAACTATACAAAGAAACAGGCTGGCCCCAATTAAAAAAACGTAGGGAAAACTCTGTGGTCATCCAACTACACAAAATGTTAAAACAAGAAACTCCAAAGTACCTTTACCTTCTATTACCTCCACCAAGAAACTATACCTTTAATACAAGGTCAAGTGCTCTACTCAATATACAAAACATTTTCTCTAGAACAGAGCTGTACTACAACTCATTCCTACCAAAATCTATACGACTATGGAACAAACTAGATGATAGACTTAAACACTGCCAGACCAGTAAATTGCTAAAAAATAATAAATCAAGAGAAATTGCTAAAAACAAACCACCTAAATATTATAATTCAGGATCAAGAAGAGCCCAGATAATTCACACACGGCTTAGAACACAGTGCAGTAATCTAAACCATGATTTATATGGAAGACACTTATCAAACCATTCAAAATGCCAATGTGGATTCGAAACAGAAAACGCAGAACATTACCTACTGCAGTGTCACCTCCATGTCAACTCTAGAAGTAAACATCTCCCCCTAAATATACCTGTAGAAGAACTTCTTTATGGAAATCCCTATGCAAGCCACATCAGAAATGAAGAAATTTTTGAAGCAGTATCTTCATACATAGAAGAGACAAAAAGGTTCAAAATATAATATTCCCCACCATATTTTCCCCTAAAAGTGATATTCATAATTCAATCATAAAATTAGTCCTAATATACTAGGACCTGAAACAAAAATGAAACAAAAACAATTTTAAATACTTGTCATCCAAATAATTAATTAAATTTAAAAAAAAAAGAACAAATGAACAATTTCTTCCATTCTAACTAAGAAAATTTACAACTTGCCTTCACTTACCCAACATCCATACCACCCTACTTCACCTAAACTCACTCACATCCAAACACTCTGAATACTGCCATCGTATATTGTTAATGGAAACATTCGGGAGAGAGTCCAGGTAAGCTTTAAGTAGCTTGCACTTAATCCCACTGATGCTTGTATTATGTGAATTATATGTGCATATTCAGTATCAATAAAATATCTAAAAAAAAAAAAAAAAACTTATTTAAGTAGACATTTGCAACAAGTGCTGATTTACGCCTATTTAAAATCTTTTTTGTACCTCGCCCGCTCGGCCCCGCATCGAGGGGATGAGTACCGTGGCCAGCTGCACAACTAGCATCAGACTGACTGTTCTTGGAAACCAGCGACAAGCAGTCACCTCCCTGTCAACAAATATGCTGATAGGCTTGCTGTGTTTCCATAAAAAGCGCCAATCAAGTTGAATTTTGTGCCGGATATGCCTCAAAACAGTGTGTCATGTGTGTGGACTTAAGCCTGATACCTGACAGGCTTGGGGCTTAAGTCATTTTTGGTGTTTTTATTGAATAGGGCTTAACTTTTCAGCTGGGTGGCTTATGTCAAAATCGGTCATTTTCGGGTTTAAGTCAGTTTATTGAAACACCCCCCAGGGCTCTGTTGCACTAACATCATGTTAATTTTAATTCTGAGAGTGGCCTTAAATACCATGGTTACAGTTGTAACATAATTTTTGTAACCACAGGGACTTACACATTCCTGAATCTTGACTGAAGCCCAGTGAGTAACTTTCATCACTTGTATGGCAGCTGACCCCTAATTGAAACTTTGGAGCATTTGTATGGAAATAACCTCATGGATTATAATGCTGAAACAGTGGATCAGAGATGGGAATTTCGGGATTATGGAACCCCTTGAGGTCAATTTAAGTAGCTGGGTAACAAAGAAATACAAAATCAACATTCAGTAATTATTTATGTTCCAGACATAGAGATTAAAGGACCACTTTTTTTATTAGGAAAACTGGTTTTATCCTATGGAATAATTCCTCGTAATTTAGGTATATGTTTAATTGTTCTTGTGCATCTATCTTGATTGACAGGCACTGGATGAGTGTGTGAACGACATGTTGGGTCATGTGAACAGACAGCTGGCAGAACAGCAGCTTAAGGCTTCACCACCTGAAGCTAACAGAGCTGACCTACTCATCTCTACACCGTAAGTACTCATCAAGGTACTCACATTATATCTGGTCATCTCACTGTAAATACTCACCTAGATACTTACAATATACCTGGTACTCACAAAGATACATTATATATGGACATCTCACTCTAAGTACTTACAAAAGTACTCACATTATATCTGGTCATCTCACTCTAAGGACTCACAAAAGTACCCAAATTGTAACTGCATGGTCATCTTATTGTAAGTACTCACCAGTGTACTTACATTATATCTGTACCAGGTACTCACTTATATCTGGTCATCTCATCACCACAAGTTCTCACATAAGTACTTAACTTTTGGGAATCTCTGTTAATTATAAAAACTCACAAAGAACTTTGGGTTATCTCCACACCATATATACAACAAAAAGGTACATAGATCTCTGTACTGTAAGTACCCACACAGGTAATCAACTTTTGTTCACTTAGGTACTTAACCACTAATGAAGGCACTCATCTACTGGTCATAAGTGAGTACCGGTACACACAAGGATAGTCAACTATGTCCATATGTTTAGGATTCACAATGGTACTCAACTTCTGGTCAACTCAGTACTAAGTACTTACAAAATACATAGATTAATTATGGTCATATTTGGTAAGCTTCAATGCTTTCTGTATGATGTGGATCTAAAACCAAAAAAAAAAATGATTATCTTTTTAGATGACTGGATTGTATTTACTGTAATCTTACCTTGGTTTGTGCATGTTTTCCAGGGAAGGCCTCAACAATATCACCATTGTTTTCAATTCTGCTGAGAAAAAGACTTTGTGGGAATCGTCATTAAGTGAAGCAAAACAAAAATTATGTGAGTAATCCTGAACGACTGTTAATTCTGAATGTAATGTTGTGTCTGGGTCATTGTTTGCCACCCTAATATAAACACGGAACAGAAATGAATTTGTGACATGACAACCAATTTTAATTTTTTATATGAGAATCTGAATGGTGTATCTCTTGACTTGGGAGTCACTACCATTTAAACTTCCAGACTATTATTGTAGTTGCCATTGGTTATTACAGGTAAACCAAAATTATGACAAATCTTCTACAGGTTTTTGGTTTGTTTCCTATTAAAATTCCCTCACATGTAGAGCATATGCATAAGTAAAGAATATGTTTAAATATTAATTGGTTTTTAAACATTGAAAGGTTTACTTTTTATTGATTTATAGATCATTATAATGGCAATAAAGGGGTTGATTAAGCATCTTTTCAGTATATCAAAATTCTGTATTATCTATAAATTGTATTTAAAGCGTGTACTTTCATTTTTATTACATAGCCTCTACAACAGACAGATGTCCTCCAGAGTTTCAGCAGGCCCTCCCCATCACCAAGACGAGGGCAGGCATGCAGGTCAGTAGAAATGAGGTCTTATGACAAAGCTGTGAATCTGACCTGATCATTTGAAATAGTATTTAATTTTAAAAAAATATGACTTCAGTCTTTAGATGTTTCAAATCTGTAGTTATTGGTATATTGAGACATGTTCAAGAAATAATGACAGGCAGGCTAGTAGGTGTTCATACTTTATGATGAGAGTTAGGTCTGATGTTTTTTAAATAACAGTTTTGGTACCCTCAGCTAGTGTGCAGTAACAGGTGTTTAAATGTGTTTCATTCTTGCATTAGAGCAGAGCTGAATGCCTCTCTGTCCTGCATAAAATTATAAATTTACTTGGAAAATATATTAGTGCTAATGCTGATTTAATCTACATACTGAATTAGGAATAAAAAACTTTAATAAGCTACATTTTGTGATTAATTACACAATTTTCATGTATTTTCTTAGTTTTCATGTGCGAGTCCTATCGATGGGATGAATGCTGTTCAGAATCGCGAAGTCTGGGTATGCAACAGTGATGGTTATGTTGGCCATATTTGTCTCCTGAGTCTGCAGCCGGATCCCATTGTCACATTAAACACACCTGTACCTGGCTGTAATTCCCGCATCCTATGTATATGTGCAGTACCTACATTCCAACCTTTCAAACGGTAAGTTGGAACCAAACAGGGGTTCTCACTTCTCTAGTCTAACAGTAGAGGGCACATTTGATCTTTACACTGGCAAACAAGAGCAACAGCAACTGTGTCCTGTCGCAACTTTTTATATTTTGTGGGCTTGTTCAACAAGTCGCTGACATTACACAGAGCTAACAACACAAGAAAATGGTGAACACATAACAACTTTACTACGCATACGCAGTGCTAAAGGCAAAATACAGATGGTGCCACATACTACTGATATGTGAGAATAACCCAGACATTTAAGTGTAAGAAATGTCCACAAGATAGGGCCACCAGCTTGGTCATATATAAAAAATTCACTTTATGACAGAGCAGCATGATCTCTAAGCCAGTGAGCATGCATCATTATGCCCCTGTCTGGATGACAAACTGCTCATAATTTATGGGTCAGTTAAATATATTTAGCAGTCAGTGATTAAAAAAAGAAACTAAAGAATTTCTATGTAAATCAGTCCAATACACAGTGTTTTTTTTGTTTCGGAAACAATGCAGCATAAAAAAATTTTACATTTACTGGGGGTCAGCTTTAGAGTTTAATCATAATATTTACTTGTGATATACAAACAGTATATTTATAGATTTTTTTTTTACGTCTGATGAAACTACTGTCTTTTAAGTTGTGGACAGGAAATCTTAAGGCATAACCATAATGTTCTATTGATACCCTTACAACACTGTAGTTTCTCCTACCCTTCATATTCTCGTAAACAGTCAAATTCTTTGTTATCTTTCTTGACAGGACTGGCAGCGGTCGTAAACAGTCACAAACTCACTTGCCTCGGGAGGTGCCAAGCATTCAAGTTCAAGGGTCATCTACGTCATCACATGATGACGATGATGAAGATGGATACATCTCTGACTCAAGCATGTCATCAAGTGATGAAGATGTCATGCCACTAAAAGTACCAACAGGTATGTAAGATGTCATAACACTAAAAGTACTTACAGGTATGTAAGATGTTATACCACAAAAAGTACCTACAGGTATGTAAGATGTAATACCACTAAAAGTACTGTCAGGTGTGTTAGGTGTCATAACACTAAAAGTACCTACAGGTATGTAAGATGTAATACCACTAAAAGTACCTACAGGTATGTAAGATGTAATACCACTAAAAGTACCTACATGTATGTAAGGTGTCACACCACTAAAGTACCTACAGGTATGTAAGATGTAATACCACTAAAAGGACTGACAGGTATGTAAGGTGTCACACCACTAAAGTACCTACAGGTATGTAAGATGTAATACCACTAAAAGGACTGACAGGTATGTAAGGTGTCACACCACTAAAGTACCTACAGGTATGTAAGATATAATACCACTAAAAGTATGGACAGGGTTGTAAGGTGTCACACCACTAAAAGTACCTACAGGTATGAAAGGTGTCATAACACTAAAAGTACCTACTGGTAGTGGTGGGCCGATCATCGAGTTTTATCGAAAGTCAGTCGGTTTGCTGCCACTTTCAAGCACTCGATTACCAAAGGCAACTATCGATTGCATCATAATAATGATTGTTTTCTTTCCAAAATGCCTTTTAGTTGTAGGCAAAAATGATTCTTCCATTTTGTACCACATTCCGCGCTTCATATAATGAGTCTGTGTTCCCAAATAACTTCCGTATGTAACTGAGTATGACACAGTAGATGCGAGAATGGAGGACTTATTAAACTTATTATCTGTGAACTTGCAGGGAGCTGCAGAATTGGCGGAGAGTTTTCTGTGGAGATGTACATTGCAAAATATGGGTGGGAAGGCGTTAAATTCCTCCATAAATTCTCCAGGTCTATGCCAATTTTGCGAGATTTCTTAGAAATAATCTATTCAACCGATGCCAGGTGCCGCTGTTTAGGCCGTTCTTAAAAAATTCTTTTTGTGGGGCAACCCGACCGGTCGAGTATTTGAATTTTGACTGGAATTTTATTTTGACTAGTTTCCAATTTTTTGGTATGATCTGCCCAAAGCGCACCTTGGCCCGTAAAATCTGCCTTCATGTGCTAGAAAAACAGCCCTTCTATAGGCCTAACATTCTTAGATGCTCTTAATTTCCATAATGAAAGATATCACCCGATGTTACAGATCATTTAATGTGATCCTTAAAATTAGTCTGATTGTGTCTATATACGTGGAAGATCATTACACTCATGCGCGAGAGGAGAATACCTGCCGGGGTAAATGCAGGTACAGTTTCAGAGATAATTGCATATTTTTTTGATAATTGCATATATTTGTCTGAACTGATTAATAATTGAAAATCAGTCGGTTTGCTCAAACCGATGATTGATTATGAAAAAGGAACCGACTCCAACCACTACCTACAGGTATGTGAGGTGTCATACCACTTAAAGTACCTACAGGTATACAAGGTGTCATAACACTAAAAGTACCTACAGGTTTGTAAGGTGTCACACCACTAAAAGTGCCTTCAGGTATGAAAGGTGTTATAACACTAAAACTACATACAGGTATGCCAGGTGTCATAACACTAAAAGTACCTACAGGTATGCCAGGTGTCATAACACTAAAAGTACCTACAGGTATGCCAGGTGTCATAACACTAAAAGTACCTACAGGTATATAAGGTGTCATAACACTAAAAGTACCTACAGGTTTGTAAGGTGTCACACCACAAAAAGTACCTTCCGGTATGAAAGGTGTTATAACACTAAAAGTACCTACAGGTATGTAAGGTGTCATACTACTTAAAGAACCTACAGGTATGCAAGGTGTCATAACACTAAAAGTACCTACAGGTATGCCAGGTGTCATACCACTAAAAGTACCTACAGGTATGCAAGGTGTCATAACACTAAAAGTACCTACAGGTATGCCAGGTGTCATAACACTAAAAGTACCTACAGGTATGCCAGGTGTCATAACACTAAAAGTACCTACAGGTATGCAATGTGTCATACCACTAAAACTACATACAGGTATGTAAGGTGTCATAACAATAAAAGTCCCTACAGGTATGCAAGGGGTCATAACACTTAAAGTACCTACAGGTATGCAATGTGTCATACCACTAAAACTACATTAAGGTATGTAAGGTGTCATAACACTAAAAGTACCTACAGGTATGCCAGGTGTCATAACACTAAAAGTACCTACAGGTATATAAGGTGTCATAACACTAAGGGTACCTACAGGTTTGTAAGGTGTCATACCACTAAAAGCACCTGTAGGTATGCAAGTTGTCATACCACTGAAAATACCTCTAGGTATGCAAGGTGTCATACCATTAAAAGTCCTACAGGTATCTAGGGTGTTAACTATTAAAATACCTACATATATGTAAAATATCATACCACAAAAGATACCCACACATGGTGAAGATGTCATACCACCAAAAGTACCTACAGGTTCATACAGTGTCATACCTCTTAAAAGAAGACGTCATACTCTCAAAGTAGAAACAGGTATGAAATAAGTATGCACAGTTCTGTAAAAGGTAATAACATGTAAGTATAGGTATATAAGTGTAATGTGTACCTACAGGTACAACCTTTTAGGTATTTGATGAGTGCCTACAGGTATGTAATGACTACTCCGATAGGTATGTAATGAGTACTTGTACGTATGTAATGATACCATTTAGAGTACAGAAAGGTATATACTCAATTTTCACTTGCTATCTCTGCAGATCCATGAATTATAAGTCATTTTAATTCTGAATGAATAGTATGGGCTTAGCAATTTATGCACAAAGCTGTGGGCCTACATTCAGCCATCTGCTTCAACATGTTTCAGTTTGTGTTGCAGTCCCTGAGCAGCTTTTAAATATTATAAGGAGGAAATGCCTATAAACATGGAAATGCTTCCTGTTATCTGAGAGAGTTGTGTCCAGAGTGTCTGCCATGGAACAAGAACATATTGTCCTTCTGGTCATGGCTTCATGGGATAATGTACCATTGTACCTGTGTGGGGTGTCTTGCCAACTCTTGAATAATGACTAAACTGAAGCTATAAAAATATCAGTAGTGTGTAAATAATTCAAATTGTGATTATAGATACCTTTTTATGTAGCTTTTATGGTCTGTGTTAAATATTGAAGCGACTTGCGAAACTGTTAAAGACTTTGTGCTCACACACATTTGACACTCTGCTTTGATTATTCATCAGTTTAAATGATATTTGAGTAAAAGTGCTAAATTTAATAGAATAACTGAATTTATGTTCACAACCATGCATTATACAGTTACATGTGTGTGAGGTTTATCCAAATCAAAATAGTTTTGCTATGCTGTATTGGTAAATTTAACCTTTGACAGTTTAATTAAACAATTTCTTTTTAGATAAACAAAAGGGGAGTTCAAGGACACGCAGCACCTGGTAGCTTATTTACCATAAAGTTGCTCTTATAAACTGACATCACTTATAAGTCAAAGTGGATTTGAAGGGAGAAAGTAAGGGAAAATTTTTTGAGCCCACTGAATCTGAGCAGGCCAGAGCTCACAACAGATAAGTAAACAATAACAATTGTAAAGCATCTGTTAAATGATGCATCTGAAAATACATTTGTGTGCATGGTTGACCAGCCACAAGCAACCACTAACTCTTCTTGTTGTACAGGTAACATCCCCTTGTAGTGAAGATAATATCATGAGTCGTCACATGGTCTTTAACTGAAAGTGAAACCATCCACCCCCTCGCAGAGTTATACTGTTGTGAGTCTGATTCTGTGCAGTGTGGCTTATTAAAACCTTTTTTACAGATGATCCAGGTAGAAGGTCAAGGTCACACTCACCTACTCCATCACAGAGCAACATGCCTGAGGGTCCTGTACAGGATCCAGAAAAAAGTACGATGTGGCTTGGCACGGAGGATGGCTGTATCCACCTACTACACAGTACAGACAATATCAAGACCACCAAGAACAGGATCAAGATCCAGCATAACGCTGGTGTCTTGTGTATTATCTACTTGGACCAGAAAGTGTTTGTTTCCCTTGCAAACGGAGATCTAGTCATTTATTATAGGACACAGGAGGGCACATGGGACATAGACAATCCTCGCAAGTTGTCATTGGGTAACGCAACCAGCCCTGTCAATAAAATGCTCTCAGTCATGGGTAAACTGTGGTGTGCATGTCAGAATGACATCTTGGTGCTGAACCCAGTCAGTTTAACAGTCGAGGTAAGTGGAATTTTGGTTATCAGGTACTAATATCAAATTAAATCAATATATTATACATGGCTGCTTAATTTAAGACTAAAAATCAAAATTTTAGGTCAATCTTGTCAGGCAAAGGAAGTTTCCAGTGAAGCATCTCCCTCAGAGTCCTATAGTACATTGAATGTACACTAGGTGATGCTGATGAGCACTAAGCTGTAACCTTAAATAACAATATATGCAATTTTGAGGTCTATAATGCATTTGAAATTATATGATAATCATATTTATTCTAATTATTTGATCCTCATAATAATTTAACCACCAACATTTTGGCAGGCAGTTATATTCGAATTTTCTCTCTTTTTTTTCACTGCCAGATACATTTTTTGGGTAAGACCTAAATATGATGTGGGTAGAGGGCAGAGGACAGGGATTTTCAACAAAATGCCTGTTTTATTAACCAAAAGTTATCATTTGTCAAACTTGTATAGAGGGATTTTGTAAGCCTTCTGATATCATGTTTCAAGTAATACTTCTGTGTTTTATTTTCCTGCAGCATTCATTTAATGCCAGTCAGGAGAACAAAAAGTCCATTGCCTGCATGGCTACATCAGGGCTTGGGGTTTGGCTGGCAGCACAGGGAAGCTCTAAGGTCCTGCTTTTCCATGCCAAGACCTATGAGTGTATTATGGATGTCAGCATTGCTCAGGCTGTTGCACAGAAACTACAGTGTATGTATATTTATTAACACTAAGTATGTGCCTAAAATTCCTAAAAAAAAAAGTCAATCTGTTTCAAATGCAAATTTCGAGGACTGAAGAGTTACATTTCAGAAAAAGTTATGAAAAATCATAAAAAATATTAAATTTTATTACTGATAGAGATTTTCATAAAATGCCTTTTTTTCAAAGATTCTCAAATAAAAACCTAACATACCATGTTACTATCCCAAATATACATAATTTGATGGGCTTCAGAGTTTAATTTACTTAGTTTATAGAAAAATGGTTCAATTCTTTCTGCAGCTGCTGATGACATAATTCGACAACATAAGACAGCCTGTCTCCGCATCACATCACTGCTGGTGTGCAAGGACCTGTTGTGGGTGGGAACCAGTGCTGGGGTCATCCTGACACTGCCAATACCAAAGCTTAGTACCTCATCGGAGAAAACCAACCTTTCAACATCAGGAGTTGTAGGTATGTATGATTAAATTATAAATGTTTACATTTAATATTTTTTCTTTGACTATGACTGGTACTATGGAGGGGTTCTAATCAAATCTTCTGGCTTGGAGTAGCATAACCACTTGGTAAGGTCCTACTCCATTAAATTGAAATTTTTCTTCTTTTTTTTGTCTCCATTATGGCCCCTATCTGTTAATTCTGCTCTTTTCTCTGAACCTGTTACTTATTGCACACTTCACTTCTACATATTTCAGTGTTTGACTGCAGAGGATTAATTCAGATGGCTCACCAGTAGTTCAGGAATACCCTAGACTTGCATGCATCTTGTTTGCACCCAGAGTCCTGACTTGTTGATTTTGACAGAAATTACAATTAATTGTATTGTCCAAAATATTTTGATTGTCAGAAAAGATACTACCGTTTCTATTTTCTGGCTATTATCTCTCAAATAATTTTGTAACTTTTTAGCGAACCTGTGAGCTTATGCAACGGTGTGGAGTCGTCTGTCGTGCGTTGTCTGTCGTGCGTCGTCTGTATGTTAACCATAGCTGTCTCAAAAACGACAGGAGCTAGCATCACCAATATTTTTTGCAAATAATCAGTCATCCAAAAAACTATATCAGATTTTGTTTATTTTTTTTCTAACTGCATTTTCTTAGATTTTATAGGGAAAAAGCTAAAAAGGCTTTAAAAATCTTCTTCTCCAAAACTGTCCATCCAAATTGTCCAATATTTAACAGAAATGATCCCTGGAACAATCTTTCTCAAGTTTGTTCGAATGGTTCCAGTTCGGAGATTTTTGGCCGAGATACAGGAGGTTGAACTTTGTTAACTGTGCAAAAAAGCATATTTAAATTTAAATCTCACCAAATTTTATGCCAATGTTGGTCACATAGGTCATATCTGAAATTGAGGTATTGGTGGGGCCACCTGCATCGGCCTTTTTTGTACAGGGTCATCAGTGCCTGTATCACACTGAGGGCTACAAAAAATCTTCTCTTCTGAAACCATATAGCCAAAATGTTTAATATCGCACTGAAATGATCCTAGGGTAGTGCTTTCTGAAGTTTGTTCAAATGGTCTCTTTTCAGTGACTTTTGGCTAAGTTATGGGAAGCTGAATTTAGTCATATGCCATAACAGCCCATTTTAGCTCAGTGGCTACAAAGATCTTCTGATGAAAAACCACTGGGCCAAATTCCTAAATCTCACACATTAATTATCCTCAGATGTTGATAATTCAAGTTTGTTCAAATGGTTTTGGTTCAGTGCTTTTTGGCCGAGTTATGGGAAGCTGAACTTAGCCTGTTTGCTGTATCGTCCTATATGAGTTATAAACCTGCGAAACGTTTTTTCATCTGCCACTGAAGCCAGTTTGTTAAATATTTTACAAGAATAATTCCTACAATAATTCTTATAATAATTGTCATTAATGGTTCCACATGAATGATTTTTGGCTGAATTATGGAGATTGAATTGAGTCATTTTACCATATATGTTAGCTGTGTGATGTTGTTACCTCTAACCTGGCACCAGTTTATCAGCATCTATTACATCATGCCACTAGACATTTAGATTTCAGGTTATCTTTGGTAAATATTGACAAGAAAGTTTTTTTAAAAGCTTTTAAAAAATTTAGATTTATGATTTAAGTTATTCATCATACCAGGCAATGTTACAATCATGGATATTCAGCTCTCTGTGGCTATATAAAGACAACTGTACGTGGATTATAAATTATTGGTATCCCTACTCAACTTAATTCAAGAATTTGCCATCAGTGAGATGTAGCTGTATTTCAATTTTGCATTCACTATGCATCCGTAATAATTTTACATATATTCCTGATTTCTTTTTTATAAAAAGTCAGCTGAAAAGCATTTTGTATCGGGAAAATAAATTTCAAAGTTATTTCAAGTATGAACCACTTTTGTGTTAAGATGGCAGCACTTGGTTTATCATTGGCAGATTGCCAGTGCCTTGATGTTGGCCATTAGCCAAGATGTTGTCAGCTCTATAAATAGTTTTGGCACAGTGCCAGGATTGGAAGAAGTGCAGCCAGGTATAGGTCTAGAGTTCACCCAGTACAGTAGCTGCATTTTATCTATAGTTTGGCATACTGCTCACTGCATCATATTTGGCACCAAACTTCAGCCTGAATCTATTTATAGCTTTGGCAGACTGCCAATTGTGTCAGATTATGCAACAGGTCAAGAGTTCACTCAGTGCAGCCAGGTACAGGTCAAAAGTTCACTGAGTCTAGCCAGGTGCAGGTCAAGAGTTCACTCAGTGCAGTAGCTTGAGGCAGCAAATTGTCACAGGTCACTGGGGGCAACTGCCTTACTCACCTAAGCCTTGTCAGCCCAGTGCATCAAACTCTTGGGAAGTTTGATGTATTGGACTGATATTTTGACCTGTCTATGCGTCTTTGATGGTATTCTCATATACAAGACAGGTGGTGCCACATACATTGACTTTTGCACAGTGTATGTGCCTGCTTATTTTTACGGAGGAATTTGATATACCAGCCTGAAATTTGGCATATTTATACATATCAAATAGCTTTTTCGTATACAAGACTGGTGGTGACACCTACAGTAATTTTTGCACAGTGTGTGTCCCTGCTTATTTCTCAGGAGGGGTTTGATATATCAGTCTGAAAATTGGCATATATGTATATCTCTGATAGCTTCGAAGTATACAAGACTGGTGGTGCCAGCTACAATCGTTTTTGTGTTGTGTGCACCCATGCCAGAATTTCAGCAGTGATATTTGTGTTATTGTTTCTTATTCAAAATGTTTAGAACTTGCATTGTTCATATACATGAATAGTAATGGTCCAGCATTGAAGCAGGTTCGCATTAGGCCTGTAGGCCTTGTTAAATGTATATATCAGCTGTAAGTTTCTCCATAACTATTCTCTTGTTTCTGAATACCACAATCTGTCTTATATATCAGTGAGGTTTTTTTATGAATCTGTTCCACTTTGTAGCATGCATGATGCAACATATTAGTAGTGTCTTCATAATGTTTTGTATTGCAGGATTGCTGCAGGGTCACACAGGACATGTACGTTTCCTGACCGCAGTAGATATCACATCAGGATCTACGCCAGCATCAGGGGCAGTGCCAAAACGGAGAGCTTCAGTCACTGCACACTCTGTTTCTATGGCAACCAAGATGCTTGTCATTAGTGGAGGAGATGGTTTTGAAGATTTCAGAAATGGGTCCAATGTAGAGACAGCTGGAAAAGATGACAGTACCAATCACTTATTGTTATGGCAAGTGTGACTTTCATGAAGCATTCTCCAGATGGTTGCAGGCAAAGTTTCAAACACTTGTAAGGAGATAGGGCTTCTTAACTCATAATGTGACCATGCAGGCTATGGGCACAAATGAGGAAAAGAAAGAGAATATCTGGGAACACGAGTAAACAGTGCAACTCAAGGCAATCCCAGTTCTAACTCCAACAACAGGAAGCATCACTCCACTTCTGACATCAACAGTATCATCATCTCACTTCTGACAAAAACAATTTATATCCTACTTATGACACAAGCAAGAAAATTCTTCCAACTTCTGACACCGGCAAAAAATAACATCCCACTTCTGACACCAACAATTGGTGCCATGTGGAAAATCTTCCTGGTGGGGTACCTTTGTAATCAGTGACTTCAAAATGGCTTTTGACTAAGCTGCCTGTCAATGGTCTGTTGTGCAGGAGTTTTGCAGTCAAAATGAATATTACCATTGGTAAGAGAACAATTACCAGGTGTAACATCATGAAGAATAATGTTAGAAGCAACAATGAATTACTATTCTTACAACTTTAGAGTTAAACATGAGTTTACATTCATGAAGTATGGTATTTTGCATAGATCATTTATTTCCTTTTTGGGTTTCATGTGCTATTTTGTATTAAATATATTCTTCTACTTCTTTTATAAGTTTAAAGTAATGCAGATTTATATGTTGTGCAGACGTTACTTGCTCACAGAGTTGAATTTACAAAATCAGAAAATTGCTCCATAGAAGGTTCTACCCAAGTTATTGTTGTTCCTCATTGGGCGAAGTGTTGATTGAGAAATCATACCAGTTCTTTAGACAGTCTGGTTTTGAAATGCATATGGGTGACAACTGATATCCCCACCTACTGGTGTGTTATAAATGTTGACATCACAACAGAGAGACTGGCTATGTTTATGGTGCTTATGCCATCAGCACAGATATTTAGACTGCAGAATAATATGTTATCTTTTGCAGTTTAATTATTTCCTCCTTTTTTGGAGGCGTTTGATTTTTTTCAAACAGTTTTAACAACATTAGTGTAGAGGTGCACTTGTTTAGACTACATAAGATGGTTAAAAAGTAAATAACGAATATATGTCTATTAATTTTTAAAATGTCAGACCTTCACTCTGACTTGTGACACCAAAGTAGAAGTAGTTAAGTTTTACATATTAATTCAGTTCGTGTGCAATTTATTGATTTGATTGATATTCAGTATCAACGAAATAAAGACTAAGTTATTAACGAAACAGTTATATAGACATGGTAATGATGAAAATTTGGCGAATAGAAGGATAACCTGCAAGAATGTCAATTTACCTAGCACAATTCTAGTAGCTTGGTACAGGAAGTCTAACGGGTGAAATTTCTGAAAATTTTAATACTTTAAATAATTATAGAAGCTCAGGACAGGGTAATTAGTGTTCAGTTTATGCTTCCCCTTTCCTTTCTGGTAAATGCGTTAGTCTAATCTTGAAACACTCATAAATATTTTGTACAATTTTAAGCACTTTCCTGTAATTTTGACGTAACGTTACTCATTCACTTCTTATTATACACACCTCATAAACTGTACTAGTGTTAAGAGCCTATAAACTTCATATTCCTGTATTTTGGCATGTTGTGTCTTATTTATTGACCTTATTTGGGCCTAATATCTAGGTGTAAAGGTTTCCTCAAAACCCAGTGAGCTTGTGGGAGAAGTGAGGTGAAGTTTTTACCCTACCTACAAATATGTGCACCTCAAAATAATGGAACATGTCATGTTTGCTGATAAGCTCAGTGCGTTTCGAGATTAAGAATCGACAGGTACAGAACCTTTCAACAGCTACTGTCCAAATAATGAGGAAGTTGCTCGAGGGGTTTTATTTAATGGGTTAGCAGATTCCATGACTGTAAAAAACAAACGGATATTTTTTAGGAATAGTCTTGATGTAAAGGACGATGGACCAACCTTTTACTGACTTGCAAGTATCAGATTCCATGACTGTAAAAACCAAACGGATATTTTTAAGGAATAGTCTTGAGGTAAAGGACGATATACCAACCTTTACTAACTTGCAAGTCCCCCCCCCCCCCCCCGTCATCATAAAGCAGTCGGCATTTACTTGAATCTGTAAAAGAGTGTAAATGTTGTAACCTTACTGAGAACTCACAAGTGTCTGACTTTTTTACATTTTCTAGATCTTTTTCCGTTCGTCGGACTCTGTGGAAATCGCGAAATTGATATCTTTACGACCTGCTTTTGAACAGAACACGCGATATTTTAAGGTTATGACGTATTCTGAATCTATTAGAATATAATATTGTAATCACATGGAAGCCGTTAAAGTGCACCGTTTACAAAACCAAACGTTTTTACAACACTTTAAGTTTTTGTATCGTACAGGTTGGCTTTTAATACAAATCAAGTGTTCAGTTTGTACAAATATTATATCAATGTGTGTGCAACTAAAGTATCAAAGTCAACGGCATTGAGTTTATGGCAAGACCAAATGTAAGGAACACCGCACAGACCACAGTACTACCAAATGAGTTGGTTGTTGGTTCGTTAATGAAATACAAGATAGATATACAAAAAAAGTCGGATTAAATCCGCATGGGCATCGGACCCATGATTCCGATTGCCGGTCCGATTTCTGTGTATTCATGTTTACAATGAGCCAGCATGGCTATTCCTACATCTCTCTTGTTGATTCATTGTGTTTTGTGTTTAGAAGCAAGTCACATGTACATATACGAGTGGCAATATCATACACTATTGTCTGTTCCATACAAGGGTGCTCATTGGAGTTTTCTTTGTATAAAGTTGGCGGCTAACTTCCAGGTAAGATGCAAAGAAAGATTGAAGTATAGACTCAACCAAATAGAATAAAAATGATTTTAGAAATGCAGTCAATTCAGTGTCTTAGAATATCTCGATCCCTTTGATAATCGTCAAGGCCATTCATTGGTTACACGCAAATATAACTTAGTTAAAAGCTGCGTGTTTTCTCAGCGTGATACATATTTTAAAAAAATACTGTTAAATTTGGAGTTTGCAGCGAAAGGAAGATAACACTTCACCTGACCACGAGAGCCAAAATAAACCAGTTGTAAAATGGATGTTTATTATTGTCTTGAAAGGGTTCATCTAATATAAGGTCTTTAGTCCCTTATTCAGCATAATGTTATATTATTTGATGATATTTACGTGTAAGAGGATGATCCCCAAATATCAATGGGCTCTCGCTGGTGAAATATACTTAAAGATTGCCCGGTTTTCTTATAGACAAGACGTGTTCAATTGCTGATGCATCTTTGTAGGTCAGGGAATGTACGTTACAGATGCTTCTGCTCTGGCTTTCAGTATTTCATCCGGCAAAGCAGAGATCAGGAAAAAATTAAATTTACGTTCACTTTTGCTGCAGTGCCTTTAAAATTATGCAGGAAAGACGTGTTATCATTCACCGTGTGTATGACTCACAAGCACAAATATTAAGGCCTTGACCGTACATATGAGACTGTTATATTGCGTTATTTGTACCTCATTAGAATCAGCTATCAAAATGAAGCAGGTCACTCGGGTCACAGTTTTTTACTCTGTCATGCTTGCATGCCAGTTTTAGCATAATCCTATTTCTCCAATATTTGGTCAGTTTAACATATTTTACAGACAAACGTATTGTAGAACTTTGTTATCCTTTTCCTCTTTTTCAACATAGTGTTTGTGGTAGGTCATATAAGGTCACCTTGAGTACAACTAATGAACAGCCAGTGTTCCATCCTCAACGACTTGACCTCTGTCTGCATGCCGCCTTGCAATATGGTGTTATTTATTCATGCAATAAATTAGTGCAACAGTTTATATGGTGCGTTTTATTTTTGTCTTACATATTATTTGTATTGGTAATTTTTAGTTACAAACTGATCATCCGTAAGCTAATTTCGGCCAATGTGTCATCCGCATTCAAGTTATCGACCCAAAGACAATAAAGTGTCTTTCTTTGGATAATGCCAATGAAGTATATAATTGTTCCTCAGACTCGGAGAACAAAAAAAAAAATGATTTTTGGTCGGTTTTTTCGGTCGAGACACGATACATTATTTTTTTGCAAGATTGTCATTAAAACACAAATATTGCTTGAATTACTGAAATGGAACATATGTTCAACACAAATTATTAAGGAAAGAATTCTTTTAGGGAATACAGACGAGCATTATTAAGGACATGATCGTTATTTGCAAAACGAAAACACGAAAAACAAAGATCCACGAACAACAGAATTGGTGAATTTCATGGAGCAACTAATGATTGTTACCTTTGTTGCATTATTATTTGGTTTTAATGTACGCATCGTTGACGCGGATGAGAATGAACCAGTCGTAAACTATAACCTAAACGGACAACTCCAGCTGCTGCATGAGGGCAAAATTAGAGAAAAACTAAAGTAATATTTTCGACATACGGTTATTCTGGTATAGTCAAGTTATTTAAATTTAAATCAAGTTTACTTATAACAATTTCATCTAGAAGGCTGTGTATCCTACTTTTAAAGGAGATTCAAACTCACGATTTACTGTTTAATAACATCCGATCATAGCCACGTAGTGCCTGTATTAATAAGCTCACTGAACCGAGGTTCAATTCAGTTTGCAGTTTTAAAGACCTTGTACACGTCCACTCTACCGATTGATCAAAGTGGTTTTTTTAATGGATATATCTCATAAACGGTATGAGTAATTAAATTAAGGTTAAATTATGTTTTAAGAATTCCTTTTGGATTGCTGAAAGGATTTATGGGCTACTACACGAACATACTTGAAAGCGTTTAATATATTTGAAGTAGTTATGAATAATTATAATAATTTTCATAATTGATTTTTAGAGGCACTACTTTATGAATTATCGATACACTTTTAATATGACAACCTTCTAATGCTCTGCATAAACCTTCATGGGTTGTACCTTCCCTCCTAGATCAGAATAATAGGTCCTGAAATATCAGTGAAATATCTCCTTTAGAATGGCATCGTCCCTCACATTAGACTTCCCTTGTTTATTTACATTTAACACAAATGCAGGCTTCTGTTACATCAGCCCATGCATACAACTATTAAATCCCATCGAATATCACTTGAAACAATTTTTATTTGAACCTCGCAGCATAACCAACCTTTAAGAACCATCGATTAATATCAAGTGATTTCAGATGTCCATAGCACTTAAACCTTCCCTGTTACACATGCACAACTGTAGGGCGATTACCACTTGAAATACTGTTTTATTTGAACCTCGCAACATAACCAACAGTTATTAACCATCACTTAATATCAAGTGTTGTCTAGTTCTTACGTACTTAAAACTTCCCTGTCACATTTTGTGGTTTATGTGTGTTAAATGTCTCCTTACAGCCTGAACAGTAACATAGCGCCAGAGTTCTACCATTCCAGAAACCACAAATTCCTTCCTTAATAATATAAGCTTAATCGTATTTTTATTTTTGCCTCCTTCAAATGAATGCCCATGTTATTATTCCTTATTAACCAGTTGCCATTCGTTAAGAAGACAGAAAATTGCTTCCTGATGTTGGACCCTCGGATTCTACCTGGAAGGCGAACAAAGGGTCACCAAGCGCAGTCATCAGCCTGAGCCAGAATGTGTTCCTCCGCTCAAGTTGTTTGGGCCATATTAAGTAACTCTGTGTACTTAGGAGATATTCTAGTCCTGCTGTCAGGCGACCACGTGGCAAGGATTCTGGAGGGACAAGTAACACGCAGATCACCTTGGACAAAAATTCTCCGCAAGCCATGTGTAACTCAAAGTCCAGGTGTTCTTCTCGTAGCGAGTTTGGAGATATAACAAGAATGACCTTTCGGCTTTTTTCAAACGAATCCTTGATGTTGTTAAGTATGGGCTTGCCCACTATAAAGTCTCTTTCATTAACACATAATCTGTATGTGTGTTTCTCCTCCAGATAGTGACAAAGCTGGTATACGACCCAATCTGCGTCTCGCATGCTGTAACACACGAAGGCGTCATATGAAACTTCGTCATTGATCTGTTCCCGACGAGGTCTCCTGAAATTCGCTATAATCCTATACCAAAGGTAAATCAGTGACCACTTAGCTAAACAAATAACACTAGTGACACAAATGAATCCTAAATACATAGCAAATGCAACATATGCTCCGAAACAACAGCAGTTATCGAACTGTTTGTCAGTAATGTTGTGGAAAAACGCCACCTTTTCACCCTTGGAGAACCTGTTGTAACAATAAAGTCCTTCAACTGTGATTGTGTATTTTTCATGTGCATGCAGTACCCATTCACATGACATTTTAGTATCACAAGAACACTCCATTGTATTATCCTTCAGATAAACAGTAAAATTTTTCTTTAATTCCCAATCATCCCTTACTTTATCCGGTATGTCAACGATCGAGTTATCACTCAAGTCCAGGTATTTTAGATTTTGGTTTTTACTAATAATGAACCTGATTTCGGAGAGTTTGTTGTGATTAAGAGATATGTGCTCCAGCGAAGGAAAATGGGCAAATGTGTTTCGGTGAATATAAACTAAATAGTTCCCGGACATATCAATGTGGGTAAGCCTGGGCATGTCCATATTCTTTTCCAGGTGTTGATATGAAGTCTTGTTAGTCAAGATTTCATCCAGATAACTCCTGGCAACGTTTAAACATGTCAAATTTTGCATTTTCCTGAACTGACTGCCTGACGTGTATACTTCCCTCGATGTGTCGAGGTTAAGTTCCAGCAGGGAAGGAAAATTCCAGTCATCGCCGAACAGAGTGGTGTCAAGCCAACTGTGTGACATGTTTAAATATTTTAGAATGTTTTCCCCAACGATTCTCGGACGACAGAACATGAAAGGATGCAGGATCATGTTACGATGACTGATGTCAAGTACCTCCAGTTTTGGTGGAAAAGTCACATCGTAGTAGCATTTTTTCACCAAATATGATTTTATCGGGCTCCTGATGTCTCTCGGGCTTCGTGTTTTCAGGTCAGACAAAAATACATTGGGTTTCCCAGAGAATATTATAAAGTTCTGGTAACTGAAGTTGAAATATTTAAGTTCTGTCATGTATGATAAATTAAGCATTAGCAAGTCAAAATCCCCGCCAGTGATGACGTTGTATGATATATCTAAATGTTCAAGTCGTCTGAGTGAGCAGAGAACCTTGGGTCTGATGCTGACGATCATGTTGTTCGCCAAATCTAAATAAGACAAATTTTCCATTGCTGGACCTCTGAAAAAGGCGGGTGCAATGGTCCATAACACACCGTCTGGATATATACCGTTGACAAACTCAAGGGTTAGGCTGTGTAGAGATGTGGAGTTGAGATTGTTCAACACTTCTTTGACATTATTCAAATGTCTCCTTGTAAATCCGGTCCAACCAAACAGGTCTAATTTCTTTAATTTGTCCAAGGAAGCAAGTACGGTGCTTGGAAGTTCATACGGACGATACGGAAATTTACTTCCGTCAGCAGTCTTGTTCCGGAAACAGGTCATGGACAAGTCAGTTAACTGCGTAAGATTGCGGAACACATCCTCGTGAATATGCATTAAGTAATAATTGGCGCTCAGGTCAAGCGAAATCAGACTCGACAAGTTGGCAAAGCTGTCAGCAGACAAAGCAGAGATACACGTATGGGAGATGATCAAATGCGTTGTATTCGCCGGAATGTTGTCGTAAGGTATATCAGTCGTGTTTAAACAGGTGCAGTTTACGATTGTTTCATTGTCTTGTCCGGTCACATAACTGCAGTTATTTGTAACCGTTTTACAACCATCAGCAGTGAGATTGCAAGTATCACGTTCAGAGAAGAAAGTCATTCCACATACATCTTTTACAGTGGATGCCCTGTAGAAGCTTTCCTGGAGTGAATCATCATCCATATCCATCGTGGCTTGTTGAAACCACTCTTTTTGTGAATTGACAAAGACGGGTATATTTCTGATATGGTGGGAGCTGTCGCTAACACTCTGGCAGTCATGTGTAACACCCATTCGCCAAAATAGGACTATAACAAATACTTTAATCAGGTACATCTTCTCTCCTGGATGATAAAAGAAAAGGCTAGATACAATAACATGTATATAAAATTCAAATATGTTTACCAAACATGTAAAACAACTAACTTATTTTCTCAGGTCCTTAAGGAACATTGCTACCTAACAGGACTTATCATGGAAGAGATGGTGCCCTCAAGAGCGCTTTACTTGACTGTGTCTGGGACGCCCACGATTGGCGTTCCTTCGTAAACGCAGGTGACAGCTAACCCAAAACGCAGGTGACAGCTAACCCAAAACGCAGGTGACAGCTAACCCAACCGAGTTATCTACTTTAAGGCTAGAAATTAAAAAAAAAAGAAATTTAAAGAACAATCAGATGGGTAGCCACAAGCTTTAAACAAATCTTACATCCAAGATAGTACTGCGTAGAAATTAAACTTCAACCCCCTGTGCTAGTAAGAAAAATATTAGAAAATTGTTCGTCCTTTTATATCAACATCTCGCCATGTGCAAACTGAGATTTTTATTTACATTATATCCTAGTATTCTGAATTATACTATATTTACATACGTATGATCTGCACACGTGCTGTATTGAATTTCCTTTTTTTTAAATTTTATTCCAGCTTAAAACTTATGACAGATACACAGCTTACATGATGTAGTTCATTTAAATACCAGAAAATCATTTATTTAATTTCATAGTGGACAGGCAAACTAGAAAAAGGTAA
Organism: Sipunculus nudus; assembly: GCA_026874595.1. Lineage (NCBI taxonomy): Eukaryota > Metazoa > Annelida > Sipuncula > Golfingiida > Sipunculidae > Sipunculus > Sipunculus nudus. The sequence goes on along the minus strand of CM049315.1, from coordinate 24,982,787 downwards.
TTGATCAGAGTTGGGTCCGAGTACTTTTAAAGTACTCGAGTAAGAGTACTGAGTACTTAAAAGTACTCGAGAACGAGTATATATGAGTACTTTTGCACTTTTTTCAAAAGTACTCGAGTACGAGTACCGAGGACTCAAAATGTACTAATGAGTACTTTATTGAGTACTTTTTGTAACCAAACTCGTTTAATGATGTTATTAAATTAAATATAACCTCACAAAGTTGAAAATATTTTTATTGAAAACCCCGGAAAAACTTAAAATAGATACAATGTTGTGTTATGCTCAATAAAAAACTGAGGCGAAATGCAAACTCTAGGGCATATAAACAGGCCATATACAGTTGAAATATATCAAAGCATTAACTTATTATGGTAGATGGTTTGCATTGAAGAAACATCTTGTCCCATAGGTTCTCAAAAATATATTTCTAAGTAAGGACAAGATAAACAATTTACTCAATGTTGTCTAAATAGCGGTGGGGAAGTTCAGAAACTTCAACATGAAAAGTTATATAAAAGTTAATATATATAAGTTATATTGTTAAAGGAAATCTCACTGACATTTTATAGAGCATATAACCATATGTTAACCATATGTAATTATATATTAATAACAATGATAACAATAATAGTAACAATGACAATAACAATAACAACCATATGCTATTATTTATAAAATATCAACTTATGAATAATATGTGGCTGTAGACTAATGAAGATATTTATTGACAACCGGTATATGTGAAAATAGTGTAAAACAACATATCTGGCAGACTGACCATGTCATTCATCATGTGTTATAATTTAATAGAATTACCAACAGTTACATCAGTGGGATATATTTCAACAAGTAGTGAGGTGATAGTAATACGTTATATCAATAGAATATTACAGGTTTTCAAAGTTAGTAAGAGTAATTAGAAAGAAAAGAAATTAGAACTAGTAATGGTAATAGTACACCAAGTAATAGAATAATAGCTATTACTTTTCTATAACAACCCTAGGCTTACACATCTGATTAATTGAGTGTTTGTTTGATTGTGTTGATAGAGCACAGTAAAGGGCCCAGTGTAGTGTGAATAGTTTATGCTTGGTGCTTTCCTTGACCAGTTGGCACTGGACGGAAGGCTTTGGCATTAGGTTAACCCCTGGTTCTCTGTGTTGATTCATTAAGTAGGCTTGGTCAGCAAACTTTGGAGAAGTTCTTTGTGAGCTTACACAGTATGATGGGCAAGTTATTGTCAGCTGATAGTAGAATGTGATGCTGCAGCCTATGTCGTTGTAGCTACGGGGTGATAGTCACACCTTTAATCAGTTGACAGACAACAGTTGAGTCTTAGTTGTGCCACAGACTGTGTACAGAGCTCATCAAAGACTGCAATTCCCACTGAAAATCTGCTTAACCTACAATCAAATTTAGTTTCATATATAAATGAATTCATGCTTGATTAGCCCAGGCCCCGGAGCACTGCTTAATTTATGTTATGATGAAGAGATTCTGAGTATATTTTATTGTATTGAATTGTGGCAAACCTTAACTTGTTTTATTTGGGGATCTTTAAAATATTACTCAGTGTGAATTTTCTGATTTAATGTTTTATTGAACACTATGTTGTACTTATCTTGCTGGAAATATATAATGCTGTAAACATGTACACATGAATTGCATGAATGTATTAATAATAAAATAGTTCAATTTATTTATATTTCATATTACATTAAAGTAATAGTATAAGTAATAGAAGCCAAGTAATAGTATTTGCTGAGTTATCGATGCTAAGATGCTTAAATAGTTTCACTGATAGTAACGGATGGATTGCTTTAATTACTATTATGTATGATATTATATGTTATATATTTTATTTAATATCTTACTATAATATACTATAACAAACTATTACTTATATAATAAACTGAGATTAAAGTTCATTTAGAAATTTTAATGATATATGAAATACCCCAAAAGGACTCATGAATTACTCATATGAGTACCGAGTACTTTCAAAGTATCGAGTACAAGTACGAGTACTTCTGTGATTTTTCAAAAAGTACTCTAGTACGAGTACTGAGTACTCAGAAAAGTACTCATGAGTACGAGTACTATGAGTACAAGTACTTTTGACCCAATATATATAATCTGTTTGATGTAGTGAACGAGTGCTGTAAGACTGATGATTTCCCTATATTAGGCTCGATCCATAGGTGGTACTTGTGGTGAGAATGATGGTGTATTTTGTAGTGTCCCTTTTGCAAATTAACCTGTAGCCTGCATGTAAACATATGCGTCTACTTCTGCAGAGATGGTTGTCTAGCGACGGTCTTTCCTGAATTTGAAAACATAGTGTGTACAATATGTAAATTTTAATCTCATGGCATTTGGTTAAAGGCTATTTTCGTACCGTATAGAAAATCCCCTTCGAACCCGGATTCCTGAAATCCTCAATCTAATATCATACACGAATCCAGGATTTTGACGTTACTTTTTTTGCGGGTGTTGGTAATGCGTGTGTATGTGTTTGTGTGTGTGTGGGGTGAGTATATATATTAATTATATTAATATACCAATTAATTGTCTGAGTAACCCCCCCCCCCATCCCGTACTGAATTATTCGTGTAATGGTGTTACCTCTACTTCGTGCACACAACGAATTACGGATACAATGTCCAACAAGCACATACTGTGGATACGTTTGAGGTATGAGTGACATTTGACACTGACAGTGGCAGGAGTTTATAAAAAACGCACCGCTCAGTGAGGCTCAATCCTTATCAGTTCCAACACGGAAGGGGGGGGGGGGGCTGAATAGACTTCATCCTACACCAATTTAACCATTTAACAATGTATAATACTTGGTATATGTAAGACCATACAATCAATAAAATCCCGAGAATTTGAGATCCATGGCATTTCAATGTGTTTACCAAAGATTATTATCTCTGAATGGTTTATAGTATTCATACAGTGTAACCTTGGTAAATGTACTTAACTAAGGTTAGTCTGTTATAACCTTTAACGCTGGACGTAACTTTATTCATCTTTAAAACAAACATGTCTCTGCATATTATAGGATGTGACATTAAATATTAAAACTAGGAATGAAAGAACAGCGAACACTCACGCTACTGAAAACACATGCACCCCAGGCCGTTGTTTCCTCGTTGCAATCAAGACCGGGCCGTCAGGCTAAGGGTATACGCTATACAGTTAATGTGTTACATGAGTGAATACAAATACAAGAGAGTACTTCCTAGCTACTTCTAAATCTGGTTAGACACACACTGATACGGAGAAAGATCGACGATAAAGTACACAAGATAAGTACAAGTACCTCATAATACATTGGCCTGCTTTTGTGATACATATGTTTGCGTGACATACTTGCGTTATTTGGTTCACGACTAAACAGGGGGTATTTGTTTGAGCTCGATCAGAATTTTCTTTTGTTGTCTGTTACATGCCTTACTGGAGAATGTTTATGTATCTTGCAAATATGCTAATACTTACTGTTCAATGTTTAACTGATGATATAATCCTCTGTCTACGGTCCCTGATGCAATGAGAAAAAAGATAAATGCCTTACGACACACAAAAAAAAAATATTGTTCTAACGATTCTGGGAACAAAGAAATATTTTGTGAGAGCGATTTAAAATTTTTCATTTGTTTTTCTTTACCGGCCGGGATACAATACTTGATGTTTGCCAGCTTGCCCAGAAGATACAAAATTTTGCTTCATTACTTGTTGAAATGGCGTAAATTATCATCACAAAATTAAGTCCATTTTCAATACCTTCAAGAACTATTTTATGGAACCGTTTCGTAGCACAAATTATCAACATTACAAAGAACCTGGTCTTCATTTCTAAAAAAAATTGATCTTCGGTATAAATGGGAGCGACAGTATCGTAGAACAAAATTTATTGTTATGCCCTAAGCTGTTGTGAATAGGTGGATTATGCATTAGGCGTAATTAGGATGACTTATGCAATTCATATATCTAAATATAAAGAATATCAATACAATAATGCTAAATGAAATGGTTAAATGTGGATCAAGGAGCATGGATCTACCCAATAGCTGCTTGGATTTTTAAAAGAAATAAGTTTATTGGTTGCTAATTATAGCAATCCATTTTTCATACTGCAGGGCGGTGTGCAATATCAGGAATTAAACCACAGAAAAAGAAAACGTATTTAGCCAAGAGTGGGCATATTTGGTGTACATACTGGATATACTTTAAGTCTATATCCACGAGAGTGAGAATCAATCCGTCACAACATCTCTGTGCGGTCTGTATACCAAAATACAAATGCATATTTGCTTCGATTTCTATAATTACACCCTTAATGTTTTCAAGATTATTGTCATATCAACAGGATGTTCAGATGTCATGCTTTTATTGCAAGATGCGTTATACATCCCTCGAAGGAGACCAGTAAACGTCTTTGAACTGTGACTTGTTTATTATTTATTTGAGTATTGCACATTTAAGTAAGGAAAGTATGACCATATGATTGTTTCTATAACTTGTTGTCTATTAATATGCATTATCATGTATCGATGTTAGCGCGGAAACGTAGGTTTAGGGAACCCGATGTTTATTTGATGTTGGTTTCAGTTCAGTCGTATTTCCCTGAAAATTGGGACTAGTAAGACTTAGTCTAGACAGTTTCTTGTAATAGCACACCTCTGTTATGAAGATTTCGCAGGCAACGCACCCGAAACTTCATTTTCTCAAACTTTTGTCTCTGGAGGGGTGTCCATTTTAATATTCATGCATGAACGACAGGTCTCATAATATTGTAAGGCGAAAGGCCAAAAGCGATCAGAACGTGTGACGTAGGCATGATCACAAGTACATGTACTGAAGAAACCAGGGTAAAATCGCAATCTCCACAACATTCCGTGTACTGTGTTTACAGCGAGTTTCAGGATTAAACAAAACTCTGTGATTTTGTATATTTATATATACTGAATGGATTGTGTACCTTTTGTATGCGACGTCGCTTCTAGAGAATTGTAAGTCCATTTTCATTATAACACTTATTGTTTAGGTTACACACGTCTTTCTCATCAAGTCATCTCAATTCGCCGTTTAGAGAACCTAGAGGAGGTATGCGTTAATTCCCTTTCGTGTTTGTGTTTGTTTGTATTTTATATGTATGGTCATAAAATAACTCAAACAAGCATTAATGGGATCTCATGACGTTTTCTGGGCATTCCTTGAATTTAATGGACCATAAAAAGAACCGACCAGATTTTGGTGTGGATCCGGCATATGACCAAGATTCAAGAAGGTCATCAAACAATATTCACAAAGTACAGTTACTCATGCACGAAAAATCTGAGAAAATCGGTAAAATAAGTGGAGGCAAACGCATAGCTTGCTTTCCTTTTAATGCAGAGTTCTAGTTCCACTTTTTTCAGTCTGAAATATCCAGCTTGGCATTAAACCTGTGTTTAACAACAACCAGTAATGTGGTTTTGTGTAATATATAATGCGGCGGGCAGCACGGGTATCAGTTTGTATGGCAATTAAGTAAGCTATTCACCTGCGTTATTTGTTGAAATTATGTGATTTCTTGCTTACTGTGTGTTCTTATTAATGAAGTGCAGATAATGTTTCAATTATTATTTAATTAAGGGACCGGTCCAAGAGGTCCGGTCCATTTATTTAATAATAATTATAAAATTAATCATTGAAACAATATATAAAAATTCAATTATAAAAGATGAAATAAAATTATACATGTCTAAACTTTCTAGAAAATCTTGCTCGAAACAATATTCCTGCCAGCTAATCTATTGTTGTTGTGCTTTGGGAGTCTTTTCTTATAAACTACTTACAAACACAAGCACATGGTTCAAAAAAGGGATTCGTATTGAAACTTATCTTATGAAAGAAATTCAGCATTTACACAAACCATTTACTTTCAGATTGGGTGGTCCCGACCGGTCCGATCCAGGGGTAGGCGGTCCGGTATTTTGTATTGTCGGTCTGGTCCGGTCCAGCCCAATTATAGTTGTGGACCGAACTGGTCCAAGCGGTCCGGTTCGCACCTATAACTGCGCGTGTGTCGAACTAAAAAGTTGTTATTGGTGAGCACATGTGGCGCAACGCCATTTTTATGTCATTGTTGAACTTGTTTGGATTTTATCGGCGGCCATTTTAGCGCACATGTTATCAACAGGTGGACATGTATAAAACGGATAAACTGTGTATTATGAAATCAGTGCTATTTGGCTTATTTCTATAAGAGTCAAAGAAACTATCTTTATTTTAAGCATGTCAGTTAACGGAATGGACACGTACCTTTAAACAGAACTAAGGATAGACGGCAAAGCCAGTTACAGGGGCTGGGGCCTACACCGTAGTCGTCCCTGATCCATACCGCTAATTAGAAAGTGTGGTGTGTGTGTGTGTGTGGGGGGGGGGGGGGGGGGGGTTAATAGCTTGTTAGTGGCCCAACCGCTTTATTGTAACCTCATCATTGATGCATATGTGCCTGCATTTTACAAACACTGTAGGACATAGTCGATAAAAGAAAGCCCTAAAGACAAAATTAACATGTGAAGGCAACGGTTTATTTTTCCTTTTTTTCATATAATATCAGCCCAAAGGGTTACCGGTAATGCCAATCAGCAAACATGGGAATTTTCCGTGCATTTACATATACCGCCATGTTTTCTTAGTTACTGTTGACAGTTAACGGAATGGACCCCTTTAAACAAAAGATAGAGAGAAAGCTCTGTTGGTGGCCCAACCGCTTTAAATATGATTACCTCATCATTCCTGTATTTGTACCCGCATGTTACATACATTATCAAGACACACGTGATTATACTTAAAACCCTCATGAAGAAAACCAACAGCACAATCGTTTCCGTTTATATTTACTTGTTCATATAGATCCGCCAAAGAGATCGCTGATTTACCACAAGCCAGCTATCAAACATGGGAATTCCCATGCAGTCACATGGAGGGCCGTGATTTCTTCCGGGTCCTCATGAAATGTCAATAGATAGGCCTAAAAAAGTCACGTAATGCTGAGGCTACCGATCTTTATGTTATAGTGTTTATATTTATAGAGGCCTGAAGTATGTTTTGATAACAAAAAATCTCAGTTGTACCTACCTCTGTTTAGAAATAGTTTCCTTATGTAAAATTAGGGCACGTGCATCCCGCAATATCACACGCTTAAGGCGTGATTAGCAGTTCTGTGTTGCCCTGTATTCATCATTATAACCAGAACCTCTGGTTGTGCAGATTAACATACACAAAGCTGGCTCTCAGCTGTTTTGAGGGAAGTTAATTATCGATAAAAAATGTATCACTGTCGATGCAACCGTAACATGTCATGTACTAAATATTTACATTGTTGCTAATAGTTATCATTACGCAATAAGTGTAAATGGCGTAATCTTTCCTGAAAATACCATGCAATTCCCCTTGTGGTTATGTAACCGGTCTCGGTTAGGTTTCAACAAGGCTGCACATAGGTACACGTGTTTCATTCCAATGGTGTCCGTTGTACAGTAACACCAAGACAGTGCCTCTGCTACGTGAATATGCTCCAATATGCTACGTGAAAATAACATTTTTCACTTACCCTTGATCTCCAATTATCATAACCACAGTAGATTCGCTACCAGGGCAATATGAACTCGCATGGTACAAACACCACTGGCGAACATTACGAGCATACATGTGCTTAACAGGTGCATACAAACACAGCCCTAGGCAAATCGAACACCAACCAGTTTTCATTATAATAACAGTTATCAAATTTACCTGAGATCCAAAAGGGTCACACAATGTGCAGAAACAATAAAAATATGAGGACAATCCTCTCTGGAATGGCTTTCAATCAAGGCCACTTGGTACAACAACCATATCATATCTTTTACTACTCTACCAGCATACATATTTAATACAACATTTAAACGTCAGAACATCTGAACAAATTCTTAAGCACTCTAAGCAGTGGTGCCTACTGTTTCCAAAAGTGATACAACATACATAGCATGATTACTTGCTCAGTTGAACTACACTCGTGATAAACAGACCTAGCTGGGTTCTCTATACAAATTACGGTGTTCCCCAGCTGTGCTAAGAGTGCTCTTTCGCCAGACAAATTCTACGATAGTATGTTTATATTCTTCACACGAACATTTTTAATTATATATATATATATATATATATATATATATATATATATATGTGCATTTTAAGCCATATCTTTCATCCTAAACCTTCCATCTTTCACATATTGCTCACTCATCAATGGGGGAAGAATGCTGTAGATGTTCACATTACAAGGTGTCATGTCCTTAGGTTCGTTCACAACCACACAAGAAGAACTAAATGAACGACAGCACATTTAATCACGGAGCGGAAGCCATCTTGGCATACAATACAACTCACAAAGTCACTACGTCACACATGACACGTGATCCCCAGTATAGTCACACAAAGTGCCGACAGGCGGCGCCAGCGTACGGTGCGCATACCATATCCACCATATCTGACACAAGGTCAAAAGCCAAGGTCACAGGATTCACTTGTTTGAAAAGCTTTTGGACACATTTTAAGCCAAAATATGTGACCAAACTCTGCCATCAGTCACATGCAGCTCACTTATCAATAGGGGAAGATTCATACAAATATTAAGGTCACAAGGTCAAAGATCAAATTCACATAACCCTTTTCCCGCACCTTCCATCCGTTTTAACCAGATTCCCTTCAACCAGGGAAAGAGATCTGTTGAGTTTGAGGTCCCAAGTTCACAGGTCAAGGTCACAGAGTGACTGGTTACAAAAGACCTGTGGTGGTGAACTTTTTATTTTTTCTAATTTTTACACATTTTCACCTGTAATTTTGAAACTGCCAAATAACAGCAGATGCATTGGTTTCTCAGTTGTGGGTCCTGGTATTGTCTAGAAACCTTATTTATATATTGTGTATGACTATTTTTATCAGTTCCTACAGACTGGTGGCGCCTTACCCCTTACTTTGATACAGTCAAATAACAGCAATCGTATAAGTTTCTCAACTGTGGTTTTATCAAGTGTCCTGAAACATCACATATGGTTATTGATCATGACTTGTTTTGTCAGTTCCTGAGGACACTGGTGCCATCTGTATTTTTTTATATCTTTCCAAGCACACGTACATGTACTTTTTACACTGACAGACTTAAATCAATGGTGACAGCTTTTCAACTGTAATTTCATCAAGTGTCCTCAAAGATGGTGTGTTTTTACAAAAAAATGTTTCATCAGTTGTTGAAGACCGATATTGCCAGCTGTATTTTCCTGTCCCTCCTAAACATTTTCCCAACAATTTTTCTTTTAAATAAGACAACAGTTGTAAAAATTAGGCCACTATCTCATGCTTGTCAGCTTAGCGTCAGCTGAGCGTCATGACCCATGGGCCACTTGTTTGAGATACCGTGTTAATGAATAAATGTTACAATAATGAATTTTCCAAATTGACAAATATGATAAATTTGCAATACATAAAAATCTGCAGTAAGCCTTGCTCCGCTGAGAAAGAGTATCTAGCTGCGTTGACTGAAGTAAGTTACATAACAGGTGATAAGGTGAGGGCTCCGGCACTCACTGCACACCACCGTACTGCTGGGTTGACTTGATGTAAACAAAACTTGACATGGTGTTTGAAAACTTGAATAAAAGCTACTGTTTTTTTTAACAATTTATTTCAAATTTCAGATTTCAACAGAGTAAACCTTGATGTGCATATGCTGTGAAATTAAATGATCATGCATGCAGTGCTTACAGGAAAAAAATGTGCCATGGTCAAAGTTAGGCAAAATTTAAGGTATTGATATTACATTTATGCTAATAACTTTAAAAAAAATTCTGATCTAATTTCTGACATACGATAAAAGTTTGATTAAATAAAGTTTTATCCTTGAAAAATATCAGTAGCTTTTATAGTTTCCTTGTTTTTTTGAGAAAATATATTTTATGATGTTTTGACAAGGTACATTATGTTCAGATCCATAAATTCTGAAAATTCTGCAATTTTGAATAATTGCGTGCATGTAAACAGGAAATATAGAGGATTATCTAAGCCAAATATAAACAAACGTTTGTTGTTTCAAAGAAGGAAACTATTGAAGTGTAACAAAAGGCATTTACTGGAAAACGGAAGTTTTTCTTTAATTTTCCAAGGGAACAAAGTCGCAGTGTCCAGGTTTTGGGTTTTGTAGGAGAACATAAGGACATCTAACTTCACGTTGAATTTTTGATTCATTGGTCCAACAATTTCAAAAAGTTTCCCTGTTAACCGACGGACGGCAGGCCAGACGGATGATCGACAAAGAACCATCGCTATAGCTCAAATGATTTATAGTCAGCTGAGCTACAAAAATTATGTCTATATTATGTCTGCAGGATCCAACCTAATGAAATGTAGAAATAAGTCCCAAATATGCCGATATCAGTGACTTTCATTATTGTGTTTTAGAAAAGTTAATCATAATTAGACTGAGTTAAATTCCGGGAGGACGGGGAGTGCTGGATGACACTGGGAGCCCTGCGGCCCTCCTCTGGTTACGCCCCTGCTAACAGCTTTTCGATCCTTTGCATTTGTATCATGATTCCTCTTTCATTTCTCTGCCGACACTTGCAGTCTTTTTTTTAACAACTTTGTAAGCTTCTTGTAAGCTTGGTGGGCGTCTATATCCACTCATGGGGATTGTAGTCCTCATTCCTCATGAACTATGTGTGGCATTATCCTTGGCTCTCTTCCAACAAGTAACCCATGCATGGGTCATGACGCTCAGCCGACTGACATGTTGACAATATGTCCTTGCACAGGCAACTTATTAAGATAATGTAGGTGGCATCAGCATTCATGCAAATAAGCTTAAGTTCACCAAGACCCATAAGCACACCAAACTGAGGATATGGGTAACAGAGACCTAATTTCAGGTTCAAAGGAGATTTTCCATGGACCTCCCGGGAGGTAAAGATAGAAGATTCTGTGTCCGACGTTCTCGATTTGTGCCCTGTTAACGGATGACAGCTTCATTTGAAGGTCTCAAAAATAAGAAAATAATGTGTAAAATAGGAAAAAAATACAGATTGCGCCACCAGTCTTGAAGAACTGATAAAACTCTCCTCAATTAACACGCCAACAAAAATCATGGCGATCAATGCATTAGTTAATTAGATACTTGAAGTTATGTATCAAACTTTTAATTATTCTGGAGGGTACTTACGAGCCCCATAGCTCAAAGGATATGGGTAACAGAGGCCTCATTTCAGAATTTCAAGGAGATTTAATTTGGAAAGAAGGTCCCTGGATGTACATGTAGTTAGGAGATTTCAGGTCCAGCGGTGTCCGCATGTATGGAAAGGCACCCTATAATTATAATACCACACACGGGGCTGGTCTTAAATGAAGCTTTATAGTTTATACGTACCAAACCCATCCCGATGGAGGGTGGTACTAATTTTAAGTACTGTCCCCCCCCCCCCCAAAAAAAAATCATCATGTACAATGATACATACATTTGATTACTGATAATTTACAATAAAACATAAACATTGCCTCTTTTAAATTCAATTCAATATATATATATATATATAAACGAGCATCGTTCAAACACATTTAATAATGCTCTCAGCGTGTCAATTAAGGACGAGTCGGGGAATATCAGGAGCAGAGTTGAAGTCTAAGAGATACAGGAGTCAGGAAGATGAAAAGCAGCATCATTTTATAGTTAGCACGTAAATAATATAGAGTCAACGGTGGCAAGGAACATGACCAAATGTCATTTAAAGTCCGTCCGCACCCTCCAGTCAGTGGCCAAACTTGGGGTATCCCCTTCCAAGATAATGCCCGGCCTGGTCTTGTTCGGCCTCTTCTGTAAAAGTAATCAATCCTGAACGTTTGGCACAAACATGTGGCTTATACACTGAATATGATATGTTTAAGCTCACACCATCACCCTTGATGTTACAGCTTAACCCTACGACGCAATACTCTAACATATTTTCCCCGGATCGTGTTAAACTCAACATATCCCACAACAATACGGCCCGGCGTAGTCTGGTTGTGACGTCACAAACGCCTTGGCCAGGAAGCTGCTGTTCGGCTTGGGGCCCCTCAGCGGGCTGGATTACGGGTCTTTTGGTTTAAAATTTAAGGGTTAGGTCCGCAAAGCTTGATTTTATTATACCATATTTTAAACTTATACATGTTAATGAATAAACCTACAGTTTTATTTTATTTAATTTTTTTTTCATGGAAGTAGGCCTTTAATTATTCTTGGGGGTACTTACGTGCCCCAAAGTAGGACATGGGTAACAGAGACCTAATTTCAGGTTTACAAGGAGATTTTTTATAGACCTCCCTGGATGACAAGTTAGAAGATTCCAAGTCCAGCGGTTAAAATATGTGCATGGTTAACGGACAGACGGACAGCTAGGCAGACAGACGGACGGACGACGGACAAAGAGTGACCGCTATAGGTCAGATGACTTTCAGTCAGCTGGGCAAAAAATGATACAGAATGGTAAATATCCAGTTGCACTATGCGGAGTGGTGTTGTAGATATAAGTGATTTCTTCCAGGTATTCTGGTCATTTCCGCTTCTTTTCAGGCGGTAGTGCTTTCAAGAGTTGAAGTGTGCGATTATATCTCTCGCACTGACCGTTTCCTTTTGGTCGGTAGCTGTCGTCTTCGTTTTCTTTACACCGTAGAGGCGACATAAATCCTTTGTGCCTTGGTCTGAGTGCAAGCGCAAGGGTGGACTGAACTAACCAACGTGCGACAATGACAGCCTTCTGATCATGGGCTGGCAGCGCAAGTGTGTATTTGGAAAATACCGGCATCCCTTATACGTGGACATTTTTACAACCACTGGGATATTTGTCCAAATGCGTGATTCTACTGCGACTACTTCAAAAGGCTTTGGTGCGGAAAGGGTTCCTAAAGGAGACTTCACGTTCCAGCTTTGACATGTTGCACCCTTCACATACCTTTATCCATTCATCCATGTCTTGCAACATACGAGGCCAAACACATCTTGTACATAGCAACAACATTGCTCTGTCAGGCCCCTAGTGTCCATGATCGTTGTGCACCTATCTTAAGGCTCCACATCTAAATTTCGTGGGTATAGCACCACCTGGATGAATACTTCTAACTTCGGATCATTGACTCTGCTATACAACAGGCCGTCTCTCATTCTCATCTTGTCCCACTGACGAATAAGCAACAATCTTAACGTCATAGTTAGCAAGTTCTGATGCCCACTTTTGCTCTAATGCTGGAAGCTTACTCTCAGTAAAAAGATATGTCAGTGGATTATTGTCTGTATACACAATGCATGGTCCATAGCACAAATATTTCTTAAACTGTTGGATCACAGCCCATCGCAACGCGATAAATCAAGCTTCTTTGAGCTGTATCGATGGATTCTTCTCTGTCTATCTGAGGCTAACGCTGGTGTAGCTAATCACTTTCTTGACAAACATTTTGCTCTTGACTAAGGATTGCTCCAAGTCCTTGTCTCTAAGATAAATGGCCTACTAAAATCGGGAAAGGATAAAACCCCTGAACTCACAAGCTTCTCTTTCATGGTTGGTTTTCCTGTGATCATCATTCCAATCCTTCTCCAGATTTATATTAAGAAATTTGGTCGCTTGCCAGTTTTGTCTCCGACCAATTCATGCAACGGTGCTGCTATGGAGGCATATCAAGGAACAAATCGCATATATAAAACGTGAATCCTAAAATCTTCTTAGTTCCTTGACCGTAGTTGACTCCTGCCAATCAGGAACAGTGGATAACTTGGCAGGGTCAGTGCTAACAACACTGCTGGAGACCATAAGTCCTTAAAACTTTTACAGGGTCTTAAAAAAGTGACATTTGTCTGCCATCAATCGCAGATTATGTTGCGACAACCACTGAAATACTCGATTCTAGCCTTGATAAGTGTTCTTACATTCCATCAGAAAAAAACGATGATATCATAAAGATAAACAAGTAATGATGTATATATCTCTTATCTTTACACTTAATTAAGTGGCCTAGAAAATGGCCATACCAAACTTTAGGAACTTGTTGTGAGCGGACGTTGATTGACTGGTACCTGCACAGTCCCCTATTAACGCCCATTTTTTTCCAGTTCCAACAGCGAAAATATCGGAGCGGGGTCCCAGCCTATTTCTTAAACTGTTGGATCACAGCCCATCGCAACGCGAGTAAATCAAGCTTCTTTGAGCTGTATCGATGGATTCTTCTCTGTCTATCTGAGGCTAACGCTGGTGTAGCTAATCTTGACAAACATTTAAGTACCGGCAAGCGATATAACATGGTTTACAGCTCATTAAACGGTACGGGATTGATGTTAAGGTAAATTGAACACTATTTAACCCAATATCAACACATATAGCGATTCATGCGCCTGTGAACTATGTAAATATTAGGATGAAAAAATATGGATGTGTAAGGGAATTGAGCATTACATTGGTGCTACAACCTTTCAGATGTTTTATACAATAGCGAAAGGCAACGAACAGGTAATTATTTTTTATTTGACACCGGATAAAAGGTCCCTTAATTGATTTCAAAGCATACCACTATTTTGAACAATACACGGTTTGATCTGAAGCGCCGAACTCAAGACGTTGATGGAGAGGAACAGAGCGAATCGGAATAAAGCGTCTTGGGAAGAGACAAGTCCTTGCTCCTCCAGGCAAGGTTCTACTGGCCCGGTTGGTAACACAGGCTCACTAGGCTCGATGGAATTACAGGGCGCTCTCTTTGCTTTATTCGCTTTATCTTCTTCTGCCTAACACACCACCTCTTCCCGGATATCACGATACTTCAAATTTCAGATTTTTTTTCTTATTTCTGCCCGAAGATGGTCTCTAAGGTGCTTGTCTCATACTCTCTGTATTAGTAAAACAGTTACTGTCCAAACAGAGCGCACGTTCAGCAAATCTCATTAGCGCAAAGCCGTATTCCCGCAGCATTTCTCGCTCTCCGTGCTGCCTGGCATAGCACAAGTCCAGCACATCTGCCACAGTAATCTGCTCCTCGAATGCATTGGCTAAAATTTCATATATTCTATATGAAGTGACATCCTCCTCCTTCAAGTCGAATTTGACCGCATCCTCGGCATCTCCTTCTAATTGTTAGAGGATAAAGTCCATCGAGTTTCTCTCACTAAGCGACTGGGGACTTGCCTGGCGTTGGCAGTCGGCAATCCATTGTTTTAAGTCTCTGGGACACTGCTGTACTTCCGTAATTTTAGCGAATATCTCCCGAGGAAGCGGAAATCTTGCGCTTCTAAAGAAGCAACTGATTTTCACGCTGCTCGCTTTGACCGTTTATAATATATTTAGACACCAGATGGCGGTTCGTTGTCTGCTGAAAAAAAAAACGTGCGTATGATGTGACAAGCAACCAACCAGATGCCAATAAACAAACACTCGACAGGCATCCTGGCTCCGCCCATAGCAGCGCTTGAAGTGCCGCTTAATGCAAACTGTCTCTGAAGCTCTTGGATTTGTGTCTCCGCCATCGTAACCAAATAACAATCGCTGTACCGATTAACAAAATTTGTCTAAGCCCTTGCAAAAAAATTAATCATAATTCAACATCACATTTCTATTGTCATGGCAACGCACAGGAAATACAGTAGTGTCAACCCTATGAGGTACATATGTCACCAAATACAAATCATCAGGATGATGATATTATTCCATATATATGTCTCATCTTCATCATAAATCCAAAAATTACAGGGTGTTCTGTTCAACAACTTTTCTCAAACAACAGGTATGTCACCATATACAGAACTAGTCAGAAAAGTATGCAATATGCACTTTATGATACAAAACACCTGGTCTAACCTTGTGTAGTACAGGCTTGCATGTGCAACAATGATAAAGGTTCATATACTAGTAATGCTCGTTACATAAATGTTGACAACATCATACAGTTTCACAGACTCTTTTTTTAAAACAAATATTACATTATTCTATCAAGAAAGATAATCTGTTCGTGTGTCTGCAACACGGAGTCAAGCTCTTACCTCTGGCTTGATGTCCTTTAGTTCAAAACTTGGCCACTAAGTGTCAGCACTACCTTCGGGCATACCAATATAAAAAATAGTAAAAAGCTAGTAAAAATGACACCAAAAAATCTGAATCCAGTAATAATCTCAAGAAACACAAGTGCTGGAGGTAAGTGCACCACTACTGTTCTCCACGTGGGTCAAACAGGCCTATGAATATTCAAAATCACCGAAATGCAATAACTCCATCAGCAGATAAACAACTGTAACACATGAGCAAATAGGATTAAAACACATGGGCAAATTTGATTCAAACACATGGGCAAATATGATCCAAACACATCAGGGAGATATCACACATGTCATATGATGTGCATACCATAACAATGTAAACCTTTTCAATGTTCAAAACATGTGCAAAAAATCATCATTCATTACAAGGTTTATCATTCATTACAAGGTTTATCATTCATTACAAGGTTTATCATTCATTACAATATCACCTGTGTGAACAATCTCTCCTATGAATAAGACAAGAACTAGGTACATTCACAGACTGAACTGCGCATCTCAAAACAATCCTGAGGGAAATCTTACCTTGACGTACCACTAAAATTCAGCACAGAAATCTACCTTCAAATAAGGACCCCATAATTCTACATCACTTTATGACAAAACGTGCATCTCATGCCTAAAATAAAACAGTAACTAACGACATCTGTGAGTCAACTTCTTTACCTATGGTTCCCAGCCTGTTAATACTGAAATGGCACACAAGGTGCCAGCACAGGTCGACCGAGCTTTGACCTAATTAGTATAGAATCATGAGAACCCAAGTAAACATTCACACATACCATCAGATGTTTTCATCACTTCTACAACATCACATAACAAGAGACCATGTGGTAAATAAGTGTGAGGCTGCTATTGTCCTCAAGTATTACAAGGTAAACAAAGTATCTGAGGCATGACATGGAAAAGCAAAGTATGGCTGATCAAAAACATGGTTCGTCAAAAACATATAACCTATATAATAACCACATCAGTGTATCGCAGCACTCTATATGCACAGTTTCTGAGCATAACCTCAAGCCGTCAATATATAGCACAAGCAAACATATTCAATGTATGTAAATCTGCCGTAAGTCAATCTGTTTTAGCTAACGCCCGGGGCTGCGCAGTCGCACAGTCACCCAAATGAGTGCGCTAGCTATTAGTCTGGTAATATCAAAGAAGCTATACACATTCAAATAATGGTTACGAGAGTCTATTTATTAGAAAAAAACTATCCTACACTTATAATGACTGCGGCCGATATCAATTAATATTATAACACTACTACTCCTCCTCCTCCTACTACTACTACTACTACCACCACTACTACTTTAACTACTCCTACTCCTAATACTACTACTACTACTACTACTACTACTACCACCACTACTACTTTTACTACTCCTACTCCTAATACTACTACTACTACTACTTCTTCTTCTACTACTAATAATAATCATTATTATTATTATTATTGTTATAATGAAATGCCCGCCATTGCATCCTGCCCCTTATCTTTATCATTCTGTCAAACTGGAAGTCTTTTCAAACAACTGCAGATTTTGTCCGAGTTTGTCAATTAAGCTCACATAAATTGCCAGAGACAAAAATTATTTCAATAAAATATAAACATTACCCTGTACACGGAGAGTTATCGAAGTAACGATACTGGTAACTTGGTCTCTGCTCAACCGAACCAGAGACCTATAGCTCTCAAGAAGATGCGAGCTTTACATTACACACATGTACAGACGAACAGCGAAACAATACATACTCTTGCTATCCCCACATTCTCTGCTCGACTGGCTAAATCAAGCCGCTTTCTACCGAATCCTGGCCTAGTCTTTTAATTCTAGCCGTGACAACGAGACTCAGTAGGTACTTATATTGGGCTGGTAATTAAACCTAACCTAAGTCGTGATACAAGCCATATCGAGGAATGCACCCAGTCGGGAATTTGACATCACGGTGATCTCACAATGGCATCACATATTATATCACATGACCTCATCGTGTGACCTCACTGTGACATGAAATCTGTAACCTAACACTGGTATCACAGTGATGTCACACGCTTAGGTCACATGGTGATCATACTGTGACTTCATCCTGATATCTCTTTCTTGATGTCACAGAGATGTCACATGCTGATGTCACCACGACATCACAGATTAGCTCACACAGACCTCATGCTGTGACATCACTGTGACATGAAATCTGTAACCTAACACTGGTATCACAGTGATGTCATACGCTTAGGTCACATGGTGATCATACTGTGACTTCATCCTGATATCTCTCTCTTGATGTCACAGAGATGTCACATGCTGATGTCACCACGACATCACGGATTAGCTCACACAGACCTCATGCTGTGATCTCACTGTGACATGAATTTTGTAACCTCACA
This sequence comes from Sipunculus nudus, assembly GCA_026874595.1. Taxonomy (NCBI): domain Eukaryota; kingdom Metazoa; phylum Annelida; class Sipuncula; order Golfingiida; family Sipunculidae; genus Sipunculus; species Sipunculus nudus. The sequence continues at coordinate 24,964,260 of CM049315.1, read as the reverse complement.
CTGGTGACACAGTGATGTCACACGCTTAGATCACATGGTGATCATACTGTTATTTCACCATGATCTGTCTATCTCGATGTCACAGAGATGTCACATGCTGATGTCACCACAACATAACAGATTAGCTCACACAGACCTCATGCTGTGATCTCACTGTGACATGAATTTTGTAACCTCACACTGGTGACACAGTGATGTCACACGCTTAGATCACATGGTGATCATACTGTTATTTCACCATGATCTGTCTATCTCGATGTCACAGAGATGTCACATGCTGATGTCACCACGACATCACAGATTAGCTCACACAGACCTCATGCTGTGACCTCACTGTGACATGAATTTTGTAACCTCACACTGGTGACACAGTGATGTCACATGCTTAGGTCACATGGTGATCATACTGTGACTTCACAATGATCTGTCTATCTCGATGTCACAGAGATGTCACATGCTGATGTCACCACGACATCACAGATAAGCTCACACAGACCTCATGCTGTGACCTCACTGTGACATGGATTTTGTAACCTCACACTGGTGACTCAGTGATGTCACATGCTTAGGTCACATGGTGATACTGTAATTTCACTTTGATCGCACTCTCTTCATGTCACAGAGATGTCACATGCTGAGGTCACATGGTAATCATTTTGTGATATCACCATGACACCTCTTTTTCTCTGTCTGTCTGTCTGTCTGTCTCTCTCTCCCTCACACACACACCCAATATACAAAACATCCAAATCAGAAAAGACACATAAAATTATAAATTTTATTTCTAATGTTTCACAGTATGTCAGGTTGCACTGATTGTTACACACGACATATATGATATCGGAATACTTCTCCTTTCACTTATTTGCTGCCCGCCTCAGTCCCGTATTAACATTGGCCAAAAATACCTCTTTTTGTCTGGACACTTCTGATAGGACAGATGTTAGAAACATCCTCTCTGGCTCTTCTGGGCGTTAGTTGATCTTCTTTGTTAAAGTCTTCAGACAAGCTAAAACAAAACAGCCTTAATTTGGTTTTGTGAAAATTATTTACACATGATAAAAGAATAAATTCAGTAGTATGGCTTTGTTTAAGATATAAATGTCTCCAATCCCAATCGGCCTCCCCCAAAAGTTAAAGAAAATATCTCCAAAGTTAGGGGGTTACATGCAATCATCCTAGATTTCTGTAGATTAGATCTTGAAGATCAAGGTCACAAGTCACCAGTTTTCAAACACTTCTAACACTTGAAGGAAACATCTTGTGTGTCAAATCTGAGGAAAAATCTTCAGTAACTCATATGTGACAGGAGTAACTTAACATAGATTTCCTCAGAATTAACCTCGTTCAGGAAATGGATAAATTATACTTGTTTCACATTTGAGGGGGGAAATGCAATACTTGTTTATGATAAATGTATCTTGTTAACAAGAAATTCTAATGATGACTGATGGCGGGACTATAAAACAAGGGACCCATGTGTCACGGTGCTCATCTGAAGTTGACCAGGAAGATAAAAATCTATAATAATAACAAAAAGCGATGTCTTGGAGGAAAAGGAAACATAGGCCATGGTTGGTTGACATGCTAGGTTTATATTTATGAGTAAGGAATAAGAGTGATCAAACAAAGAGTGATCGCTATAGCTCAGATGACTTATAGTCAGCTGAGCTGATAAAGGGTTCTAAGTGGAACCCATTTTGGTTCTTTGGCTTGTCACATATTTGGAACCCATCTTGGTTCCCTGAGGAACCCTGAATGTAGGTTCCTTCTGGAACCCTCAAAAAGGGTTCCCTGGGGAACCTTTCAGGTTCTGTAAATACATTTTTGGTTCCTTGAGGAACCTTGTATGGTGCTAATTACTTCCGCTGGGTCTTTGCAAAACCATTATTAAGGTCCCTTTTTAAATTAACCAGGAATGGTTCTACAGACATTAACTGGGTTCCTTGACTTATTTGTTCCGACAGGAACTTTGACAGTTTATACATATTCTGGGTGAACCTATTACACCAAACCAGACAGGACCAATTCAAAGTCACTGCAGGGCGAGATAAAGGAACAGATCTAGCACGATTCCTTTTCCTTGGCAGAGGTATGCCCTCAACTGGCATGTCATTCCACTTGGATATTATGACACTTTAATGGGGGACTTTTTTTTTATCAAATGGATAGTAACTGTAAAAAAACACAAGAATAAAATACGGGGGTAAACATACTTTATTTAACTTTAAACGAAGCAATTCATATACTACATATGTGCAGTTCAGAACAAGCAAATGATTGGATGTAGCATTCAGGATTTCTCTCTTAGAATGGTAACACAGGGTACTCCAGAAATCCTTAAATTGGTATTACCTCTTATATGTGTGCTTAAAAGTTTATGTTGCAGTAACTTTATAGAATAGGTTTTCTGTTTCCCTTTACACATTTAACTGTAAAAATCCTAATTAGTTGATCCTTCTTGGGCCAGTTGAGGCTTATAATGCAATATACGCAGCCATCAATTTCATATTCGTTTAAACGTGACTCTGCATCCACTTTCTCCATGAATACCATCAGCAACGATGAAAGCATGACATGATTCTTCTGCTATCGATTCTATAACACCAGCATCATTGTTGATTTGGCAGCATATGGCAGGACATCGTAGGTTAATATCAACCAACTGCATAATAGCCTGTCAAAGAGACAATTTAAATTTTCAATTGTAAGCAAAGCAATCAGATGAATTTGACTTGACATTTTTACTGTAATATTATTCTCTTTTGAATTATTGAATGGGACATTCTCAAATTTAAAGCCAAGCAGTTTTACAAAGTTCTTTTGAATAAAGTGTAATTGATGTAAAAATAATAAAATTGTTTCAAATGAGAAAACTCAAAGTAGGTGAAGTGTTCTTATTAACATTATTAAACACATTTCTAAATAAAGAAATAAATATATTAACAAATTCTATAATGAGTTCAGCCATACGCAATGTGTGTGACTACCTTCATTCACTATCAGATAAAAAACAGCAAATGTGACTGGCTTCACACTCGATGTGAATGTGCCTACCATCACTCCCTATTAGATATCAGGTGAAATGTGGTTATCTTCACTCAGTATGTGCCTGTCTTCACTCGCAGCCGAATATCAAAAGCAAATGTGGCTGGCTTCACACTCGATGTGAATGTGCCTACCTTCACTCCCTCTTAGATATCAAGTGGAAATTTTGTTGCTTTCACTCAGTATGTGCCTGCCTTAACTTCCTGTTAGACATTAACAGTTAATGCGCTGGCCTCGTACACACAAAATGCATGTGCCAAACTTCATTTTATAACAAAGCTCAGATGACTTCAAGAAGATAATAAAGCTGGTCATATCGTTCTAGGACAAATTAAACGTGTTATAGACAATCATAAAATATATAATAAATGTATAGTTTATGACAATCTGCTCAGAGCTGGTTTTCTTGTTGCTGGGACTTTTGTTGTTATTTTAAATGTTGCATGCGTTTTTGCACTTGGCAAGATAAATTGCTTTGATACTACCACCATGACAAATTTCAACATTTCGTCTTCAGCTCTTCATACTTCATAATTGGTCTTTTGTTTAGCGAAGAGTCTTCACTCACCCTGAAAATATAGAACAATATTTATTTAGATTGAGCGGATGTGAATTGTGACATCATTTTTTTATTTAAATCAATGGAGTTACCTACGAATCAGTGTGTTCATTTACATGTATATCATGCCTTAATGACATAGAAATATGTGACCCATTGTCATAACGCTCCACATTATATTAGAGTCTATCATTTACAAAATTGTTTGTTACATTTTTGGAGAAATGTATTGCAAATTTCAGGAATTTATAAATATATGTCTGCATAAATTTTTTTTCAATTTCATACTTATACCCAAAAAAAATGAAAAAAAAACTTGTTGGCTATTTCAATTTAAACTCTGCATGATGACAGAAAAAGAAAGCACGACTTCATTTTCCAAGGCAAAATGCTGAATGATGAGATAATGAAGCCTGTAAGTATTAAAAAAATAAAGTTTAAGATGGCTATATTTTAATCAAACAATGGATAAATATGGGATCAAAATAAATTGCAAACCCGAGCATGATTTTGTTGGGAAATTATAGTTTATTTTTGTACAAATTTGAAGCAACTTTGTAAAATGTTACAACTATTACACCATATTCTTTGAGATCTCCGGCCAAGCCATTTAGCAAGTTAACAAGAATAAATGTGTGAAAATGGAAAAAAAAAAAAAATAAATTGTATATACATTCATATAATATATTTTGTAATCATAATATTTATTTATTATCTATTTGTTCATAACATGGGACTCAAGGGGGAGGGGGTCCTAATAATATCCATAATATTAGTGGTACTGTATTAATTTCCCATAATATTTGAGACAGCATTTTTGGTAAAAATAAATAGTACTACTTTGAATAAAGGCCCATTTTCTACTGTGTTTATATCTTAAAATTGGTCACTTATTGTAACCACATTTTCTTCGATAAATATTTCTATTGCATTTCAAACAAGTAATGTTCTGCTCATAATGAAATTCGGTCACATCATGTTCTTCTGTAAGAAAGGCAGCTGGTCAATCATGGTGGAAAAGTCAAAAGTGAATGTTGTCTGCATGGGAGGGTATTCTAAAGGTATTCGCTGTACAGCAGGCCAAGCTGGGTCTTCATTGAAACAAAATGTATACACAGCAATGTCATAGTCATACATACAGTCCAGCAATAAACATGTCCGACCTCCTGAATCTTCACACTACTAGTGGGCCGTATATTTATCCCTCCAGCAGGAAACCTGCCATCTTGTCATTTCGGGTCTATTACGGTCACTGATGGCCAGGACTGACCAGTACAACAGATAGACAATTAAAGCCAGTCCATCAGATAAACCTGCTGATAATAAATATTACAGTCGGGTCTGCTTCCAACAACTTTATAAATCAAGATCAAATAGTTTCTGTTAGTTAAAAAGTCTTATACTTATCTGATTTTCAAATATTCTTCAGTGCTGTGCCCTTTCCACATTCAGCTTCTTTTAGCAAAGAAAACACGGGTATCGTGTATCGTGCGCAAAAGGTTATATGACTCCGTCTGAGGAACCCTTCACGTGGCTGTGGAAACTGCTTTATTGAAAAGAATGCTGTCGCTTGCACAGAACCATTTTAACGCATACAGAACCACCAAGTTTCCACCTGAAACTACAAAGTTCCCCAAGGATGCCCATGGAACCCTTATTTCTGAGAGTGTGTTACATAACCTGTCATGACTGGTGCTGGCATGGCCTTGCTATACACAACATAGGTTTCAATGGTCACATTATATTATGTAAACCTTTGTTTTTATTGTAAAGGTTGATATGAATTCATACAATTGATGTTTTTATTTCAGTTAATAAATATTTAACATGCCCATCTCAAATTCATTCTTTATTGTATAATTTACTGGGTGTTCTGATCCATGTATTTTAATGATCTAATACATGTATTAAACAAGGGACCCATGGGTCATTGTGCTCAGCTGAAGTTGACCTTGAAGGTAAAAATCTAAAATAATATCAAATGGAGATAAAGTGTAAGAGGAAGAGGTAATATAGGCTATGGTTAGTATGATTTGTTTGTATTGATGAGCAAAAAATTGTTGCAAATAATATTATGTGACCTAACCATGTGTTTCCTATGTTGAAACTGAAGCATGTGAGCAGTTTGTGAACAAATGATCTGTACTATTACCATGATCATTAGTTGGCTTTTTGATTAACTGTTGACATTTCAGTAGTTTACACATTTGTTTAATTGAATCTATTTTTTTGCATAATATATATTATTTAATATATATGTATTTTTTTTTATTTTATGACATGTATACAGTTGAAATATATCTAATTAACAACATAAATACAGGGTAAATAAAGGCTGATCTCCAATTCTGCTGAGGCAGGAAAGTAATGAACAAATGTTTGTATCAGATCCTCATTTTTTTATCACATCAAATTTTTTTTTATTATAAGTTTACATTTCTATACATTTCCAATATAACATATATAACTGAATATAAAAGTTGATTCATAATTTTCAATTGCATTTTCATAAATCTCAATCTAGTCAGATAACACCACATCATGCATACAAATGTTTATTTATTTTTTACCACAAAAATAAATCTTTAAATCTGCAAAACAACTAGATATTTCTTGGCACCGCAGGTGCCATAGTATCGCCAGACAATTAATCCCCCCCCCCCTCTTTAAGAATAGACCCCCATCTTCAGCAACAATTAATTAATTGAAAGGCCATAACCCCAATTTATATATACATCATCCCATAACCCATGTCTATGTACATGAATAATATGAAAGAAATCTGTCTGATAGTTTTTGACTTATAATGCTCACAGTACAGTTAAGTGGCAATTATGGGGGTATTAAACGGCACGAAAACAAGTAAAAGAATAACAGGTGGCGCCACCTGTTTCCGGTACATGACATTACTATCCTAGATCTTCGGTCAAGTTTTTGGACCAATCCATGCATCCCTTATTGAGATATTAATGATTTTGTGTGATTTTCACCATATATGGCAAAATTCAAGGTCAAGGCCACTCATAGGAAAGGTCATGACCCAAATTTAAATAAACATCATCCCAGAACCAATATTTATGTATATGCATAATATAAAAGAAATCTGTCCATTACGGTTTGACTTATAATGCTCACAGTACTGTCAAGTAGCAATTTTGGGGGTATTAAACGGCACGAAAACAAGTAAAGAATAATAGGTGGCGCCACCAGTTTCTGGAACCTGACAACCCTATCCATGATCTTCCATCAACTTGATTTTGGGATCAATCCATGCAAGATTTCTTGAGATATCTAAGAATTTGTGTGATTTTCCCCAAAATTAGACATATTCAAAGTCAAGGACACTCTCCTAGTCAAGGTCATGACCTCATTTTAAATAGGTGTCGTCCTCTCACCCATATCTATACATATATCAAGTTTGGTAAAGATCCGTGAAATATTTTTGAGTTATCACGCCAACAAGATTTATATGCGGCGGCGGCGGCGGCGGGACCGGTATGAAAACATAGTATCCCCCGACTTTGTCTGGGGATACAATAAATATATATAAAAAAATACTTGATTTATATTTCAAAATTTTAAATTGTGTCTTTATTTATCCATAATGTGCTTCATATTTTATAAATTTAAGCATACTGATGGGTTAAATTATATTTGTTATAATCATTTAAAAGAAAATTAATTTCTTTAAAAATGCTACATAAACACAACATGGCATCTTCTGGATTACATCTTTTTAAGGAAAGTTTTTGTATATTGGAGTGGAAACAGCATTACAATTAAGGAGATACAGTGAAAACAATAACAATTACTGCATAACACTTGGTGGGTTGGGTTTGCGGGGGGAGGGGGATTGGGGTGGTGATATGAAAATAACAGTACACCTGTCACAGCAGGGCTTCTCCCCCAGTGACTGTAACAAATCAGAAACCCTTGCATAGCTGAATTCCAGTGACCTGGAGTGGGACCCTGCATCTTTAATCTGTTATCAAAGGAAATGACTACAATAGAGCCTCAAGCAAAAAATAAGTAACAAGACTAATTTTCAAGCTTTTTTCAAATTTCAGATTTAAACAAATTAAATATTTATGTTTACATGATGTGAAAATTAAATCAATGGTACTAACAGAAAAAAAAGTGCCATGGTCAAAGTTGGGCAAAACTTAAGGTACTGATTTTATTTTTATGCTAATAACTTAAAAAATTTACAAAATTCAGATCTAATTTTGGGTAAACAATTGAATCGTAATCAAACATAGTTATATACTTGGGAAAATACTCTAGTTTCAAAATTTTTCATGTTAAGTGAGTAAATATTTTTCCTGATTTTTTATAAAGTCTATTATGTTTGGGCCCATAACTTTAAAAAAAAACAAGTGACCCATGGGTCATGACGCTCAGCTGCCAAGCATGACCTGTGACATCATGGACTGAGATTCACAACTTCCAGTCAAATTTTGAAGAACCAATTTGCCAATTTGTTGAAAGTTTTCTATGACAACAGAAATATATATCACCTATGTCTGGTTAACTACAGAGTTCCCCAAGGATGCCCATGGAACCCTTATTTCTGAGAGTGTGTTACATAACCTGTCATGACTGGTGCTGGCATGGCCTTGCTATACACAACATAGGTTTCAATGGTCACATTATATTATGTAAACCTTTGTTTTTATTGTAAAGGTTGATATGAATTCATACAATTGATGTTTTTATTTCAGTTAATAAATATTTAACATGCCCAACTCAAATTCATTCTTTATTGTATAATTTACTGGGTGTTCTGATCCATGTATTTTAATGATCTAATACATGTATTAAACAAGGGACCCATGGGTCATTGTGCTCAGCTGAAGTTGACCTTGAAGGTAAAAATCTAAAATAATATCAAATGGAGATAAAGTGTAAGAGGAAGAGGTAATATAGGCTATGGTTAGTATGATTTGTTTGTATTGATGAGCAAAAAATTGTTGCAAATAATATTATGTGACCTAACCATGTGTTTCCTATGTTGAAACTGAAGCATGTGAGCAGTTTGTGAACAAATGATCTGTACTATTACCATGATCATTAGTTGGCTTTTTGATTAACTGTTGACATTTCAGTAGTTTACACATTTGTTTAATTGAATCTATTTTTTTGCATAATATATATTATTTAATATATATGTATTTTTTTTTATTTTATGACATGTATACAGTTGAAATATATCTAATTAACAACATAAATACAGGGTAAATAAAGGCTGATCTCCAATTCTGCTGAGGCAGGAAAGTAATGAACAAATGTTTGTATCAGATCCTCATTTTTTTATCACATCAAATTTTTTTTTATTATAAGTTTACATTTCTATACATTTCCAATATAACATATATAACTGAATATAAAAGTTGATTCATAATTTTCAATTGCATTTTCATAAATCTCAATCTAGTCAGATAACACCACATCATGCATACAAATGTTTATTTATTTTTTACCACAAAAATAAATCTTTAAATCTGCAAAACAACTAGATATTTCTTGGCACCGCAGGTGCCATAGTATCGCCAGACAATTAATCCCCCCCCCTCTTTAAGAATAGACCCCCATCTTCAGCAACAATTAATTAATTGAAAGGCCATAACCCCAATTTATATATACATCATCCCATAACCCATGTCTATGTACATGAATAATATGAAAGAAATCTGTCTGATAGTTTTTGACTTATAATGCTCACAGTACAGTTAAGTGGCAATTATGGGGGTATTAAACGGCACGAAAACAAGTAAAAGAATAACAGGTGGCGCCACCTGTTTCCGGTACATGACATTACTATCCTAGATCTTCGGTCAAGTTTTTGGACCAATCCATGCATCCCTTATTGAGATATTAATGATTTTGTGTGATTTTCACCATATATGGCAAAATTCAAGGTCAAGGCCACTCATAGGAAAGGTCATGACCCAAATTTAAATAAACATCATCCCAGAACCAATATTTATGTATATGCATAATATAAAAGAAATCTGTCCATTACGGTTTGACTTATAATGCTCACAGTACTGTCAAGTAGCAATTTTGGGGGTATTAAACGGCACGAAAACAAGTAAAGAATAATAGGTGGCGCCACCAGTTTCTGGAACCTGACAACCCTATCCATGATCTTCCATCAACTTGATTTTGGGATCAATCCATGCAAGATTTCTTGAGATATCTAAGAATTTGTGTGATTTTCCCCAAAATTAGACATATTCAAAGTCAAGGACACTCTCCTAGTCAAGGTCATGACCTCATTTTAAATAGGTGTCGTCCTCTCACCCATATCTATACATATATCAAGTTTGGTAAAGATCCGTGAAATATTTTTGAGTTATCACGCCAACAAGATTTATATGCGGCGGCGGCGGCGGCGGGACCGGTATGAAAACATAGTATCCCCCGACTTTGTCTGGGGATACAATAAATATATATAAAAAAATACTTGATTTATATTTCAAAATTTTAAATTGTGTCTTTATTTATCCATAATGTGCTTCATATTTTATAAATTTAAGCATACTGATGGGTTAAATTATATTTGTTATAATCATTTAAAAGAAAATTAATTTCTTTAAAAATGCTACATAAACACAACATGGCATCTTCTGGATTACATCTTTTTAAGGAAAGTTTTTGTATATTGGAGTGGAAACAGCATTACAATTAAGGAGATACAGTGAAAACAATAACAATTACTGCATAACACTTGGTGGGTTGGGTTTGCGGGGGGAGGGGGATTGGGGTGGTGATATGAAAATAACAGTACACCTGTCACAGCAGGGCTTCTCCCCCAGTGACTGTAACAAATCAGAAACCCTTGCATAGCTGAATTCCAGTGACCTGGAGAGGGACCCTGCATCTTTAATCTGTTATCAAAGGAAATGACTACAATAGAGCCTCAAGCAAAAAATAAGTAACAAGACTAATTTTCAAGCTTTTTTCAAATTTCAGATTTAAACAAATTAAATATTTATGTTTACATGATGTGAAAATTAAATCAATGGTACTAACAGAAAAAAAAGTGCCATGGTCAAAGTTGGGCAAAACTTAAGGTACTGATTTTATTTTTATGCTAATAACTTAAAAAATTTACAAAATTCAGATCTAATTTTGGGTAAACAATTGAATCGTAATCAAACATAGTTATATACTTGGGAAAATACTCTAGTTTCAAAATTTTTCATGTTAAGTGAGTAAATATTTTTCCTGATTTTTTATAAAGTCTATTATGTTTGGGCCCATAACTTTAAAAAAAACAAGTGACCCATGGGTCATGACGCTCAGCTGCCAAGCATGACCTGTGACATCATGGACTGAGATTCACAACTTCCAGTCAAATTTTGAAGAACCAATTTGCCAATTTGTTGAAAGTTTTCTATGACAACAGAAATATATATCACCTATGTCTGGTTAAAACACAGTGAATTGATGGTCTGAGGAAAATGCATGATTGTTAAGCTATCAGGAACTATTCCAACAGCTTGCTTGAAACCTGTCATTCTCAAAAGGAACACCACAAAGGGCAAATATAAGATCAAAATATATAGCAAAAATCAAGGAAATCCATGCAAGAATTATTGAGAAACAGTTGCTTCTGTATGAATTTTTATTCAATACAAGCCAACTGTACTGCACTTTTATAAATGATGGAAATATTTATTCAGAAATATTTGACCCAATCCTTTACAAGATTACATAAATATACATCCAACTGCATTCACTTTAACTGTTCTTGAGATAATATGATCAAAAGGAATTAAAAGATGGTTGCCTGGTGGCCATATTGGACTTCTGACAAGTCTGAAATCAGACAACAAACATTCTCTAAATCGGACCAAACATTAAAGAAAAATTACTGAAACTGCCCTGAAGAAAGAATTTCTAAGGTGGCTAACTGGCAGACATAATGGATTTCTGACAAGTATGACATTTGATATCCCACATTCTCCAATAAGAGACCAAACTTGGGGCAAATTATCCAGTAATAAATGCCCAAAATAATTCAAAAGGCATGTCCAGGCCCTCATATCAGATTTATAGATATGCAATTGTAAAAAGTGTAAGTCCAATATTTTTATTATCACTCTGCTTTTAAATGGGGTCAGCAGGGTAGGTAAACTGCCAAACCTGAAAGAAAAGAAATGCAGAAAGCATGACTAAGAGTCTTGAAATAAAACAAAAAGCCATCCTAAATCAAGGTACACATCCACATATTATGAGAACAAACACTTGCTTTTATATGTGGTAATATATATTAAAATATTCAGATATCTAGGAAACTAAGTTTATTGCTAGGATTCCATAAAATAAACTGCAAAATGTTCCCATCATCTTATAAATCAGTAGCTAAACCTTAATACTATACTCTCATAGTCTTAATGCCTGGCTGAAGCATTCTGACAACAGTGTTTTTGTTATGAAGTAACGAGGTACTTATCACTGAGCCTTATCACTTAATAGGCTGATACAAAAGGGAGTCTTGTGTCACCAGTGTCACTCACAATTACAGCCACACAGGGAGATGTACCAGCTGGAGTGGGATGGTTATATATACAAGAAAAATAGAGATGGTCTATAAAATAAGTAATTGTGAACATCCCTGACCTATGACCTTGGCCTTTTGCCCATATATCAACTGGATTCTTTCTAAATGATGGGTAACTACTGACCACTTAAATCTGGTGTAATTACTTGGCAACCAATGAGTGAATAACTTTGACCTGCAACCTTTAACCTGCTGACCAGCTGACCCCAAAATCAATAAGTTTTTTATTCAAGCAAAAAGACCCATAAATATGAAGTTTGAGTCAAACTGAGTGATGCATAGATGTGGCATATGTGAAAGACTGAAGGTTTGGGTTGAACGGTTACACTTGAAATATGCTCACAAGCATTTAGAACAATTAAATATTGTGACCTTGACCTTTGACTTTTTGACCTCAACATCAATAGGCTTCTTCCCTTATTGGTAGGTAAGCCATATATGACAGATGGAAGGTACAGATTGAAAAGTTTGCCTGAAAATGACTCCACGCAAGAAGTGGGTGCTGTGAACTTGACCTTTGACCTCAAAATCAACAGGTCTTTTCCCCTGTTGGCAGAGAGCGATATCAGTGCTGGAAGGTTTGGAATGAAAAGTCTAGCTTGAAATGTGTCCACTACCTTTTCAAAGAAGTGGATCCTGTGACCCTGACCTTTGACCTTGTGACCTCAAAATCTATAGGATTCTTCTCCAACTTAGTAGGTGAGCTGTATGTGAAAGATCAAAGAATTGGGATGAAAGGGTTGGCTTAAAATGCATCCACAGGCTTTTCAAAGAAGAGGCTCCTGTGACTTTGACCTTTGACCTTTTGACCTAAAAAAAATTATGGTTCTTCCCCTGTTGGTAGGTGAGCTGTATGTGAAAGATGGAAGGTTTGGGATGAAAATTTTGTCTCAAAGAGTTATTTCTGGGGGGTGCAAACACACCCCATAACTTCGAGAATATAGGTCGCAGTGACCTAATTTCAGGTTTGCAAGGAGATCTTTTTATAACCTCTAAGACTGCATAGGGTTCATGGCCCTAGCCCCTATGGTTACGATTTGTGCCCTGCTAACGGCCGGACGGCCGGCCGGACGGACAGACGGAAGGACGCCGGACAAAGACCCATCGCTATAGCCCAGCATGACTGAAAGTCAGCTGAGCTAATTATACTTAATAGACTTAATTTCTTGCATGTACACAGGAACTATATATAGAGGAATATTCATGTTAAATATGAGGAAAAACAGATGAGTGGTTTTGATTTTAGCATGTTTTCCTTAATTTCTCAAATGAACGAAGTCGCAAAGACCCAGTTTTCGGCTTGGCAGGAGATCCTGGGGACATCTAACATTATGCCGAATTTTGGATTCCTAGGTCTAAACATGCCAGATCTACGGAGGAACGGACGAACGTCGGACAATGAACCACGACTATACTTCATGCAGATGACTTATAATCAGCTGAGCTAAAAATCAATTTTATCAATAAATTAACATCTTTAACAATTTTTTTATGTTATATGGTTTTAATAAGATTCCCGCTATATTTGGCTTGTAGACAGAAGTGAAAGTTATCACAATAATTTTATTTTTCTAATGGAAATTGAACCCATAAAACTTATAACTTATACATTACTTATGGTTATAAGAATCCTACCATTTTTGGTGAGTACATTAATGTGAATGTTTTCAAAAGTTAATTAAACAGTTTATTCTTTTAATATATATTAACCAATTTTAATTTGTGACATTGACTAAAATTGAATAAATACTCATTAAATAAAAATTTTTATAATGAAACTGCCAAAATGGTTTATACTTGCAACATTAGAATTAGGCAGGATAAATGTTAGGTATCATATTGTCACATTAAATTATTTGAACTTTTGGGAAACTTGTTATCATATTTCATTTTTGGCCACATAATATAAATGGTTTCAGTTAATTGAACATTTTTTTTCTTTAAGAAAGGGTAACATTTGATATAACTCCTAGAACCAATTTCTTATTTTCCTTTGTCATTTGATTATTGACCATGCGTCACATGTAAAAGTATATTACTTCTTGTGCCTGTTTCAGTCATTTAGTTTAGATAATTTATTGAGATATGTTGTCACCTTTATTGTATCAAGCTTCTCTAAAAGATTAAGTGCATGTTAAACTACTACACACTTATTTATAGACTACCTTGGATTCTGGACTTACTTTCAATAAATATATATATTATGTAAATACTATGATGCCATATTAGACAGAATAACTGAGTTTTTGATAGGATTATGCATGTTTACAATTTACATATACATAAAAGAAAGTTTGGTTGTATAATTTAATTTAATGCCAAAAATTTAAGTTCTCTAATATATATAGTAAATCCTGAGTTACAAGAATGAAAAACAAAGAATCTGTGGGTCACGGCACGGATTCTATGACCTTGGCTTTTGGCCTCATGACCCCTAAATCAAAAGGGTTCTTACTTTAGTGATAGGCCATATAATAGTCAAGTTTGAAACCAATATTTCAGTCCTTTGATCTCATGACCCAAAATCAATCATATTGATTTTCTATTTGCACGTCACCTATATTTGCTAGATGTAAGGTTTGGGTGAAATGTCTTGCTTAAAATGCACCCAAAATCTTTATAAATAAGTGGGTCCTCTGTGTTTAATCTTTGACCTCGTGACCCAAAAATCCTTACTATACAGGTGGGCCATATATTACTAAGTTTGAAACTGACATGTCTAAACTTGAGTTATCATCACGAAACAAATTTAAACGGACATACAGAAAAACGAACAAATGGACAGACGGACGGATGGACAAGGTGATTACTATAGGGCATCCACTTGTTCTATTAGGTCCCAAATAACACATGGTTTCATGACACTAGATAAAATCACATTTGCATATCTGATAGTTTCAATATAATGTGGTAGTCTCATAAAAATCATAAAAAAAAGAAAAAAATACAGGTGGCGCCACCGGTCTTTAGGAACTCAAGAAACCAGTCATAATCAATAAACACACCAGGTTTTGGGACACTAGATGAAACCACAGTTGAGAAAAAGTCATAATTGCTGTCTTTTAACGGTCTCAAAAACAGTAAAAAAAATCGTAAAAATGAGAAAAAAGTGGCGCCACCAGTTTCCGGGAACTGACAAACCTTGTCATGGTCATCTTCAAGGCAAGATTCAGGGCAATTCATGTATTAGTTATCAAGGTTTTGAATCAAATTTTCGATTATTCGGGGGGGGGGGGGGGGCGTATTTACCAGCCCCATAGCTCGGAGTGACCTAATGATTCCAATGCGACTTTTTATTGACTTCCCTGGATCTAGCTGACCACTTTAATGAGAGCTGAGTAGCAATGAATCACATCCTTAAGTATTTTCTGTTATTTTTGTAAAATGCACAGTGAAAATATGATTGGTTAAATAATAATTTTTTTATCATTTATATTTTATTAATTAATTCATACCCCTTTAAATCACCAACTGTAATTTACATAAAATTATTGAAACAGTTTTTAAACACATTTCTCCAAATTTTTCTTTTTACATTGGTCCGATTTTTTTTTCACTTAAAACTGCTTACTCTTATTTTTACAAATGGTATCTTGAGATTGTTTTACAAATATATTCATAAAAGTATCTATATATACAATATAACTTCCGCGTACAGCCACACTTAATGCAACAATATCCTATATCAAGGCTAGATTTCCCGGCCCCATTTGATTCCTAACCCTGCATGCTCATTGCTGTATTATAAGGCCTCTCCCTTTTTCCCTTTTTTATTACATTTTTTAGTCCCAGTGGCGGCCTGTATAAAGGAGTGTATATATATATATATATATATATATATATATATGTGTGTGTGTGTGTGTGTGTATATATATATATATATATAATAATTCAACCTGAAATATAAATTAAGGAAAGAAATGATACATGTTAAATTTGATTTTTAAATAAGGACCATATCGTTTAAAATTTGTCGTTCACAAGTGACTGCACCTTAATGTAATACATGCAGTACGTTCAGTACATCAAATTTAGTTTTACCTAATACTTTATTTGTTTCATTTTATTTTAATATTCAATTTTGCCATTTTTGTTTTTTTTTACTCAACTTCAATGTTATTTAGAAATAGGCCTATATGAATGTGATTAAAATGCTATGTTCGTGTGCGTCATTAATGTCATTATAAAGTAGATAATGAAGACGAAATAAGAGGGGAGGGCAACATGCTATTTGTCAGGATATAGTAAGGCTTCAGTGAATAAGGGCTTTAGAAGACAGCCTAAGCACTGTAATGGCTCAAGTTTATAAATGAAGTGAGGAAGAAAGAGAGAGGGAGGAGGTGGGGTAATAAGGTCTGTGTATAGGGCATGTTAATCTAAGGAATGCAGCAGGTTCAGTCTAGGTCAGACAATTATGGCTTTGGCTTCCTTGCTTGTGGAGTTCGCGTAATGCCCCCTGACATGCAGCTCCTCAGGATCCAGTCACACTGATATGTCACACTATTATGATCAACTACTTGTATAGAAAACTTAGTATATAATCTCACACACAGACACACACACACATTTGAATACATATATACACAAATACCGGTTATTAAAAAACACTTACACACACACCGTGACTATATATATATATATATATATATATATATATATATATATATATATATATATATATTCAAATATAAACATATATGGATTTATTAAATTAACCTTATAACCACATTTCAGACCATCTTTTTTGTATATACAGTAGGTCAAGATACTATTGAATCTGACTGGCTAGCTGGCCAGGAAACCTCCCCATTTACTTTTACCAAGGAAACGGCTGATTTTTATGCAACCCGCACAATTAGTCTTGTTAAAATTATGTACCAATTTTTTTTATCATATAGCTTTGTAGGTATTAAAGCAGGAAGGAATGAAGAACAAAGATATACTCACAATGCTTAAACAGGTGTCTCGGTGGTTTCGGCTGCAATGCTTAGTTTCCCGCCAGAATGTTGGCATCACAAGGACACAGAAAATAAAGACGACCCCAGTGCCAGGGGGCGAGGGGTTACCGGTACACGAGTGCGCCTAAGCGGATCATTTGACAAGTGACATATGACAGTTGATGTGAGAGGGCCGCAGTGCTCACAGAATGAGCTTGCTATCATGTACAGTCCACCAATTAATGGTTCCTGGTTAAATTGCAAGTTTGGAAATGATAGCAGTCTATACCAGATTCTTGATTGATAGCAGTTTATATATACACCAGAAAGGAATGTATGTGCATTTGTTGATGCATGTATATAACATTATATAACATATCTTTATTCCCCTTTCAGCTTAATCTATTATACAGGAATATATATATATATATATATATATATATATATATATATATATATATATATATATATATATATATATTTCAATTAAATATTGACTCTCCTTGTATGTATCAGATTTTGAAATGTTAATAAATATTAACAATATATTTATGGCAGGTTTAATATTCATCCGACAAATAAGCACAATGTACGGTCATACTAATAATATTAATAATAATAATAATAATTATATATATATATATATATATATATATATATATATATATATCAAGGGCAACGGGTTGTTAGGTCATTGCTGATCAGTACTGCATGCAGCTAAACTAATCCCTCCCCCCCCCCCCCCCTTTTACGTATATCATTCTGTCTTGAATACACTATTTTTTGGAACACTCAGCAATCTTTTTGTTGTTTGAGAACACGTCCATTGCAGGACCGGTGGTCTCATTTAAACAAGCAATTAAGGGTCTGGGTATAGTCATTTTTAGCGCAATTGTACTTTCACTGAAAGTGAATTATGATTTATTGACAATTGTATTACCATAAACAAATATTGACAGCTGCTTCTATGTCTGTAAAATTCATGTAGAGCAATAAAATTACAAGCATATCCAAAGGTGATGTGTAGGGTTAAGAACATCCACATTGACAATCGTAATATAAATTAAATATAAAATGTTGAATAGTACTGTTTACTATGTTTGCTATGATATAAATTTTTCACTATATGTGTGTATAGGTTGGGGGGGGGGGGGGGGCTTAACGATATAGAGAAAGGTATAATATAGATAAATTAATTTCATATATAAGAAGGAACATTTCATCATAATAACCTTAAAACATTTTAAAAGCATCATATAGAAATATTCTATTTGATTAAATTGTAATTTTAATTTCTACCTTTAAAGACAATATATATTCATTACCATATATAAGAAAATTTATATTCAATTTTGCTGGTTGTATATAGAATGTATAACTTTTATGATTCAAACATTTTCCCATTAAAGCCATTTTTATATTAAAAACTGTTTAGGGCATAATTCTGAAAGGGTTACATCATTTGTTTCCTGTAAAACATTCTTATTTTTTTAATATATTACGAAAGTCTTTTGTTGAAATGTTTTAAAAGTATTTGATGTGCTACATAGTCAACACCTACAACAAGACAAAATCAACAATGCCATACTTTAGCATAACGTTGGTGTAATAGGGTAAGAGGGAACAAATTCATATCCCACCGATACCAAATATTTTACCGAGTTTTGATGTTTATAGCGGTAACTGCATGCTGCCTCTAGCTGCCATTTATTTCAAGGCCCGTTGTTATACTCTTACAAATATATATCTACTTTCATATTGCAGAAATTTATTATTTTATTACTATCTTACAACCATGCAGATAATTTGCATGATTATATACATGGACATTACCACTGTGATGATCACACATATTACAACAAACATTGCATGCATTTTTTTAAAATCTGCAATAGTTTTTTTACTATTATTTTTATAATCTTTTAAGCATATATTTTTATGTTTTTATGTAACTAACTACGGACATGATTATAATGTAATGTATGATTGTCTAAAATAAAATAATAATAAAAATGATGATATTTTAAAATAATAATATCTGTTTACACTTTTTATTTTTTTGTGTTTTAAGGATTTATTATAACTCAAATTATGAATTTCAAGAGACTACTTAAAAATGCATTTATTATAACCTGTATGCAAACATGACCTCGGTCTGTCTCCAGGTCTGTGCCTTTTAGAAATTATATCCTGGTTTTTTTTACATGTTTCCATCATGAATTTCCCGATGTTAGCTACCCAAAGTTTGTTCTCAGCTTCATTTGTTGATCCCATATCTTATGCCCATGCAGTTTTTATATAGTCATGCGTAAACCAACCCGCCAAAACTCCTAATGGTTTATACCAAATTATTTTTATTAAAATTGGAACTAAGCCGGCTCGGTTGGTTTCCCCCTTATCATATGGGTCTGAATTAATAAAAGTACAATAAAATGCACTATTACCATTTTTATTTTGTTCCCTGAATTTACATAAACTTCTGCCAGGAAAACAAAGCTTCTAATTTTTATAATGTATTTTATTGCTGGTTATAATAGTGCCGTCATGCACCTCATGAAAATGTTGATATAGTACGTCTTTAATTTAAGCAATTTAATAACAGCTATACACAAGTATTTGACCTTCACAATGATTTATGACATTATATGTATTGCATATCATTTGAAACACACTTCATGCCCTTGTATCATTAAAAAATATTAAAGGCCAAATAAAAATGATTCCCCTAAAAAGCATGCATGCACTCATACCTAAAAAATATTGATGCCAGTTTGACGTCAATTTGACATCTAAAACTTGACATCGATTCGATGTCATATGAACATTAATTAGATTGACGAATATTAATATATATATATATATATATATATATATATATATATATATGTTACGCCCCAGATGTGATATTGCACATTAAATAGGCCATGCATGAAACGGGCAGTTATTTTGCCCATTACGTGAAATGGGCAAAATCACTAAATTCTGCTTGCCCATTTCATGAAATGAGCAACTTAACAATCGGCAATATATTTCTCAGTTCTGTAAGTATTAAGGAATACTATAACTGAATGTATAATGTGCATGGAACACCTTTCCCTATTTTGATTGAGTTAATCGTAATTGATAAAGTGAAAAAAGACATATTTGCAGCTAACATTTTATAGTATATAGTTATATGTATATATTGATATAAATCTAGTTTTCAATTATTAATATATTAATGTACATAATTATTACTAAGCTATATTTTACATTATTTATTTATTACCAATTACATTAAATTATTTTAGAAACATGAAATATGAGTAACTGATATTGGTAAGTTTCATCAATCTCATAGCTCTATGGCCTGATAATCACTTAACTAATGAAACCTTCAAAGTACTTGTATGTACTCATTAACTGGCCACACTGAGTTGGTACTGAGTTCATGCTTTGTAGGTTGTTTTTTTTCAACTGCTAAATAAAAAATGGTCTTTGTGAATCATAGGATTGTTACTAACTGTTGGCCTATATAGTGACATCTGAGTCAGAAGTATACTTTGCTTGCCAAGTTATTTTCAAATGATTAGCCAATTGGTATTTTGGTGACATTCAAAGCCTATATTAATATATTATTAAAATTCCAGAAAAGTGTGTAGATGCACATTTGTGAATTTCAGACCTAAAAGCTGTTTGAACTTACATTACATGATGAGCTTAGATAAATATTATACATATTAAGAGAATATATATTTTTTCAACTTGTAGATATATCACATTAAACATGTAACTGAGTTATATTTGATTTTGATTTTTATAGCCCTCATAATCTGAAAATATTTTAGACACTACTGAAAACAGCATCTCATTTACATGATTATGAATACCTGTACTAGAAATCAGAATTAATGTTTTCCATAAAGCAACAGATCAAACTCAATTAAAGTGCATGAACCAATTATTTTATATAGCAATCATTTAAACATTATTAAGATGAAATAATTATTGAAACCTGCCGTTAAATAAGTGTTTCGATATGTTTTCTCTGAGATGTGAGAAAATAAACAATATTATAGTATAAACTGGTAAAGTATAATATATAAGTATATATAGATCTTAAAAGTTTCAAATTAAAAACCTTAAACATTTCTGCTGAAACCCATTCAAGTATTTTAATACATCAAATATTGAAAACCCTGAAAGGAAACCATATTTTCACTTGTGCTACGTTAACAATTTACTTTGATCATCAAACAGCCATTGAAGAACCTGAAATATTTAAATGTTTCATATGATGATTAACATTAGATTGTGAACCCCACGATTACTACTAAAAATATCAAAACATATTTACTGAAATATAGTGAAATGTATCATTGTCATTGGAGCTAAATATTATTATATTTACTTATACGGTCAAGCTGACTTGTATGATATAATACGTGTTTATAATAAAAATAAAGTGTAGAGAATTATTCAAATGTTTTGTTTTCATCTGACACAAAACAGGGTTTTTTTACATATATGCCTTATCTAATATTAGCTAGAATGGGTAATCAGAATCCACTAGAGATTTAAAGTTTTAAAAGGTGCGCATTTCATGAAATGGGCAACAGTTTTCTTGCTCATTTCATGAACTGGGCAAGCAGCATTTAGTGAATGCCCATTTCATTGGGCAAAGTGGTTGAACATTTCACGAAATGAATAAAATAATTGCCCATTTCATGATGTGGGCAATTTCACGTTTGGAGTGTAACATGTACATCATATTTCCTTTTAAAATCGATTTCCTAATTTTCTTATTCTACTTCTAGAGAAAATACCATCAAATAAAATCTGAAATGACATTGAAATGCACGAACTCATTCCATGCTATCACTGTGAGCTCACTGTGTGAATTCACTGCGGTGCCATTTCATCCAGTGATATAACCGTGAACTCACTGTTGTGTAACATGCTTGAGCTCACTGCTATATACTATCACTATTAGTCTACGGCCGTGAATTAACCGCGGTGTCACATTTTGACGTCATCCTGAGATATCACTCTGAACTAACTGTTGTGTAACAGACATGACCTCATGCCATGATATCACTGTGAGCTCACAGTTGTGAATTCGATGTGGTGTCAGATTTTTGACGTCATCCTTTGATATCATTGTGAACTCACTGTTGTGTAACAGACATGAACTTATGTCATGCTTTCACTGTGAGCTCACGGTTGTGATTTTACCACGATGTTGTAACGGACATCAACTCAAGCAATGCCATCACTGTGAACTCAAGATTGTGTTTTCATCACGGTGTCACATTTTTAACGTCATCCTGAGATATCACTGTAATCTCACTGTTGTGTAACATACATGAACACATGCCACGACATCACTGTGACCTCATCGTTGTGTAACATACATGAGCTCACTGCTATACCGTCACTGTGCGCTCACGGTTGTGAATTCTCCGCGGTATCACATTTGTATATCATCCTGAGATATCATTATGGACACACTATTGTGTAACATACATGAACTCCATGCCATGTCATCACTTTGAGCTCACGGTTGTGAATTCAAGATGATGGCACATTTTTGACGTCATCCTGTAATATCAGTGTGAGCTCGCTAATGTGCAACATACATGAGCTAATGCCAAGATATCACTGTAAGCTCCCGGTTGTGAATTAACCATGGTGTCACATTTTGACGTCATCCTGTGATATCATTGTGAATTCACTCTGGTATAACATACATGAGCTCACTGTTATGCTATCACTGTGAGCTCACGGTTGTGAATTCCCCGTGTTTTCACATTTTGACGTCATCCTGTGATATCACGGTGGGCTCGCTGATGAGTAACAAACATGGACTCATGCCCTGATATCACTGTGAGCTCATTTTTAATGTCATCCCGTGATATCACTGTGAACTTGCTGTTGTGTAACAGACATGAACTCATGCCATGATATTACTGTGAGCTCACGTTGTGAATTCACCGCGGTGTCACATTTTAACGTCATCCTTGGATATCACTCTGAACTAACTGTTGTGTAACAGGCATGACCTCATGTCATGCTATCACTGTGACCTAACAGTTGTGAATTCATTGTGGTGTCACATTTTTTACGTTTTCCTGTGATATCATTGTGAACTGATTGTTCTATATCATACATGAGCTCATTTCTATGCTATCACTTTGAGCTCATGGTTTTGAATTCACCGCGGTGTCAAAATTTGACGTCATCCTTTGATATCACTGTGAACTCACTGTTGTGTAACAGACATGAACTCATGCCATGATATTAATGTGAGTTCCCAGCCGTAAATTCACCATGCTGACACTTTTTGAAGTCATCCTGAGATATCACTCTGAACTAACTGTTGTGAAATACACATGACCTCATGTCATGCTTTCACTGTGAGCTCACAGTTGTGAATTCATTGTGGTATCACATTTTTTATGTCATCCTGTGATATCATTGTGAACTCACTGTTGGATAACATACATGAGCTCACTGCTATGCTATCACTGTGAGCTAACGGTTGTGAATTCACCGCGGCGTCTCATTTTGACGTCAACCTATGATATTACTGTGAACTCACTGTTGTGTTACAGACATGAACTCATGCCATGATTTTACTGTGAGCTCACGGTTATGAATTCACCGTGGTGTCACATTTTTGACGTCATCCTGTGATTTCACTGCGAACTCACTGTTGTGTAACAGACATGAGCACACTGCTATGCTATCACTGTGAGCACACGGTTGTGAATTCACTGCGGCGTCTCATTTTGAGACGTGAGCTCACATGCTATTATATCATTTTGAGTTCACTGTTGTGAATTCACAGTGGTGTCACATATTTTGCCTCATCCTGGGATATCACTGTTAACAGAAATGAACTCTAGCAATGCCATCATTGTGAAGTCATGGTTATGAATTCACTGTGGTGTTACATTCATAACGTCATCCTGAGATATCACTGTATACTCACTGTTGGGTAACAGACATGAACTCATCCCATGATATCACAGTGAGCTCGCGGTTGTGAATTCACCGTGGTGTCACATTTTTGATGTCATCCTGTGATATCACTGTGAACTCGCTGTTGTGTAAAAGACATGAACTCATGCCATGAGATTACTGTGAGCTCACTGTTGTGAATTCACCGTGATGTCATATTTGACGTCATCCTGTGATATCACGGTGGGCTCGCTGATGAGTAACATACATGAACTCGTGCTATGATATCATTTTGAGCTCACTGTTGTGAATTCACAGTGGTGTCACATTTTTTACCTCATCCAGGGATATTACTGTGAACCCAATGTTGTGTAACAGAAATGAACTCCAGCAATGCCATCATTGTGAACTCATGGTTATGAATTTACTGTGGTGTTACATTTATAACGTCATCCTGAGATATCTTTGTGAACTCACTGTTGGGTAACAAACATGAACTCATGCCATGATATCACTGTGAGCAAACGGTTGTGAATTCATCGTGGTGTCACATTTTTTATGTCATCCTGTGATATCACTATGAAATCACTGTTGTGTAACAAACATGTACTCATGCCATGATATTACTGTGAGCTCACGGTTCTGAATTCACCGTGGTTTCACATTTTTGATGTCATCCTGTGATATCACTGTGAACTCACTGTTGTGTAACAGACATGAACTCATGGCATGATATCACTGTGAGCTCACGGTTGTGAATTTACCGTGGTGTCACATTTTTGACGTCATCCTGTGATTTCACTGTGAATTCACTGTTGTGTAACAGACATGAGCACACTGCTATGCTATCACTGTGAGCTCACGATTTTGTGAATTCACCGCGGCGTCTCATTTTTTAGACGTGAGCTCACATGCTATTACATCATTTTGAGTTCACTGTTGTGAATTCACCGTGGTGTCACATTTATTGCCACATCTTGGGATATCACTGTTAACTCAATGTTGTGTAACAGAAATGAACTCTAGCAATGCCATCATTGTGAAGTCATGGTTATGAATTCACTGTGGTGTTACATTTATAACGTCATCCTGAGATATCATTGTGAACTCACTGTTGGGTAACAGACATAAACTCATGCCATGATATTACTGTGAGCTCACGGTTCTGAATTCACCGTGGTTTCACATTTTTGATGTCATCTTGTGATATCACTGTGAAATCACTGTTGTGTAACAGACATGAACTTATGGCATGATATCACTGTGAGCTCACGGTTGTGAATTCACCGTGGTGTCACATTTTTTACGTCATCCTGTGATTTCACTGTGAACTCACTGTTGTGTAACAGACATTAGCACACTGCTATGCTATCACTGTGAGCTCACGGTTGTGAATTCACCGGGGCGTCTCATTTTGAGACGTGAGCTCACATGCTATTACATCATTTTGAGTTCACTGTTGTGAATTCACCGTGGTGTCACATTTATTGCCTCATCTTGGGATATCACTGTGAACTCACTGTTGTGTAACAGACATGAACTCATCCCATGATATCACAGTGAGCTCGCGGGTGTGAATTCACCGTGGTGTCACATTTTTGATGTCATCCTGTGATATCACTGTGAACTCGCTGTTGTGTAACAGACATGAACTCATGCAATGATATCACTGTGAGCTCACGGTTGTGCATTCACCGTGGTGTCACATTTTGACGTCATCCTGTGATATCACGGTGGGCTCGCTGATGAGTAACATACATGAACTCATGCTATGATATCATTTTGAGCTCACTGTTGTAAATTCACCTTGGTGTCACATTTTTCACCTCATCCTGCGCTATCACTGTGAACCCAATGTTGTCTAACAGAAATGGACTCAAGCAATGCCATTGTGAACTCATGGTTATGAATTCACTGTGGTGTTACATTTATAACGTCATCCTGAGATATCATTGTGAACTCACTGTTGTGTAACAGACATGAACTCATCCCATGATATCACTGTGAGCAAACTGTTGTGAATTCACCGTGGTGTCACATTTTTTATGTCATCCTGTGATATCACTGTGAACTCGCTGTTGTGTAACAGACATGAACTCATGCCATGATATTGCTGTGAGCTCACGGTTCTGAATTCACCGTGGTGTCACATTTTTTATTTCATCCTGTGATATCACTGTGAACTCACTGTTGTGTAACAGACATGAACTCATGCCATGATATCACTGTGAGCTCACGTTTGTGAATTCACCGTGGTGTCACATTTTTGACGTCATCCTGTGATATCACTGTGAACTCACTGTTGTGTAACAAACATGAACTCATGCCATGATATCACTGTGAGCTCACGGTTGTGAATTCACCGTGATGTCACATTTTTGACGTCATCATGTGATATCACTGTGAACTCACTGTTGTGTAGCAAACATGAACTCATGCCATGATATCACTGTGAGCTCACGGTTGTGAATTCACCGTGGTGTCACATTTTTGACGTCACTCTGTGATATCACTGTGAACTCAATGTTGTGTAACAGACATGAACTCACTGCAGTGACCTAACCATGAGTTCACAGTTGGTTGTTCATAGTTATGAACTCACACCCGTGACTCTCTAATGATATCACAGTGATCTCGAGGTTAGCTCACGTCTTGACTGGGCATATACTCTTACCATTAGGCTACGAATGATGAATTAACACAAAAGAATACACGTGAACTCACAACCCAAGTTGAAACGCCGTCTCTATGGTAAAGAGTCATTTTCTGTATCGCGTACAAGTTGGCTGGTCCAGTAACCCGTGTGAGTCATGCCTGCATGTATTCATGCGTTCAGAAATACATCAAACAAAGCTAAAGATTAGTCTGGTTTAAGCCAGTTGACAGTGTACCCGTAGGCCATGAGGCGTTGTCAGATATGACAAAAATATTAATTTGCATCCTGATAGAGCCTTAAAATGCGTTCCTCGCTGAAGGTTTTAGCGGTACTCTGACAGCCAGTACGCTTGTCGTATACTTTCTAATATTAGATGACCGATATGGCGCTATATGTCAGGCCGATCTCGTAGGACTGTTGTACGATGCGGAACGATATTTTTGTTTTATCTTAGGCCCTACGACAGCCCAAGGATTGCCGCACGTTCAACCTATGACGGGTCTTACGAATGTTCTACCGTTGCAGGTCATTCCTGCGACCGCTGTGGGTTTGTCTTAGGACTCGTAGGGACCTCATACGACTGCCGTATGAAGAACGTACGATTAGACTTTGACAGCCCTGGTCAATTTTCCCCAAGACCGTTGTACAACATATTTTATATGTGAACGCTTCCATGAAATTATCAAAATAAACTCTCTGAAACCTAGGACGGTTCCATCTGTCGTAGCCCTGCTGAAAACATACGACAATAAAAAATCGTAGGTTGTTTGTGACTTAGGCTTAATGTCAGAGGGTCATAATGGCATTGGTTCCAACCCAGTAGGTCTAATGACAAACCCTGAAAAAAAAGTCTCATGGTCTAAAAAACGGGGGTCTAGGTCGCAAAAATTGATCCGGACCCCCTCCCCCTTCCTGGACCTGTTTCTGGTATCTACTATAAGTAAGAAAAAAAGAGGACCGATTTCTACATTATGCAAAATATAGGAAAGTTCTCCGGGCATTGTCAACAGATTTTGTGCCGAGTAAAATAACCAGGGTACTTTCCCTAATTTTTCTTCTTTACCGTATGACAGTTTATCATTGTTTGTCAAACCCGTATAAGCTGTAAAATCTACAAAGCATTCAAAGGTGTCTTACAACTAATCCAGACATTCGATAATACTATTAGAAAAAAATATATATGTACATTTTTTTATATATGTCCCTTTACTTGGAGTTATATATAGTGGTCGATCACATGATGTCAGTAGTTTACATAAAATTACACTTATTAATCCTAATATTGTCACAATCCTAGTCCTATGTTTACTCCCCCGTATGTTCTACAAAACGGATATTTTGGTATTATTATATAACTTGTATTATTCCCTTTTGTATGACACTATTAGTAGCATATAATATTATCGCAACGCGGGCAGAGCATGTCATTGTAATCTATACTGGGATTAGGGTTATTCAGGGCGGTACGTAAATATTACTTTTAATCTACAGCTGTGGTTATATCAAAGAAGTTCCGTGTTCAAAAATCAAAGATGACCAAAGCCGCCGTGTCCTATCCACATGAACGACGTAAGGCAAGTACTTTGAGTTTTTAAACATCATGCACGGTTTCCCCAGCGCCTGTCAATCTGTTTAAGCGATTATTAATAATCCACTTTCTTATGCTTTGATAAATGGCCTTACAGGGGACTGATTTCCCATTGTGATGTTAAAAAAAAGCTTGTTAAATCCAAAGGTAACATTTTATCAATACTTCTGGAAACTAGAGTATCATACGACAGATCAACTTCCTTCATGCTGCATTGTAGGAGTTCTTTAATGAAACCGGCCAATCTGAAGCCGTTTCATATATAAATTTTGCATTTTATCACGACATTGATTGACATCAGTTGGAGTGAAAAGCCGTGAAATGTATACCATTTTGTAATAAGTAAAATTGATTAGTTTGATTGTATATGTTTTAGAAAGACATTTTTCTGGTTAAATGATTTGAAGTGATTAATGATTTAATACTTAAAGATTAAAGTGTCTTGTGGAGATTTTTATCAACGAAATTCCGGTTTGAACGGATGCATATTGCAGCCACCTGGTAAAAGAAAATTAAATTATTTATCTCGTATGAACGACATACTATCTCGTACGTAAAAATGAGCAAATAAGAGGTATCATAGGTGTAGGTTAACCGCTTCAACCTGCCATATCAGTGAAAGACTTGTATTAGAACTTCATATTCTTCTGTCACAGATTAATCGCAAGTCTTTAATATTTTTTATAATTTAGCTTAAAAAACGTACCCAATAAAATGGGTTGTTGACTGTTCAGCAACCAACTAAACATATCAATGACTGTATATGCCTTAAATATGCTAAACGATCAACTACACTGTGTGTTTTATCATATAGTTCTTAGATCAATTATAAATATAGTTCTTAGATTCTCAAACACTTTAAATCAGACTATTTGATAGCTATACCTCATGTCCGAACCTTCTTTCTTTCTCCGAAACATGTATTAGAATTTCATATTTTTCTGTCACAGATTAATCGCACGTCCATGAGTGATAGTTTTTCATATTTTTTAGGCAACCTGTGAGCTTATGCGATGGCGCAGCGTCTTCCGTCCGCCGTCATCTTAACGTTAACCCATGCTATTTAAAAAATAGCAGGAGCTAGCATAACCAAATTTTATGTAACAGAATCAGTCATCTAAAAAACCCTACTGGATTTTGCTTATTATATTTATTTATATCTGCATTGACATTCGTCGTATACAAGACTTGTGGTGCCACCTAAAATTGTTATTGGGGTTCATGCATCTGTGCACCTATCACAAGAGTGGTTTGAAGTTTCTGCCTGAAACTTTGCATGTCCGTACACCTTTGATGGTTTTCTCTTACACAAGACTGGTGGTACAATCTACAATCATTTTGTTTCAGGAGTGATGTATGTGTAATTGGTGCTTATACGTGGATTCAAAAAGGTTTAGTACTTGCAATGAACATATTCATGCCACACATACACTTGGAAAGTAATGGTCGAGCAAGGTGGCGTTGTCTCTGATGTATACCCCATCGCAAAGGTTCGCATTAGGCCTGTAGGCCTTGTTATTATTTAGTTCAAAATGAAAATTGTACGTACCCCATAAAATGGGTTGTTGACTGTTCAGCTACCCATTAATCATATCAATGGCTGTTTATGCATTAAATGTTTTAAAAGATCCACAACACTGTGCGTTATATCATTAGTTTAATTTTCAGACTATAATTTCTCAATTATAAATATTAGTAACCTGCCCCGCAAATACTAGTATCAATTCTCACGCACTTAAAATCAGGCTATTTTGTAGCTGTACCACTTGTCCAAGCCTTCTTCCTCCGAAAAGCAGTTTCAATTTGACAAAGGCAATATTTTCCCCTTTATTATCATAATGACAGGCGCACTATTATTTAATCACCTATCTAAAAATGAAAGATCTGTATATGTCTGGCAGATAACGCTTTGATATATTTCGCTTCCTTGAAATATTTCAGAAACCTAGACACAACAATCTATGATAAGTCGAATCGCATTTAAATATATATACAGTATATATAAATTCAGAAAGAAATATATTTATATATACACATGTATATATACATGTGTGTGTGTGTTTGTTTCAACGGTGTTCGAGCGGTTTTCAAGGAGACTGAGAGCATATATTATTTAACAAATAAATATTGCTTATACATATATCAGTTGGCCTGTTGTGTAGTCTGTGAATCAAATCCGTAAGATTTATTATATGTCGCACGTACGATATAGTATGTCGTACGTACGAAATAGTATATCGAACGTACGAGATAATATGTCGTACGAACGAGAAAATTTGTCGTACGTACGAGATATCTTGTACGTACGAGATATCTTGTACGTACAATATTATATGTCGTACATACGAGATAATATGTAGTACGTGCGTGATAGTATGTTGTACCTGCGAAATTAATAATTTATTTTTCTTTTACCAGGTAGCAGCAATACGCTTCCGTAGTTGTTATTTATTGCTCCATTTAACATATTTAACAAACAAGGTGGTTAAACAGTAAAACTTTAAGGTCAGCATTTTGAGCTGTTAGGTTCCGGTACACAATTCCTTTATGTCAAGCCATTCCAAAGCAAGAGTGTTATTTCAAATAAAATGCTGTAAAATATAAAGTTAAATAAAACATTAAAGACCTCTTATTCAAACACTGTAAGCAATCTCTGTTTAATAAAATCATAATCGTGAGGTTTGGTAAATAAACTCAGGTTCAGAGGTTTTCATTTTGCTCACTATATCCCAGTGTTTATTATTTTGCATTAAATAAGTATGAACAGACACAGTTTTGATTAAAATAATCTCCATCCCCTATACAATTTTTCTTCATTTAGATATGTTATACGTGCATCAGATTGCAAGTAAATATATGTAATACATTTTTAACTTTTTACAACGTGTTAGGGACAACACTGTAATGAAAGCGAAATATTTTAGAGTGCGAATGTACTTTTTGTTTTCGGTCCCCTCGCCGACACACTAATTTAACATTTACCTATATATATACATATTTTATATTTGACACATGTCCGGTTTATGCATAGATGTGAAGCTTAACTTAAGAACATTTAGACACGCAGGATGCTAGTATTTACTAATACATTATTATTGTAGCTAAGCTTCCCTGTTTGTTGACTAGGAAGCAGCAATGATGTGGCCGGCGATAAGCCTCCGGATCATCCTAGTGACACAAATGATCCTGACGCAAACCTCCCACTGCTCCGCCTATGTCGAAGATGACGAGGCAGCTGTCGCAGAGACGGGTGTATACCCCCAAAGTCAGAGAGAATGGATAAAACAGTCAGGGCACGGGGTTCAAGAAACACCTCAAGAACGATGCCACGATCAAATGATTTCTAAATTCTATCCTACAGCACTAGACGTATGTGGGATGAACTTTACCAGGCGAAGCGGCGAGTGTGATCTGGTCTTGGATGGTTGTAAAAGCGTGAAGAAAAACTGTAGTCACGTGATCGGACCACAAAACGAAACGATCATAGACTGTTCCTGCTCTGACTTTACTGAGATACCTTATCACTTCATCCCAGAACACACAGCCCACTTGATACTGGCACACTCGTGTATCGAGGCCCTGAACGAAGATAGCTTCTCAAATGTTTCAGGCTTGGTCACTCTAGACCTAAGCGCTAATTACTATCTCATGCATATTCATGAGAATGTCTTTAGGGGTCTGTCTCAACTAAAGAAACTAACAATGACGTGTCTGCGGAACAAAACAGCAAGTGAAAGTGGTTATTCCCACCTACCATATGATCTACCTAGTGGTATTTTTTCTTCCCTCGAGCGGTTGGAGTCTCTAGATTTGTTTGGATGGACAGGGTTTACAATGAAGCACTTGCATAACGCTGCAGAAGTTCTTAACAATATCACTACGACTTCTCCATTTAACCTGACCCTCCAGTTCGTTAATGGGATATATCCAGATGGCGTGGTATGGACTATAACGTCTTCCTTCGCTAGAGGTCCAGCAATGCGTCACGTGACCCATTTAGACCTTAGGAACAACATGATCGTCAGCATCAGACCTAAGGTTCTTTGTGCACTCAGACGACTTCAATATTTAGATATATCATATAACGTCATCACTGGGGGAGATTTTGATTTGCTTATGACTAACCTATCATACATGACAGAACTTACTCATCTCAACTTCAGCTTCCAGAACTTTATATTTTTCCACTGGAATCCATATTATAAGCTATCCTCGATGACACCGGATCAGGCAACCTCTTCTAAGAACTCCGTGAACCTCTGTGATGTGCTTTTGCCACCAAAATTAGAAACTCTTGACATCAGTCACC
Organism: Sipunculus nudus; assembly: GCA_026874595.1. Taxonomy (NCBI): domain Eukaryota; kingdom Metazoa; phylum Annelida; class Sipuncula; order Golfingiida; family Sipunculidae; genus Sipunculus; species Sipunculus nudus. The sequence continues at coordinate 24,931,652 of CM049315.1, read as the reverse complement.
GCAACATGATCTTGCGACCGTATATGTTTTGTCGACCACGAGTGGTGGGAGAAAACAGTCTGAAATATTTAAACATGTCACACAGTTGGCTGGACACTACTCTGTTCGGCGATGATTGGAACTTTCCTTCATTACTTGAACTCAACCTGGCCACATCCAGAGAGGTCTACTCGTCATACAGCCAGTTCAAAAACATGAGAAACGTGACACATCTTTACGTCGCGAGGAGCTATCTCGACTATTTCCTGCCGTCCAATGATAAAAAGTTCCAATATTTGCTCAATAACATTGACATGCCACACCTGTCGCACCTTGATATGTCTGAGAACTCTCTGGTTAAAGTACATCAGGATATGTTTGCTCATTTCCCTTCATTAAGAAGCATCAACCTCGAACTAAATAAACTCCCGAATATCATGTTCTTTATCAATAAAACCCGGAATTTGCGATACTTAGACTTAAGTCACAACAAGATTGACGACATCCCGGTAATAACCAGGCATGACTGGGGGAGATTAAGAAATTTTACCGTAAACTTGACCGGTAATACTATTGAATGTTCATGTGGTACCAAAGAACTTTGTGAGTGGATTCTGGATGCCGCTCATGCTTACAGGATCACTATCGTGGGTCTGTCTTGCTATAACCGTTTCAGTCACGGGGAAAAGGTAGACTTTTTCACTCACATATCCAAAACTCATTTTGCTAACTGCTGCTGTATTGAGGTTAGCATAAGTTTCAGTGTATATGCAGGTTTCCTTATGTTAACAGCTTTTGTCACTTGGGCTATTCTGTACAAGTGGTATCTAGCGTACCTTTGGTACAAACTGATGGCGAGATTCAGCAGATTTCCACGCGAGGAGATCACAGATGACATTGCCTTTGACGCCTTCGTGTGTTACAGTATGCGAGACACTGACTGGGTTGTTTATCATCTATCTCGTTATTTGGAAGAAAAAGAACCATACAGATTATGTATTAATGAAAGAGATTTTATCGTTGGTAAGCCTGTCCTCGAAAACATTATGGATTCATTTGTGAAAAGCCGAAAGGTCATCCTTGTAATTTCCCCCAGTTCACTTCGAGAAGAGTACCTGGATTTTGAGTTACACATGGCTTGCGGAGAATTTATATCAAAAGTGATCTGCGTGTTACTTGTCCCTCCAGAATCCTTGCCACGTGGTCGCCTGCCAGCAGGACTAGAGTACCTCCTGAGTACACAGAGTTACTTAATATGGCCCAAGCAACTTGAGCAGAGGAAAACGTTCTGGCTTAGAATCATGACTCGCTTGGGAAAACCATTGCACGGAAGAAACTTGGTAATGGTGAGCGAAAGCTAAATTTCTTAATTGTAGTATAGGCCTTGTTAGTTTGACAAAAGCAAAACTTAGTTACTCGATAGTTCTTCAGCTCAGGTCCGTTTGATATGGTGACTCTTATAGGACACAGATGCAGAAAAATATTTTTTATCTCTTTCCCACGCTGGACAAGATTGTGTGTGGTCTGTCTGAAGTATGTAAGAGAGTTAATGCAACTTGAATTGTTTGTACGTATTTTTGTTGTATGTGCGTTTACACCAAATGCTTTGAGGTAAATTTTACAGCAGCTTCCACTGAGTTGGTTCAACTTGCCCATTTTTATGAGTTCAAGGAAAATTTGATTCAGTTTGTTCGGGGTTACTGATTTTACGGTTAGAGTAAGGCTGATATACATTTTTTTGTACTAAACATATGAAATAAACTGAAACACTTGTGTGTGTTTTATCGTCCTGGAAAATCTTTATTATTTTAGGGTAAGGGTCAGGGGTTAAGGTTATATAATCTCGGGTATACTGAACAGGCAAAACAACATGTTGGTTTATGTTGTCTCAAGGGAAAAGCTTACAATAAATGTCAGCCATGACACTTCATTATAGGCTGGAAAGGGGGGGGGGGGCACAACCTCCTCACTTTTATAGGAGAGGTATGGGTTACGAAAAAAATAGAATGGCACATGTTTTATCCGAACAACCCCCCCCCCCCCCCCCCCGCTCAAACATTCTCTGAACAAACATGGCCCATGATTTCTGAGTCGCTGGTGCACCGTTTCAGGTCTCAGCGTATTAAGCCCGCTCCATATGCAAGCAAATAAATGATTAATAATCATAATCCAGTGTGTAGAGAAACGTGCCTTCAGTATTTAAGATGTAGGTCTTACTGTATTGTCTATCTATATTTATCGCGTGGCCAAGGAACGAGGTAATTATCGCGTCACTATCAAGTCGGAACGAGATAAATATTAATTTTCTGTGTGTCCTATACGATCTCTAGGGTCATACATGCGGCAAATTCATTTTGAGATCCAAAGGTGTTCATTAACCCAAGTAAATGTTGGTAAAGAAACAATGTTGAGAGATGTATTACTGGTAAAGAAAATATAATTTTTTCTGAATCAGAAAAGATTTAACGTGAGAGGTTGTAAATGATTGATTGGAATGGAAACTATGTCCTGGTTCAGCATCGTATACCTTCTAAAAGACAAGCATACATTAACTGGCCGTATATGCACAGACCATGCATTGCAGCAATATATTTATGAAAAAGCATAACAATTATCAGAATATTTTCCTATGGTTAACGCTTAAAGAGGCGACATCTAGCTAAGGTCACTGGCTCCAACCAGTATGCGTAAAGGCGAGCTTGAGTTTAAATGCATCTGCGTTTGATACATTGGCAACTTTCTGATATCATGCTGCAAGTTAAAGAGTTCATATTCAAATAATGTATAATCGTATTTGCATTTGCTTTATTTGAAACATTTCCATTTAAATGCTCAGAGTCACATTTTAACCCAACCCTGCACCCTGAAAACGTAGACAGAATATACTCTCCCGCCGACAATACAAATGCCGTCCTCGATTTCGCATTGACTGTGGGTATACAACCGAAGATAACATGAAAGACGGCCACAGTGTATTAATTTAATACACTTTTTTGTGTAGTCCGACATTGTTGGAAATGTACCTTTAATTTGAAACTAAGCAGGAATGGGTATGTACTTGCTAGTTCAGGAACACATGAGCCTGGTATTTTGACTTTATATTTTGGAGCCAGAATTATTAGGAGAGCAAGTGACCAATGGGTAATGACGCTCAGCTATCTAGCATGACATCATGGCCTAACATTCATACCTGTTGTTCAGATTTTTAGGAAATTTTTTGACAGATTAGTTCATAATTTGATGGACAGGAATATCACTTGCATGGTAATCGTCTGCATTTGTCAGTCTTGTCATAGCCATTAAGCTTTGAACAATATAAAGTTGGACTCCATATAGACCAGTTTTCTAAAAATTCATAAAATTTCTGGCCCATTTATTGGTAGGGTTGAATGAATGGTTTTCTGATTAAAATACATTTTTTTTTATTTGAATCAAATATCTTAGTTTTGTTGATATTCTCGGGGTGACTAGAATTTGTCAGTCTCAAAATAGTCATTATACTTGCGATTATATGGAGCAATTGCAGGTCTATTAGAGTCTAGTTCAATCTTTAGAGATATCCAAATTCACCATGCAAAGCAAATTATTAGTATTTTTAACGCATGGATTATTGAGAAAATGTATAAATATTACTTAAAATGTATCAATTATTGTAAATTTCGATATTTGTAGGTCTTTAGCTGACATTTTTGATGACGACTTCGTAGTAGGTGGTGCAGACATACTCTAAATCTGTTTTATTGAAATATGCGCTGAGCTAGAGTTAATCTCTACATAAGTCTGGAACTTGTCTAAAATGATTCCAGATTACATGAAGATGGCGTCAATAGTCTCCTGCAAAATAGTTAGCTTTCCGTGCTTGATACGCATGGCTTTTTCATTGCTATGAAAAATTGGATTTTACTGAAAATGGACTGATTATAATAATTTCATCACTTCAATTTTATGAAAATAGTTCTAAAACACACACGCATATGTTTATTTATATATATATATGTGTATATATATGTGTGTACGTGTGTATGTAATCTATATTATTATTTCACCCGAAGCCAGATACAAGAGAGCAGAGGTAATTTGTCACATGAATGTCACTTGCTGGTCTCAGAATCATTACAGCTGATCAGTTAATCTACAATTAACACAAACTGTCTTTTTATATTTCATATCTTAACTTTTAAGAATATAGGCCCATGGTTCAAATTGTAGTTTCTTCTTTTGACTGCCCCTCTGTTCCACAGCCCCTTAATCTCACTTTATTATTTTATGTATAATTTATGAATAATTATATTCAAATGTAGCAAACGCACACATATATTTATATATAATAAACGTTCAGGCTGAGCGCTTCAAATCTTAATTCTGAATTCTATTAACGGGTAAGCATTCCACATGTCGCTTTGTATCCAAACGAATTATAAGTGAAATAAACTGTACATGAACGGGACTTTGGTTTTGCTTACAGTTAATACATAGTTACTTTAATGACAAATTATAACGAGTGGGGCAGGGGCCTCACCAGAGTGGAAAGTCATGGTCTCACACCTCCCCGTTATTGTCTGGGAATTAGTTTGGCGTTGTGTTTATGTCACGGTGAATGTGCGAAATCATTTCATTTCCTAAAACTTTCAGTATATACGTGTAATTCCTAATTCACCCATTGACTTTATGTATTTACTGAAATTTCTAGGAAATGCACGTTTTTACTAAATTTCAGGGCCAAAAATTTCACACATTTACTGGTATGATAAGCATTAACAATATGTTTCTTTTGCATATTTATTTACTTATTCCATGGCCTATAGCTGTGCATTATCATTAATATACCTCATTTGAATGCAAGTTATAGCATTTTTACAGCATTACTCTTTTATAATATTATCAAAACAAAAAGTAGGCACACGTAATTTGACACGTGACTTTCCATGTGTACCATCGAATAATTTGACACCTTGGTTCGACCAGCATTGGAGGAAATGAAATGAACTTTTAAACTGTAATTGTCCATATTATAAAGACATATTCTAACTAAAATTTAAGCCACAAAATTTTATACTGTCAACCGATGTAAACAGGATTTTTACACATTAATTTTATCAAAACAAAATTTAACCAGTGAGTCTGTAATTAACTGCTTCTATAAATACAGCAATAGCTTCAAATAAAATTCTGAAATATGTTCAGCTATACATGTCATAAAACTGTAAACCATATCCACGCACACAAGGTCTTGCACTGTGTTTTCATTATAGGCCTCTTCAGTGGTGACATCATCTTCAAGTTTAAAGGTTACACTCATGCCAACCCCCCAACCCCCCCTTCAACCGTTGCCTTTGGCTTTTTTTTCATTTATATTCTTTGCATGTATTTAGGCCTCACAGATCGTCGAGAATGACATATCAGAAACCATTTTCATTTCAACCATCTTGTGTCTGTATCCATATTTTCTTGAACCCCATTATATCAACTCATGGTGATGAGGTGCATGGTTAATAGGGTAATCACTTAATTGGTGTCAAGTCGCTAAATATGTGAGCAAGAAGTAAAACAAACTGGCTGAAACTCTTAAGCCTCCTTTCTCCTTTCCACTTCCACGAATTTGGCGCTGAATCACCACGAATTGACATCTTATAATTCGTAAGAAAGTCGGGGGGGGGGGGGGGGAGGGGGGGGGGGGGGGCGTAAATGATCTATTGGACGTTCGGCAATGTTCGTAGCGATGTCTTGAGCGATGTATTAGTATTCGATCATAAATGAAGCTTTGTCGTCACATATCGAAGCGAAGTCGTAACAGCTTCTTTGCAAGTCGTGTAAAGGTCTTCATAATTCGTGTTCATTCGTAATGTGAAACAATGTCAGGAAAGGTCCTAAAGGACTACAATACAACTACAACACGAACCACTCAAGAGAGAGTCACGTTCATAAAGCCCCCTTCCTATTTCTATACAAATTTGGTGCCAAATCCAAACGAACTGACATCATAATATAACGGGAAATATAATTTTCTTAGTAATTTTTAACATCTTTTCAAACAAACGAGGAAGAAGGGCTTAACAGTAAGAAAACCATGTACATTTGTAAATTTGTTTTAGAGGAAGATTTGTTTTGTAGATCTTGGTTCCACCTAAAATGAACCAAAAATAATTTGAAGATGCTGAAAACATTACACAGTTTCATCGAATTTAAACACACTTTTATGATAAGGTACAAAGTTTGATTTTCCTTTATTTTTACAGGAGAATAACACTGAGCCTAACAGATATTTATATTTATAGAATTATCATATATCAACTTGAGAGCTGAATCAATTAAATATTTTAACCAATAATATGAGTATACAGATATTTTACATCTGATAAAGGCGGTCGTCTGGACTTAAAGAAGTGGACGCCGTATTTGCCACCAAAGAAATAAGTCGTATTTGTCTCATCACTTAAATTAAATGAGACATATATTATCAGTGTTTTAAACTAGGTCGCATTTATCAATTTAAAATAACTGGAGAAGTTGAGTAAGGTGGAGATATGGCGGCCTTTCACCAATATTTTCGTTTCAACAATCCAGTATATTATAGGGCAGACTTCTATCTTAATGTGATATTCCGATAATATCACGAACATATCAGTCGATATTTTCATCTTATTTTTTCACAGGACTTGACATACATGGCCTGATGCAAAGCCGAGTCTAAGTCCTGGTCATTGATTCTCGAGTCCCATTCCGGGAAAAATTATTAAAAGTCTGAGTTTGGACTCAAGTCTACCTTATAACTGCTAGACATATGTGAGATGTCTCACTGCTCTGTCGCATTTCAAGAGTAAGGACAGCCAACGCCAGCATCAGAGATTTTTCACAGGGCAGCTGTAACTATGTATCTTGGTTGCAGACCAGGATGCAAAATACATGTACAAAAAAAATCTTTATTGCCATGGCGTAGCTAAATTGAATGACCGTAGGGGCGTCGTCATCAATCGTGGAAAATCGTGGAGATATCGTATCAGTTTCTTAGACGTCGTAACGGAGTCGTGAACATTCTTAATAGTTCCGTGTCATATCGTGCTGGCATCGTGTCACTGTCGTAGCAAGTCGTACTGGCATTGTACTCCTCTCGTACAACATCGTCCTCGTAATGGAATTTGTTTACTCAACGGGCCTCGATTGGCCTCAAATCACCATCGTGACGATTTTGGCTTTAAATTCGTGAGAATACTAGTAGGAAGGGGGTTTTACATACGTACTATTTATAAATTGGATAAGACGTGAGAAACCGAACATGCCTCCACACAACGAAATCAACAACCCCTACAGTTACGCGTTTAAATAAAGTCCTCGGTCTGTTCCTGGAAGCGAACACAACAGGTATAAATCGCCAGATTTACCAGTCCGTCAGCAAAAATGCGATACTCGCTATGAAGTCCATTACAGAGTAATCACCGTGGCCTTCCTAAGACATCGACTATCTACGCTTATAGACATCATCACTCAGATGTCGAGACTCTGATTCACGCAGACCTGCCCCCTAGACTGCATATATCGTCAGGCTTCACCGGCTATATATATAAACAAGGCCTACAGGCCTAATGCGAACCTGTGCAAAGTTTAGGAGTATAAATGGAGGTTTATTTGTAAAATTTAATATTGATCCTCCGAAGTCCTGCATATCTACCTTATAGTCATTATGATTTCAGCAAAATGGACGTTTCTGACCTGCAAGTTTCGGACTAGGACATTTTAAAACCAGAATTTGGGTAGTCGACAAGCCACTATGTGTATCCGCAGAAATCTGAGTGGGACGGGTGAAGTGAGGCATGGATTAAGTGGCAAGGGGAATACAGCATGGTGTGTTGCATATTAGCATGGATGTCTGCAGCTTAAACGTGAATGTAGGTGCTGCCACCTGTCATAAAACCGAGAAAATTGTCCAGGATGTATAAACCTGCAAAATATCAGGTGGATAAATCAAACCACTGCTGAGATATGAGTGATTTTATCCCAAGGCAGATCAACAGATGGATGCTGTGCATAAGCGGTTGCAGGTGGCGCCAAGAGCTATGTGAGATCTATACACATGCACAATTTAGGCCTAATCGGTCAAACGGTTCCCGAGATATGAGCTTGGATGTCTGCAGAGTAAATGTGAATGTAGGTGGCGCCACCTGTCATAAAATCGAGGAAGCTGTCAAGGAAGTAAAATACCTGCAAAATTTCAGGTGGATAAGTCAAACCACTGCTGAGATATGAGTGATTTTAACCTAAGGCAGATGAACAGATGGACGCTGTGCATAAGTGGTTGCAGATTGCGCCACCAGTTTTGCCTATGATGAAGAGCTATGTCAGATCTATACACATGCAAAATTTTGGCCTAATCAGTCAAACGGTTCCCAAAATATGAGCTTGGATGTCTGCACAGTAAATGTGAATGTAGGTGGCGCCACCTGTCATAAAATCGAGAAACCTGTCCAGGATGTATAAACCTGCAAAATTTCAGGTGGATAAGTCAAACCACTGCTGAGATATGAGCGATTTTATCCCAAAGCAGATGAACAGATGGACGCTGTGCATAAGTGGTTGCAGATTGCGCCACCAGTTTTGCCTATGATGAAGAGCTATGTCAGATCTATACAAGTGCAAACTTTTTGCCAAATCAGTCAAATGGTTCCCGAGATATGAGCTTGGATGTCTGCAGTGTAAATGTGAATGTAGGTGGCGCCACCTGTCATAAATCGAGAGAGCTGTCCAGGATGTATAAACCTGCAAAATTTCAGGTGGATAAGTCAAACAACTGCTGAGATATGAGTGATATTATCCAAAGGCAGATGGACAGATGGATGCTGTGCATAAGTAGTTGCAGGTGGCGCCACCAGTTTTGCCTATGATGAAGAGCTATGTGAGATCTAGACACATGCAAAATTTTGGCCTAATCTGTCAAACGGTTCCTGAGATATGAGCTTGAATGTCTGCATATTAAATGTGAATGTAGGTGGCGACACCTGTCATAAAATCAGGAAACCTGTCCAGGATGTATAAAACTGCAAAATTTTAGGTGGATAAGTCAAACCACTGCTGAGATATGAGTGATTTTATCCCAAGGCAGATGAACAGATGGACGCTGTGCATAAATGGTTGCAGGTGGCACCACCAGTTTTGCCTATGATGAAGAGCTATGTGAGATCTAGACACATGCAAAATTTTGGCCCAATCAGTCAAACAGTTCCCGCGATATGAGCTTGAATGTCTGCATAGTAAATGTGAATGTAGGTGGCGCCACCTGTCATAAAAGCGAGAAAGCTGTCCAGGATGTATAAACCTGCAAAATTTCAGGTGGATAAGTCAAAACCACTGCTGAGATATGAGTGATTTTAACCTAAGGCAGATGAACAGATGGACGCTGTGCATAAATGGTTGCAGGTGGCACCACCAGTTTTGCCTATGATGAAGAGCTATGTGAGATCTAGACACATGCAAAATTTTGGCCCAATCAGTCAAACAGTTCCCGCGATATGAGCTTGAATGTCTGCATAGTAAATGTGAATGTAGGTGGCGCCACCTGTCATAAAAGCGAGAAAGCTGTCCAGGATGTATAAACCTGCAAAATTTCAGGTGGATAAGTCAAAACCACTGCTGAGATATGAGTGATTTTAACCTAAGGCAGATGAACAGATGGACGCTGTGCATAAATGGTTGCAGGTGGCACCACCAGTTTTGCCTATGATGAAGAGCTATGTGAGATCTATATACATGCAAAATTTTGGCCTAATCGGTCAAACAGTTCCCGAGATATGAGCTTGAATGTCAGCAGAGTAAATGTTAATGTAGGTGGCGACACCTGTCATAAAATCAAGAAACCTTCCAGGATGTATAAAACTGCAAAATTTCAGGTGGATAAGTCAAACCACTGCTAAGATATGAGTGATTTTATCCAAATGCAGATGAACAGATGGACGCTGTGCATAAGTGGTTGCAGGTGGCACCACCAGTTTTGCCTATGATTAAGAGCTATGTGAGATCTAGACACATGCAAAATTTTGGCCCTATCGGTCAAACGGTTTCCGAGATATGAGCATGGATGTCTGCAGAGTAAATGTGAATGTAGGTGGCGCCACCTGTCATAAAATCGAGAAAGCTGTGCAGGATGTATAAACCTGCAAAATTTCAGGTGGATAAGTCAAACCACTGCTGAGATATGCAGATATGGCGCCACCATTTTTAGTGTATGTTATAAAGCTATCAAAGGGCTACATTTGTGCAAAATTTTTAGCCTGATCGGTCAAACGGTTTCCGAGATATGTGGGTTTATGTGGAAACAGACGCACAAATGGACACTGGGCAGCAAGGAAAGGTCAGATGTCAACCAAAAATGAAGGCGCAGCAGTTCACATGTGACCTGATGATAAACCCGATTTGCTTAAAATGCAACCCAAGTTTTTTCAAACAGTTGAAAGATATAGTTCCAATAATCTGGGAAATCTGCATCTAAACATTGTATCCAGACGTCTAGACGCTGTGTCTAGACGTCTAGACACATTGTCTAGACACCTCCCCAGAGCCAGGTCAGTTACCATGGTGATGTCTGGACCCCACCTGTTTGTACTGAGTGACCTCTTGACTTGGCTGCATGAAGTCAAATCTGTTTTCAAATACAGAAAGCCTTTTTCAATTGGCTACAATGCTTTTTTAAAACTGTATTTACCCAATCTATTCTTATAAAACTGGCAGAACCCTACCATAGAATAATTCTTGTAAAGTTTAAACCAATCAGCTGAACAGTTTCATCATAAATCAGTGTATGAGCTAGAAGAGTTTAAAATTTCATTTTCGCTTGTAAAAAACACATCAATGTAGGTGGCGCCATCAATACCTCAAAATCAGATATGACATAGGTGACAAACATTGGTATAAAATTTGGTCATTATAGCTCTAGCTGTTTCTGAGATTTTAATTTTAGTGTGTTTTTGGACAGATGACTAAGTTCAACCTCCTGTAACTCGGCCAAAAATCTCCCAACTGGAACCATTCGAACAAATTTGAGAGAGATTGTTCCAGAGATCATTTCTGTGAAATATTGGACAATTTGGCTGGACAGTTTCAGAGAAGAAGATTTTTAAAGGTTTTAAAGCTTTTTCTCTATAAAATCTAAATTAATGCAGATACCCAAAAATAAGCTCCAGGCCACCAAGTTTCACATGTGACCAGTTGCTACATGTTACTTGGAGCTGCTAGCTCCGACAGTTTCTGACTTACAGCCATGGACGGCGGAAAGCCACCCCTGGACGGCGGACAGCGGACGGCAGACAGACGACGCTGCGCCATCGCACAAGCTCACAGGTTCGCTAATAAAACACTCAAAAGACGCCCGTGTAAAGCAGCTACTGTTCATGCATTAAACTAAAACGGTGTAATGATGATGACTTTTTTGTGTTTGTGGGATCATCTTCTGGGCTGGAGGACACAGACTAGATTGGTTCAAGGGACATTCCCTTCACACTGTAGGATCGAATTAAAAACATTAATCTAGATTTTATTATTGTGAAATTAGGAGGTAAGGCTAATATTTCAATGTATGGATTACATAAATCACCCTTTACTAATGAGTCCATGGGGTTTATCAGCATGGTCCTTCAGACAGGTCGGGTGTGCGCCCCTTTGCTACAACTTTTGATAACAGCTGTTTTGTTCCAATTTTGACAACAGCTGCTTTGTTACAACACTGTTCAAAAGCTGATATGGTTGAGTATATTGACAACACCTGCTATATTACACATCTTGACAACAGCTGCTTTATTACAGCTTTTGACAACAGCTTTTGTGTCACGTTTTGATAACATCTGCTATGTTACAACAGCTATTATGCAATACCTATGTTTTTATGTTAATTATTTACCATATATAAATAACTCCATAATACACCATAATAATTTGCCAAGACATATTTTTTCATCACAGCTGCTAAGAATCAACCCACATAAATGCATCATTTCAACTAGTTTTATTGACATACACATACTGAATTTGAAACAAAAAGAGCAAGAGACAACAGAGTTCTCCTAATGCTCTGTACATATAGATTTTGATATGAGTATTATCTTAAATAAATATTCGTTATTGTACATTTACTATATATGAATAATTTACCCACTGGACATTATTGCCACAATACCTGAGGATGCTGATTACATAATATATAATCATCTGTAATAAGAACAAACATTTATCTCATATATTCATCACAGACAGTACAGAATAATAACATCACAGGTATTTGGTATGATAAATACAACCTTTATCACAGGGACGGTCTGTTCATCAGTATCTTAATAACAACAAAAAGTCTCAAATTGTGCATTTTTAGGCAAACCTGAAACAGTCAGCCTGAGGGCTCCATCTCATCTGGCTCAAAGTATATAAAATATCAAAATTATTTTGATATATATATATATAAGTGAATCTCTAAAAGATCTGACATATCAGAAGACCCAATTTACTAAATTTTCATACAATCTCTGGCCCAATTTTTTGTAGGGTTACATGAATGGTTTTCTGATTAAAATACATTTTTTATATGGATAGTCAAATATCTTAGCTCTGTTGATATATAATCTTGGGGTGACTTGAATTTGTCAGTCTCAAAATAGTCATTATACTTGCGATTATATGGAGCAATTGTAGGTGGCAGTACTAGATAGTCTAGTTCAATCTTTAGAGATAAACAAGATCAACATGCAGAGCAAATTATTAGTATTTAAATAAAGGATTGGGCTGGGAGGAGATGATAATTCATCTGAGTATCTTACAGGTAAATGTATAATACAAGGTACCCTGGTGCTGACCTTCAGTGTTTAATTAAGCCTTAGTTTTTTTATAATGATAGGAATACTTTTACTCCATGATTTCTGTTATTTTAAGAGATTTTATCTACTTGTTTGATTTGTTCATATAAAGTAATCAATCTGACAATCAGACCCCATAAACTGTACCCCTGCCTAAAATTGATATTTCCTGGTCCAACAGGTTTCTTCTATCACAGGACTGTAGTATATTTAATAAAAGGTGATATGTTAATTGAATAACATATTTTGAATATTAAACATAACAAATATTTGTGCATATTGATCCTGAGTAAAATGTATATAAATACCACATGTATAAATATCAAATTCACACAAACACTATATATACTATTAAAATGTACATAACAAATTATTCGTTTAATAATCGCCATAAAATATTTAGGAAACATTTAAACATCTACATATGAACAACATACAGGATGGAAAATATTTGGATTTTGGCTCATTTTTATTATAAATGGAGGTAGCAATATTCAAAGACCAACCACTCTATATATGATGAATTCTTAGCCATTAGAAATTTAAAGTAAAATTAGGTACAATTTATGTACATGTACAAACAACTGACAGAGGACATTTGTATCTGCTGCTGTTGAATGTCTTCTTGTTATAAAATGTTAGATAATCATATTTTTTTGTAATGTATTTTCTTTCAATTTTCTAATTTTCAATAAGCAAACAGCCTGTCAACTGTATCTGATCAGACATCTGGACATTATAAGATTTCTAAATATATATTAACATAGACAAAAGTCTGAAATAATAAATGATTGCTAATATAACACAAACAGGAGCCACAACTGAGGTTACATCTCAAGTTTTGTGACATCATGAATCCTGTGACATCACTGGCTTTGTAACATCAATCATGTAAAACCACAAGTCTTGTTACATCATCCTTAATATGACATCACTGGTTTTGTGACATCATGAACCCTGTAACATTACAAGTCTTTGTCATCATGAATCCAGTGATGTCACAAAACCTGTGACTTCAGTTCTGTGACACAATTCATTTGTGACATCATAAATCATGTAATGTAACAAAATTATGTAAGATCATCAATCCTGTAACTTCTCAGGTTTTGGGGACATTATTAATCCTGTGACACCACATGTCTTGTCATTATGAATTATGTGATAACACAAGCCTGGTGTCATCATGAATACTGTGAAATCATGTCTTGTGTCATCATCAATATTGCAACATCACAAGTCTTGTGACATCATCAATGCTATGCATCACAGCTTTTGTGACATCATCAACGCTATGACATCACAGCTTTTGTGACATCATGAAATCCTATGACATGACAAGTCCTGTGACATCATCAAAAATATGACATCATAAGTTTTTGTGACATCATGAATACTGTGACATCACAAATTTTGTGACATTTTAAATCCTGTCAGTGTGACAAACAAAGCTTACGGACACCATGAATGCTGTGACATCAAGTCCTGTGACATCGTCAATCCTGTGGCATCATACATTGCTATCACTGTTCCTCTCAGGTGGATGCAAACTGTAGACGGGTGGTGGCTGAAAAAAAAGGAAAAACTGTACAGGTATTTTTGAAAAAGAGTATTACTTTCTGCTATTGTTTCATCTCTTTTCACCCTTTTATACATATTGATTTGGTTAATAGTGTTGATAAAATTACAGTATCACATGGATGTGACCATGTGATTGGAGGCATGACACAGCATCGAAAACTTACAATCAAGGAAACAGGGTGTCCTTTTCATGAATCACAAATATAGCAGATTTTAAGTGTTGATCTCTATCCTCATTTATCACAGTAGCACAGAACACTATATTTATGTTTTCTTTTGTGCCACTGATTGCAGTAGGTGCAACTTTATTTCTGCTGTGTAGAGGCTCAAGAAAATGGTTTCAGAACAAAATCTTGGTAGATACAGTTGTATTTCCTAGAGAGAATGCTATGTTTCACCCATAACCCATACCTAACACAACTAGTAACCGATTGGGCATTTTTAATAATTTAAAGACCACCGTTTTGGACAATGGTCATGTATAAATAGTCAGGATACCTGTATCATAATGCCAGATGATTACAGACATCTGGTTTGGATTAAAGGAATGTTTACGTTATTTACCCTATAAAGACAGTAATTATACAATAAAACTTTATATTATATTATATTACATGATATTATGTAATATTATATCATATTATATTATATTATATCTGAAAACATATGACAGTGACATACCTGGACATTATCTGTGCTGTGACTGTTTTCCACATGCGGGAGGTTAACAGCGACATCGTAAGAAGGTGGAGCTTCCAGTGCACTGAAATCCAAAGCCACAGGAGGGGCGGCAGGAACGTAACCAATTTCTGACCATGCATCTAGTCTTGCTGGCCGAGGAGGGTCCAGGTACGAGGTGTCTGAAACAGAGACCGACAGATATTTGTTCCGTGGAATCACAGGAGGCCATCATAGAATTCATCACATCAGGAATGTAGTCAAGTCAAGACCGTGGCATCTAAATCTGAGTGCAAGTCTAAACCCACGTAACTAGAGTCCAAGTCCTTTAAGTTCGAGTCCAAGTCCACCTTATTCAAATTTTAGCCATTAGAAAAGCAAGTCCAAATCAGAGTCTAAGCCCAATGCAAATCCAAAATTTAAATTGTGTATTTCAATGTTAGTTTACTCCTGCTTTTTACTTGAATGTTTGATTACATTAAGCTCCTGATGTAAAGCTAAAGCTTCGCGTATTTAAAGTCTTTACTTTTTTTTATGTTCTCTTAATATGGTTCACACATGTATATAAGTCAATAGCATGTGACAGTTTTTTCTCTCCTGGACTCAAGATGGACTCTGCCAGATCTTTCAAGTCTTCAACTCCAAGTCTTGTATATAGACTGGCCCAGTCAATGAGATGGTTATTACTTAACTGTTGCCTCTGACAGAGAAATCAAACGTTCTCCCACTGTACTTAGGGTTGGTACTTCCACCTCCCGTCAAATTATATAACTAATTAATGACTGTCTTACCTTCTTATTTCATGTTAGTAATAAAAACCAACAAAGGGTTTTGTATATCAGTGCATGGAATCACATATTTTTTATGCATAATAGTAGCAAACATAAATACTAACGCTTGGCAGGGCTAGTTTGAGTACGAGGCCTGGAAACCTGGAGCCTGATCCACCCTGATGTGCATACCGTAATCCCCCAGTGATCACAGCTCGGCGCACATGATCAGTATGGCGTCTCGTAACGTACATTGTTGCTCATTGTCATCCAGCATCGTGAGGGTGTAAGATGAAACAGTCTCGCATAGTATGAGAATGTACTGGCGATAGCGGCGCATAACATCGACACTGAATGACAAACCGATCCGGTCTGGGGGTGCTGTGGATGATTGTTGAATTAGCTGATTGGGGACTGACCGTAGGGCAGTGCAATGATGACATGACGAACAAACTAATTCGATAGCTCTACCCAGGTCAAGAGCATAAAAATAGCGTGAGGTAACCTGTTTCATCTGGTGGCGACTAGGATGGTCAAAGCGGATGTGGATGGCTGTGAGGAGTCCATCCAAGACCTTGCGTGGCACAACAACACGCTCTCGCGTTGGTTGAAAAGGCAGATCACTTCGTACAATGAGGAGACCATCTCTAGCAATGGTGACTTTATTGAGGTACCTCTTGACGTCAGGAATTTTGGTTATTTTCTTGGATGGACGCGTGCCCTGTGACAGATGGGAGTGAGTACGTTTCAGATCAGGGCACTCATGTTGGATAGCGTGCCAGGCTGCGCGGCTGGTAAATGGCATATTGTTTGAACCGACGATGACGTCACGTATGGTCATTTTTCGGATGACAGAGTCCTCAGTCTCCTGTACAAAAACACACAACTGACAGCTTTGGTCAGGACAAGTCAAAGGATTTCTGCTAGCATAGTCTGATGGTAAGTTGGCCTCACCTGCGATATGACCAACCGTGACCTGGTACCGATTTACGATGGACAAAAATGTTGTCACTCGGGAGCTGGTAGAGAACTCTCCTCTGCAGAGTTTGTTGTAGGCTAATACGCATGGGCGACTGTCTGTCAGTACCTGGGTAGTATGGTGCGATTGAGTAATATAGGGGGAAAAATGCTTCACAGCTGCTCCGATGCATAGTGCCTCCACCTCACACGGTAGCCATGTTATTTGGTGTTTACGGAGCTTTGCATTAAAGAACCCTGCCAAATGGAGTTTATCATCTCGCAGTACATATAGTGTGGCACCTATACCACATTGTTTTACTGATCCGTCAGTGACGACCCAGAGACAGTCGTCTGGTCTGGGCAAAGTAATTACCTTATTGTCACGGAGGCGTAACTGAGAATGTGTGAATATGGTTAATAGCTCATCAGTCCATTCAATTTTGTCATGAGATGGCTTGCCTGCAATGTGCCTTTCGAGGGGGTCCAGCAGGTCAGCATACCCGGGCAGCACCCGACTGAGTATTTTGTATGCGCCGATATATGATCTTAACCCTTTGATTGTGGATGGGGGCTCCACAGAAGATAGTGCGACGATTCTGTGAGGGCTAGCTTTGAGGGTACCACTGGACCAAACCCATCCAAGAATAACTGTTGTTGTAGGGCATATGATAGTTTTTTGCTGCGTGTAGGCTGATGTTATTACGTTTGAGGGAGGCAAGGACCTGGCCCCAGTGATTTAATAGATCTTCCGGTCTGTCACCTCCCACGAAGAGATCATCAGCTATTTTAGCTACACATCCTTCTTGAATGAAATCACCGAGCACTCTGCACATCAGCTCCTCCAGACATGTTTCAGATCCAGGCATGCCCATGGCACACCTGGTATACACGCGTATCCCCTTGAAAGGTGTGACTACACCACAATATTTCATCGAAGACTGGGAAAGGGGAATTTGGTAGAATGCATGGCGAAGGTCGGTAACTATGATGTATTTCCACCGTCCTATGTCTCTGAGGACCCTGTCCACGTTCAGCATGAGGGAGGGCTGGGGTTTTTACTGTACTCTCCTACTTCCCCAAATGAGGTCACTAGCCGACTCCCCCCGTTCGTTTTTTTTACCAGAAATGACAGGTTTAGGTATTCAACACAGACGTTCACTTCCTCGGGTTTGGCGAAGACTCCGGCAGATTCAAGCTCATCAAATTTCTGTTGGAGTTCAATCATTGACTTCCAGTTGTAATGTGGTATACGGCCCTTCCGTTGTGGGGGGAGGGTAGGGCCCATATTGACAACTGCCTCAATTTTCCCACTGACCCCGTTATACTTAGATATAGTGGGTTTAAACACACTGTCATAATCCATGTTCAGGTCAGTAAACATGTCGCGTATTGTTTTGGGTAGACATTGATCCGGATCGACTGATACCTGATGGGAATGGGAACCACTGGCTGTTTCGCGAGATATAACAACCTTATTGGCCTGGGGGTCACATACTGTAGGTAGTGTTTGATCCTATGAGACTTGCGACATATGATGTAACTGGCATAAGTGTTCATTGCGTTTAAGTAATATAGCCTCTTCTGTGGTATTTACGAGTCACAAAGTGTGGCCAATGGACTGTATTTCTTGAGGAGCAGGCCATGCTTTGTCTGGGCTAACATGTTTGTTGCATGGTGCGTCAAACCGTGGTTCAAGTGCCCAAACAGAGTCAGGTTCAGTGTCATGTGGTGCCTCTAAATCAATATATTCACCCGGAAGAACTACAGTCTGTTTAGGGGGGGCACGAATCAAATATATCTGGGCAGGCCTGGTTGAAACATCACCAATACGTGGGGTTTTGTAATACACAACATCAGTTCCATGAATGACAACTTGTTTCTTGGCAGAACGTATGGCTATGTCATTGTCAGTGAGAAAGGGAGTGCCAGCTAGTATTTCGACATCTAGTTGTTCTACCACAAGGGCATCGAGCTGGAATGTATAAGGCCCTCTGGTTAATTCGCAGTGAACCTCACCTATAATATCCAGTGGCGTGACGCCATCCGCCTGTCTGGTCATCTGGGATGCAGGGGTTATGGGTAAGCCAATGGCATGAGCCGAGGATTCTTTGATCATATTAGTAGTCGCACCAGTGTCAAGTGTAAGATGGACCAACTTGTTGTTATAGTATGTGTTCAGATAGGGGGATTGCTCAACATTACATCTACAGACACTGGGTGTGTCGAATAAGGCGCAAGGCACATCATCCCTACCTTTGTGGTCTTCGATACACTCCTCGGAAGCACTACTGATTGCTGATATAACACAAACGAAGATGTGGGCTAGATCCTGCTGCCACCACGACAAACAACAACAATGTCCTTATATCGGATCGAGCCTTTATATGGATGTAAGGCGGACACAGAACGGAGATGACCGTAAACACACGTGGCAACAATGAACATTAGTTTAACTAACTGCCGTAAGGTGGCGGAGAAACCATGAGAGCCAACTGAATTTGGATAGGCCCCAGCTCAGGGCAGATGAGCAAACAATGACCAATGTAAAGTGTCAGTTAAAAGTTAAACAAATATACTTGCAGGCATAGCTGTCTGGCTACAAGCACCCTATACCTCTGCTGGCAGTGCAGGTAACATATCCTTTCAGTGAAGGTAATACCTGCTGGTTGCAATGATTTATAGCTGAAAGTGAAACTCCAGGAAGGCCCACCATGTGATGTCATTCCCAGGTCAACGTATGTGACAGTATTAACATGGGTTCGCGGTCACTTTCTGCCGCTTCAAAATGAACTAGCCACTGTTGCATGAAAAGCATGGGAAAATTGATGGTCAAACATCAAGGAGACCATTTCTGCTTTATTGGAAGAAGAAATATTTTATAAACATTCTTTCTTGCTCAAATTTTATTTTCTTTAAATAAAAATGAACAAACATTTGCTCTTCATGTGTATACAAGTATATGACATAATGCAAAATAGCTTTCATTTTGCACATTTCAGAACAAGTATTAATTCGTCAGCAGTTGTCAACTATTTTCCCATCAGGTGACGCCTAAGTTACATGAAGAAAAATGGAAATTGAAAACAACAATGGAGCAGCAATTAGGCCATTTCTGCTTAGTGACAGGGGAAAAAAATAAAATAATCTTCTTCATTATTCAAATTTCATTTCCTAATAATAAAAACATCAAAAACTTTCATAGTTTAACATTTAAGATCTGAGTGTTTAAAAGATTGCGAATTTATCAGTATTTTATATGATAGTTTGTTGAATGGAACACCTCATTTTCCTTGTCTAAACTGTTTGGTAGACTGGTCATTAACTGTTATTGCGATCATCATTGCATGTAAAAGAGCTAACCCTGCATTTTGTAGTAGTTCACATGATATGGCCCATGGATGTTTACTATTTTCATATTTGCCTGCTTTAGCAAGCACCAAGTGTGTTGATGAGTAATTCTATAAAAGAATCAAATATGCAGAGGGTGATGTCCTTGATAAAATCCCATTTGATTACACAATACTTGTGCCTCTAGCACTCATGCTTAAACAGCCATGAATGAAGCTCATTATAACTAGGTGCCCCTGTGCCTCCTGGTTGTCAACAACTACATATATTAATGGAAACAATATGATATATTGCATTATCCAAATAAAGGACAGTATAAATGGCCAAACTTTGATAAGAATTATTTGAAAACCTAATTCCACAGTATTTTTATTGACTGAAAGGGCATTTTGTGTGACTTCTCCAGAAACTGACATATGTTTCACTGACATAAATGATCATGCATGTTCTAGTCAGGTTGGTCAGACATTCAGGTCAGCAGTTTGATTAAGTCCTGGAAAATTTTGGCCTCTCAGGCTTAGACCAGCACAAAAGTTGACTCCCCTTTCCCAGATTATTTTTTTGGGAATGAATTTCATGACATATATACAGCTTTTTACAGTACTATACAAAGCAAAGGTAACATGGCAAGAGATCTGAGATGCTTGCAGTGTATATTTGATGGAGCAAATTTGTAAACAGACAGACTGACAGAGAAACAGTCAATATACTTACCGGTTGATGCATCTCTCTGGTTGGGGATGACATACACTGATTGGTTGTCAGAGTTCTGCAGTACAGAGGGCACTGTGTTAGTAGTTCCAGGATTTGCTGGAGTTTGTCTTTGAGTATTCACAGGTGGTAGAGCTGCAGGAATTTCCACAGGTGTAAGAATTGTATGAGACTTTTCTGAGTTCTGCATTGGTGCTAGAGTGTTTTCTTGAGTGCCGTCCATTGCTGGAGTTTCTGCTGAATTCTCTGTAGCTGCAGCAGATGCTGGAGTTTGTCCTGGAGTTGAAGCAGCTGCAGTAGTTGTTGGAGTTTGTCCTGGAGTTGATGCAGCTGCAGTAGCTGCTGGAGTTTGGCCTGGAGTTGAAGCAGAAGTTGTCGGAGTTTGTCCTGGAGTTGATGTAGCTGCGGGAGTTGCTGGAGTTTGTCCTGCAGGTCTAGCAGCTGTGTATTATATATATATATATATATATATATATATATATATATATATATATATATATATATATATATATATATATATATATTTAAGTATATAATATTATACTATGTGTATTACCTTGATTTCATGATGTACTACAGTACTGTTTGTGGGTTTAGTTTGCTAGCCGGCCCACTCCTCAGGTACAAACTGAAATGATAATGTGTGAATTTAGTCTGTTTAAATTAGCTGGATTAAGCTTGGGTTATTGGGTTCATTAAGGTTTTTGTGGTCCAGGTAGCTATTGTTTATTTGGTGGGTATTTGTAGGATTACTTAATATTACACAGCAGGTGCTTGCCCCTGTGTTTACATGTGGAGGTCAGTTCGCTTCTATTATTTAATGTGCTCTGTTCCGGTCTGCATATGATGAAATGGCTTCATCCAGCTAATTTAAATGGACTAAATTCACACATTATCATTTCAGTTTGTACCTGAGGAGTGGGCCGGCTAGCAAGCTGAACCTAGGAAACAGTACTGCAGTACATCATGAAATCAAGCTAACTATACACATAGTATAATATTATTAATGCTCCCCGTACGGTAGAGCACTTTCACTGTGATGTATTGAACCTTAATGTATTATATTGATTATATTACACACACATATATATATATATTACACCAAAGCTATATAATTTTACAAATATACCTGGAATGTATGATAAAACTTGATTCCTCTATATTTGTATAATTATATACAGTCAGGTCTCATTATATTGGGGTCCATTACAGCAGAAGACTTGAGATATGAACAAATCTCTAGGGATCAAAGAAGTAAAGGTTAATATTGGCTTCAATACAATAGAAATCTCAAGTTCGGGATCCGAATGGACTTACATAAAACAAAGTGAACATTGCCCATTTACCAAGATTCATTATAATGAACTGGAGTGACAGCAGTCAGGTTCCAGTTTCCTAAGTCATTTGATCTTTTGTGAACCCTGCCAACAACAAACAGATAATTAACACTGCACACAAAAGTGCACAGGTTTTAAAGCCCAGCTGAGTGGTTCTGTCACTACTGTATACTCTCTGTCTTGAGTGTTTCTAGAAATTACACAACTCAGAATACAGCACATACTTATACAAAGGTCTGTTATATACCACTGATGATTCCCCTAATTCATTACAATGGAAATCAATTACAACAAACTAATTCCCATAGGAATGGGACATGTTCATTATTACAAGACCTGAATGTATATATATTATATAAGTGTTGCACTATAAGCCCTCCATTGGGTATTACCAGGGGGTATTACCAGGGAAGAACCCTATGATCCAGCCTCTTAGCCAAGTGGGGGGACTAGGTTTCAAAGTGAGGGAGCTTCTTTTTGTAAAAAAAAAACTGGTCTAATATTTTAATTGTACACACATACATGTATGAAAGAAAAATCCATGGTCCTCATGAAGATGGGACATTTAGAACACTTTTTAATACTGTGAATACATGCTGAGTGTTTGCACATAGATAAACTGTTAATTTTTGTGTTCTCACTGGACTGTGTAACCTTTAAGGAACCTAGATGGTCTCAGACCGCTGTTACTGAAAAAAGGAGAGAAAGAACAATACAAGTGGGATCTACTAATAAAAACCCTTAAGTGAAAAGGAGTATATCAAAGCACTGTCTGCTCAATAAAGCATGTGAAGTTATTTGAGAGTGCCATTCTTATGGGCTGTGTTATTTATATTTGTTTAATATAATGGACAACCTTCCACATAAATTAAATTCAAAACATAATTTAACACAAATTTTTTTGCTGACAAGTGAGCAGGGAACACCCATGTCACCTGATCACAGAACTGTGGGTTTCATGGAATGTCAGCGATGTACATCACCTAAGACACAACAAAATGTCCAGAAAAGCAGACCAAATATAAGGGATAAAGGGCACAAGAACACACTTTCTTTTAATTGTCACCACATTTTCATATAAAAAGGGAGTGATCAGGAAATTGTATTGTCAATGATGATGTAAAAGATTGGCATCACAGGCACTTTTTATGCCAAATCATGATTTGGAGGAAACTGACACATCGAAATTGCAAAAGGCTGTTTAATGAATATATATATAATTTGCTTTGCAGAACTAATTACTCTCAGATTCATGATCAATTGGTGAAACTATAACGTCCAGCTCATCCAAGCAGGGAACTTTATATTGTCAGTGCAAAATACATCAGTCAGGCAGTCACACCAGCAGGGTTGGAGGTCAGATGCACGGCTAGGAATAGGATGACTGAAACATGAAAGGGGTACTAGTATATACCCAGGCTGGTGAATTAACCAGCCTGGCCCGCTCTCTTGTTTTAGGGACACCAGTGTAGCAGACGTGTTGTGTTCTGTCTGCCAGAACCACTGAGCCTCCAGTCCTGTCTTAGCTTCAGCTTTGTAGAAGTTAAGAATACAGGCCATGAATACATGGACAACAAGGTGTAGGACTAGGTATATATATATATATATATATATATATATATATATATATATATATATATATATATATATATATATATATATATATATATATATATATATATATATATATATATATATATATATATATATATATATATATATATATATATATATATAGATGTATATATGTATATATGTATGTATGTATTTTTGAAAACCAAAACCATTTCCTTTAAAAAGCCACTATATTCCTTCTGCTAAATGCAATTCAGTCAGTTGCAAATTCCAGGAAACTGGAATATATATATACTTTTCTCACCACTTTTCTGGCCTTTTTTTCTTCTACAAAGCATTCCTATCATGACAAAGATACCTATGACACCACCAACAACTGGTCCTGTTGGAAATGGCTCATCTGAAAGATAACATATTGCAATTATGAACAGGGAATTCCTTGATAACATACTTGACTAATATTTGAAAAGTACTTGATTACTTTTCAAGAAGATGGATGACGTACATGTTAAAAGCAAATTCTAAAACATTTGAACCTGAGTACATGCACTAATTACACAAACAACACTAATGAGATACTGACATGGCTGTACGCTAAGCAAATTTACTGTTACTGCATGGCACCATCAGTCTTGCGACAAGAATTCATTAAAGATGTATGCATGGACATCGAAATTTCAGGTAGATACGTCAAACTAATCTTGATTTATTTGCACAGCTGAGTTGCATGCAACCTAAAAAACAAGTGTAGGCACCATTACTAGTATTATATATGACAAAGTGATCTGACATGTACTTGCACATTTTTAGGCTGATATGTAAAATCATTACTGAGAAATAATCAGGCACACACACTGCAGGTGGCACCACAGGTCTTGTGTATGAGAAAGCCTTATGAGATGAACAGACATGCAAAATTTCAGGCAGATATGGCATATCATCCCTGAGTTCCTGGCATGGATGTACACTAGCCAAAAATGATTGTAGGTGGTGCTATCAGACATGTATATGATAAACTATCCCTTACATGCCAACCCTACCAATTTATGCATTAGTCTACCAATTTTGACTTCAGGAGCAATCCCTACTGCTTTCCTTTCTCTGCTTCCAAGATGCTTATCCTAGAGCATCTTTGGCAGCCCCTCAACCATGGCCTACCTCTTTTGGAATTTCAAAAGATGGCATGTCTGCTATCTAAAGAAATAGATACAAGAGCACCAAAAATGTGCATAATATGCCCGTCATGCATCTGGTGACCTCTGCCTCTTTAAATATGCGTGAATTTTGTATGAGAATGTAATTCAGGTGAGAAACTCTATTGGTAAATATGTATAATGAGTTTTATGAAAATCCTTAGGATATTTGGTAAGTCACCAAAGTTCCTCCAAAGTGCGGTGACATCTGACCTCATTAATATGCATGGATTTTGCTGGAAATCAAACTCAGGCGAGATATTTTATTGATTAACATTTCTGATGAGTTTTATAAAAATCCGTTATATATTTTTTGTAAGTTATTGTGACCACACCACAAAGTAGCCTTGTGACCCATGTGACCTTATTAAATATGCGTGGATGTTGCCCAAATTCAAACTTGGGTGAGATAATCTGTTTGTCAATAGTTATGGTGAGTTTAGAAAAAAATCCATCAAAGCTCTGGTTAGTTATTGGGGTGACACTAAAAGTTAATGAATGGATGGATGGACGGACAGAAGGAGGGGCAGTAGGTAAACCATAATATTCTGTCATATGACGGGTGCATAAAAATGAGAGATTTACAGCTCAACTGGGGGGGGGGGAATCCCCTCATGTATCTTAATTGTAAGGGAAAAATAAGTAATCATTATCACTTAGCAGAAAGGTTTGGCATATTATGGCTCTGATTTCACACTGCTACACTCTTTTGCAGATTTATGTTATTCACACCGAAAGGCAACCTTATTTCATAATTTTTATATTCCTGATAAATAGATGGCCCTGTTTTTTTATTTTAATTTCTTATAACCTCAATGCCCTGTTTTTATTTTATAATCCTCATCTTTTTATATCCCTATAAAGTGGCAGAACTGCGAGGAATTTTATAATCCTGATCAACTTGCAACTCTGTGTGTTTTATTTTTAAAAACACATATTATATTGACTGCCTTATTTTGCAAAGTTTATACTTTTGCCAGGAGATCTTGGATCTTACTTTTTTCACATTTCCGGATCCCACTCACAACAGCTGTGCTATTCTTCGATTTCAATGTATTATTTCTCAGCATTCCATAGCACTGCCTCCTCCAAGATGAGTCACCGTATGATTCAGAATAATATGTGTACACCTGGCACTGATTATTCAACCGGCAATATTCTGCACATTTAGATGATGATGCTGCCTTCCCAAGGTAGGTCATATCAGGCCAGTGACTTTTCTTTGGTTCTGTGCGCAAGTAATACACATAATCCTTCCCTGACTTTGTACTGATTTTGCTACAAACTGAAATGAAAGGCAGCCATGTTAAAATGTTACAATCAAAAGTTTAGGGAACTTCAACCATAAAATTTATTACTAACAGGTACCAAAATCATCAGTCAGAAAATCCTAGGTGACAAATAAAATGTAAATATCAAGTGGCAAATGCACGTGAATGCACAGCTAATTTACAGAATGGCAAACAATCAAATATCTTTACATTAAAATAAAATATTAATTGTGCCAATATATACTAATTATGTTTATTATAAATATTATTACTATTAAAATAAAATTTTTTTGGCATTAGATATGCCATAGTATCCCCAGACAATTAATGCATACCCCCTTAAAAAATAGGCCCCAATCTTCAGAAGCATAAAGCCATATACTGACACTTGACAAGCCACCAGGTTTTCTTCAGGTTTGACCTTCAAAAACAAGGTCAAGGTCACTAGTCATGAAAAAAAAAGTCAGAGATATTGGTGGAAATATTTTTTATGTGAACAAGAACACCTACCTGTAAAGTGCTTCAATGGTTTGAACCCTAAAATCATGTGGTAACAATTTAAAGGGCTGTTCCATATAAAAGTAAGAAAATTCCCTAGGAGAGATCCTTATTGAAAAATGTTATTAAGACTCAAAATGTTAATTAACTTTATCTTCCACATACGTAACTTACAGCAGTTTTTTTCATCTTCAGATGATGAGCCCTCACAGTCATTATACCTGTCACAGGTGTCTGCCTTCAGGTAACATTTTTTCCCACATTTGTAGGTAGCATTTTTATGGTCACAACTTGTGTCTCCTGCAATGACAGATTTAAAACAACTTTCCTCCAGGAATGGTCCATGACCTTTTTATGGCACTTTTTATCAATTAAATATTTCATCTATAAAATTTAGCACACAAAATCAAAAGTATTTTTTTTTTGAAGATTTGAAAAAGTTTAAACAATGTTGCATAATAATGAATTTCAAAATTCTGAACAGAACTTTTGAAGGCCAAATCTAGCCCCTAACATATAAAACAAATCAGGATTGGTAAAAAATTAAAGAAAAGGAGCATTTTGAAAAATGTGGATGGATGCTGGACAGACACTGCCAGCTGGACGCCACATGGCCATGGCACGTGCTCATTAGTGCTATGGCTAGATGAGCTAAAAAGAGATTCAGGGGTTTTTCATTCACTCTACACAATATTATATATATGAGATTGTAAAAATAAAGTTAAATGTTAACATTGGAAATATCGTGGGGAAAAATTGGAAATACCCTTAAATATGTCTCACTACAGAAAAATGAACTTTGCATATAAGTAATATGACTTACAGATATGAAACTAAAAATCTGACCCTGGAAACCGTAGCCAATATATATATCATACACATGTAAGACAACAGATAATCTACGGGACACTTCATAATTTCAATTTTTATCAACAGATGAAGAACATTTTGCAACCAATTAATTCACGTAGTGAATAAAAAATTTCATAATTTTATTTTCCTGTAGCTTACTTTACATCCTGTCTACCTAAACTGAGCCAGCAAACAAGAACATCTGACACTGAATGAAACATCAAAGGATAACTGCACGTTAACAAATATTTATACGATCAAAATATAAACACGCCAAACTAAGCAACAGCTGTAAAAGCTGCTAATACTAAAATGTCAAAACTTTGGAAATAAAAGACTGACTTAACTTTTGTGAAAAAGCAATCTTATTATTGGCTAAAATCATTTCCAACTCCGCATATATTTCAATGAACCAATGGACATAAATGAAGCTACTTTGCACTTCAGGTGCAATGAAAATAGTTGTGGCCATTTCTTCCAGCCATATACATACTGTTTGTTTCACAACTCTCCCAATAATTGGCACATTTTGAATCACACTGCTTGTACAAACATCCTGATCCAATTATCGGTCTGATTGCTGCAATGAAAAGCACAAATATTACCATTTAAATCTATATTTGGCTTAAATATCTCAGATCAACCAAAAACCGACTCAATCTGTCAACTTTGTCGTTACTGAGGGAGCCAGTGTGGGCCAGATTTTCTGGAGACCTGTGACTGTTCGAGCGCCTACTTCACTTTCAGTCAGTCAGTCACCATTAAAACCTTAGGTATCAAAGAAAATATAAGGGCTGAAAGGGGTATTCGAGAACTCAGGTCCATTTAAAATTTGGACTTTGATACTTGTGTGTGTACATACACATCTGAATATTACTGCAAACGAACAGAAAGTGTCTATTACTTATTATCATAGAGCTTTAAACCTGTGCTTTATACATAATATTTCATAACATATTGCTTATTAGGAAGGGACTTAGATTTATGCTTTATAAGCTCTGGAGTGATTTATGTTATTATCTATTGATTTTTTGTATGCAAGATTTTAAAGCCATTACCAAGTTAAATAAGGAAATACTTTGTATGGCTAAACAGTCATGCAATGCCAATCAAGTACTCAAATCCAAAATTTTGTATCTATTTCCCTAGCAACTGTAATGATTCTAGATCCATATGTGTATCTGAAATGAAACCAGCAAAGGATAAGCTTATATTTAAGGACTAATACTCTCCAATGTATTGATCCCAAATGAGTGATTCCAACAAATGATTGATAGAGATGACACCACAGTGGTATTTGAACATCACACTTTTGTATTCGACCTATGTTCCTCCTACATTACAGGTATGAACAGATTTTGGCACCTGAAATATCGCACTCATGTTTGGAGCTCTTTCCACACAGGCTAACACTGTCCTGGCATAGGGAAATAAATATATTCTTCTCATAATTACTCAAATCTTCATAAAAATGGCAACATTATCCACTTATTTAATCCATTTGTAATGTGAAATAAAATATAATTGAAAGAAATATATAACATATTTAGGTGGAAAGGGTTGTAGGAACAGAACAGAGTCAAATCTGCTATAAAAATCTATGTGATCTGTCCACAAATTTTTGTAACTGTTCAAAAGCACGTCCCACCTGTCCCTATCCATGACATCATTTCTTGAATTTTTATGAAAAATTGTATAAGCAAACTAGAAAAGCACACAGAGAGCTCATTACCCTCATAAGGAACTGTTCGAAAAGCAGCATTTTTCCATTGAAATATTCCTGGATCAAGAATGTTATCAGTGTCAAAATTTAATGAATTTTTTTCAATCATTGCTGAGCTATACTGAAGTTTTCATTAAAATCCATCAATAACTTTTTGACTAATGTTGCTAACAAACAAACAAACCAATACCCGTAAAAAAACCCTGCCATTTAGCAGAGGTAATTAACAGGTAAAGTCAAATTATATTTAAAGACTAAAGCTAAAATTGCTTATGTAGGGAATGCAGGATGGGGAATGAGTATAAAACTGGTACACATATTGAGAGATAAAGGTGAGATTCATTATGTGCCGATCCGGCATGTGGAATGCTTATCCTACTAAGTGATCGATACATGCAGTGAATTTTTAAGTTTCCACATGGTATCCAGGGGCAACACATCGAAAAATGCATGCCACCGTGCAGGTACATATGAAATCTCTCAACACAGTCTGTATATAAAGAATACATGTTAATACTGAAGAAATTTGCCCTCAGAACTTGCCAAAGTCAAGTTTTTGGGCCCATCTCCCATGGGGTCGTGGTTTGGGGAGCTTAATTCATTTACTTTCTTATGTCAACAGGGCCCAGGACTATAAAAACAATGAACAACAATCCAGGTCCTCATGCTGTACATTGATTTACTGACACCTTCAGGTAAATGGCATGTACACGTGGAGTGATTTCATTGTCTCCTATGACGTAACGACTCCCACTCCAAATATGGCCATATCATCACCTGCTGTTACCCAGGTTAAACAAATATGTTATGGACCCCTCATAAAACACTACAGCTCATTCTGGGGTTATTTATGCATGGATCGCCCCTAAAAAAATACTTAATTGTTAATGGTATCACTGCTGAGTAATCATGAAAATTTCATCAAACTCCAATGAGGACTTTTTGTGTTACCATGCTAAAAGGCCAACAGATAAACATATTAACAGATAAACAAACAAACATAGAGTGCCCAAAAACATTACCCCTGCCGCTAGGATTGGCAGAGGTTAATATATAGTTTTGAAAAAAACAAAACAAATATACAGACTGAACAACAAACAAACATTTGTAAACCCCCCCATTCCCTCCCTGTGAATGGTGGTTTTGTTAGTAAACTGTTGTGAGCTTTTCTGTATTAATGAGAATTTTCTCTGTTAAAGTTTATACGCCAGAGTAAGCCAACCGAAAATTTTCCCTTATTGGGCCTATTATCGCCCATCCCGCCTCGTTCCCGTGTATCTAGGTCACACTTCCGTTACCCATAATCACATTTTTGAAGGCGTAAGGAAGAGGACTGGGAGGGAGCGATGTTTGTAATACAGAAAAGCTCACAACAGTTTACTAACAAAACCACCATTCACAGGGAGGGAATGGGGGGTTTTATTACGTAAACATAATTGTGAGCTGTTTCTGTATTAATGAGAAAAAAACAGACACGCCTTGGGGAGGGAGCACCTACCTGTAACGCTGGAACGAGGAATCACAGTGCTGTGAAGGAGCAGCGGACGACGTCGGTGGTGGAACCGACGGAGAGGAAGAAGATGGCCTGGAAAATTGTAGGACCTCACCCGACGCGAACACAGGGCCCATGGAGGAGAGGCCCGAAGCCTGGAGCGGAACAACAGTCAGATAGAAGCGTGTAAACGGAGATGGGGATATCCAGTATCCCATCTGGACCAACTGATTAGGTGAGATCCTGGAGAAATGGGCCAAGGAAGTCGAAATAGCTCGAATGTCATGGGCCTTGAAGTGAAGTTGGTCTAATGTGGAATGAGAAGCTGATTCATATGCGGCGACGATAGTAAATTGAGTCACGCACTAATGGTGAAAGGGCTAATCACCAAATTGGAAGATGTGACTTTGTAGAAATAAACAACTTCTTGCGCCCCCCCCCCCCCCCCCCCGTAAAGAAGGAGGAGCGTGTGGATAATAACGCAACGCACGAACTGGGCAATTGGTAGCCCCATAACGGTACTGACCGTTAGGGAGGGCCGGAACATGCTAAGCAGACGGGGTCAACGAAAATGGGACATTTCCTATAAAAATCCGGCGGAAAATGTAGAGTGGCCGACGAACCGTCGGCCGCAATTTGCGTGAAAAACGAATCAGCCACGAGGGCATGAAGCTCAGAACGGCGACCAGCCG
The DNA here is from genome assembly GCA_026874595.1 of Sipunculus nudus. NCBI lineage: Eukaryota > Metazoa > Annelida > Sipuncula > Golfingiida > Sipunculidae > Sipunculus > Sipunculus nudus. The sequence goes on along the minus strand of CM049315.1, from coordinate 24,900,168 downwards.
AGGCAAGAGCAAGGAGGAAAACCGTTTTCCGAGACAAATGGAGAAGATGGGCCGAACGCAACGGCTCATAAGGGGGTTCCCGGAGGTCACGTAAGACGATGTCCAGGCGCCAGGAAGGCGCAACATACCGTGGACGAGACGCACGGGCATGAACCCCCTGGAGAAAGTCCGACACCAACGGGTGATGAAGGACACGATTGTGACCCAGCGGACGGAGCACCGACAGCAGGGCGGCGCGATAGCCACGCAGAGAGGGATAGGATAAATGTTGATCCGGTAGTAAGAACACGAAAAATCCAAAACAGCCGCAAGCGACGGATCTAAAGGGGAGATGCCGCGGGAAGACGGCCACTCCGTGAAGAGACGCCACCGGGAGTCCTAGATGCGGTCCGAAGAACGGCGACGGGGAGCCGAGGCAAGGAGAGCAGCCGGACTTGAAATGCCCTGATCCTTGAGGTGTCCGATGAGAGCACGCATGCGCATAGAGGGCACGACCGAAACGGGCGCCGCGCTCGAGGGAACGACGGGAGCGCAATGCGGAGCGGTAGTATAAGCGGGGGGCGAGAGAGAAGCGAGCGCCACAGAGGAAACCATGAAGCCGCAGGATGGGATGAAATGGAACGATGAGAAGCAGGGTAGTCTGGTCCGCGCGGGACAAGCGGAGGAGGACACGGCGGATGAGCGGAGGCGCCGGAAACGCAAAGAGAAACCAGTGAGACCACCCGGACGGCGGCGTGTCGGGGAGACGTTCGCGAGGGTGACGTAGAAGGCGTCTCGGAAGGCACGAGAGCGGGGGGGGAACGGAAAATCGAACAGATCGAATTCCGGCCGCCCCAGGCGAGCGAAAACACTCCGGGAAAGGCGTCCGCTAGGACGTTCGACACGCCCGGAAGATGGGATGCACGAACTGAAGCCCGGAGAGAGAGGCATAGAGCGAACAAAAGGTAAGTCTCCTGCATGAGCGAGTGAGACCGAGTACCGCCCTGCTTGTAGATATAGGCCACAACCGTGGGATTGTTGGTCCGGACGAGAATGTGACGTCCGATCAAGCGGGGAGACCAGTGGGAGATCGCGCGACGGACGGCACGCAGTTCGAGGATATTGATATGGAGCAGATGTGCCGACGGGGACCATATCCCGGAAGCGCGAAGATCGGCGAGATGGGCCCCCCAACCAAGGAGAGACGCATCGGTATAGACGGTGCAATCGACACCTCTGGAAAAAGGAACGCCGCGCAGGAGACAGGAAAGGTCCATCCAGGGACGAAGGGACCGCCAGGTGCGCCGAAACGGGAGGATCGTAGGACGAACCGAGGTTAACCGGAGAAGGCCGTGACGGTGCAAGATAGACTGAATCGGACGCAGGTACAGGCGGCCGAACGGGATGAAAGACGCGGCCCGGTTGAGAGCACCGTGGAGAGAAGCCGCAGGGCGCGAGTCTACACGGCGCCTCGTGAGAAAGGAACGAATCAGGCGGCGGAGCGGGAGAGTAAATCGCGCGGGAGCGACGCTGTGCCGGACGCCAAAGCGAGCGTGACACCCAGAAATCGGAGGGACTGGGTGGGAGTGAGAAGAGATTACGGCGCAATGACCAGGAAGCCGAGGTTCCGAAGTAAGATGAGAACCCGGGAGCGATGCGATGCAATGCGGCCGCATGGACAAGCCAGTGTCCAGATAAGGGAGCACAGAAATGCCAGGTGAACGGAGAAAACACGGGACCGCGTGAACAAGAATGGTAAAATCCAGGGGGCCACGTGGATCCCGAACGGATGGACCCAGAATGGAAACGTGAAGCAGGCAGCCGTAAGGTCTATTTTTGAGCGCCCAATCCATCCGAGCACAGCATGGATAATGAACATCCGAAACGGGGGCGGACGGATGAACGAAAGGAGGCGCTACAGGTCTATGAGCAGGCGCCAACGGCCGTGCGGTTCGGGAACAAGAAAAGGCGAGAGTGAAACCCCACGGAGGATGGGGAAACCTCGAAATTGCCCGGTTGTGGAACATAGATTGAATGGCCTCCGCCAAGCGAGGCGTTATGCCGGAACGGACGGAGGCGGAGCGGGCTAAACGTAAGACTGAACCCGAACTGTAGGGCGCCGAGAATGAACCGCGGTGAGGTGAAAACCCGCCCACGTGGGAAAACAGTCGCTGAGCCGAGCGCGGATCGGAGCTAGAGAGGCAATTCTTGGTCTAACCTCGGATGGAGGATCGACCACGAAAAGGCGGAGAACGGCTGGAACGTCTGGAAGGACGTGAAGAGAGAGCAGATGCGCGACGCGGCTGTGGAAGGAAGGCCGAGGCGCAAGAGAGGTCAAGCAGAGGCGGGCCAGACGATCCGAGCGCGCCAAGGTGTGGGCAAAGAGAGGCCGTAATTGGCCGTCAAACAGCAGGGAACCGGTAAAGGCGGAGAATAAAGCTCGGTCAACTCCACCGGAGAAGCTTCGGCTGTAAGTGCGTAAATGACAGAATGCAATTATACAACCGGGAGCCAACGACCTGAAGAAACTCAGCGCCAGCATGGGCAGAAGCCTGCCATAAGGCGTGGAGAGTGAGCGTGTCCGGTGAAACGGCGAGCAAGCAAGTGACAGCCTGCAAGTCGTTAACCATACCGGCCGCACGCCGGCCGAGCCCCTCCAGATCCGACAGGTGACGATCGGAAAATGGGACAGAGGATGGTAATAAAGACTTACCGTCCGCAAACAGCTGAGCCAGGCCGGACACGAGGCGCAGCGGAGCAGACTGAACATCCGGGAGCTCAGGAGAAGGGAGCAAGCGAACGAACAGGTAGCCTGGAACCCAGGGGAATTCCCGAGGGTACCGGGGGACCAAGGTGTAACCGAACCCGGCGGAAGCGGGGCCCCAGTAGAGCGAGAACCCGAGACCACCGCGTGGGGCCCACGTAAGAGATCCCCCGTGTGGTCTGTAATTCCAGACACACGGCGGGCGCTGCGGAGGGCGATGGAAGGGGCCAGGATTCAATTAAGAACCGGCCACCGACCCCGAGGAAGTCCGAGGTTGTACCAACGGAACTTCGGACCACGAGGGTTAGCCTCCTGTGTGGAGGTAGCCCCTAGGTCCAGAAGCGCAGAATTGCGCGTACGCCAAGCCTGGCGGGGCAGCGCGATCGCCAACAACTGGTCTGGTGCCAGGGCGGGATTGGCTGACTGAGCTGAATTGCGCGGACGCCAAGCCTGGCGGCGCAGCGCGATCGCCGACCACTGGTCTGATGCCAGGGCGGGATCGGCTGACTGAGCAGTCGGGGACCCTGGAGAACCCCGTGTAGGGGGAGCCAGAGAGACCCGCTGAGCCGGAGCCACCGGAGGCTGGAAACAGGAAGCCGGGGAACAAGCAGCAGCAGGAACCATCCGGGAAGGCACAGGAACCGGAGCCGCAGGCCGCACAGCAGATGGTCACTGAGAGAAGAGCCGGTCGGCCGGTAAGTAACGACGGCAGACGGAGGAACCGGAGGCGAGGCCGGCAGCCCCGAATGGAGGCAGGAGGGACCGACTCACTTACCTGCACACCAGGAAGGTCCGGGCGATCCAGCGGGACGGCTCCAGCCGGCCACGGGGATAAGGAAGGAATCCGGCGAGGAGCCGGGCGACGAGAACGGCCGGGGAGAAATTACCGGGGCGCTGGCAAGGGCGCCGGGCGGACTGAATCGGGTCTAGACAAATCGTCGAGATCCGACATAAGTGATTAACAAGCCCGGGACAAAATATGTAATATGGAATAGGCAGATGTGCTGGCAGAACGGGAGGCCGCGGGAACGGGGGAAGAATGCCGATTCCGTGAATGAGAATTCAACGATTTATCTGTCTAAACCACTGGAGAGGTGACAGGACCGGCGGGAACGGACGGTGAACGCAGCACGGCCGTGGTGCGGTCAACCAGGGTAGGCCCCCCACCCCCTCGGAGACAACCACGGGGCCAGACAATGGAATATTGGAGGGTGAACCCCCAAGTACCGGGGAATGAGCCCAATCCGGGAAAGGGCCCACTGGTCAGACGTCCAAGTCTGGCAGTGAAAACAAGGATCAGCCGGAACACGGCAGGAGTCATTGTTGGAGCGGCAACGAAAACAAGTGGGGTGTGAGTCCCAACCGGGATTAAGAAGACAAGAGCCACAATAAGTGGGGTTCTCCATGGCGGGCAAGGGAAAAAAGAAGACAACTTACAGTTCAGTTGGCAAACTCATTAGTACAAACCCAACAGTGGACGAATCTCGCAGAGCGGGATCACACGTCCATCATGGCGTACGCCAGAAGAAAATGTGATTATGGGTAACGGAAGTGTGACCTAGATACACGGGAACGAGGCGGGATGGGCGATAATAGGCCCAATAAGGGAAAATTTTCGGTTGGCTTACTCTGGCGTATAAACTTTAACAGAGAAAATTCTCATTAATACAGAAACAGCTCACAATTATGTTTACGTAATAAAACAATTAGTTATAACATTTGTGGCAGTCAAAATAATAATGCCAGACTTCACCTTGAGACTGTGTTGACTGGGTATAGTACTCAAACTCGATATATTCATTCAATCCAAGCCTCATATCTAGCCTGATGTACATATTTTTCTGTAACACTGTCTGTGGGAGACTCGCGCTGAGCTGGTCCTTAGTGATGTAGATCAGTGACAGGCTCTCAGAGGAGATATGTCCAGCCACAGAGAGATAATCATCTAATGGGCCTGAAAGAATAAAAAGATCAAATATATTATCATATTATATAGACTGGTAACATTCACTGAAAACTGTAAAACCTTATGCCAGAAATTTTACATCATTTGTCTGTAGTATTTTCTAATGTAAATTTTTAATCGACCTAGACATTTGCTTGTATATGATACTTTCCTGGTCAATGCAATAGAATTTTGTATTTCAGATTTAAAACAAATGTTTTAATAGATCTTTTTTTTTTCCAAAAATAGGTCAAGCTCACTGTCCACTGAATAAAACTGACAAGAATGACAGAATAAGAATTATATAGAACAAATCAGCCAGAATCTCTTATTTTGAATACATGGAATTGGTAATTTTTTAAAAAGACTTTACCTGTATTTTAGGCATATGAGTAAATCTCTTATGTTACATCAAGATTATATCATTTCAACCTGAGGCATGAAACAGAGAACTTTGCTCTTAGGTCAAACATAAGTAAAAACCAACTTCATAACACAAAAGTGTATTTTATCATATATATATATATATATATATATATGTTTTTTATCATATATATATACATATTCAAGGATGTAGCAAAGTAAGACAGGTTTCTCTCATGAATGTGAATAAAATTTGAAAACCATAAAGTAGTCCAGAAATAAAATGAATCATGAATGTAGTATTGAGTCTATTACAAAAAGCACATAGTAACTCAAACATTGGAGAACAGTCCTTTGGTCATTAATTACAGGCCACAGTCTTGCTTACTTCAACAAGAATACGGGTAGTCGACAAGCGACTACGTGTATCCGCCTAAATCAGAGTGGAACGGGTGAAGTGAGGCATGGATTGAGTGGCAAGGGGAAATAGAGTGAAGTGTTGCATATTAGCATGGATGTCTGCAGCCAAATGGTGTATGTAGGTTGCGCCACCTACCACAAAATCCAGAAAGCCATCCAAGTTGTATACATATGCAAAATTTGAGGCAGATAAGTCAAACCACTTTATGTTTATGAGTGATTTTAGCCCATGGCAGACAAACAGATGGATGCTGTGCAAAAATGGTTGAAGGTGGCGCCACCAGTTTTGCGTATGATAAAGAGCTATGTGAGAACTATACACATGCAAAACTTTGGCCCAATCGGTCAAAGGGTTCCCGAGATATGAGCTTGGATGATCCCGGGTTTCGTAAAATTCCGCCCAGCGGTAACGGAGGAGTTCTGGACACCTACGCGGCGGCGGCCGCGGCGGCGGCGTGCAGCTGAAAACATAGTATCCGCAAAACTCTATTTTGGTGGATACAATTACATCATATTTTTGCAAATACTCAAGTTTCAAAGGGATAACCATTATTCCTGTATTGGCTAGCACATCATTAATAATTAGGGGTTAAACAATGCATTGAAGAATAGATGCATTGAACTGCAAGCCCTTGATTAAATTGTAATGGTTTATTAAATTCTGAATCGATTAATTTTGATTAGTGGTTTGGATTTTTTTTTGCATGAACCTGAAGTCCCCACATGTGAGTTCTCACATTCGGTGGAGCAGTTTATGATGTCAAAGTTCTTTATCATGTATGTGCCCTTAATCTGTTTTAAATATCCGATGATGGACCACTCCACTCGCAAAGAAAAATATATGGTGGTGACAAACAGAAGGACAGCTACATTTTTCTTTTATTTGCTGACATTTACTGACATCTATTTCAGAAATATTGCCTTTATATTTTAAAAAGTCTGAAATTTAGGCTTCTTCTTAAGTAAGAACTGAATCGAGAATTGAATCAAAAGTAAAACAAGGGACCCATGGGTCACGGCGCTCAGCTGATCGTGAGTGGACTATAAATGTTTCTCCACTGTGATACTATGTCGAGTCGATAAAGCTTATGAATATCATGGACATGTTGGGCCTGTTATAAACGAATGTAATGTAATATGTGAGTAAATGAAAAATGAAATTACCTGACTGATGGATTAATAGAGTCAAATATAGTGGTTTATTTTTTATTTATTTAGGAGGGGTTGAAAACTGATATATTTGAGCAAATATGAATGCAATGACAGCAGTAATAAGCAGTAGTAGAATGATGATAAGGCTATTTGTTGAGGGATCTAAAGTGTATGGTAGTCTGCAAGCTTTCAATTTGACAGATATGATGTTATGATTAACTATGCTGATGAAGTGATTTATGAATTTGTGACTGTATGACACAATATCTCTTTAGTCTTGACAAGGTACATTATTGTGATGCCCACTATGTCTACATATTACACAATATTGACATAATTTCTGGCATGTACATAGGTAACTATGGACAAATAGTTATACAAAATATTAAAGTATGAATATATCTGATTCATCTTGTTCTTGCTTACTGAGGCTGACTTTGGGATGGGGTTCAGAGAAGGGAAAAGTGAGGGCAGCACGAAGGTGGATGTAGAAATATTCTATTGTAATGTTTTTCATTTATATAAGAATATGAAAAGCTAAGAGGAAAGGGGCCCTCCTACTTGGTTATAGTAAAGTTCTAAATATATGATTGCAAACTAATACTCTGACAAGACTGTCATGAAGAAAAACAGTAAAAGTTTTGAGATACTGTGATGCATATGAAAATTTACAGATGGACAGGCAAGTGGACAGAATGAACTAATACCTTTATTTCACTTTCAAGGGAATAATGCATTTAAGTTTATATATAATCCTATTTTTTTTAAGCATATCCACTTTTTCCATTAAGAAGTTTTTATCTGAATCATTTTTTTATTTACAGGTTTTATAAATTTTTAATAAAAAAAACCTGAAAACATAAGTTAAACTATTAGAATTGTTGCAAAAGTTGCAATCATTATATATACAGAGTAAAAAACTGAAACTATAAGTTAAAATATTAGAATTGTTGCAAAAGTTGCAATCATCATATATCCAGAGTGTAGCTCATATTGGGTCATATTATGCATACACATATATTTTATGATTTTTAAATCATAAATGTTTAAACTGAATTTAAAAAGAAAATAATGCCACAACATGGCATCTACAAGAATATTCCTTGAATCACTATTAAAAAGTTTTGCACATTGGAGTTTTCAGTACATGCTTAATTTTATTCACCAAAATAAAATAAAAGATTCAGTAAATTTGATAAAACAATTTGATAAACATCTTTTCAAATAAAGTATACACACTGTTGGTTGAATGAGGGACAAACAATATCATTGTGCTAATTACTATCCTAGTTTTAATTTATTACTGGAATTAATAGTCAATTTCACACCTGGTGAAGTTTTTACTCCTCTGAAGTAAGAAATTACTTATCTCATGAACATCCACACTTTCATAGCAATACACCACTTTGTGGACACAATTAAATGTACACTTTAATCATTGTAACCCTGGTGGTACAATACAAAATCTAAAATGTAGCATAGCCTAGAATAAGAATGAATCAAATACAGAAAATAATAACATTCATCTAGTTTATGCACTATCTGGGGGGGGGGGGGGAGTGCAGGGCAGAGGGGAAGCCTGCTGGTAGTGGCCAAGCTGACCCAAGGCAAGCTGCCTGGGGTGGGTAACATAATGCAAGTGAAGGCTGTACAACTAGGTGGGCTAGATGTAAACAACACTTGACATGGTTTATGAAAACATGAATAAAAGCTATTCTTTCCAATCAATTTCTTTGAAATTTCAGATTTTAAAAGATTAAATCCTTATGTATATATGCTGTGAAAATTAAATCAACAGTGCCAAAGTTGGACAAAATTTAAGGTATTGATTTTTTATTTATGCTAATAACTTGAAAAATTTGCAAAATTCAGATCTAATTTTGGGTAAACAATTGAATCTTGATTAAATAAAGTTATATTCCTTGGGACATCTAAAATTATGCCAACAGCCTGGGGAGCATAGAGATGTGCACTGAATGACCTACAGTCATCAAAGTGGACTGCTTGACAATGTAAGGGAATACAACAAGAGCCTCCAAAAAAATTCAATAACTAGCCTAATTTTGCAGCTTTTATTTTCAAATTTCAGATTTTAACAGATTGAATCCTTATGTATACATGCTGTGAAAATTAAATCCACAGTACTTACAGGAAAAAAACGTGCCGTGGCCAAATTTGGGCATAATTTAAGGTACCAATTTTATATTTTTGCCAATATTTAAAAAAATTTAACAGATTTTGATCTAATTTTTGGTATACAATTAAATTTTGATTAATTAAAGTTGAATTACTGGAAATAAAGTCCCTACCTTTAACACTTTTGGTCTTAAGTGACCAAATATCTTCCTGATTTTTTTACAAAGTCCATTATGTTTGGGCCCATAACTTTTTTAAATTATATAATACTGACTTAATATCTGGCATGTACATAGAAACTATATAGAGGAATATTTATGGTAAATATGAAGAAAACCAGATGAGTGGTTTTGATATAAGGCAGTCCTGAAGTGTGAAAATAGATTTCTAATAAAAAATTGAGGTTTTTCCTTAATATCTCGAAGGAACGAAGTCCTATTGACCCAATTTTTGGCATGGTAGGAGTTTTTTGGGACATCTAACTGTATGCCGAATTTCAGATTCGTAGGTCCAACAGTGTCGAAACGTGCCAGTCTTACGGACGGACATCCGGACAGACGGACGGACGGACCACGGACAATGGACCACGACTATAGCTCAGATGACTTATAGTTAGCTGAGCTAAAAATCAATGATAAAGTCTATTCTAAGGGCCCTCCTAATTCACAGGCCTAGTTAAGACATATGAAATTCTCTTACCTTGCGAAAAATGAACACCTGTGACCATGACTGTAACCACCTCAGTGTGACGGACCACCCACACACAGCTGAAGTAGGTAAAAGAAGCACTCCCCGAAACACGGACCTGACCATGCTTAGTCAGGTCTAACTCACCACAGTTTCCTTTAGTAAGAGAAAAGATATACTGAACTGGGAATTCTTATTGTTATGTTGATTTTTTTTAATGATATGTATAAAATCAGTGTCTTACAGAAAAATTATGCAAATGAAAAAAATAATATTAATTTAAAATGTTAAGATGAGAAAAGTCTGATCAATGATTGTTGTTCCATCTCATGATCAATATTTTATATAAATTCAAAATCTGAAACATCTTAACTTATATCAAATGACCTTTTTATGTACGGGCATATAAACAAACCACATACTAGAGCACTGAAAACGTGAAAAATATGCCCGCTGTGTATCTGGTGACCTCTGACCTAATAAAATATGCGCGAATTTTGAGAAGGTATTCAGGTTGAGAAACTTTAATAGTGAATGTAAACATTATATGCTTAATTGCTTTCACCTGTGCATATATGGAAACTCTCAAGTGAAATTACTATTGAATCATTTTTAGTGTGTTAGCTTTTGTAGTTACTTGAGTCTTATGGAAATATAGCATCAGACTTTTTTAATAACCATGTGTATTAATGACTAATGATTGTAATATGTATTTTTAATAACCCTTCAAATTTTTATTTGAACTCACTCAAATGGAACAGAAAATCTTTACATTTCTAAAAACTTAAAAGTTTGAAGTGCACATCAAATGGTGAGAAGAAGAATTTTAGTGCTTGCATGAAAATATGTCCTGTAAAAAGTTATCAGTAAAATGACCTACCTATAGCTGGAAGGACCAAACTTGGAGTAGCTCTAGGACCTATGGAAATAAAATGAATAAAAAATGATCTGCTTGATGAATTATTCTTCCACTGGAAATTTCAAATCTGATTTTGTAAATTGAACAATAAACCAAAGAGACTGATCTTGTAAGAATGGATATAAGTCATACCAGAATAAACTTTTGTCCAGTTACTCAGGAGGCTGTGTAGTTTTACTTAACTGACAAAAGAATTACAGGCACTATGCAGGATAACCTCCGGTTTTAAAGTCATCAAACATCAGGTCATAATATTCTTCATTTGTCAATTTAAAACTTTAACAAAATATCAAAGTGATTTCTGATATTCTGGTTCAGCTATAAACAAAAGGATGTGTGACTGATTAGTAAAAAATGTTTGATGAATTTGGCTTCCACTACAAAAAGTAATTTTTATGTCACATAAAAAAAGATGTGCAAGTCTAAGAAAGGCAACAGATGCCATAATTTGGTGGCTTAGCTTTCAAGTCTTCTTTTTTTTAAAGTCCCTCCAACCCTGAATACCTGAATACTCCAAAAAGACTTTCCACAACCACAGTGTAGCCATCTATATACTTTTCCAAGGAAAACCCTGCAGATTATATAGGATTAAACAAATTGCATACTTTGTTTGAATTTAAAAGATTCCATGAAGCACCAATCTCACAAGTAATTGAAGAAGGTATCCTAATTATAAAATGGAAAATAAGCTGGATATTACCTGTAATGTTATAGGAAGAATCAGAATTTGTCTGAAATCTTGAATAACTCTGACCAGTCAGGTGCACCAGCAACTTACCATCAGTAAACAGGTATTTAATCCTGTAGCCGATGTAACTCTGGTTGGTGCTGTATTTACCCTCCTTGAAGACGAGCTTTAACTTGTTCTTAGAGGACTGATACACTGGTCTGTCTCTGCCAGTCCATATGACAATAGAAGTAGTCTTGGTTTTCTTACCCTTCCTTTCAAATACCTGTGTATGTGTAAACAAAATGTTTTGAATCTAAGAATATAATTTCTGAAGGTTGGGATCCAGGAAATATTACTTAGACCTGCACACAAGTCAACTCCCCTTTCTTTGATTATTTTTTCTAACAAATTTCGACATATATGCAGATTTTTATGGAAACTGAGTGATACCTGACAAGGTTAACCATTTGTGATAATGATTTTTTTTTAGAATTTCCAAGAGGCAAGATTCACATTTGCATATTGTCTAGGAGGTACTGATGACATGTACACCAACAACTCTTCTTTTGCAAGACATAAGAGCATGTCCATATAGCATTTCTGAAAATGATAAAACTGAACACATTTAACAACATGTGCAAAAGTAGGCAGAAAAGAAAACATGTGACCCGTGGGTCATGACGCTCAGCCCACTGACATGTTGATAATATGTCCTTGCACAGACAACCAATTAAGATAGGTGGCATCATTGTTCATGCATATTAGCTTAAGTTCATCAAGACCCATGAGCACAACAAATCTGATGACGATCCAACCAGCCTTTCATGAGGAATCTGGCAATTTGTGTGTATTTTGCAATATTTCTGGGGTGCTCAAACATACCCCAAAACTCTGAGCATTTAGGTCACTGTCAGCCAATTTCAGGTTTCTGAGGAGAACTTTTGAGGAACTCTCAGGATGTCAAGTAGGAAGATTCTGGGCCCTATGGTTATGATTTGTGCCCTACTTTGGTATCAAATTCAATTATTCTGGGGGGTACTTCTGAGCCTCATAGCTCAGACAATATAGGTGACAGAGACCTACCTAATTTCAGGTTTCCAAGGAGACTTTTAATGGTCCTCCCAGCATGTCAAGAAAGAAGATTCTAGGTCTAGTCATTATGATTTGTGCCCTATTATCAGATGATGGCATCTTTTAAGGTCTCAAAAATAGAGGAAAAAATTGTAAAAAATAAAAAAATACAGGTGGCGCCACCAGTCAGCAAAAACTGATGTAACGCCCCATGATTGATATCCATGCAAAGAATCATGAAGATCAATGCATTAGTTGTTCAGATACTTGAGCTTTTGTATCAAATTTTTCATTATTCTGGGGGGTACTTCGGAGCCCCATAGCTTAAAGAATATGGGTAACAGAGACCTAATTCCTGGTTTCCAAGGAGAATTTTCATGGACCTCTCTGGATGTAAAGTTAGAAGATTTTATGTCCAGTGGTTATGATTTGTGCCTTGTTAAAAGAAAGACGGACATGGCCGGATGGCCGGACGGACGACGGACAAAGAGTGATCTCTATAGCTCAGAAGACTTACAATCAGCTGAGCTAAAAAGGTGTTGGCACTTTACAAACTCTATACGAACTTGATCTTACTGCAATAAACAAAATGCAGAATCAAGTAATATCACCACCTCCACTTCACACATTTAACAGATGATGAAGCATAGGTCACAGGTCAAAGGGTTATATCAATATGCCGGTATAAGGATCATCAAGCTATGACCATCATGCTTTCCAGCAATTCATTTTAAGTACTGTCGGGCATTGGGGTGGATATGTCAAATGAAAGGTTCCATTATTTATTTTTATGCTCTTTCTCCTTTGATAATATGTTGGTTTGGCATTTTGACTTTATCTGTCACTAAATCTTACTAAGAGCAGGGTTGTTCCTTAGCTATGCTCTCAGATGCCTTGCTCAACCAGGCCATTCTGCCAGCTATTTCCTGAATTATGGAAAAGATGTTGGAACTGATATAATAATGGCCCATCAAATCAAGCATGACAAAAGCGAATGCTACAGTCATAAAAACTGCTCATACACCATACAAACAAAAACACATGGACCAGGAACTGGAGAAGTATTCATGCCTTCATATAACTTGTCTAACTCTAAATGATGTACTGCCATTGCAAGACCACTTATCTAGAAATAGCAACAAATTTGTTTTGCTTGGTGTGTATAGGGTACATATAGGAGTAATCTGATTGGGTGAAACTGCCTTGTTCATGGTTCAAGAAATAGCAAATAGCAGGAAGAGCATGGTCTAAACTAGAATACAGGAAGTCCACAAGTGACTACGTGTTTCCGCCTAAATCAGAGAGGTACGGGTGAAATGGTGGTTGGATATAGAGGTAATGGGAAAACCTTGTGTGGTAGATGACATATAACATGAGAGATATAGATTAGTTGGTGTGGTATTGTTATGATGTAAAGGCTTAATTACCTGGAGGGAGGGAGATAGGTGGCGCCACCTGTCATATCGACAAAATAATCTATCCAAAATGTATACACGTGCAAAATTTCATGTGAATAAGTCCAACCACTGCAGAGATAAGCATGATTTTATCCCAAGGCAGACAAACAGATGGACGCTGTGCAAAAACAGTTTGACTATATGTTAGACCAATACACATGCAAAATTTCAGGCTGATATGTTAAACCAGTCCTGAGATATTAGCATGGTTGTTTGGAGCATAAACGGGGAGTTAGATGGTGCCAGCTGTCACAAAAATGAAAAAAAAACTATCCAAGATGAATAAACATGTAAAATTTCAGCCCAATCGGTCAAACGTGTCCTGAGATATCAGCATGGATGTCTGCACTGCAAACACATAAGTAGGTGGCGCCACCTGTCATATCAACAAAAAATCTATCCAAGATGCATAAACATGCAAAATTTCAGGAAAATAAGTCCAACCACTACAGAGATATGCATGATTGCATGGTTGCAGGTGATGCCACCAGTTTTGGGTATGTTAGAGGGCTATGTTAGACCTATACATATGCAAAATTTCAGGCTTATCTGTCAAACCAGTCCAGAGATATTAGCTTGAATGTCTGGAGCGTAAAGGGGGAGTTAGGTGGCACCATCTGTCACAAAAATCAAAAACCTATCCAAGATGTATAAACGTTCAAAATTTCAGCCCAATCCTTCAAACGAGTCCAGAGATATGGGGGTTTATGTGCGAACACAGATGCACAGATGGACGCAGAGCGCAGAGGAAAGGTCAGAGTTCAAAACAAAATTGAGGTGCAGCAGTTCACATGTGACCCGAACATAGTCCCGGGTTTTGTAAAAAACTGCCCAGCGGTTATGGAGGAGTTCTCTGGACACCTATGTGGCGGAAGCGGCAGCCGCGGCAGTGGGCTGAAAACATAGTATCCACAAAACTCTGTTTTGGAGGATACAATAAGTGTAGCTGAATGAGATTCGTCATTTGTTGTACAATGGTCCAAATGGTTGTACACTGGTGAGAGGGAGGCCTGAATGTCAGGTTTCTATGAATGAAATAAGGAAATGGGACAAATTATTTACAGCCAAATCAATGCAATTAAATTTATTTAAATAAGAAAAGACAGGAACTCATTTTATTTAATTTTCTTAATTCTTGATGTTACTTTCTTTTCACTTACAAATTATTATTATTATAATAAAGATTATTATCTACCTTCATAGAGCTGTGAGGATACAGATCAAAATCTGTAGCAAATAAGACAATTGTTGCTCCACTTGTGGTGGAAAAACTATACACATAAATGTCTCCTTGGCCATCCTGCATGGGGTCAAAGGTCGCAGATTTTAGGTAGCTACTTTCTCCAGGTTTGCCAGAGATGGTCATAGATATTGTGGATGCTGCAATGAAAATAAAAAAAAGTAACATTAATCTGCTAACTTCAAAGAGCATTTCAGGTTTTCCTGTAATCTGTCTGTTTTTCTGTTTGTTTCTTTTTGTCTGTTGGTTTGTGTACAGATACACCTTAACATAAGAACAGTTCTATTTTGAAGTTCATACATACAAAATATGTTGTAGGGTAACTTTGATTAGTTAAACACCAATGGCAAGAAAAGAAACCCACACTGGTGGCATTTTACAGTCTGGTTATGTCCTCAGGAGGACTTCAGGACCATTATGAATAGAAAATTAGGAGGATAATAACATATATTATTACTGGCAATTGTATATACTCTGAGTTTGTTTACATTTTTAGTTTACCTAGGATGATATTTAATTGGCCAGGAAATTCATGCTTTCTTATTGAAGTGACCAGCATTCTGTCATGGTGAATTTTTTTATATCTGTACAGTATTTCTTTGGTTAATTCTTTTAGTCAAGATTCTGTACTTTATTCCATGCATTCATTTGTCATATTGTGCTTGGATTTAATATACTAACTAGCCTGCTATGTGGATAATGTTATTTAAAGTGACCCGTGATACTCAGCTAAATTTAACAGTCTGTATATAATGCTTAAATGTTTAGAGTGCTAAAACACATAAATACAGGCATAACTTGCAAAATATTTGTCACAGTGACCTACTTTTTTGCATGCAAGGAGATTTGAAGTTAAAAGTTTCTAGATCAAGTAGTTACAATTTGTGCCTTGTTAACAACTGCCAAGCCATAATTTCTAAGTACAAAAAAATACAATAAAGAAATGAGTAAAAATAGAGAAAATGTAGAATGCCCCACCAGTCTTCCACCGATGAAAGGGCAATCATTACTGAGATATTTCATCTAAAGTATGAATTTTATACATCAACAGCTGAAAATGTAAAAATTTTTCAATTGTGTCCGCAACAGTTCTGAAGAACTGGCTATGCTGATTTTCATTTTTTTTTATGGTAAGAATGTTATATGAGCAGTTGATGCACAATGATTAAGTTTTAGGGTTGAGAGCAAAATTTTTGTTTTGCAGCCCAGAACACTAACATAAGTCTGATTTGCAAAGTGCTAAAACCACACTAGATGTGTCGGAACGACACGAATGCCCCCGCCTTGGGCAAATTAGAAATATTTGTAAAATTTGGAAAATTTTTAAGTTAAGGGGGTGTCGTATGGTCAAAAGTAGGTCAACAAGGGCAAAATGCAAACTCGATTTGTAACAGGTCATTTTCAAGCAACACACCAAAAATCATGCCAGGATATGCAGGCATTGTGAAAAAAAGTTTATACATGTGCATTTTCCATAAAAATTTCTGTCTTTCATGAAATTTTCTATGTTTAGGAGCCGTAAAACAATCAATAGTAGGTCAACCGGGATGAAACGCAAACTCGATCTGTAACTGTCATTATCTGCCAACACAAAAAAAATCAGGGTGGTATCTGCAGGCATTGAGGAAAAAAAGTCAGTACATATGCATTTGTTATGAAAATTTATAATTTTCATGAAACTTTCTATGTTCAGGAGCAGTCAAATGGTCAAAAGTAGGTCAACTGAGACAAAACAAGAACTTGATCTGTAACTGGTCATTATCTGCCTACACACCAAAAATCAGGCCCGTATCTGCAGGCACTGCGAAAAAAAGTCCATACATGTGCACCTTTTTATGAAATTTTCTATGTTAGAGCACCGTCAAACGGTCAAAAATAGGTCAACTGGGACAAAACGTGAACTTGATCTGTAACTGGTCTATATCTGCCCACACACCAAAAATCAGGCCAATATCTGCAGGTATTGTGAAGAAAAGTCTGTATAAGTGTATTTGTCATGCAAATATATATTTTACATGAAATTTTCTATGTTCAGGAGCCGTAAAACAGTCAAAAGTAGGTCAACCGGGACGAAATGCGAACTCCATCTGTAACTGGTCAATATCTGCCGACACACCAAAAATGAGGCCAATATCTGCAGGCATTGCGAAAAAAAGTCCGTACATGTGTATTTGTCATGAAATTTCATATTTTTCATGAAATTTTTTAAGTTCAGGAGCCGTAAAACGGTCAAAAGTAGGTCAACTGGGACAAAACGTGAACTCTACTTGTAACTGGTCTATATCTGCCCACACACCAAAAATCAGGCCAATATCTGCAGGCATTGCGAAAAAAGTCCGTACATGTGTATTTGTCATGAAATTTCATATTTTTCATGAAATTTTCTACGTTCAAGAGCCGTAAAACAGTCAAAAGTAGGTCAACCAGGACGAAACGCGAACTCGATCTGTAACTGGTCTATATCTGCCCACACACCAAAAATCAGGCCAATATCTGCAGGCACTGTGAAAAAAAGTCCGTACATGTGTATTTGTCATGAAATTTCATATTTTTCATGAAATTTTCTATGTTCAGGAGCGGTAAAACGGTCAAAAGTAGGTCAACCAGGACGAAACGCGAACTCGATCTGTTACTGGTCTATATCTGCCCACACACCAAAAATCAGGCCAATATCTGAAGGCATTGCGAAAAAAAGTCCGTACATGTGTATCTGTCATGAATATTTCTATTTTTCATGAAAATTTCTAAGTTTAGGAGCTGTAAAACGGTCAAAAATAGGTCAACTGGGACGAAACGCGAACTCGATCTGTAACTGGTCTATATCTGCTCACACACCAAAAATCAGGCCAACATCTGCAGGCATTGTGAAAAAAAGCCCGTACAACTGTTTGATTTCGGAAGGACGGAAGGACGGAAAGACGGACATGGGTAATACTATATGCCCCAGCCACTTTGTGGCGGGGCATAAAAAGAACATGCGTTACTCGCAATATATAGGTCACAGTGACCTACTTTTGGTATACTAAGGGACATACAATGGATCTACCTGGGTCCCAAGTAAAAAATTTTGATTCAAGTGGTTACAATTTGTGCTTTGTTTTAACTGGCCAGCCATAATTTCTGAGTACAAAAAATACAATAAAGAAATAAGTAAAAAAAAAAAATGTAGATGGCATCACTAGTCTTTCAGAGATGAAAGGGCTTTCCATGATCAAAAAGTTTGCCATACTTCAGAAAGATCTGAGATATTTTATCTAAAGTATGAATTTCATACATCAAGAGCTGAAAATGTAAAAATTTTGCAATAGTGTCCACAACAGTTCTGAAGGACTGACTGGCAGATTTATTCATTTATTGTTCTATGGTTACAATGTTATACGAGCAGTTGATGCACAACGTTTTAGTTTTAGGGTTGAGTGCAAAAATTTTTGTTTTGAAGCCCAGAATACTAACACAAGTCTGATTTACAAAGTGATAAAAACATAAAAATGCACAAAACTCACAAAATTTAGGTGACCTACTTTTTGGTATGCAAAGAGGTGTACCAAGGACTTATTTTGATGTCAAGATAGAAGTTTCGAGGTCGCACAATTATGAATTGTGCCTTGTTAATGGACGGACAGATGGCAAGACGAAAGAAGGACAAAGGGTGATCACTATAGCTCAGATGACCTACAGTCAGTTGAGCCAAAAATGGTAAATCTACTATCGGAATATATAAAAACAAGGATGGTGTCCTGAATCATATAATACTTTTATCTTGTTCTATGTAGATTTGTGTACAAGTAAGTAATTTTTATGATTCTCGCAGCCTACTGGATAACCCAATCTTTGATGTCTGAATTGTCAAGCTAGAAAACCTTAAACATTGTCTGCTTTGGCAGTTTATTAAGGGACTAATCAAAGGAAGTTTTAATGTTTTCTTACCAACAAGTTTTTTTGATGATTATGTTTTTAAAGTCTTGTTTATCTTCTGAACTGGAGAATTCTTCTCAGCACTGACTTTTTGAAGAAAGGACATATGCCACTATTTATAGACATAGGCATTTTTTAATTAACATTTTGTGCTATGTGCCTTCTTCCAAAAAGTCATTATTCTTCATGTTTCTTGGGACTCTGTGACATTTCTAGTTGATTCTGTAAGATTTCAGCTGGTGTACACCAATTCACCTCTCTTTGTTATATGGTAAAAACAATCAGTTTGACATGAAAAAAATACATTGACTACATCTCTGGGGACATTCTGTCCAAAGAAAAAGAAACTATAACCTGGGTATGCCAACTCCCCTTGTCCCACTTCTGACACCTTCATGAAGGGTGAATTGAGAACCACAGCCAGTCATGGACTCAAACCTGTAACCTATGACACACAAGTCAAATGTTCTAACTGCTTTGCCCATAAAGCAAGCTTCATTGTCTGAGCTAGCAGGAATGCTCAGTGTTCATGTTTACATAAATATATTACCTAAACCTTTAAATGACACTGCTTACCTGATACCTGGCCAACATTGCTAAGAAATCCAGTTGAGACAAAAACCAGAAAATACCAAAACACTGGAATGAAAATAACACACAATAATTATACATACATATAAACAGTGGGATAGCCTGATTTATTATCAGACTCAATATTATTAGGCCCTGCCAATTATATAGAGTCCCATGTCCATACAGTGAGACTGTTTCACCAATATAACCCCAAGACTGCACACCTCTCATTGATACACAGTGCCCCCTTAACCAGTATTAACAGATGTACCAATTATCCCTTACCAACATATCACTCTTCAAAAATGCACTTTTCAACAAAATGTAACAAAATTCTTGCTCTCAGTCCCTGGAGTACATGACACACAGTGAGGTATTCAATCATCAATATTTGGGACTATGTTCTTGAACACTGTGTGCACTTAGAGCCTCCCACAAGTGTGTTGCACTTGCAACACGACTCTGAATTTACCTAATATTTTGCATTTACGACACATGAAAGGTCCATGTGGACATCATATCTACCTGTCCTAATGGTATGAAAGTTGTAAACCGACCGAGTATTGCGTTGTCTAAAATGCCTGTGTTGTCCTAGTCGTGGCATGTTGTTGTTTTCCCAAGCACATCTCTATTCTGGTTTGATAATGACAATATAGCGGTTCAAACCAGCAAAGTTTATGGCAAATGCAAATAAATTATCCTGTCATACACCCGGTTCCGGTTTAGGCATACAAGATCCAAAGTCACAGCAAATATGTCAGTTACATGGTTTTCTAGCAGAGTTAAACAGAATAAATCACCTTTGATAGCTAGGTATGTAAAATTCTCACTACAAGTTGAGAATGATCTTAAATCAATCCACTGACAAAAGAGGTCAGTTAAACTGTTTAACGATACAAATCCATGTTTAATTTGAACTGTTACTGAAACCATGGGACCCACATTTAAAGGTGTTTAATGGATCAGTTGCATGCTCTGCTGCTTACACTGGTAAATAGAGATGCAGACTGGACTACTTGGACTGATCCAGTTCACAATTTTGGCTTGGTCCAGACCAGACTGCTAACAAATAATACTGGACCACTCATCCTTGGTCTGGACCTGTCTGAACAGGTCCAGACTGCCCCTTCAAAATTAATCTTAAATTTCTTTTAAAGAAATCACTAATTTCATCACTAATTCATTTTATTTCTTTGCATTCTGGTATTAATATTACATTAATCAGACTATTAAAACAGAAAATGACTATTCTGTATAATATTAATACTATTTTCATAATTATCAGTAAGGTATGTATAAAATAAAGTAACATGACTACTTGGACTGGTTCTCACTTAGTACTGAACTGCTCATTATAAGCTGGACTGGCCAAGGACCAGTTCCAACCTCTGCTGGTAAAGCTAACACTGTATGAACATTCAGACTCTATATTCTTGTAGCAGGGCTGATAGTATCTGATTAAATCTGACAAAGAGTCATCGAACGATCATTTAAGACTGATAGGATTCAAATAAGGTGTTCCCATTGTCTCCCAAGTAGCTACAAACTACTCTACTTGTACTGATAGTTGTATAAAGACCAACATTTAAAAAAAAATTATATTACCTATTATTATATATATATATATATATATATATATATATATATATATATATATATATATCAAAATCCCATGATAAAAACTGACAATAGCATGTGGAGGTCATTATTTTTCTTTAAGATAAAATAGTTAAATAAAGGTTATGTATAAATAGTTTATTAAACTGATCAACGTTACAATGAATAAATAGGTATTTAGATTAATAAAATATTATTAACCTTTAATCATACACAATTGTAATTTATATATTCAAATTTATACACAATTGAAAATTAAAGAACGTATGCTTTTGAGCACTAGGACATGCACTACAAGGTATTCCCTAGACAGTAGTGATTTACAAATGACTATTTCCCTGTTAAACTGGTTAGTTACGAGTAAACAAATCGCAGTTGGGCGATAATGCATTTTTTGTTGTGTTGCCGAACGAAATGCAACGTCGAAGTAATAATCATGCACAAGTAACAATCGCAGGACTTTTTATTTGTGAATGTTTTCTTTTTATAAAGAGATAATGTACACTATACTTATTCTAGTTGTCATGCAGACTGACCATCTCCCCTTTTGGCACATCGGTCAAGCTTGAAAAAAATCGATGTTGACCACTGACGTCACTCTTTGAGGAATTTCCCTTGACCTCCGAGTCACGTTATATAAAGGTAAAAATTGCGCACGATCCGTAGTGAAAGCAGTTTCACTCGCGCTTCAGAGGGCAGCACAGTCAGTCTGAAACGCTGATGCGCCAAGATTTTAATAATTTTAATATTTGTTTGTTTATTTGGATTTATACTCATATAAACATTTAAAATATATCTATTACTTAATCCACATTCTGAAATATTGCAAGATAATTGCTAATCGATTCCATGAAAATGTTCTATCATTATTACATGCTTATTTTTACATGCATAGTCAAACAGATTCTGTGTCATTTATATGTATTTTTGTGTTTTATTTTTATTTATTTATATATTTAAATTTATGTAATGAATTGCAAGTCAACAACAAATTTCTGGAACTGAAGGCTAATAAATCTGATCTGATCTGATCTGATAACTAACTGGTTGCTGGCCAGGCACGTACGTTTTATCACAGCAAGGTCTGTAATTAGGCGCTTTTAAGAATGGAGTTCCCTAAATGATTTTAACGAGCACTTAATGTCAAAATATCCACAAGTGTTACATGATATATCTATTATAAACTTATAAATAATAATTAGACAATGAAAAGCAAAATAAATATTTAAATGGCTTTCTCGCTCAGTATATCTTCTATATCTCGAAGTGTCACTGTCTGATAAGAGAGAGAAACTGATGTTTGATCACAAATCATCTAAATTTTACCGACTTGTCGGTTTGTTGGATAGTGGTCCCTTCAGGAGACTGTCGGCTTTGAACTTCCGTAATAAGATCGTTAACGGTATATATTCCAATTTAATTGTAGGATTCTTTAAAAACATATATAACTATATAGTATTTTAGTCATGAAAGATTGAGTCATAATAAGGCCAAAAAATGAGGTAAAATAAATCTCTACCAGTCACCCGTGGGTTCATTTGGCATGCAGGGGCGAAGCCAGGATTGAGGGAGGGGGCCGAAATATTTGACAAAGACAATTGAAGCATATATATATATATATATATATATATATATATATATATATATATATATATATATATATATATATATATAGTGATATAATACACCTGTAGGCCTACCAAATGCGGATACCCAGATGACACTTAGTAACCACCGCCGGGGACATATGCAGCTCTATGCCCAGCACTGGATATAGCAAATTTCACTATGCAAATTTATTCTTGTCATAAATCATAAAGTTAGACTCCTGGACTGTAAGGGACGTAGTCATTTTCCATAGATTTCCACTAGGTGGCACTAGAAGAATGAGCCAGTAAGTGGCTCAGTTACTTTTTTGTCTGTACGGCAGTTCGTGCATTTTTTGGTAATCAGATCAGCCTGAACCCATAAGGGGAGAAGCATGTTGCTCGACAGTATGCCGCAATGTCGTAAGTAATCACATATTTACTTTCATTTATATACTGATAATTGTATAAAATATTCATTAAGTAGTCTTAATACTGCAGTCATTAACATTTCTTCATTTTATAGTTTGAAAGTTGTAATAGAACAGAAAAAGTTTGTGTACCTCGATTGTCACGCCCTACATTACCCTGTAGTAGCTTGTATACATGCTGAACAGTGCTTGCTCCCATGTACGGACAGGGCCCAATTAATTTTTCTGTGCTGTAAGATAGTATGGGCTGTGGTATGTCACTGCTGATATGAGCGGAGCTAGGCTCTCATAAAAGGACAATGCCATCCATGACTGTGTTGCTGTATATAGGAATAGCTTAATTATGTCTTCATATGTTTGTGTTATGTAGGAATAATGATTAAATTGTGATATTTGCTTATTTACTGCTGCATTTTGGTACAAGTAACTAGTATTTACACTAAATCAGTAAATTTAATGGCTAATATTTCAATATTATTAGGTTAAAGTAACAGGTCAGTATAAAAGGGTAAACATGTGCAACATAGACTTCTTATTCAGTTAATATATTATTTTCTGATCAGTAAGCCATACATAGTTTAGAATTTGGATTTGTTTTGTCATATCAGCAGCATGATTGATTGCTTGCCGGAAGATTTCCGGCAAGCATGTTGGTCAGTTGCGTATGTCCATTTGTCTGTTTTTTTGTTTTTTTGTTTGTTTTTTGCTTGCCGGAAGATTTCCGGCAAGCATGTTGGTCAGTTGCGTATGTCCATTTGTCTGTTTGTTTTTTTGTTTTTTTGTTTTTTTGTTTGTTTTTTTGTGTGTTTGTCTGCGCTCTCCTGGCCACAATTTTGCAGCAATCGACATGACCCTTACAGGGTTGATTGACAACCGAACACCCTGGAACCCTATTGTTTTTGGTCAACATTGCTCCAAGGTCAAGGGTCAAGGTCACGACAGGTGTGGTTAACGGTTTTTGCACTATAACTTCGCCATAAATAGGCTTATCCACTTCTGCAATAGCTCATTTTTTTCGTCATCACCTGGCCTTTCTTTTGATATGTAGCTTACTTAAATTTGCCGTTACCATGGTTACATTTTTTGGGCAAAAATCATGGAAATTGGAAATAACACGACCATTTTTTTGTAACTTTGTCAGTTTTTAAGCTAGGCAGATCTAGTTTTCGGCATTTTGTTCCACATGACCAGCTTGACACGACAGAACTAAAAGTAACGCCAAATCTCGCGCCATATCTCGTCAAACGAGAAAAAACGAGACTTCGCGGAAATGCTTATTACTCGGCGACTTTTACAGCTAGACAGGTCTGGTTTTCGGCATTTCGTTCCACCAAACAAGCTTGACACGACAGAGCTGCAAGACAGGCCAAATCTCGCACCGTATCTCGTCAAACGAGAAAACACGAGATTTCACGGAAATGCTTATAACTAGGCCAGTTTTACAGCTAGACACGTGTGGTTTTCGGCATTTAGTTCCACTAGTAGACCAGCTTGACACGATAGATGTGCAAGTCAGGCCAAATCTCGCACCCTATCTCGTCAAACGAGAAAACACGAGATTTCACGGAAATGCTTATAACTCGGCGAGTTTTACAGCTAGACAGGTCTAGTTTTCGGCATTCATTAACATTTGGACGGCTTGATATGACAAACCTGCAAGACTGGCCAAATCTCGCACCATATCTCGTCAAACGATGAAAAAGGAGATTTCACAGAAATGCTAATAACTCGGCGACTTTTACAGCTAGACAGATGTAGTTTTCGCCATTTCATAACATTTAGAGAGTTTGATATGACAAATCTTCAAGACTGGTCAAATCCTGCACCATATCTCGTCACACGAGAAAACACGAGAGAGCACGGAAATGCCTAAAACTCGGGGACTTTTACAGCTAGACGGATCTAGTTTTCGCCATTTCGTAACGTTTGGTCGTCTTGACATAATAAAACTGCTCGTCTTGCCAAATCTCGTACTATATCTCGTCAAGCGAGAAAAAAACATGATTTCACGTAAATGCTGATAAGACGGCGACTTTTGCAGCTAGACAGGGCTAGTTTCCGGCATTTTGTAATATTTGACAAACCTGACAAGACAAAACTGGAAATCTCGCCAAAGCTCGCACCATTTCCCGTCAAACGAGAAAACACGAGATTTCATGCAAATGGTTATAACTCAGCGGCTTTTATAGCTAGACAGGTCTGGTTTTCGGCATTTCATATCATTTGGCCAGCTTGACATGACAAACCTGAAAACGTCTCACTGCTTCTTGTCAAACAAGATTAACGGGATTTCATGAAAAAATTTTGAACTTGGTCCCTTTTACACTAGAAAGATATGCAGCTGTTAAAGGTCAGCATGCATAAATAAACATATTATCCGTTTCTGCTGCCCCCACAATGTTGCTCATTCATATGACTGTTTCTACATGCACTCTCTGTCTATCTGTCTGTATCATTTCCATTTCCGGCAAGCGCGTGACCTCTGGTCATCTTGTTTGTGTGTTTGTCTGCGCTCTCCTGGCCACAATTTTGCAGCAATCGACATGACCCTTACAGGGTTGATTGACAACCGAACACCCTGGAACCCTATTGTTTTTGGTCAACATTGCTCCAAGGTCAAGGGTCAAGGTCACGACAGGTGTGGTTAACGGTTTTTGCACTATAACTTCGCCATAAAAAGGCTTATCCACTTCTGCAATAGCTCATTTTTTTCGTCATCACCTGGCCTTTCTTTTGATATGTAGCTTACTTAAATTTGCCGTTACCATGGTTACATTTTTTGGGCAAAAATCATGGAAATTGGAAATAACACGACCATTTTTTTGTAACTTTGTCAGTTTTTAAGCTAGGCAGATCTAGTTTTCGGCATTTTGTTCCACATGACCAGCTTGACACGACAGAACTGAAAGTCACGCCAAATCTCGCGCCATATCTCGTCAAACGAGAAAAAACGAGACTTCGCGGAAATGCTTATAACTCGGCGACTTTTACAGCCAGACAGGTCTGGTTTTCGGCATTTCGTTCCACCAAACAAGCTTGACACGACAGAGCTGCAAGACAGGCCAAATCTCGCACCGTATCTCGTCAAACGAGAAAACACGGGATGTCACGGAAATGCTTATAACTGGGCCAGTTTTACAGCTAGACACGTCTGGTTTTCGGCAATTAGTTCCACTAGACCAGCTTGACACGACAGATATGCAAGTCTGGCAAAATCTCGCACCGTATCTCGTCAAACGAGAAAACACGAAATTTCACGGAAATGCTTATAACTGGGCCAGTTTTACAGCTAGACACGTCTGGTTTCCGGCATTTCCTTCCACATGACCAGCTTGACACGATAGATGTGCAAGTCAGGCCAAATCTCGCACCCTATCTCGTCAAACGAGAAAACACGAGATTTCACGGAAATTCTTATAACTCGGCGAGTTTTACAGCTAGACAGGTCTAGTTTTCGGCATTTTCTTTCACATGACCTGCTGGACATGACAGAACTGAAAGTCAGGCCGAATGTCGCACCGTATCTCGTCAAACGAGAAAACATGAGATTTCACGGCATTGGTTATAATTCGGCGAGTTTTACAGATAGACAGGTCTGGTTTTCGGCATTTTGTTCCACTAGACCAGCTTGACACGACAGACATGCATGTCAGGCAAAATCTCGCACCGTATCCCGTCAAACGAGAAAACACGAGATTTCACGGAACTGCAGCTAGACAGGTCTAGTTTTCGGCATTTAGTTCCACATGACCTGCTTGACATGACAGAACTCCAAGTCAGGCACAATCTCGCACCGTATCTCGTCAAACGAGAAAACACGAGATTTCACCAAAATGCTTTTAACTCGGCGATTTTTACAGGTACAAAGGTCTAGTTTTCGGCATTGTGTCACATATGAACTGCTTGATTAGATAAAAGCCATAAGTCTGCCCAAATCTCGCACCATATCTTGTGCAACGTGAACAAACGAGATGTCACTGAAATGCTTATAACTCGGCGCCTTTTACAACAAAGTAGTTCTAGTTTTCGGCATTTTGTCACATATGACCAGCTTGACATGACAAACCTGAAAACGTCTCACTGCTTCTTGTCAAACGAGATTAACGGGATTTCATGAAAAAATTTTGAACTTGGTCCCTTTTACACTAGAAAGATATGCAGCTGTTAAAGGTCAGCATGCATAAATAAACATATTATCCGTTTCTGCTGCCCCCACAATGTTACTCATTCATATGACTGTTTCTACATGCACTCTCTATCTATCTGTCTGAATCATTTCCATTTCCGGCAAGCGCGTGACCTCTGGTCATCTTGTTTGTTTATTAATCATACAATTAGAGAGTCTTTTATATACCTTATATATATTTCATCCATAGGAATTTCATTTATTAATGCATGTCCATACTTATTTGCATTTAGATGTAGCTTTAGACATTAGAGTTAATTTATATTTGTTAATTTGTAGATTGAACCGGCTTCAGAATAAAGAATTAAAAACCCTGCCGCGTCCTGACATATTTCTCTGGCTGATCTCGGCTACCAGTCACAGTTCAATGACAGTCAGCTATTGAGTCGAGTTGACAACAGTAGTCATGCCAAAGTCCAGTGAAGATACAATTAAGAACCCCACTGAGGGGGAGAAGTTTAAGTCATTGAGAAGTAGACGTATTACAGCCAAAAGACTGGTAACCCAAAAGATAAACAAGATATACGAGCTTATGAAGCTCTCAGAGAAGAAACAGAAAGTTTCTGAAGAACGTACTGCTCTTGAGAAATTATTTGAGAACTTGAAATCTGTTCATGAGGATTATTTTGCATTACTAGAAAATGAAGAGAGAGAAGAAGCCCAGCTATATTTAGATAGTGTTGTGACAAAGAAAACAGTGTTAGATGAGGCTATAGACAAATATTTGCAATGTGAAGAAACTGAAAACAGTCAAGAAAGGGCAACAGGCCCAGAAAAGAGACACATGAATGACAGTGCAACTAATGATGTTGATAAATCAGAGATTGATAGTTGCAACAAGAGCAAAAGTAGTAAAAGTAAAGTAGAGATTGTGAAATCTGTTAGTTCGAGGTATTCTCGGTTAAGTGTTGAGGCTGCAGCAAAGAAGGCAGCTCTGTTGGCTGAGGCAGCAGCTTTAGCAGAAAGAGAGCAGCTGGAACAGCAAATGTTAAAGCTCCAGCAACAAGTTAAACGTCTTGATGTGAAAACCCAGCTAGCAAAGGTCGAGGCTGAACAAGCAGTACTTGACGAAGAAGATGTAGAGTCACATCGCAGTGCTAGTGTCCGGTCCAGAAAGGATAGAGTGACCGCATGGGTGCAGTCTTTGCATTCTACGCCAGTAGAAGAAATAGGTGGTGAGGGCCCTGTGCAAGACTGTACTCTCAACCCTTGTGCTCAAGAGTTCCAGCCAAGTGGTGAGAATTCTAGATCCGACCCATTGGGAGAACTGATACAAACTCTGCATATGCCAAAAACTGAAATTCCTAGTTTTGATGGTAATCCAGTAAGATATTGGTCTTTTATCAAGTCATTTGAGAATAATGTTGACAGATATGATGTTGATGAGTATGCTAAACTTATTAGATTGTTACAGTATTGCACTGGTAGAGCTTATAAGGTGATTGAAGGTTGTGCTGCCATGGGCAAGGGAGGTTATATCAGAGCCAAAGAGTTGTTAGCTGAGCGTTTTGGCAATAAGTATATCATAAGTAATGCATGGGTAGATAGGGTCACATGTGGCAACAGAATTGCTACAGATACATTACAGGAGTTTGCTGATGAGTTGAGGTGTTTCAAGGAGACCATGCATGCAATGGATGGTCTTGGAGAAGTAAATCAGAGAGTTTTGGTTCAAGTAGCAGAGCGACTCCCAGTGTTTCTTCAGCATAGGTGGAAGAGACGAGTTGTCACTATTCGGGAGACATCTGGAAATCCAGAACTGGAAGACCTGGTTCGTTTTGTAGAACTCTCTGCAAAGGAAATCAGCGATCCTGTATATGGTGCCTTGGGCGCAAGTAAGACCTCCAAGCCACAAGACAATAATGCATTGTCTGGTCTAAGGAAGCGAGGTTTCAGTGCAGCCATGCAGGTGAGTCAGACAAGCAACATCAGGAAGTGTTTAGTGTGTGAGGACAGCACCTGTAGTTCACTGTTCAGATGTGTAGAGTTTAAGAAAATGGCCCCAGAAAAAAGGCTCGAGGTGGCTAGACAAAACCGGTTATGTTTCAATTGCTTGAGAAAGGGCCATTTCTCTAATGACTGCAAGGCTGAAAAGACATGTTCAGTAGCGGGATGTAAAATAAAGCATACAAAGTTTCTGCACATTACTAGAAACAACGAACAAGTCTCACAAGTTAACCAAAGCAAGTCAACAGATACGACCAGTGCAAATGGTGCTTCCTGTAATCATGTATCAGCTGACGTATACAGAGTGGCCATGCCAGTTGTAAAAGTCAAAGTAAAATCAAGCAACAACCAGTCTGTAATTACCTATGCGCTTCTTGACAGTGGGTCAACATCATCGTTTTGCTCCCTGGACTTAGTTCACCAGCTTCAATCTCAGGGAGAAGAACAGACACTCAACTTGTCAACATTGGAGAAAAGGGGTAGCCCAACGAATGTTACTGTTCACAGCTTAGTCGTTTCTGGAGTAGATAATGGAGACTCTGTGGTGCTGAATAAGGTATAATCCAGACCTGAGCTTCCCATCAGCACAGAGTGTCTGCCCAGGAGTCATGATCTGGAGAGATGGGAGCATCTGAGAGACCTTGACATCCCATTGCTAACAAGAGATAAGCGCATTCAACTCCTTATTGGTCAAGATGCGCCAGAGGCTATAGTACCACTTGAAGTTAGACGTGCTCCTAAAGGACAAGAACACCTAGCACCATTCGCTACAAAGACTGTCTTAGGGTGGTCACTGAATGGACCTATTGAAGTGTGTGCACAAGGTCAAAGTGCATTTTCAGGATTTGTAGCATCCCAGCTAGAGCAGAAATTAGAGCTTTTCTGGAAAATAGATTGTTCTAGTATGAGTGACAATGCCAAGGGGTTGTCCATGGAGGATCGTCAAGCCTTGAGTGTGATGGACGCTTCAGTTAGCAAAAGGAGCGGACATTATGAAGTGGCTATACCATTTCGTGAGAATACATCCCTCCCAGACAACAAGCCGTTGGCTGAGCGCCGCCTACTGCACCTTGCAAAGAAAATGAAGGGGAACCAACAACTTCAGAAGGATTACAAAGAGAGCATGAAAGACCTAATTAACAAGGGTTACGCAGAGAAGATCTCAGAGAGTGACAAGGACAGAAATGATGGACTCGTGTGGTATTTGCCACACCATGCAGTCACCAGCCCACACAAGTCAAAATTGCGCATAGTGTTTGATTGTGCAGCGAGATACGGGGGACTTTCGCTGAACAGCTGAGTGCTACAAGGTCCAGACCTTACAAGCAGGTTACTTGGTGTTCTCTTGAGGTTTCGAGAGTATCCCATCGCTGTCACATCAGACATAGAGGCCATGTTCCACCAGGTCCAAGTACCACAGTTTTATCGTGACGTGCTGCGTTTCCTCTGGTGGCGTGATGGTAACCCGGACGATGTCGTTGATGTATACAGGATGACTGTGCATTTGTTTGGGGGCACTTGGAGTCCGAGTGTCTGTTCATACGCACTGCAACAGACAGCGAAGGACAACAAAGAGGAATTTGGTCCTAAAGTGATCGAATGTGTATATCAAAATTTTTATGTGGATGACTTTCTCAAATCATTCTCAACAGAAGAAGAAGCAGTAGAAACAGCAAATAAGTTGCCAAGACTTTTGGCGAAAGGTGGGTTTCGTTTGTGCAAGTGGTCAAGCAACAGTAGAGAAGTCCTTTCTCATATCCCAGAGAGTGAGCGGGCAGCGAAACCTGGGGATTTGAACTTGCATGCCTTGCCTTTTGACAGAGTTTTAGGGGTAGACTGGAGCATAAACTCTGACCAGTTTACTTATGCTATGAAACCACTTGGCAGGCCTCTGACCAGGAGAGGACTATTGGGTATGGTATGTTCTATATATGACCCTCTAGGCTTTCTGACTCCTTTCACAGTAAGGGGAAAGAAGATGGTGCAGAATCTAGCAAAGAAGAGATGCAACTGGGATGAACCACTGTCAGAGACAGACATCAAAGAATGGCAGCATTGGTTGGATGAATTAGGGGAGCTGTCGAAGTTCAACATCAGCCGTTCTATTCAACCAAAGGAGTTTAGGGCAACTCGGTTTGAACTACACCATTTTTCAGATGCTTCTACCATCGCCTATGGATCTGTCAGTTACATCAGAATGGTGAATGAATTGGGTCAAGTTCACTGCTGCCTGCTGATGGCAAAATCCAGAGTGGCACCTCTGAAACAAATGACAATTCCAAGATTGGAACTGAGTGCAGCTGCACTGTCAGTCAAGCAAGACAAATTGCTCCGAAATGAGCTCACAGTGCCACTTCAGGATAGTGTCTTCTACACAGACAGTACTATTGTGCTCTCTTACATACAAAATGTAGACAAGAGATTTCATGTGTTTGTATCAAATCGGTTAGCCATCATTCACGATGGTTCTACTGTAGGTCAGTGGAAGCATGTCAAGTCCGATCTCAATCCAGCAGATGATGTGTCACGAGGGCTTACGGTGAGTGAACTCACAGGGAGTACAAGATGGACCAGAGGGCCTGAGTTTCTTTGGGAACTTAACCCAGAGTCCTCCGAATACGCCGACCCAGGAATGATACTTCCAGATATCAGTAATGATCAAGAAGTCCATCAAAAGGCACAAGCCCATCCTCTGGCAGTCAAAGTGGGTACCATTGATCGAATGATCAAGAGGCACTCATCTTGGTACGCATTGAAACGCACAGTAGCTTGGATATTGCGATTCAAGACCTTCTTAAAGCAAAAATTGCAGCAGAAGAACAGATCGTATAAGTGTGGGCCTCTCACGCTTCAGGAGTTAAATACAGCAGAAAGTTCAATTGTCAAGTATGTTCAGAATCAGAGTTATGAGGAAGAAATACAAATACTGCAAAGCGGCCAGTCCAGCATGAGTCGTAAGAGCAAGATATATAGGCTAGATCCTAGTTTGTCTGAACATGGTGACTTGATTTGTGGTAGAAGAACCAGAGAGGCAAAATCCAGGATAATCTTGCCGAAGGAACATCATGTTTCGGCCTTGATAGTTAAACATCATCATGAGATGTCAGGTCATTCAGGTCGCGAGTATGTGGTTGCAGAGGTTCGGGATAAGTATTGGATTCCAGGAGTACGCAGTGTTGTACGCAGAGTCATCAGTAGGTGTTTTACTTGTCGTCGACTTTGGTCTAAACCAGAAGGCCAGCGAATGGGTGACCTTCCAGAGCAGCGAGTGGATTACAACCAGCCTCCTTTCACTCATGTTGGTACAGATTGCTTTGGCCCTTTTCAGACAAAGATGGGTAGAAAATTGTACAAGAGGTATGGATGTCTGTTTACCTGCCTTACAACCAGAGCCATACACCTAGAGGTCCTTGACAGCATGGATACTACTTCATTCATCAATGCGTTAGAGAGATTCATTGCTCGTAGAGGTAGGCCAACAACAGTTTGGTGTGACAATGGCACCAACTTCAGAGGAGCTCAAAGGGAGCTAAAGCAATCCATCGACCAATGGAATCAGTCTTCAATAACACAATTCCTGTATCAGAGAGAGATAGAGTGGAAATTCATTCCCCCTGCTGCATCCCATATGGGGGGAGCTTGGGAGAGATTGATTGGAGGCGTTAAGAAGATATTGAGCTCCGTCATGAAAGAACAGGTTATCAGTGATGACGCGTTAACAACTTTTATGTGTGTGGTTGAGAGTATCTTGAACAATCGGCCTTTAACAACGGTCTCTAGTGATGCCAGTGATCTTGAACCACTAACACCCAACCACTTGCTACAATTAAGAAAGGGACCTACCCTTCCACCGGGAGTCTTTGTACAGCAAGACAATTATGTGAGAAGAAGGTGGAGACAAGTTCAGTATCTAGCTGACTTGTTCTGGCGAAGATGGCTGAAAGAGTACTTTCCCTTACTTCAGGTGCGCAGCAAGTGGTACGACAAAAAGAGGAATCTTTGTTCAGGTGACATTGTTCTTGTTGTGGACCCCAGTATGCCAAGAAATTGTTGGCAGATTGGGCGAGTGACAGATACTGATATTGGTTCTGATGGATTGGTCAGATCGGCAACGGTTGAGACTAAAACGTCAACTCTCACCAGGCCAGTGACCAAACTTTGTCTCATTGAATGCCATGATTATAAAGATATGTATACTCAATAGTTGTAAGAATGTATCAATTGTATCGAATGCTTTCTAGGTAGTATTAGAAATCAGGTAAATAACGTAGGAGAGGAACTGCTTTCCCATATATTGTTGTAATCTTTAGGATTATTTATATGTTAATATGCCTACGTCCCAGTTGAGAGGTCATTTTAACCCTCCTGAAGTCGGGTTCGGGGGGCGGTGTAAGGGACGTAGTCATTTTCCATAGATTTCCACTAGGTGGCACTAGAAGAATGAGCCAGTAAGTGGCTCAGTTACTTTTTTGTCTGTACGGCAGTTCGTGCATTTTTTGGTAATCAGATCAGCCTGAACCCATAAGGGGAGAAGCATGTTGCTCGACAGTATGCCGCAATGTCGTAAGTAATCACATATTTACTTTCATTTATATACTGATAATTGTATAAAATATTCATTAAGTAGTCTTAATACTGCAGTCATTAACATTTCTTCATTTTATAGTTTGAAAGTTGTAATAGAACAGAAAAAGTTTGTGTACCTCGATTGTCACGCCCTACATTACCCTGTAGTAGCTTGTATACATGCTGAACAGTGCTTGCTCCCATGTACGGACAGGGCCCAATTAATTTTTCTGTGCTGTAAGATAGTATGGGCTGTGGTATGTCACTGCTGATATGAGCGGAGCTAGGCTCTCATAAAAGGACAATGCCATCCATGACTGTGTTGCTGTATATAGGAATAGCTTAATTATGTCTTCATATGTTTGTGTTATGTAGGAATAATGATTAAATTGTGATATTTGCTTATTTACTGCTGCATTTTGGTACAAGTAACTAGTATTTACACTAAATCAGTAAATTTAATGGCTAATATTTCAATATTATTAGGTTAAAGTAACAGGTCAGTATAAAAGGGTAAACATGTGCAACATAGACTTCTTATTCAGTTAATATATTATTTTCTGATCAGTAAGCCATACATAGTTTAGAATTTGGATTTGTTTTGTCATATCAGCAGCATGATTGATTTGTTTATTAATCATACAATTAGAGAGTCTTTTATATACCTTATATATATTTCATCCATAGGAATTTCATTTATTAATGCATGTCCATACTTATTTGCATTTAGATGTAGCTTTAGACATTAGAGTAAATTTATATTTGTTAATTTGTAGATTGAACCGGCTTCAGAATAAAGAATTAAAAACCCTGCCGCGTCCTGACATATTTCTCTGGCTGATCTCGGCTACCAGTCACATGGACCAATGCAATTTACAGACATGTTCATATTATAAACACCTTTCTACATACCAACAACTTACATGCAGCATTTATAAAAAAATTTAACCCTAAATTTTGGGATTTTTTTTCTGAATCACCCGATATATATCGTGGGAAGGTAATATATGTAGGCCTATTCCTTGAACTATTCAAGTGCTTCTTCAAATTTGCAGTGACTTTTCCATGTAAGATATATCCTATTAAAAAAACCACTGTGTGGCATAATACGATGTTTAATCATACCTGAGGTCAGTTATACCTACCCGACTTTTTAAGTGGTCCTCCACGATGCCTTCCATGCAGCACTAAAATACTGTTCCTTTCTAAATTTGAAAATTTAATCTAATCAAAGTATTATGTTACGAGAAAAATGCCTGATATAAGTAACAATCAGAAGTGGAAAGGTTTTGCCGGGTCGATTGAAACGTGGATATATCAAGACCCCCCCCCCCCCCCACACACACACACAGTTAAACATAGGCCTACAATTTGTTACCCTCTACATTAGACTCAAATCTATTATTTAAATCCTGTATAGGCCAACCGATTGATGCTTTTTTCTTCAAAAGCATCCCTATCAAAGCGGTTTGCTTTGATGCTTAATCGCCTAGAAACGTCCAGTGCCGCCTTCTAGATTACAACTATACATGTATATATATTCTTGGGCACGTGCATGAGGTATAGTCCAATGTAAAATGCTTCTGATGGGCATATTATACTTACCTGTAATATATAATAATAGCCTATTATCTTGAATACGCGACTGAGGCTCGTTATTGGGAGAGAAAATTCGGTAAAAATGGTCGCCGTCCATGCATGTATTACATTAGTTATATAATATACGTGGGTGTTGGTATAATCGTACGAGGGCGAGATAATCTTTATATACTGGTAAGATATTATAGAGAGTTTCGTGAAAATCCCTCAAATCGTTACTGCGGCGAAGGTAAGTTAACGGACGAGCGCTGAGTTTCTGCATGAGACGGGCGTGTAAAACGACCAGTTTACAATTGATTGCCCAAAAAACATGACAGACATCTGAAAAAAAATGTTTATATGATTCATAGTGTTATCTAATATTGATTTTTTTTTCCCGTAATTTGAGTTCAGGTCTGAAACGGTTTTTTTATTATTTAGTGCTTAAATAATTAAATTGACAGATAGGGAGTTTATTTTAATTTCATTATATAATTTATGTAATTTGAAATTGTGCATTGCATAGCCAAACCCAAACATAAATCC
This sequence comes from Sipunculus nudus, assembly GCA_026874595.1. Classification (NCBI taxonomy): domain Eukaryota; kingdom Metazoa; phylum Annelida; class Sipuncula; order Golfingiida; family Sipunculidae; genus Sipunculus; species Sipunculus nudus. The sequence goes on along the minus strand of CM049315.1, from coordinate 24,864,420 downwards.
AGTGTGAATTGGTTATAAATTTAAATGATTGATTGATTTTGTCCACAGGTATCCCGACTATCTAACATTTTAAAATAATCGGTATCATCGATGGCCACGTCTTTGACATCTCATAAACACTTAACAAAATGGTAAAGAAAACAAATGTTCTTCCAGTCGTGTTCAGTGTTCCGCCAGTTTACCCAACACGTTCTTAATGTTTAAAGCTTAAACTTCATTGTATATGCATATTATTAATTATCACTGTTAACAAATCAATTTCTTTACATTATACATATTACTGTTAACAAATTATTATCATAACTAAAACTGTGTCGCTAAAACTTTGAAAAAGTACAATCATTATATACCACTCAGGGCAGAATGATTTGCATTTAAAAAAATTAATCCTTCACTAATCCCAGTGATTATCTCCTGTGGACAGACCTCTAATGAGAGAAAGAGGCTATGGAATGAAATAAATGACTCATTTAGTGAAAATGTGTTTTACATAATATAGACGATCTTTCATTCATTCTAAATTAATCAGTGCTGAAATTCCTCTTATGACAGAAGATGAGCGAAAAAGGTTTCTGCAATGTTTTAAATTTTCTGTACTCTACAGTGTTAGACATTCCACTGATGCTCGCTGACCGCCAGCATTAGACTATATGAGGTTGGGAAATCGTTTAAGAGAATGAGTTTAAACATTTCCTGTGGTTAAATGTCTATTTGTCAAAGCATTGGTTTTGCGTGCGTTTGTCCGTAATGTTTTTGTATGGGTTTAAGTATGTATCATGTTAATAATTAATTACGCACCTATGTTGTAACTTTCAATCTTTATCGCTCGCCTAATTCACACTGAATGGCACAGTTTGTATTTCCTAATAAACCCTTTTATACTGTATTGATGCTCTTCAGAATTGAAGGCCTAATTCACACTGAATGGCACAGTTTGTATTTCGTAATAAACCGTTGTATACTGTATTGATGCTCTTCAGAATTGAAGAAAGTAAAGTAATTATCAATCAATATGAACAAGGGACTGCATACGTGGGTAACTACAAAGTACACGAATGCAAAGGAATTAATGAAACAAAGGCGCTCCAGAGCCGCTGTTGAGATTGTAAGGGAACCCCGCCCTGGGAGCTCTTCCAGCATCGATTAAGGTGATATCCAAGCCAATGTTTAACTATTAGGTCCAAAGATTAGGATAAATTCAAAGGATAGGGAAATAAAAAGCTAAGGTCTATAATATTAAATTGACGCAAGGCCAAATCCGGCTTACTTAGTATAAGGCTGCTTGGTTAGAGGATGCGATATCAGTCTTTTTCCATATAGGATTTGGTAGGATTATGCATATATAAAGTTTATTTTTGGCTATTGTATGCTTGTGCTAATTTGTTGAGATTTGTATTGAGTTATCCTGTTGAAGGATTGACTGATTGTTCTACAATTAAATCCTAAACAGTCCGTATTTTTGCGTGCTCATAGTTCTGAGGTAACCTACGGAAATGAACTGTTACCAGACGGACCGCCAATTCCTTTTCTTTTCTTTAATTAGTTTAAAACCCTGCTGGGGTCAGAACGGACGAAGACCTCATCCGCAGAGGTAATTTGTTGCTCTCGTTCTATATCAACTTAACTAATGCTTGTTATAGCACGCGTTTGCTGGACATCGCCACAAGTGGGTTTACAGTCTGTTTGTATGTGTGTGTATATAAGGGGGATGGGCGGGGTAATGAGATAACACAAACAAAATTCTTTTAGAATATAAAATACCGTTTTAATATAAAAATCTCTACATCAATCGGAAGAAAATGTAAATGCTTCAATTTATCATAAAAACTACAAAAACATGACGTGATGTTAAAGCATCGATGTTTACAAATCAGTCAAAAACAGAATCAGACCATTGATTAACTAATAACTTCAACAACTGCCTCCTTATCACAGATATTTAACCCCCATCGAGCAGGGAACATATAACTAACGGATATCAATAAACTTCTCTTCCTTTACGGAATCTGTGTATCACGGCTATATCCATACAAAAGGTGAAGATGGCCTATTTTAACGTATTCTACATCTATAGTAATCATTAGTTAAAAACATCCTTCAGTTCTTACAATGGTTCGCTCAGAAAACATCCATTATCTCATATGCTTCAGAAACATTCTCTTGTGTAACCCTACAGAGTCACCTCATCTCAAACAAAGAATATTTTTGTACTTTAAGTAATCAGGTAAATGACCAATAAGAATGCCGTATCAGTATAAAATAATATAAAATTAAATTATTCAAGCTGTATGATGAAATATATAAAACTCAATGTAGACACAGATAATTACTTGTTTACTGAGAAGATGACAGAATATATAGTATATCTAACATTGTCATAAAATATACCACTGGTATAAGAAGTGTGAAAATCCTATCACAGAGAACAACCCTCATAATTCATAAAGGTGATGACAAAATAAAATCTATATATGTAAATCAGATATGAAAAAAACAACATGTTATTAAGAATAAAGTAAACTGAAATAATGTATCTTTATTAAAGATTTACTACATGTATGAGTACCATCTTACTGATAACATAAACACAAATAAGTAAAAACATAAATCCAGTCATTATAAAATCTCAATGTATTGATATCTATATTATTTTTGGTTGCCAAACTGAACAACTCATGCTATACAGGAATGTCCATGTATATCAAAATACTTTGTAGTATATATCAAAATAAATGTACATAGATATCACAGAAAACATAGTTATCACAGATCATATAAAGACATCAAACTTCCTACGAGCAAACTTAATATGTGCAGATGTGTAACTAGTATGTGTCCTGAAATTTCTGCAACTGTAAACAGCCACAATTTTATAATCATTTACAATGACCAATGTGTTCTGATATAATCATAAATATAAATACATTTATAAATTCTCTTGGGTAACTAGGGATTTATTTGATGAAAAATAAATCAACATGCTTATAATACTAAAAGTAATTTTCCAGATAAATTCATTCATTAAGATGTAAAATATTTATTAATACTGGCTGTGCATTGAAGACAAACTCCCACCATGACCCGTCAACACATGGACAAAATCAATATATCTAGTCCAAAGACAATATCCATTTCTCGATAAAACCATGTCAGTCAAATCCCTCTGAAAGTCTTAAGGTCTGAAGCCTAGGGCAAGACAAAAAATATTTAGACTCTATTCAGATATATAAAATGTGATATTTACAGTTATATTCAAAAGTGCTGCCAAAGTGTTATTATTTCAGAGAAAGTCTATATAATTTATTGCATTATGAAACTCCACTCAGTAAAAGAATATGGTAAATACATTTGTATTCAAGTTAAATTGGAAACAAATTATATTTCATTTTATTATATCCTAAATGAGAAATATAAAAACTTGATATCTGAGATAAGATAGAGTATAAACATTACCAAGACTAAAAAAACACTAAAATATAAAAGTAAACCCTGGTTATTATACTTCTACTTTGTACAGTTAACAACACAAACTAGAATACGGGTAGTCGACAAGCGATTATGTGTATCCACCAAAAACAGAGTAGGACGGGTGAAATGAGGCATGGATTGAGTGGCAAGGGAAATAGAGTTAAATGTGTTACATATTAGAATGGATGTCTGCCACGTAAACATGACTGTAGGTGGTGCCACCTGTTATTTGAACGAGAAACTATCCAAGATGTATACACATGCAAAATTTCAGGTGGAACAGTCAAACCACTGCAGAGATATGAGGGATTTTATCCCACAGCAGACAAACAGATGGACACTGTGCAAAAATGGCTGCAGGTGGCACCACCATTTTTGTGTATGTTATAAAGCTATCCAAGGGCTACATTTGTGTAAAATATTTTTCCTGATTGGTCAAACAAGTCCGGAGATCTAAGCATAAATGTCTGCAGGGTGAATGTGAATGTAAGTGGCGCCACCTGTCATAAAATCAAGAAAGCGATGCGGGATGTATACACATGCCAAGTTTCAGGTAATTTGGTCAAACCACTGCAGAGATATAAGTGATTTTAACCCAAGGAAGACAAACAGATGGACACTTAGCAAAAATGGCTGCAGGTGGCACCACCATTTTTGTGTACGTTATAAAGCTATCCAAGGGCTACATTTGTGTAAATTTTTTTTCCTGATTGGTCAAACGGTTCCCAAGATATGAGCCTGGATGTCTGCAGCGTGAACATTAATGTAGGTGGCGCCACCTGTCATAAAATCAAGAAAGCTATCTAGGATGTATGCGCATGCCAAATTTCAGGTGAATTAGTCAAACCACTGCAGAGATATGAGTGATTTGAACCAAAGGCAGATGAACAGATGGACACTGTGCAAACATGGTTGCAGGTGGCGCCACCATTTTTTGTATATATTATAAAGCTATCCAAAAGCTACATTTGTACAAAAATTTTTTTCTGAATGGTCAAACGGTTCCCAAGATGTGTGGGTTTATGTGTGGAAACAGACGCACAAATGGACGCTGGGCAGAGAGGAACTGTCAGAGGTCAAGGCAAATTGGTTAGGCACCAGTTCACATGTGACCCAATAATTGATGTAAGTTTCGAAAATATCCATCCAGGAGTCTCAGAGGATTCTCCTGAAACGAACGCGGCAGCGGCAGCAGAACCTGGTCAAAAACATAGTATCCGCAAAACTTTGTTTTGGCCGATACAATAACAATGATCACATCAATGAGCATCACATTTATAATTAACTTCATGGTTAAGGTAGAATCACTGCATGGTCACAAAATTATTACGGTATGTGACATACAAAACTGGTGGTGTATAAACACGCTTGTAAAAAACATTTTACCTGTAAATATGCTTTTTTACCCAAAAAAGCACACTGCAAGAGCGCATAATCCATGTGACCTTTGACCTCATTAAAATATGTACAGATGCTGCAGAGAATATAATCAAGTTGAGTTACTTTATAATTTAAACATTCTTACTGAATTTCATCAAAACCAATTAAGTGCCTAGTTATCCCAGCAATACCACAAAGAAGCATAGTGACCTCTGACCTCATTAAATATGCACAAATTCTGACCAGAATTTATTTCAGGTGAGAAACTGTATTGTTCTATATTTATAGCAAGTTTCATAATTTTTCTGGAAAATTACTGATCACAATGACATCACAAAGAAGACAAGAGACCTTATTAAATTTGTGTTTGTCTTATCTAGAACCAAACTGGAGCAAGAAAACAAATATCTATAGAGAAGTGAGTTTCATGAAAATCCATCCTGTGTAAGTTAATGTGGTGTAACTCGTGACAAACAGATGGACAGACACTGCAAATACCAAACTAAAATATTGTTAAATATTGTTCTTGGCTTGAACAGAGTAAGCTGACTGAGGCAATTGAATGAAGGCACACTGTATATTATAGTTAGCTGCCCTAAAATGTCTAGCCAATGAGGCACTTTTATAAAGGCACACTTTATATGCAGGTACCAGCAGCTGCCCTAAAAATGTCGAGCTGATGAGGCACTTGAATGAGGGCTCACTGTATATGCACTTAGCTGCCCTAAAATGTCCAGCCAATGAAGCACTTGAATATTTAGGAAAGACTACATGGGAAGATTATTCACCCTTCCTTTTACAGTTACAGTAATCATTATTATAAATGGAGGAAAAGTAATTTTTTTATTATGTTTCAATAATTAATTAAATGTGCCATTATTCTGATTTTGATTAATTAGTTATTGGCTGGATGGGAAATTGTTGGACAAACACTAAATTACAATAGCTCAGAATGACCAAAGTCTGTGAATTAGCCAAGCTAATAAAACCATTACACAATACAACATAGCTTTGTTGGCCTTTGTTCTCGAACCATCACAGGTGGCAGCATCAGTCATGTGATGTCACACATTGCTCTCGGACACAAGGGTACTATATACTGGAGGTGGCTGAAATGAATTAATAACCTAATACAGAAAAATATAGTAATAATGAGAAGCAAAAAGAGAGTATGAGTCTTGGAAATGTAAAAACAAAGTTTTTCTAGGGTTATGGAGAAGAATTAATAATAATAATGACAAAAAAAATAATAAACAATTATTATTATAACAAATATCAAGCCAACATATACATATAATTATAAAATTGATTATGTATAAAATTACACTTACTGTTAAATAATAAATTAAATAGTTATAACAATTACCACCACCACTACTGAGTCACAATGGTACACAGTAACTGCAAATCCCAAACTACTACTATTACTGATACTCTGGCTATTAATATTAGAATTAATAAAAAAACAGTAATTAAATATAAAATAAATGTTTACAATCAATAATAACACTGACTGTAATGAAAAAGGAATGATTTATGCAGAAAATACTGTTAATATCACTGATGGTAAAAAATAATGATTACTGATAATAATCACATTTAATATTAACACTACTATTACTAATTCTGGGGGCAATTATATTTACAACTAGCAGAGAAAGTCATAATTACACCAACCTGAACATATGTTTGAATTGATAATTGAGTATTTACTAGGACCATGCGTAGTTTGTTAATTTTTATGAACACAGGTGAACAGAAGGAATGCTTGCTCAGGTTGCTGTGTTTACTTACTGGGTTACTATCTGCACTGCGAGCACCTCTAATTATCGGCAGGTTTACTGCAACATTATAAGCTGGTGGTGAGGGTTCTGGCATGAGGGTGGCGATCTCATATGGGGGAGCTGGAGAACCCAAGTTAGACTCCGGTATTGCTGCAGGTCTTCCTGAATCAAGTATATCCAGCAGGGTGGTCTCTAAAAAATATCAAAAACTAAATATTATAAAGACACTTATGATGTGTTTTTTTAAGTATGTTTAAGTTTAAATTTTTGCAGAAGGTATTAAGCAGATATAATATTAACATACCATTTAAGTTCTAAAATAACATTACTGAGTAATTCTCTTGCACCAGTAGACTTTAACCATGTACATTATTTAACGTACTTTCTTGTGGCTGAAGTCATACTGGTATAGTTAACCTACCTGAGCTTTCTGTTATTATCTTACCAGTGCTACCCCTGTCAAACAGATAATCATTATATGACAGACGTCTTCCTGAGAGAGCAGGTGACCTCCTAATTGATGAGTTATCTGCATCTAATGATGCATCAAGCTGCTCCTCAGATGCCACTGGCACAATTCTTGGAGGTTCATCAGGCACTGATGGAGGTTCTTCTGGAAAATAAAACATGATACACATTGTGATATCTGATATCAAAGGATGAATATATTAATGGCGCAAATGAAGCATTGGAAACCAAGCATGATCTGATGACGCCGCCGATGCCACCTCCCCTTGAAACAAGGGATCCATGGGTCACGGCGCTCAGCTGATCATGATTGGACTATAAATGTATCACCATTCTTATACTATATTGAATAGAAAAAGCTTATGAATATCATGGTCATGTTGGGCTTTTATAAAGGAATATAATGTAATATGTGAGTAAATGATATATGAAATAATCTGACTGATGGATTAATATGGAGTAAAATATAGTGGTTTATTTTTTATTTATTAGGGAGGGGTTGAAAAAAACAATTTGTTTGAGCAAATATTAATGCAATGACAGTATACAAAGCAGTGGTATAATGATGATAAGGCTATTTGTTGAAGGATCTATAGTGTATGGAAAACTGCAAGCTTTCAATTTGACAGATACAAGGTAATGATTAACTATGCTGATGAGGGGATTTTTGAATTTGTGACTGTATGACATGATATCTTGACAAAATCGGTCTTGACAAGGTACATTATTTTGATGACCCTCACGTCTACATATTACATAATATTGACATAATTTCTGGCATGTACATAGGTACCTATGGACAAATGGTCAACAGTACTGAACCACCTAGAAGGTTAAAATATTAAAAATATGATGAAATGTAGATAAAGTTTGAGAGGAAGAGGTAATTTGGGCCATGATTGGTTTATATGATTGAAGAAAATGTTGCAAATAATATTTGAGATCTGACCATGCCTTTCCATTGGTTACATTTTTGATAAGCTGTTGACAGTTCAACAGTTTCCACATTTGTCTGATGAGATCCAATTTATTTGGTAAACCTTTTTTATCAATTTTATTATATGTTTACAGTTGCCATAACGTCCCCACTCCACAGGTGCAATGACTTGATGGGGGGGGGGGGGGGTGTTGTGTTATGATTAGAGTTACAACACCGCTGTCTCTCTGTAGATATTTTCTTTAATTATTAAATTTTATGCTATAGCCATAGAACTATTGTTCACAGTGCCAAGGAGCAAAGCCTCAGTGGGATGAAGAAGGGGATGGTGAGAGTTACAACACCCTTGCATGTACATACAGGATATGAAATTTAATTCAACAGTGCTTATAAAAAAAAGTTTATTCATGAACATTAAATATTTAAAACAGGCAGAAAGATGGAGAAACAAAGCAAATCATTTTTTTTCCCATTCTACTGAGCCAATAAAAAATTAACAATATTTGCATTTATTCCTTTTTTTCATTACATAATTTTATCCAGGTTTACGAATGTTACTATAAATTTACAGTATAACATACATGTGATTGTGAATATTTCAGCTGATTCACATTTCTAAATTGCATCAACATTTATAGCTAATGTATCTAGTTTATAGTACCTGTCAACAGAATGGGACGGAGGGAGGAAGGGAGGCAATAAGGGTGAGAGAGAGAGAGAGAGAGAGAGAGAGAGAGATGGAGAGAGAAAGAGAAAAAAGCAGAGGAGAGAGAGAGAGAGAGAGAGAGAGAGAGAGAAAAAAAAAGAGAGAGAGAGAGAGAGAGAAAGAGAGAGCTGGACTGCCAGAGAGAGAGAGAGAAAAAAGAGAGAGAGAGAGGCTCTCTGGTAATTACTGCCTGACTCAGCCTGTCCCAGACACTCACAGTGGCAGTAGGTCAGACCTGAAGGTGTTATGTAACTGCCCAGTACACTGCATTTATACTGACCTGATGTAAACAATGAAGACTTGGTACCTGGAAACTTGAATAAAATCTACAGTTTTTGATCAATTAGTTTCAAATTTCAGATTTTAACAGATAAAATGCTAATGTGTACATGCTGTGAAAATTTAACCCACAGCACTAACAGGAAAAATTTAAATATTTTTATTTTTTTAAATGGTATCAGGAAAAAAGAAAAGTATTCTCAACTATGAAACTAATACATGTGTTAAAATTAATTCAAGGATCAAAACACCCAATATCCAGGAGCAAACTGGAGTTGGGAATGTTTAATTTTATGAACTGAAATAAAGGATCAGCAATATAAATTTTGATTATTTAGCCAGTATCATGTAACAACTGATACAACCATAGTTATAAGTCAAACAAATTAAAATCTTTAATGAGCACTCTGATGAACATCCACACTTTCATAGCAATACATCACTTTGTGGACACAATTAAATGTACACTTTAATCATTGTAACCCTGGTGGTACAATACAAAATCTAAAATGTAGCATAGCCAAAAATAAAATAAAATACAGAAAATTATAACATTCATCTAGTTTATGCACCAGCTGGGGTGTGGGAGTGCAGGGCAGAGGGGAAGCCTGCTAGTAGTGGCCAAGCTAAGCCAAGGCAAGCTGCCTGGGGTGGGTTACATAATGCAAGTGAAGACTGTATTACTAGGTGGGCCAGATGTAAACAACACTTGACATGGTGTATGAAAACTTGAATAAAAGCTACTCTTTTCAAACAATTCCTTTGATATATCAGATTTTAAAAGATTAAATCCTTATGTATATATGGTGTGAAAATTAAATCAACAGTGCTTACAGGGAAAAAACGTGCCATTGCCAAAGTCAGACAAAATTTAAGGTACTGATTTTTTATTTATGCTAATAACTTGAAAAATTTGCAAAATTCAGATCTAATTTTGGGTAAACAATTGAATCTTGATTAAATGAAGTTATATTCCTGAAAAAAGTCTCCAGCTTCAGCAATTCTCATGTTAAGTGAGCAAATATATTTCCTGATTTTTAAGAAACTGCATTATAGTTGGGCCCATAACTTCAAAATAATACCCAATACTAACCTAATTTTTGGTATGTGCACAGAAAATGTATGGAAAAATATGAATAATAAATATGATCAAAAACGGATCAGTGGTTTTGATATTAGGCAGCTCTGAAGTGTAACAATGGCTTTTTTTATGGAAAACGGAGGTTTTTCCTTAATATCTCAAAGGAACGAAGTCCTAATGACCCAATTTTTGGTATGGTAGGAGATTTTGGGGACGTCTATTGGTATGCAGAATTTTCGATTCGTAGGTCCAACGGTTTTAAAACGTGCCCTGTTAACGGCCGGACGGACGGCCGGACGACGGACAAAGGACCACGACTATAGCTCAGATGACTTATAGTCAGCTGAGCTAAAAACACGGGGGAACAAATGAAACTAGTAACCTGTCAGTATCATGGCAGCAATGAAAGCTTCATTGCCTTGTGGGTAAAGCCGGGTTCCCATCAGTATAACAATATCGGCTTGGTAGTCGATGACCATCTCTTGGATGTCAGTTACTTTCTGGTGAACAGACCTTGTATTAAAGACATTTTCTCCTCTTCCTTGGCAGATCTCTACCGATCTGTAAAGAGCGTGGTTTTGAGATCACCCAGGGTTTCAGGTGTATCACACCAAGAAATTCAGCCCATCAATACTGTATTGTGCTTTGTTGTTGGACTTCACGCATATAACCATGTATGTTACAGGATATCAGTATATTTATTACAGGATGTCAATACATGTACATGGGAGTCTTACAAGACATCTGTTTATGTCCTTAAAGTTTATTTCTATATGCTAAAGAGTATCAGCATATGTTTTCAGAATATTAATGTTTGTTGAACATGAAATAAGGCAGTCATAGTGACAGTGTAGGGGGTGTGGCCAAGTTCTGTTAGTCCTGCAGGTCATAATGACAGTATAAAAGGGTGTAGCTAAGTTAATTCAGCCAGTTAAGGGAGTGTCTTATTGACTATTGTGTGTCTTAGCACAAACAGCAGTATCTCAGGACAGGGGTGTAGCTAATCCCTGTCAGTTATATCAGAGTGACAGTAGCTGAGGAGCATGGTTTAGTTTAGCGGCAGCCTGCCATCCAAACATCTATTTTAAATTAACTAAAGATGTTGGGGTGGCAGTACAAGCTATTTAGTTCACATCAATTTAAGTACATGCAGATGTATACGGCATTTCTAACAGCACTTTTTCATTTTCATCTGCTTGTCAAACTGTAATTTTTCCGGAGTGAGACACAAAGTGACATTATTCTGTTTGGAAAAATAATAAGTATTACATTCACAGTCGATTTGTAAACATTTATTCATGCAGCAGTTATTGATAACAAGGTTAGTTTGACTCGGAAAGCTTTTTTCTGTGTCGGTCATGATGGCTTGACAGCTTTGTGTGAATCGTTGCCATAGAGAAGAAAGGAGGTCACTAATGTAATTAATTTTGTGTCACAACATTTATTCAGTATTATTTAGATAATATAAAACAACCATTTAAACCTCTGATGTCAAATACTACCACACAGCAAATATTTAAATTTTGATCTGACCCTTGAAAAAGGTGTTCTGTTATGACTTGCATCATGACTCACAGGCCCCTATCAGTAATTTTAGAAGGACTGAATGTCATGTTGTCATGGCTAGGTTTAGTTCCATCAGTGAAGCCATGGAGACAGATACTAAGGGGTATGGGAAAGTTCTGTCAGAGATGTTAATAGTAGTTCATTTTTATTACCTGTGTTACTGTCCTCCCTCTGACTTGACTGCTGCCTGTTTCTAAACAAGGTTGTTACTCTGGAAAACATACTGGCACAACATCCTGGTATCTTGGAACAGCATATACAAATGGCTGCTAGGACAGCACAAATGGTTGAACAGCATTCTCCAACTTTTTTTCCAAAATCGCCTGCAGCTATGTAGCAGCAGAGGATGATGAAAAGAACACAGAATGCACCTGCAGCAAGGTACCCCATGATGATCAGAAAACTGGTCCACGCTGTAAGTAAAAGAACACAGAAAGCACCTGCAGCAAGGTACCCCATGATGATCAGAAAACTGGTCCAAGCTGTCAGTAAAAGAACACAGAAAGCACCTGCAGCAAGGTACCCCATGATGATCAGAAAACTGGTCCACGCTGTAAGTAAAAGAACACAGAAAGCACCTGCAGCAAGGTACCCCATGATGATCAGAAAACTTGTCCACGCTGTAAGTAAAAGAACACAGAAAGCACCTGCAGCAAGGTACCCCATGATGATCAGAAAACTGGTCCAAGCTGTAAGTAAAAGAACACAGAAAGCTCCTTCAGCAAGGAACCCCATGATGATCAGAAAACTGGTCCACGCTGTCAGTAAAAAAACACAGAAAGCACCTGCAGCAAGGAACCCCATGATGATCAGCAAACTGGTCCATGCTGTCAGTAAAAGAACAAAGAAAGCACCTGCAGCAAGGAATCCCATGATGATCAGAAAACTGGTCCACGCTGTAAGTAAAAGAACACAGAAAGCACCTGCAGCAAGGAACCCCATGATGATCAGAAAACTGGTCCACGCTGTAAGTAAAAGAACACAGAAAGCACCTGCAGCAAGGTACCCCATGATGATCAGAAAACTGGTCCACGCTGTCAGTAAAAGAACAAAGAAAGCACCTGCAGCAAGGAACCCCATGATGATCAGAAAACTGGTCCACGCTGTAAGTAAAAGAACACAGAAAGCACCTGCAGCAAGGTACCCCATGATGATCAGAAAACTGGTCCACGCTGTCAGTAAAAGAACACAGAAAGCACCTGCAGCAGGGTTCTCCATGATGATCAGAAAACTGGTCCACACTGTAAGTAAAAGAACACAGAAAGCACCTGCAGCAAGGTACTCCATGATGATCAGAAAACTGGTCCACGCTGTAAGTAAAAGAACACAGAAAGCACCTGCAGCAAGGTACTCCATGATGATCAGAAAACTGGTCCACGCTGTCAGTAAAAGAACACAGAAAGCACCTGCAGCAAGGAACCCCATGATGATCAGAAAACTGGTCCACGCTGTAAGTAAAAGAACACAGAAAGCACCTGCAGCAAGGTACCCCATGATGATCAGAAAACTGGTCCACGCTGTCAGTAAAAGAACACAGAAAGCACCTGCAGCAAGGTACCCCATGATGATCAGAAAACTGGTCCACGCTGTCCATAAAAGAATACAGAACGCACCTGCAGCAAGGTACTCCATGATGATCAGAAAACTGGTCCACGCTGTAAGTAAAAGAACACAGAAAGCACCTGCAGCAAGGTACTCCATGATGATCAGAAAACTGGTCCACGCTGTCAGTAAAAGAACACAGAAAGCACCTGCAGCAAGGTACTCCATGATGATCAGAAAACTGGTCCACTCTGTCCGTAAAAGAATACAGAAAGCACCTGCAGCAAGGTACCCCATGATGATCAGAAATCTGGTCCACGCTGTAAGTAAAAGAACACAGAAAGCACCTGCAGCAAGGTACTCCATGATGATCAGAAAACTGGTCCACGCTGTAAGTAAAAGAACACAGAAAGCACCTGCAGCAAGGAACCCCGTGATGATCAGAAAACTGGTCCACGCTGTAAGTAAAAGAACACAGAAAGCACCTGCAGCAAGGTACCCCATGATGATCAGAAAACTGGTCCACGCTGTAAGTAAAAGAACACAGAAAGCACCTGCAGCAAGGTACCCCATGATGATCTGAAAACTGGTCCACGCTGTCAGTAAAAGAACACAGAAAGCATCTGCAGCAAGGTACCCCATGATGATCAGAAAACTGGTCCACGCTGTCCGTAAAAGAATACAGAAAGCACCTGCAGCAAGGAACCCCATGATGATCAGAAAACTGGTCCACGCTGTCAGTAAAGAAGACATTAATCATTAATATTTCCTCATATTTAATCATTTAGAGTACATTAATGGTGATTTAAGTAAGACCTGACATGGTAGAGCACATCATAAATACAGTAATCTACCTAATAAGCTGTGACCGCTCCAGGCCCAAACATTTGAGTATGTGACATATCTCATCCCTTTAAGGGAGTTTCGGCCATTTAGACCATATTAGCAAGTTAGCAGGTTTTTTCTTCATAAGCATGTAGAACCTATCGCAACCAATACTTTGACAGGCCTCAGCTAAAATGACACGGTAGAACAGTTTGAGCCAGGGTATTTGGGTTCACCTGAACTACCGCAATATGCAATTTTTCTGCCAGCAGAAACATGTATTACATTTGTTGAGCCAAGTCAGTCAGGGCATCTCCTGATTGACAGGTGTTGTGGCCTGTGGTGTCTAAGAACTAGAAATATGTCACTGCGCGGTCAGTGACGAACTTATTGTTTACGCGCATAGTGTGCATGTGTAATATTACTCACTTGGCAGAACGTCATGGTAGAGCCAGCAGCTTGTAAAAGGGCGGTCAGCTCAGTAAACTTAGTTATGTTCACATCAGTGTCAGTTGTCTGTTTATCGAGGTACTATAACGCTACATCATATGACGAAACACGGCAAACACAAAACTGGCGACAGGATCGGATAAATCTTTCGGCAAACGTGAGAAAAACACTCGACAAAGTACTGATAAACTGCGAAATGTGTCCGCTCGTTCTAGCTGGCACTACAGTAATAGCTTATATGGTGCCACTGCCCGAATTTCCAAGTTTTTATATCAACGCCGAAAGCTTAGGCCCACGCTGCCTCAAATACGTTTCCAGGTTCCAAAACCTTCTATTAGCGGCTGACATCTTGACAGAAGACAACGTGCGCTCCTGCTTCATTATGCTAGGCAGGATGTAATGGACATTTTTGATACATTGCCCAACAGGGAACCAAACTTCAAGACCCAGACCCCAAGACATATCTCAGCAAAGCTAAAGCGGCCCTGAATTCGTACTTCTTGTCGCAGAAAAACATTGAATACGAGTGTTACGTGTTTCGTCAGGCCAAACAAGAATGTGGAGAGAACATAATGACTTATTATACTCGCCTCAAACAACTAGCAGCCACGTGTGAATTTGCTGACAAACAGAGAGAAATCATAACACAAATAGTTCAAATCTGTATATCTAACAGGTTGAGAAGGAAGGCTTTGAGTGAACCTAAACAGACATTACAGTCTCTCTTAGAATTTGAAAAAGCAAATGAAATGTCAGAGGAACAAGCCAGAGGGATACAACAGAAATCCCCCACTTACAGTGTATCACAAATCAAACACGACAGGCAAAAAGTTCACTCTCATGCCAATAAGCCATCTCATAGAAAACCACATAGGCACTCTAATGAAAACAAGTGCAGAAATTGTGGAGGTCCATGGCCGCACGCCGGGGGCAGAACTAACTATTCAGCTATCAACAAGAAATGCAGAAAATGTGGAAAGATGAATCACCTAGCTCAATACTATCTATCATCATCACAACCTACAATAAGGGTTAGCCAGGTTCAGTCAGATGTCCCCGCCAAATCAGAGACGACAGAGCTTACGGATGTGCATATGTATACACTACGAGGTGGCAGCACTGACGATGGTCCACCAAAATTTGAAATTCAGATTTGCGGAAATTACATAGAGATGCTAGCCGATTCGGGTGCAAACATTAATGTTGTCAATAGCGCAATGTTCAATCGCATGAAAAACATGCTACCCCTAGAACCCACTGACGTCAGAGTATTTGCGTACAACTCGCCAAACCAGTTACCAATTCGGGGAAGGTTCTACACCACCGCAGCAAATGACGCCGCAAAGTGTAAAACCGTATTTTATGTGGTTGAAGGGGCAGGTGGATCCCTGCTTAGTTGGAAAACGTCACAAGAGCTTAGCCTCTTGCAACAAGTGAACCGTCTGAACCAGGCTGTCAAACATCAAAATGAATGGACATCTAAGTTTAAGGAGTTATTCTCAGGTATACGACATGTCACTAACAAGCTCATTAAGTTGCACACTGACGAGTCCGCTGTTCCAAAACAGCAACGGCACAGGTGCATTCTGTTCCATGTTAGAAAAGATGTTGAGAACGAGATTGACAGACTGTTATCGCTTGATGTCACCGAAAGGGCTGACGGACCAACGCCATGGGTGAGTCCTGTGGTAGTCATTCCGAAAAAGAATGGCCAGGTTCGACTGTGTGTTGACATGAGAGAAGCCAACCAAGCTGTACGACGTACGAAACATGTGATGCCTACTATCGACGAACTTATAGATACACTGAATGGATCAGCCATATTCACAAAGCTGGACGGCTCATCAGGTTACTGTCAATTTGAGCTGGAACCAGGCGGCCGATACATTACAACATTTTCAACACACACTAGACTATATTGATATAAGCACCTGAAGTTAGGCATCAGTTGTGCTGCTGAACTATTCCAAAATGAAGTGGCTGAGATTCTTCAAGATCTACCGGGGTGTATGAACATCTCAGATGATATCATTGTGTATGGTAAATCTGATAGCGAACACGACCAACGCCTGCTTAAGGTTCTTGAAAGACTGCGCTACAGAGATGTCAGCTCAATCTCACCAAGTGCAAATTTGGACTACCGGAAATCCAATTTTACGGACATATATTCTCCAAAGATGGAGTACGTGCCGACCCGGAGAAAGTTCATGCTGTTAAAGACGCCTCCCCTCCAAAAGACGCAAGAGAAGTTTGCTCTCTTCTTGGCATGGCCAAGTACATGGCTAAATTCATCCCAGGGTATGCTAATATGACATCACCGCTGCTTTAACTTACACAGAAGGAAGCGGACTGGACATGGAGCTCATCAGAGCAGTCGGCACTAGATCAACTCAAGCAAGAACTCAGTAATGCTCGCAATATCGCCTACTTTGACAAACAAAGTCCCACAGAATTGCTTGTAGACGCAAGCCCGAAGGGCTTGGGAGCTATTCTCACGCAACAAAACAAAGTCGTCTGCTATGCCTGTAAAGCCCTGACAGATGTCGAGTCAAGATATTCGTGATATCGTCAAGATATGGTATGGGGTGTAGAACATTATCACAACTACCTGTTTGGTGCAAAATTCACAGTCATCACTGATCACAAACCACTACTCGGACTGATCAACAGCAGCAGACAAGCCTCTGCCCGGATTGAACAATGGCATTTACATCTTATGCCATACAGCTGTAAGCTCACATATCAACCAGGTAGAGATGAAAATAATCCAGCTGATTACCTGAGCAGGCATCCAGTGAAAGGCTGTACTGACTGTAACATTGCCGAGGAATACATAAATTACCTATGCCAGAACGCTGTGCCAAAATCAATGACATTGGCCAAAGTTCATGCTGAAACACAAAAAGACCTGTTGCTCACAAAGGTCATACAAGCCATACTAACAGGTCAATGGGGCTCAGATATTTACTTTGGTTAAAGACATTCGTCAAGAACTCACAGTATACGATGGAGTCATACTCGGGGGAAACAGGATCGTGATACCTGAAGTGCTGAAGGACAAGGCTGTGCAGCTAGCTCACATAGGTCATCAGGGTGGTCCTTAAAACAAAACCTTTCTTAAGAGAGAAAGTGTGGTTCCCTGGTATTGATGCCATGGCCAGAAAAAACTCATCAAATCGTGTATTCCATTCCGAACATCTTACGATCGGACAACGGTCCACCATTCAATGGACATGAGTTCGCGAAATTTACGGAAGGCTTGGGTTTCACGCATCGCAAAGTCACATCACTTTGGCCCCAGGCAAATGGCGAAGCAGAAAGGTTTATGCAATGTCTCAATAAAGCCATTCGCACCGCGGTTACAGACAATCACAACTGGAAACATGAGCTACAATGCTTCCTCAGGATTTATAGAGCGACTCCACACTCAATTACAGGAGTCTCCCCGATGCAAGCGCTAAACGGCAGGGAGATGAAAATATCCCTACCGGAGGTAACTCCTCCCAACACTGCTGTCAAAACACAGAACATACATGAAACAGATGCTGACAACAAATGCAAAATGAAGAATTACACAGATGGTCGCAGAAATGCCAGAAAAAGCAAGTTAGACACAGGTCAAACAGTACTAGTGAGACAAGAAAAACGCGATAAGTTCTCTACCCCGTTCTTACTACAACCGCTAACTGTTGTTAACAGGAAGGGAAACATGGTGACAGCCGAACATCCAGATGGACACACCACCACCAGGTCAGTCTCACACTTTAAACGCATCGCTGGTGATAACACAGACAGAGACAATGATACAACAAGCATTGATACAACATCATATGATTTCAACACTGAGGAAACAAACCATGAGGATACGCAGACAACCCAAGGACGTCCAACAGAGGATAATACAGACAGAGTGCTGAACGACGAAAATGGTCCGAGTGATGCCAGTCCAGAAACAGTTGATTCTAACCACAACTACTGTAGACCACGGCGAAATGTCAAACCACCGCCTCGGTAACTTGACTATATCATGCAAACCTAGAATAGGGCAAAACAGATGGATCCATTACAAGGGCAGAATAATCCCTGGAAACAGCTGCTTGGTCAGGGCAGTCTACCCCTGCTGAGATTAGATAGGGTATTATCTGATTAATGTTTCTTTTAGTTTCATGTCGTGATTGCCATGTAGTTACTTCAAAAGTTATCATGCTGGTCAGTTAACTTTTTAAAAGTAAAATCAGTCTTAACTCACCGTAAAGAAACCTCATGACATCATTTGGTACAGTATGGACTATATCTTTTTGTAATGCATGCTTCTATTCAAGGTAAGGAGAGATGTGGTGTCTAAGAACTCGAAATATGTCACTGCGCAGACAGTGACAGACTTATTATTTATGTGCATAGTGCGCATGTGTAATATTACTCACTTGGCGGAATGATACGGTAGAGCCAGCAGCTTGTAAAACAGTGGTCAGCTCAGTAAACTTAGTTATGTTCACATCAGTGTCAGTTGTCTGTTTATCGGGGTACTAATGCTCCATCATATGACGAAACAAGGCAAACACAACATGGCCCAGGTGATGACCACACACTGTGTTTATGTTAACACCTGTGATTGATCATGAACAGGAGAAGGCCAACAGTTTTCAGGGCAATATTTTGGCAAGTACCAATTTATTTCAAAGATAGGACGCTAAAATTTGTGTTAATTCATAATGCTATACAGGTGATTAGGCCCCTTAGAAAGTACTTCTGTACCCTTTGAGTTAGAGCCCATTTTTGCCTAACTTTTACAAATCCCTGTCATAAAAGTCTGACCACTTAAATGGTGTCATGCAAGACCTGTCAAACAAAGATGTAAAATTTAAGTGATGTATTCATGTTCTTTAACTGAAAAAGAAAATATGACTGAAATGATCAGGAAAGGCCACACCTGATGCTCGCAATGAGCAGTTTTGTCATGAAGCACAAACTAATGGAGGGGGGGGGGGTTGCTTGTAAGGAAAGGCTGCTTACTAGGTCAAACACAGTAATAAACATGGTTAAATGTTAAAACTGAATTTACAAAAACATCACAGCCAACTTGAACAATGTGGTTATGCCACAGAATGGTTATATTTTAGTAATCACTGTTCACCATCATAATTATGTTTTTCCTTGAACTGAACCAAAAATGACTGGTTATTCTAACAAGACAGATGTACAGTCCCATTGGCACGGGTAATACTGTGAATTCTGACAGCTCTATGAAAATTAAAATTCTATGGGACTGTCTTCAATCACCAGTCTGTGTATTTCTAGTTTTTTTTATCACATTTTGTCAGACCCATAACAGAGCAGACAATAATATAAGACTATAATAATCTGTACCTAAAAAATGCTGAATGTGCCCATTAGCATTAGCATTAGCATCATTGAGACTTTAGGTTGGTCATCACATAAGTCTTTATTATCAACTAAAAAGTTTGTAAAATGATGACATAAACAATTTCTGAATGCACTGTTCTTTTACTTACATTCGGAACATTTAATGATCCCGCTGTATGCGTAAGGTTTCATTCTTGACCTCATTGGCCTTGTCTTGATCATGCCATAGCACTGTCTCCTCCAGGCAGATTCTGTGTGACTTTTTGAGTAGTACGTATACACCTGACACTGCGGATTCCGTTTACAATATTCCTCACATTTCCCTTTAGAATTAGCAGTCCCAAGGTAAAATATGTCCGGCCAATTACTTTGCTTTGGTTCTGTTCTGTGGTAATAAGCATAATCACGTTTCTCCCTTGAAGTGACGCCAGTTGAATTGCAGACTGAAAATGTAATACAAAGGTAAATCAAACCAATATAAGTATTACAGGAATTATTTTTTTATATTTATTAGGTCTAATTTTAACTCAATTTGATAATATTAATATTAATTATAGGTGGTTTTAAGGTTGAACCTTGCATAAAGGTGAGACACTTATTCATGTGATTTTTAAATTAGGTATGAGCACGAGTTCACAGAAGAGTGAAAATATGGCAGGTTCGCTATAAAATTCAAGACTTTTTAAGGAATTTAGAGGGAAGCAAACTATTTTTATTCACTTTCAAAGGACTTGAACTGATCAATTTTAATTCAAGCACTATGATGTTTTAAAAGGACCTGCATGACCCCTGTAAATTGTAATTTAGAAAGTGTAATCTTCCAATCAAATGATACTCACAGCAGTTTTCTTCGTCACCAGTAGGAGATCCTTCACAGTCATTTATCTCATCACAGACGTCTGACTTGAGGTAACACTTGTTACCACATGTATAATCGGCATCCTCATGGTCACAACTTGGGTCCTCTACACAGATATAATTATATTATAATAACTGATAATAATTTATTCTTATAAAGAGCACATATAATCCAGATTACTGGGTTTTACTCAAGGTGGGTATTCAAACATATATTTACATAATTTTAACTGTAGTTTAAGAGTTATCTTGTTGTATAGAGATTGTAACTGATAGCATCTAAGGCCAGTTAGCAATTGTGGATCCAGGATTTCGGAAAGAGGGGTCCACCACAGGAAGACTATTAAGTAAACCTTTAATAGGTTGTCGGGTCCAGGAAAGGAGGGGACCAGGCCCCAAAACTTTATTTGAAACCAATAAAAACAGGTTGCAGTAGCAGATAAGAGGAGGAAAGGGGGGGGGGGGGTGTCAGGCCTCCCTGGATAGCCCCCTGTAGATTTGCTACCAGTTGGTAATTCTGAAATTAGATTTGTAAAATGCTCATTGCTGAACAGCTTTAAGTTGAAAAATTATCTTAGGTGTCTCTCTGGGCTCATCATTTGAATTAAAAAGAAATCATTTGAATCATTGTTAACAACAAACACAGCATTCCTTGGCAATTATGTCTAGGTCAACACAGAACTTGATGAAATATCAAACAGATAATGAAAGTAAGCTAGAAATCTGAAAGTCAGTTTTTCTGTGACATGCAAATTACTGTCATAGTGGGTGGCTGAGGGATATATTTGATTTGAATAAATCTATATTAAAAGCCATACAAAAAATACAATAGGAACATTACAGTCACCATATCATTAAAGATTGTCACACATTATTTGTATGATTTCTTGTATAAAAGTTTACAACAGCAAACAAGGGATTTACGGGTAATGGTGCCCAGCTGAATTTAAAATTTTAGCGAATGTGAAATATTTCTGTTGTTATTGTGTTATATATTAGCATTTGAAAAGCTAAGAGGAAATGGCACTCATATTAGGTTATAATAAATTACTGAATATATGATTGCAAAACTAATACTCAGACATAACTGCCATGAAAAATTGAAATTTTTTAGACACTGTGTAGCATATGAAATATTTAAAGATGGGCAGACAGGATGTCAAAAAGGACTGATCCTTTTATCTACTTTCAGGAAAATAATGATTGTAAGTTTATATTAAACCTTATTTTTATTTCAGCATATCCATACCATATTCTTTTTTTAATTCATAAATTTTATATATTTGCAATAAAAAATGCTGAAAATATAAATTAATTAAAAATGTTAAGTTGCATCATTAATTATCCTTAGTCTGGCTCATACCATATTAAATTATGCATATGAATATATTTTTTTTATTTTTTAAATCACAAAATGCTTAAACTTAATTTAAAAGAAAATTTTTAAAAAATATTATCTGAACTTTAGTACTGAATTTAATACATGTTAAACAAGTGAGCAAACAGTTTTTGACTGTACTGAAGCAAGGAATTCCTAACAGCATGGACATCCACACTTTTACAGCAATTAACATAACAGTATGGACACATTATTAAATGTACATTCATTATAACCCATTGAAATACAAAACAAATTCCAAAATGTAGCTAAAATCAAGAAAAAAATGATTAAACATAAAAATTAAAACATTTATCTTGTTTATGCATCCTCTATAGGGAGAAGGGAGGGAACAGAGGAAAAGCCTAGCTGAGCAAAGGGAGCTAGCTGCCTGGAGTGAAGCAAGTTACATAAAAGCTAGTTAGGTGAGGACTCAAGTACTCATAGCATTCCACTGTGCTTGGCATGCTTGACATGTTGTTTGAAAACTTTAATAAAATCTACACTTTTTGATAAATTCCTTTAAAATTTCAGATTTTAATTGAGTAAACCATTTTGTGTATATGCTGTGAAAATTTACAGTGGGGTCGAGGTCAGGTGGAATGTTGAGAGTTAGAACACCATTGCATATACATACAGGATATGAAATTTAATTCAACAGTGCTTACAGGAAAAAAGTTTATTCATTATTATTAAATATATTAAAATAGGCTGAAAGATGGGAAAACAAAGCAAATCACCTTAATTCCCATTCTACTGAGACAGGAAAATAATGAACAAATGTTTGCATTAGATCCTCATTTTTTTTATTTCATCAATTGTTTTACACTTTATAAATTTTACTATACATTTTCAGTTTAACATAGATATCTGAAAATTTAAGTTGATTCACAATTTTAAACTGCATCAGCCTTTATAGCTAATTTGGTCATGTAACATCAGAGTATACACAGATGTATTTATTTCTTTTATAAAATATATTTTTGAAATGTTTGCAATACATTTGGTTGGTTGGGGGGGGGGGGGGGGGGGGTTGACGTGAATATAACTGTACACCTGTAACAGCAGGGGGTGCTCAACTAGTGATGTATCACTAATAGATTACCCAGAAAGGGGTGTTATTGACCAGAAGTGGGCAGCCTGGAGCTTGACAATGCAAATGAATACAACAGAGTAACTAGCAACATTTTTTATCTTTTATTTTCAAATTTCTGAATTTAACAGATTAAATCCTTATGTGTACTTGCTGTGAATATAAATCAAATGTACTTACAGAGAAAAAAGATGCCATAGTCAAAGCTGGGCAAAATTGAAGGTACTTTTTTAATTTAAGTTAAACTAAAACAAGGGACCCATGGGTCACGGTGCTCAGCTGAAGTTTGAAATATTTGTACATGCACATTATGCAAAATATTCTATTGTAATGTTTTTCATATATATAAGCATATGTGAAGCTAGAGGGAAAGTAGCCCTCTTGGTTATAGTATTGTTCTAAATACAGTGGAACCCCACAACTGCGACCACCTTTAGGACTGACCAAAGGGGTCCGTCGATTTACCCAAAACACCGGTGTTTTGGGTAAATAGGACGAAACACTACAAAACACCTATTAAGCCTCAATATTTAACAAATTTTACAACACACAACGTTAGAATATAACATTATTCACTTACAGACATCGTTTCAAAGTAAAATGTTGGATAATAAAGTAAATTTTGAGTGTTTAGTTTGACATCTTTTACGCCCGTCACAGGAGCCCGACATTTTCCATTACACCCGTTGATCGATAGGGCTGCCATCTCCTGGAGGATATGAAAACAACAGTGCTCCGGGTTGGTCAGGCGAAACATCGTGACTTCCGCCTTAAACATGCTGTCCACCTCGTTCCAGAACGGGCTACATGCTTATGATAATAGTGTTCATTATGTGATTGGAATATCATTATTAAATAATAATTAGGACATGGACCTACAAATCAAGAAAGGAGAATGTACTTGTTTTTAGCGAGTCTTATAGGCCCATGTGTTCCAACTTGGGGTCAAACCATGAGAACATGTTGCAGACACTTGTTGACATAGTCGGCCGCTTTGTCTGACAATTGGGCCAACCCACGTTAACATAACACGGGTCACCGAAGTCACCGGGCGTGTATGCCATGAAAATAAAAGCTTTTTCGCTCAGGATGATATTAAAGGGACAGGGTCAACTTTCACTCTCAACAGATGATTTGTTTCTCCGTGTTTTGACTTGTGCATAAAGCTGTACTCGTAGGTTACGCATTTATCGTTATAAACTATAACGTTTCGTCGTTATTAATTGCATTGACTTTCGTTTTTCGTAATTGAACATAGGGCCCTAATAGAATGTAGGAATATACACAAATATCAAACCCCTTAACGTTTCCACGCGTGACTAAAAATCTGGCACGGAAAGATCTTTCAGGTACCCCATAACAGCGAATGTGGAGCACTGTAAATACTGAAATAATTAAGATTCTGATGGGACGATTAATACTATTGAGGACTATGAATATTTTATTTTTCACCTGAACAGATGCTGTTTAATGGATATATATATATATATATATATATATATATATATATATATATATATATATATATATATGCATTCAGTCATGCATTATTTTTTTAGTTATAACTTGAGCAGAACTCTTGTCAGTAACTGATAGTCCGTGTAATGATGACTATCTATATACTCATAATTTGCTGGTCAAGCCTGTTGGTGGTTTGGATACTTATCAAGTGTCCGCATGGTCTATCCATCTGTGGTCATAATGTGAATCTGAGTAATTACTAGTGCATGTTCCTGATTAATTATTTGAACACTCGGTTGCAGGATCATAACTTTTCATGTATTATACATACATTTTATATGTCTACATTTTCAATAAATGCGAAAATTTATTTTACTCTGACTTGGTATACTTATAACATGTAAATGTGACTTTATCATGTGGACTCTATAGATTAGTTTATCTTAATTATTCTCATGCCGTAATTATATTATTCATTAAATATCTAAATGTTTAAGGTCCTTTACATCTAGTAGAGAGTTATATTTTTCAGAATCCGGTATTAAAACCCCCCCATTCCCTCCCTGTGAATGGTGGTTTTGTTAGTAAACTGTTGTGAGCTTTTCTGTATTAATGAGAATTTTCTCTGTTAAAGTTTATACGCCAGAGTAAGCCAACCGAAAATTTTCCCTTATTGGGCCTATTATCGCCCATCCCGCCTCGTTCCCGTGTATCTAGGTCACACTTCTGTTACCCATAACCACATTTTCGAAGGCGTAAGGAAGAGGACTGGGAGGGAGCGATGTTTGTAATACAGAAAAGCTCACAACAGTTTACTAACAAAACCATCATTCACAGGGAGGGAATGGGGGGGTTTTATTAAGTAAACATAATTGTGAGCTGTTTCTGTATTAATGAGAAAAAAACAGACATGCCTTGGGGAGGGAGCACCTACCTGTAACGCTGGAACGAGGAATCTCAGTGCTGGGATGGAGCAGCAGTCGACGGCGGTGGCGGAACCGACGGAGAGGAAGAAGATGGCTGGGAAAATTGGAGTACCTCACCAGACGCTATCACAGGGCCCATGGAGTAGAGGCCCGAAGCCTGGAGCTGAACATCTTTCAGATAGAAGCGTGTGAATGTAGAGGGAGATTTCCAGTATCCCTTCTTGACCAACTGATTGGGGGAAATCCCGGAGAAATGGGCCAAGGAAGTCGAAATTGCCCGAATGTCATGGGCCTTGATGTGAAATTGGTCCAACGTGGATTGAGAAGCAGAGTCATATGCGGCGAGGATAGTAGCTTTGAGCCACGAACTAATTGTGATAGGGCTAATCTCCTTATTGGAAGATGTGACTTTTGTAGAAATAAACAATTTCTTGCGCCCCCCCCCCCCGTAAAGGATGAGTAGCCTTTAGATAATAACGCAAAGCACGAACCGGGCAATTGGTAGCCCCATAACGGTACTGACCGTTAGGGAGGGCCGGAATGTGCCAAGCAGACGGAGGGTCATCGAAATTTTGATTTTTCCTATAAAAATCTGGCGGAAAATGGAGGGTGGCCGACGAACCGTCGGCCGCAATTTGCGTGAATTTCGAATCAGCCACGAGGGCATGAAGCTCAGAACGGCGACCAGCCGAGGCAAGAGCAAGGAGGAAAACCGTTTTCCGAGACAAATGAAGAAGATGGGCCGAACGCAACAGCTCATAAGGGGGTTCCCGGAGGTGACTTAAGACGACGTCCAGGCGCCAGGAAGGCGCAACATACCGGGGACGAGACGCACGGGCATGAACCCCCTTGAGAAAGTCCGACACCAACGGGTGATGAAGGACACGATCGTGACCCAGCGGACGGAGCACTGACAGCAGGGCGGCGCGATAGCCACGCAGAGAGGGATAGGATAAACGTTTATCCTGGAGTAAGAACACGAAAAAATCCAAAACACGCTGCAAGCGACGGATCTAAAGGGGAGATTCTGCGGGAAGACGCCCAATCTGTGAAAAGACGCCACCGGGAGTCGTAGATGCGGTCCGAAGAACGGCGACGGGGAGCCGAGGCAAGGAGAGCAGCAAGACTTGAAATTCCCTGATCCTTGAGGCGTCTGATGAGAGCACGCATGCACATAGAGGGCACGACCGAAACGGTCGACGCGCTCGAGGGAACGACGGGAGTGCGAAGCGGAGCGGTAGTATAAGCGGGGGGCGAGAGAGAAGCGAGCGCCACAGAGGAAACCAGGGAGCCGCAGGATGAAACGGAAGGATGAGAAGCAGGGTAGTCTTGTCCGCACGGGACAAGCGGAGAAGGACACGGCGGATGAGCGGAGGCGCCGGAAACGCAAAGAGAAACCAGGAGACCACCCGGACGGCGGCGTGTCGGGGAGACGGTCGCGAGGGTGACGTAGACGCGTCTCGGAAGGCACGAGAACGGGGGGGGGGGGGACGGAAAATCGAACAGATCGAATTCTGGCCGCCCCAGGCGAGCGAAAACACTCCGAATAACCGGGAGCGGAAGGAGCGGTGGGGAAGGAAGAGACGCCGGCTGACGGGAAAGGGCGTCCGCTAGGAAGTTCGACACGCCCGGAAGATGGGATGCACGAACGGATGCCAGGAGAGAGAGGCATAGATCGAACAAAAGGTAAGTCTCCTGCATGAGCGAGGGAGACTGAGTACCGCCCTGCTTGTTGATATAGGCCACCACCGTGGTATTGTCGGTCCGGATGAGAATGTGACGTCCAAACAAGCGGCGAGACCAGTGGGAGATCGCGCGACGGACGGCACACAGTTCGAGGATATTGATATGGAGCAGACGTTCCGACGGGGACCATATCCCGGAAGCGCGAAGATTGGCGAGACGGGCCCCCCAACCGAGGAGAGACGCATCGGTATAGATGGTGCAATCGACATCCCTGGAAAAAGGAACGCCGCGCAGGAGAAAGGAAAGGTCCAACCAGGGACGAAGGGACCGCCAGGTGTTCCGAAACGGGAGGACCGTAGGACGAACCGAGGTGAACCGGAGAAGGCCGTGACGGCGCAAGATAGACTGAATCGGACGGAGGTACAGTCGGCCGAACGGGATGAAGGACACGGCCCAGTTGAGAGCACCGTGGAGAGAGGCCGCTGTGCGCAAGTCGACACGGCTCTGTGTGTGAAATGAACGAATCAGGCGGCGGAGTTTGAGAGCAAAATCGCGCGGGAGCGACGCTGTGCCGGACGCAAAATCGAGCGTGACACCCAGAAATTGGAGGGACTGGGTGGGAGTGAGAAGAGACTTCTCCGCATTGACCAGGAAGCCGAGGTTCCGGAGTAAGACGAGAACCCGGGAGCGATGCGACTGTAGGAGGGAGCGATCGGCCGCATAGACCAGCCAATCGTCCAGATAAGGGAGCACAGAAATTCCCTGGGAACGGAGATAACTCGTGACCGTGTGAACCAACATGGTAAAAATCCAGGGGGCCACGTTGATCCCAAACGGAAGGGCCCGGAATTGATAAACGCGGTTCTGGTACGCGAAGCGAAGAAACGGTTGAGACGAGGGATGGATGGGAACGTGAAAATAGGCATCCGTAAGGTCTATCTTGAACGCCCAATCCATCCGCCGAACAATGCGGAGCACAGCATGGATATTGAACATCCGAAACGGGGGCGGACGGATGAACGAATTGAGGCGCTTCAGGTCTATGATCGGGCGCCAACGGCTGTGCGGTTTGGGAACGAGAAAAAGGTGAGAGTAAAACCCCACGGTGGAAGGGGAAACCTCGAAAATGGCCCGTTTGTCTAACATCAATTGAATGGCCTCCTCCAAAGCGAGGCGCTTTGCCAGATCGGGCGGAGGCGGAGTGAAGAACAGGTGCAATGTGACGGGAGGTGCGTGCAAAAACGTAAGACGGAACCCGAACTTGACGGTGCTGAGAATTAAAGGCTGTGAGGTGATACCCGCCCACGCGGGAAAATGGGCGCTGAGACGAGCGCCGACCAGAGCGAGAGAGTCATTTCTTGGTCGAACCTCGTTTAGAGGAGCGACCACGAAAGGGCTGAGAACGGCCGGAACGGCCTGAAGGACGAGAAGACGTAGCAGGCGCGCGCCGAGGCGGAGCGGAAGCAGTAACCGGAGGCCAAGGGCGGGGAACGCGGAAGGAGGGCCGAGGCGCAAGAGAGGCTGAGCGGAGGCGGGCCTGACGATCAGAGCGTTCTAAGGCGCGGTCAAAGAGAGGTCGTAAGTGGCCACCAAACAGCAGGGAACCGGTAAAAGGTTGACTATAAAGTTCGGTTAACTCCGCCTGAGTTAGCTCCGGCTTGAAGTGTTTTAACGACTGAATGCAAGCCGTGCGGCGTAATTAGATGCAATTTTCCACCAGGCGCCAAACGACCTGAGTTAACTCAGCGCATGTATGGGCAGAAGCCTGCCAGATGTCATTGAGAGTGAGCGAGTCCGGAGAAACGGCGAGCAAGCTAGTGACAGCCTGTAAGTCGTTAACCATGCCGGCCGCTTGCCGGCCGAGCCCCTCCAGATCCGACAAGTGACGATCCGAAAGGTGGACAGAGGACGGAAATAAAGACTTTCCGTCTGCAAACGGCTGTTCCAGGCCGGACTCGAGGCGCATGGGAGCTGACGGAATATCTGGGTTATCCGGAAAAGGGAGCAAGCGATCGAAACAGGTAGCCCGGTACCCACGTGAATTCCAGAGGGTACCGGGGGACCAAGGTTTCTCCAAACCCGGCGGAAGCGGGGCCCAGTAGCAGTGGAGCGAGACCCCGAGACCACCGCGTGGTGCTCACGTAAGAGAGCCCCTGTGTGTTCCGAAAACTCCATACACATGGCGGGCGCGGCCGTGGGCGACTGCAGGGCGGCAGGATTCAAAAATGAACCGGCCGCCAACGCCGAGGAAGTCCGAGGTTGTAACCTACGGAACTTCGGACCAGAAGGGTTAGCCTCCTGGTCGGAGGTAGCCACAAGGTCCAGAAGCGCAGATTTGCGCGTACGCCAAGCCTGGCGTTGCAGCGCGATCTCTGACCACTGGTCAGGTGCCAGGGT
Organism: Sipunculus nudus; assembly: GCA_026874595.1. NCBI lineage: Eukaryota > Metazoa > Annelida > Sipuncula > Golfingiida > Sipunculidae > Sipunculus > Sipunculus nudus. The sequence goes on along the minus strand of CM049315.1, from coordinate 24,834,771 downwards.
GGGATGGGCTGACGGAGAAGATGGGGACCCTGGAGAACCCCGGGAAGGGGGAGCCAGAGAGACCCGCTGAGCCGGAACAACCGGAGGCTGGAAACAGGAAGCCGGGGAACGAGCAGCAGCAGGACCCATCCTGGAAGGAGCCGGAACCGGATCCGTCGGCTGCACAGCAGACGGCGTCTGAAATAAAGAGCCGGCCGGCCGGGCAGTTACGGCGGGAGACGGAGGAACCGGCCGCCCGGAAACGGAGGCAGGAGGGATCGACGCACTTACCTGCACCCCAGAAAGGGCCGGGCGATCCAGCGGGACGGCTCCAGCCGGCCCCGGCGACAAAGATGGAACACGGCGAGGAGCCGGGGGCGACGAGAACGGCCGGGGAGAAAGGACAGCTGCGGGTCTAGACGAATCGTCTAGATCCGACATCAAGGATGAACAAAACTGTGACAATATATGTAATATGGAATATGCAGATGAGCTGTCAGAACGGGATGCTGTGTGAATGGGGGAATATTTCCGTTTCCGGGAATGAGACAACAACGATTTTACAGTCGAAACCACAGGAGAGGTGACAGGACCGGCGGGAACGGACGGTGAACGCAACACGGCCGTGGTGCGGTCTACCAGGGTAGGCTCCCCTCCCCCCCGGAGACAACCACGGGGCCAGACAAGGGAAGAACGGGGGGGGAATCCCCAATAACCGGGGAATGAACCCAATCCTGGAATAAGGCCCACTTGTCAGTGGACCATGTCTGGCAATGGAAACAAGGATCAGCCGGACCGCGGCAGGAGTCATTGTTGGTGCAGCAACTATAACAAGTGGGGTGGGAGTCCCAAACCGGGATTATAGTGCCACAAGAGACACAATAGGAGGGGTTCTCCATGGCGGGCAAGGGAAAATAAGAATAACTTACAATCAGTTGGCAAACTCAAAACGACAAACCCAACAGTGGACGAATCTCGCAGCGCGGGATCATACGTCCATCATGGCGTACGCCAGAAGAAAATGTGGTTATGGGTAACGGAAGTGTGACCTAGATACACGGGAACGAGGCGGGATGGGCGATAATAGGCCTAATAAGGGAAAATTTTCGGTTGGCTTACTCTGGCGTATAAACTTTAACAGAGAAAATTCTCATTAATACAGAAACAGCTCACAATTATGTTTACGTAATAAAACTCCATGTTTTGAACAGTTATTCTCGATCATCATATCGAAATACATTATTGAAATTTTCTCAAAGACTCTCATTATTCCAAATAACACCATAATTATAAGATAAAAAAGTGAATTAAAAATTAGCAATGATATAAATATGATCTTTCTCCTTAATTCTCTCTCCATACTTATATGTAATCAGTATATATATATATTTATATATATATATATATATATATATATATATATATATATATATATATTTATATGTATGTATATATATAAACATGATGCTTCATATATTCCATGCAGGGTTCCAGGTATTAAATTTGTTTAAAAATTTACAGGCCAGTCTGGCCTGTATAATACTGGGAAAAACAGACCCAGGCCATATATTAAAAAGATATATATTTGAAAGCCAGAAATACAATTTTCCACATGTAGGTAAGGCCTAACCTATTTGTTTAATGTTAAATTCCCGCTGCAAAGGGTCAGTGCTGCTGATTATTTCTATATGGGTTTAGTTTATAAAAAATTGTCATTCTTGTCCGTTTGTCAGTGCCTGTTATTGGATCCCCGCCTGATCATAATAAAACAATGCGTCACCGAAATCGTCTTTTTACATCTGACAGGTCATGCTCTATATCAGCACTTGGAACTTAAGAACATACTCATATAAAAATTACTCTAATGTACATTAAGACTGGTTCCTCAATCTATTTTGCAGCCTGTTTTCAGTTTATTCATTTTGGAAAATCCTCTTTCCTATGGTCAGCTGATGCACAAAATACTTGTAAAATAAAATGCCACCGTACTGCACTAAAAAAAATCCAAGACAAGCACGGTGTTTACAAATGCCGAACACATTTTCTGTAACTATTCTGTATGAGCGAGCAATAAATCTGTATACTGTCTACGTCTCCATATATACGCTATGGACCCTGCATGGACATACTCCTGTGTGATATATGTGCATGTCTTGGAGCACTTGTTGATATTAAGAAAGGTGCATGGATTCTGCTTATCAGCAGACTCCCTGCCGCGACCGATTGAAAGCACGCGCAACCAATTAGCGCCAGCAATAACGAGATTTACGAACAGATCTCGCGGCTCTCACAAACAAGGGCCAGATTGACCACGGCTGCAGGTGGTACAATTAGTACCGGCCATCATGGGAACATGGCTTGTAATGTGTGAAATGTCATGAAGTCCTGTACGTATAGGTTGCCCCCTCTGGCCCAAGATAACAAAGCTGATGTTTTACAAGTTTGAAATAATATATATTACAATAGCTAGGGCTTTCGATTTTAACTTTTGTAGCTACCTAAGTTAACTAGACAAGAACTTGTAGTCCAAGGAATAATAATAATAACCCCCTTAACAATGATTAACAGTATGGATAGAAGCATATAGGTCTTCCCTTTATAGCTGTATGGATAGAGGCATAGGTCTTCCCTTTAACAATAAATTGAATATTTAGTGGTCTTTATTTTCCAATTATGGCATATGAATTGATTCCTGAAACAGTTGCACATAATGATGGAGAGGGATTTAAAGTAAGCAGGCAATACAGAGTGTATTCTCCTGAGTTAAACATAGATGTGAATACTGTATATTCAGATACTATCGTGGGCCTAAAATTTCATGTTTTTTGCGCTTTAAAACATATCGTGGGGTATTTGAATTCGTGGAAAAAGACTGTGTATAATACGTGGTTTTATTAATCTTCACGTACATGTTTGTGAAAAAGAGTCCATTATCGGCATATACATCGGCAACTCAATTGATCTGCGAATCATACTGTGTGCTTCCCCGCAATCATTACGTAAGTGTTGTCCAAAGAAGGGTGGCCCGCTGCACGGTGCCTTCTTCCAAGTTTAATCAGCCATTACGAGCGCGTGCTGACTCACGTATCTGCCTAATTAGCTCCTCATTCCCTCATAATTTCTCAACGAGAAATAATTAATGGCAACAGTTAATGGATACCGGAAATGAGATGTAATTTAGTCAAAAGTTTGTCAAATATTTAAGGCAATATATGATTTTACATACATGAATTTTATACCACATACAAATTGAACATTTAGGTGTTCTTGAGCGATATCAGGAGAAATTCACATATACAATATAAGAAAAACAATGGAATCCCCCCAAAAATTATGCTTTATAAATCAGTACATATTAATTACCAGTTTCATTCATAATACATGTATAATAAAAACAAGTTCATGTGGCTTTATTGAAAATTCATCAAACATATTGGTTGTGGTCAATCTCGTGTTGCCGCGTCAATGAATACAGGTAACTTCTCAATGTATGTTATTCGATAACTGGGTGATTTTTTTATCGTTGGGATCATGAAATCGTGGATTACTATAGTATCTTTACCCACGAAAATATATTTAAATATACAGTAATAATAAATCCCTGCCAATTTTCACACTGGTTGGCTTTGTAACAATGTAGTAAATTATATTCAGGGGCCCTCATAGTCACGACAGATGGATTATGAAAATATACATAAATACATAAGCAGTCTTGACAAATTAATATACATAAAAATTGGAGAGCGCGTATAGTTATGTTGGAATTGCTCCCTTTAGTAATGAAAACAATAAATGCAAGTATATACAATTATCTCAAATCTTATAATATGTACTTGTATTGCCGTGGGCTTAGTTTAAAAAAAAATATGTGGCCCGACGCGATGTCAGTGATCATTTTCCATGTTCATGTATGAAGTAACACAACATGAATTTTAATTACGAACCTCTTAATAGCTCTTTATTTTTAACAGCTTTAAAATGCATATAGGCCTGTAAGAAAGACAGTATGATATACTATATTAACATTCATTGGTCTCTTTTGTTATTCAAAAGCGAATTATCAAAAAAAAAGAGTAGGACTAAAGAATTCATTTATTCATTCATCCGTCCACTCCTCCCTTCGTTTATTTATTCGCCTGACCCATTGAAACAACAGTTATAATAATAGTAAAATTAATTATGATATAAGCTGGGTTCGTCAAACGTAACATTCCAAATTTAACAATATTATTAGAACCATCTTGCCTATATCTTATCAATGATGTTTCGCCTCAGGCCTCACCAACCAGAAATACTAGCCTATATACTTTATTGCTAATCATGCTTGTTTTTGTTGTGGCAATTTAATATGGTAATTTTATCTATTTGATATTTAAAATACACAACTATGATGCAAGCTTGTTTGCTTATCATGTTACAGTGAAAGACAATTCACATAAATGAATCAATCGATTACTTAATTCATTCGTCCATCTGGCCAACAGCAACAACAACAATAATAATAACCATAATATAATAATAACATTCCAAATCACATAATCAACAATATAAATTTATCATATTTTAGCATGTAGCCTGTTTAGGAACGAGGTGGACAGCATGACCAACCCGGAGCACTGTTGTTTTCATATCCTATCGATCAACGGGGGTAATGGAAAATGTCGGGCTCCTGTGACGGGCGTAAACGATGTCAAACTAAACACTCAAAATTTACTTTATTATCCAACATTTTACTTTGAAACGACATCTGTAAGTGAATAATGTTATATTCTAACGTTGTGTGTTGTTAAATTTGTTAAATATTGAGGCTTAATAGGTGTTTCGTAGTGTTTCGTCCTATTTACCCAAAACACCAGTGTTTGGGGTAAATCGACGGACCGGACCAAAGTGGTCGAAATTTGGCGGTGGTTGTATTTGTGAAACTCTTAGTTATCTGGATCGTATATTTCGGACCAAGGAAAAGTGGTTGTAATTGTTGGGGTGGTCGCAATTGCAGGTTGGTCCCAAGGCAGGGTTCCACTGTATATGATTGTATAACTAATACTCTGACAAGATTGTCATGAAGAAGACCAGTAAAAGTTTTGAGATACTGTGATGCATATGAAAAATTTACAGATGGTCAGACAAGTTGACAGAATGGACTAATACTTTTCTTTCACTTTCAAGGGAATAATGCATTTAAGTTTATATTAAAGCCTAATTCAAATAGTTTTTATCAGATTCATTTTTTTTATTTACAAGTTTTACAAATTTGTAATAAAAAAAATCTGAAAAATATAAGTTAGAAAATTAGAATTCTAAGTTGCAATCATTATTTATCCAGAGTGTAGCTCCTATCTGGTCATATTATGCATACACATATATTTTATTATTTTTAAATCACAAATGTTTAAACTGAATTCAAAAGAAAATATACCCACAACCTGGCATTTTCAAGATTATTCCTTAAAACACTAGTAAAATGTTTTGTACATTGGAGTTTTCAGTACATGCTTAATTTTATTCACAAAAATAAAAGATTCAGTAAATCTGATAAAATAAAACATCATTTCAAATAAAGTATACACACTGTTGGTTGAATGAGGGGACAAACAATATCATTGTGCTAATTACTATCTCAGCTATAATTTATTACTGGATTTAATAGTCAATTTCACACCTGGTAAAGTATTTACTCGTCTGAAGTAAGGAATTACTTATCTGATGAACATCCACACTTACATCACTTTGTAGCCACAATTAAATGTGCACTTTAATCATTGTAACCCTGGTAGTACAATACAAAATCTAAAATGTAGCACAGCCTAGAATAAGAATGAATCAAATACAATAAATTATAAAACTCATCTAATTTATGCATGAGCTGGGGGAGGGAGGGGGGAGTGCAGGGGGAAGCCTGCTAGTAGTGGCCAAACTGAGCCAAGGCAAGCTGCCTGGAGAGGGTTACATAACACAAGTGAAGGCTGTACTACTGGGTGGACTTGATGTAAACAACACTTGACATGGTGTATAAAAACTTAAATAAAAGCTTCTCTTTTCAATCAATTCCTTTGGAATTTCAGATTTTAAAAGATTAAATCCTTATGTATATATTCTGTGAAAATTAAATCAACTGTGCTTACATGGAAAAAACATGCCTTAGCCAGAGATGGGCAAAATTTAAGATATTGAATTTTTATTTATGCTAATAACTTAAAAAAATTGCAAAATTCAGACCTAATTTTGGGTAAACAATTGAATCTTGATTAAATAAAGTTATATCCCTGAAAAAAAAGTCTCCAGCTTCAGCAATTCTCATGTTAAGTGAGTAAATATATTTCCTGATTATTAAAAAATTGCATTATATTTGGGACCATAACTTCAAAATAATAAGCAATACTGACCTAATTTTTGGTATGTTCAAAGAAAATGTTTGGAAGAATATGAATACTAAATTTGATTAAAAAAGATAGGTTGTTTTGATATTAGGCAGCCTTGAAGTGTACCAATGGCTTTTTTATTGAAAACAGAGGTTTTTCCTTAATATTTCGAAGGAGGGAAGCCCTAGTTACCCAATTTTCGGTATGGTAGGAGATTTTGGGAACTACTAACTGTATGCAAAATTTTGGATTAATAGGTCCAAAGGTTTCAAAACGTGCCCTGTTAACGGATGGCCGGCCGGACAGCAGGACGCATGGACAATGGACCACGACTATAGCTCAGATGACTTATAGTAAGCTGAGCTAAAAATTACATAATTCAGTTCTAAGTTCAGGTATAAAACTTGATTAAATATAGTTATGTCCCTGAAAAAAGTCTCTAGCTTCAACAGTTATCATGTTAAGTGAGTAAATATCTTTCCTGATTTTTTACGGACGATGGACCATAACTATAGCTCAGATGACTTTATAGTCAGCTAAGCTAAAAATAGGCCATGGTCAGAGTTGGGCGAAATTTAAGGCATTGATTTTACATTTATGCTAATAACCTGAAAAATTTATAAAATTCTTATCTAATTTCTGGTATATAAATAAATCTTGATTAAATAAAGTTTTTTCCTAAAGAAAAGCCTCTGGCTTTAACAGTTACAATGTTAAGTGAGAAAACATATTTCTTTATGTTATGACAAGGTACATTATTTTCAGGTCAAAAACTTAGGCAATTACGCAATATTGACTTAATTTATGGCATGTACATGGGAAATATAAAGGAGAATATCTATGCCAAATAGAAACAAAACAACATCAGTGGTTTTAATATAAGGCACTCTTGAAGTGTAACTAAAGGCTTTTACTGAAAATGGGGTGAGGAATGAGTCGTAGTGATCCAGTTTTGGGTTTGGTAGAAGAATTAATATCTAACTGTATGTAGAATTTCGGATTCGCAGGTCCAAAAGTCTCAAAGTGGAGGACTTTCAAAGACTGTCACTATAGCTCAGATGACTTACGGTCAGCTGAGCTAAAAAAAATGTGTATCAGCACATTTGCAATGTGTCTCATGTCTTATCTTTAGATTTAAATTTTTTTCCCCAATTGCAAACAGACTTTAAATTGAATAAATAAGAGTTGGAATAAATGTTGTTCCAGGCACAATGAAATTTATAAATTGGAACTGAAGTTTCTTAAAAGTGTTGAATTTCAATTGAAAACTATCAATTTGACTTCAGGTCTAACTGTGACACTTACTGTTTTCCTGACAGCTTTCCCAGTAGTTCACACATTTTAGTCCACATTCCTTGTACAAACATCTGGATCTAAGTATTGTACTCTTGTCTGAAATCATGAAATATTGAAACTGTGTTTTTATTTCCATAGAATAAAAGAGAAAAATAAATGCATGATGCTTACATAGTTGTAAGAAAACAAGAAATACTTAAGATTATTACACATAGAGCCTAAAGAAAGTCAAACTGAATAATTCTTGGGAGCATATATAGAAGATTGTATAAGCAAGATAAAGCTGTAATAGTAACTGGAAACAAAATGGTATTTCCTTTCTTATGGATTTATAAAGACACAAAATGGTTTTACATAAAACTAGAATACGGGTAGTCGACAAGCGACTACGTGTATCCGCCAAAATCAGAGAAGGATGGGTGAAGTGAGGCATGGATTGAGTGACAAGGGGAAAGACACATCACATATACATGATTGTAGGTGGCGCCACCTGTCATTTGAATGAGAAACTATCCAAGATGTATACACATGCAAAATTTCATGTTCAAAAGTCAAACCACTGAAGAGATATGAGTGATTTTATCCCACAGCAGACAAACAGATGGACGCTGTGCAAAAATGGCTGCAGTGTCCCCTACATAGGGGACACTCAAGGACCTGATGATTTGTCCATTTTAGCAGGGTATTGGCAGATACAGATACAGTGTTTGTTTTGTCCTGTTGCAGATTCTAATCAATATACCTGTACATTGTTGTGTTTTTGTTGATGTTTCTCTTCAGCTAATCACACCTCTTTTAAGTGTTTTCTCCCAGGCTTTACATGACATCTCTGATCAAAAACAGGCTGCTAGCCAAGAGAGTGATATATATAACATGAAGTTTACAAAACTGCTAGGTAAGTACAGATTTCAACTGAACTGGTATCATGCAGGCACAGGAAAGGACACAGAATTTCATGAAACTGAATGGCTTTATGTAACTAAAGAATGAAAGCTAATGATCCAATTTTCTAAAATTTCCTGAAATATCTTATCCCTAGGATACCATAATGTTCCTTGATTTAAAATAACTGTAAACATCATTTTTTTTCTAACTGCTTCAAATTAAAATTCAATTGAATATCAAGTATTAAAAAAGTCGTTATGCATGCAAATATTTTGCTACTCATTGCAGGAGTACTTGGGTAACATTTTTCCTATGAAAACAAGGCAGTGACATGAGTGGCTGTAAAGTCATCATTTCCTATGCCCAGACAAAATTTTGCGGCCAGGACCCCCACCCCCCCTCCCCTTTTCCAGACCTGGAGAACTTTTTTTAGGGTTTTCATTAGTCCTCCTGGGTTGGACCCCCCCCCCCCCCCCCTTTTCCTAAATCCTGAATCCGCCCTTGTAGATGGAAGTTTCAACCTATATTTGGCCATTCACCAAGAATCTTACAATAAATGAGAAGATTGTCAGAGTCAGGCTATCTAGTGATCAGACTAGGACAAGGGGCTGTGTAATAAACACTGCTCTGAAAGCAACCAGTAGAGAAAATATGTACTTTGACCAGAGTTTATAATTTTTCCCTTTTATCACTTTCACCAACTAAAACTGATGTTTATTACCATTTGAACCCTGGGTAATCATGTTACATCCAGTAACACCATGCAACATTACACTTTTATAATAAAAGTCACCTTTGTTTTCTGTGAACTGGTCGTAGTATTCAAACTGGATGTGTTCTCTGGTTATCAACACCATGTCAAGCCTGATGTATAGTTTTTTCCTGGTGGCTGTTTGTGGGAGGTTCAGATTCACTTGACCTTTCTTGATTGAGATTAACGCTGGGCTGACAGACTGCACATCACCACGTACCACGAAGAAATCTTCTGTACGTCCTGAAAAGATTATTGAAATGAAAAATAAAACCTGCTGAAATGTGTAAATATTATATTAAATGTGATTACATCATAAAAATATAAAAATATTTTGAAGAATGGTCAATTATGAATAAACATGCACTGACTGCATGCAATTATACAGCATTAACTTACTGATATAGTTAGATGCCACAGCTTTATAATGATAAACAACCATGGCTGACCTCTGAGTTATGCTAAGTTGAACTATGATATAAGGAATATGACCTGTAAATCTCAGCTGTCTGTGACCTTCTTTAAGTATTTGTTTCCCTATTTTCTTCAAATTTTCAGGATGACTGATTAAATCACTTATTGTTTCAAGGATAAACATATAAATGGTGAACTTATACTATGAAATGACTGTTATTTCTGTCTCAAAACACCCATTAAACTTTCAGCAAATAAAAAAAACATTAATTTCACAAAACTTCACACCACTGGTTTCATACATAGGATACAGCTATTTAAGGTCAATATGCACAGCAAATTTCAGGTCTATACATGCAGGAATTATTTTGGAAATTTCTTATTTTTTTCCCTCTAACTATATATCTATTTGGTCATGAATATTTCAAATGAATGTAAACATAAGATAATGCAAGGGGGGCTTGGGTAGTATATTGAACTATTTGTTCAATTTGTGTTGTGTCCTTATATTACACCAAGGCGTATTCATGTCTTCATGTTCCAAACATGTGAAGCCACTCACCATCAATAAATCTGGCTGAGGTGACATTAACAGTGACTGCTGCTGTGTGATTAATCACCCAGACACAGCTGAAGTACGTCGGTTTTTGTTTCCCTGAGATATGAACAATACCATGCACCTGCAGGTCTATCTCTCCACAGGCTCCTGAAAAACAGAGACAATGGAGTCATGAGATATGTCATATGATTAAGGTAGCACAATTAACTAAACCCTTTTATCTAAAATCAATCCAAAAATGTTTTTAATTCTTATTATACCCATAAAGTTTGCATCTTTTAAAACCTGGTACAGCATTCTTTCTTGTGGTATACATATGTTTGAATTTATCTTTCATTTTAGATAAAGGGGGTTTTGCAAATTTTGCCAATTACCTTTGGTGATGGTTAAACATGTATAATTTAGAGACCATTTACTTCCAGCAAAGAGTTCATAAAAGGTACCTAAACATTTCCATTAATATGTGGATGCTATTTGTTCATTTTAGCTGTATACAAGGTTCCCAGCAAAACCATAAAGAAACACAGACTTTCCAGTTTACCTCTTTCATACATTATTATGGTTCTTTGTGTGAGTAAACACAATCCACATGTGTCTGTTTTTTGTAACAAGACTGCTTGACCAGAGGTTGTGATCATGCACGGAGGCAACAAGAAAAAGAAATGAAAAAAGAAACACCTCTTGAAAGTTTGTAAATAATGATTTAAAGAATTGAGTTATGGTAACCAGATGCTGCTCTTTCCATTCAAAACAAATACTTTTTTTTTGTTTTGCACCACTGATCACACCTGATGCAAGTTTCTTTCCACTTGTGTACAAGAGTAAGCAAATGGTTTTGTAATTAATATAATATTGGCAGATATCATAATGTTTTAAGAAGAAATGACTATACACTTGTATATCTATCATACCTGGTGTGTGAATTGTTCCTTTAAACAAAATATACTGTGATAATTGAAATTACCTGATATTCTTTTGGCCACTACCCTAACCCTCCACACAATTTCATTAAAATTTTGGCATACCTTTTAAAGTAAAGGTACTAACAGACAAAAAAAAACAACATCAGTACTGTTACGAAGACAAATACTCAGGGGAAAATTCTGGGCTGATCCGGGATTTGAACCCATAACGGTGGCGCACAAGTCCGGTATACCAACCGCTTTGCTAAAAAAGCAAGCTTCACTAGCGAGACAGTTCGGTCCAATTTTATGCCACCCCATAACACAACCCCTCTAAAGAGCATTCTGCTATCAGAACAAGACTAATTATCCAAGGAGTCACACTTTGGTGAGCTTATTCCCTTGGCCACAAAGTTTACCGTCACATTGGATGAGCTCCCATTTTGTTACCAAGACAAAGCAAGCTTTACTAGCAAGACAGTTCAGTCAGCTTTTATGTCACCCCGTAAGAGTACCAACATACTCCCTCAACTTAGAATGTAGTGACATATTTAACTTGGAATACAGAAATACGTTTAACTTAGAATGATGAAAAAATTTTAAAAAGACAATGGCATATGTAACTCTATTTTATGGCATATGTGTTAAAAGCAATGACTAAGATCACTAATGGAATATTCAGTTCATGACACTACATTTAATTTATGTTTTTACTGACAAAAATGACTTATTCTGTGGTCAATGAGATAATAAGTCTCAAAACATTTATAAACCTCATGTCCATCATATATATATCAAGAGAACTTACCAATAGATGGCAGTGTTGAGCTGAGGGCCTCCCTAGGTTCTACAAAATGATAATAAAAAAGAAATGTCACACCAAGAGTAAACAGAATGTATACATTTTAAACTAGATGTAATTTGACCATGGTCCTAAGAGGGCCCTGCAGTGAGAAATAGTGTATTTAGATGTTACTTGAAAATAAGCGATTGGTGTGGCTGTGGTGGCCTGATGGGAATTCCGACAGGTCTGTAATTCAATAGGTCTGGAGCCCTTGTATGTACCAATCATCCCTTGGAATTTGGGAAAGCTGAAGTTTGTTGTTGCTTAGTTATCACACACAAAAAAATCAGCAAATGGGCTGTGGCAGCCATATTGGAATTCTGACAGGTTGGTTATTCAAAAACTCTGGAGCCCTAATATGTACCAATCATTCCTGTGAATTCAGAAAAGCTAAAGTATGTGTTGTTTAGTTATTAAGCACGAAAGAAAGTGTCACTGATGAAAGGACGGATCTATGGAAGGACAGCCTGTCAGGGTAATCACTTTTTTCTAATAATTATAATTATTATAATTTTAATTTGAATATTAATGGGATATTTATTCCTTTTCATCTTCAATAGCACTCTGCACACAAAGTTAATATGATGCTTAGAGAAGAACCTTTAAAGTTCTGATTCAAGAAGTCCATAATCAAGGTGACACTGATTTCTGAAGGACATCCATATTACTTGTGTATGAGAAGTGCCAGAGTGGCCTCTCCTTGGCAAGACTAGTTTAAAGGCACAACACTTACATCTATTGGCAGTGACTGACACTAAGTGTTTGGGAATTTTATTTAATAAAGTATACGTACCATATTTGATGTTATGAGTGCCCCAACTGTAACAAGTGTCCCCATGGATTTTTGAGGACACCTCTTGAGAAAGCAGAACCAATGAGACATTCTCACCTAAAGAGCTAAGGCAGTGACCGTTGTTTTTCACCTTGCATGATGATTTTAATGGCGTGAAATTATGTCAGTGTATACCAAGCCCATACAAATTGGCAAGCAAAAAGAAATTTTCCCTAAATTAGCATCTTAAAAGTTTACCAAGAATCCTCAAGAAAAGGTCACATAACTTAACCTTAACCTAGAACAGCACCACAATTATATACGATGGAATTGTACATTCCGTATTTACTATTAAAATTGTAGCTTTCCATCCTTAATATATCTCATGACCAGTACCGTGGAAGGAAATTTCAGTGTTTTGGCAAGTTGCAGTAATACTGAGGAAAATTGTGCCCTATAGGTCACGCCAATTAACTAACTTTAATTAAGGGTTATGCAAAAATATTACAGTTTTAACGACTTCAATTGAATATAAATATGTTATAAAAAGTAACCAAGCTTGAAACCTATCAGCACCTTCTTGGCCACAAAAATGTGTGGCTGTTTTAACTCATGAAAATTGTGTTAATCAGCTTTTAGGTACAAAACAAGGGACCCATGGGTCACGGCACTCAGCTGTTATATATGATAACTAGAATATCAGCGCAGCAGAAGCTGACAAAAGCCCTCAGCAAAAAGAACAGTGTTTAGAGGTGGTAACAGTGACAAGTACTAAATATCTGTTCTCACATGGATGTATATCTGTACATGTCTCAGTTATAAATTTACCATGACTCATAACAATCCATCAAATGCTAACTGAAAATAAGCTTCTAAGTTTTATTCTATTATGAGCTCTGTGACCTTGAAATGCAGGTCAAGGTCACCCATCCTCGAACTTGACCGAGATTTTTGTCGATATGCATCTTCACCAAAGAAATAAAATTCCTATTGTGAATCCTTTTAGAGATATCCTGCTCACAAGGCCAAAATTTAAAAATCCAAGAAAAATTCATTAAAAATCAGAAATTGCAGGTGGCGCCCCCAAACTTGTGCAGCAGTTACAGACCATCAGTCCCTATGATCATAGTAAGTATTGTGAAAATCCACCCAATGGTTCCTGAGAAATAAGCTTCTAAATGTTTTTATATAATCAGCTCTAAAACGTAGAAAAATAGGTCAAGGTCACCCATCTTCGAACTTGATTGAGATTTTGTCAATATACATCTTTACCGAAAAAAAAAATTCCTACGGTGAATCCTTTTAGAGATATCCCACTCACAAGCCCAAAGTTGAAAAATCCAAGAAAAATTCATTAAAAATCAGAAATTGTAGGTGGCGCCACCAAACTTGTGTAGCAGGTACAAATTATCAGTCCCAATAACCATAGTCAGTTTTGTGAAAATCCACCAAATGGTTCCTGAGTAATAAGCATCTAGGTGTTTTTCTATAATCAGCTCTAAAATGTAGAAAAATAGGTCAAGGTCACCCATCTTCGAACTTGACTGAGATTTTGTCGATATCCATCTTTACCGAAAAAAATAAAATTCTGACGGTGAATCCTTTTCAAGATATCCCACCCACAAGGTAAAAGTTTACAGACGCCGGACGGACGGACGGACGGACGGACAGCTTGGGTGACGACAATAGCCCATCAGCCTAAGGGCTGAGGGCTAAAAAATATGATTTGGGAAAGAGGCACATGCTTGTTTTGTGTGGTAATAAATATAAGCTTTATTATGAGTTGTTGGTGTTTAGCTTATGTATGATTTTGATAGTATCTTTGGAGACAGGGAAGAGGATTGATTTCATTTATTTTATTAACAAATGGAGTGCTATTGTCACACAGATTTTGACTTGGCCATATAACTTATAAGCAGCACATATTATAAAAGAGTTTAACTATTTATTAAAATTTAATAACAAATATTGTGCCAATATAATTTTTATTTTAAAAAATATAATAAGAAAATCATATGAATTTTTAAAATAAAATGTAACTGAAATGATTATTGAAATAATATTATAGAATATATTCATGAATACATTCATGAATACATTTTGAAAGTATGGTATACTGGTATACTTTCATTTTTACCTGAATTCCCATTCTTATGCAATAAAATTTTTTAATGCAGTACATATTCATATTCGTATTCAAATACATTTGCAAAGCATTCGCACCATGTCTAGTATTTATTCAGTTTTAGCCAAACAAAGATGTTG
Source organism: Sipunculus nudus (assembly GCA_026874595.1). Classification (NCBI taxonomy): domain Eukaryota; kingdom Metazoa; phylum Annelida; class Sipuncula; order Golfingiida; family Sipunculidae; genus Sipunculus; species Sipunculus nudus. Next base: position 24,819,745 of record CM049315.1, on the reverse strand, counting down.
AGAATCCAGAATATACAAAATTCACAAATTTAAATAATGATCATAAGTACCTGGTTTTATGGCTTTTATTTATATTAAAAAAAATAAATGTAATATATTCACTTTGGACTACTTTCACATCAATCTACACACTAGACACAGTAGGAATCTAGATTAATATTATCAACTGCATCTTTGTCTATCATTAATTTCCTTCATATGATCCCTAATGATTGGTAATGAATAATATGATTTAATTTTTTATCATTAAAATTTCACTGAAAAATACCATAGGTGACTGCATGGTGTTATTTGGAATAACATTGACACTGACATTCTATCCATCCATACAAGATTCTTACATCATCAGTAACTGCAAGTTAATTTTCTGTTACTCATCAACTAACAAATTCCTTTTCTATTAATGTTTCTTTAAATTGTTATAAGAAACCAATACAAATTATTAATTTATTGTTTATTGTTATGTTGTTTTTCAAAACAACTACCAGATGAGTTGGGTTGGACACCTTGATCAACTGTGGCTGGGCATTAGCTGCCTGCTTGCCCCAGTGTATGCTTCGCTCAAGCATGCATAATCTGATGAAAGGTCAACATACAGGTGACTGAAGAGGGGCTGGATTAAGCCTGGGTCTGACATGGGTTCATATAAACATTAATAAAAGCTACAATATTTGGCCAATTTCTTTCAGCTTTCTAAACTACAAAGATGAAATCCTTATGTGTGCATGATATGAAAATTATATCAACAGTGCTCTCAGGAAACAAACGTGCCATGGTCAAAGTTGGGCAAAATTTAAGGTACTAATTTTATATTTATACTAATAACTTATAAAATTTGAAAAATTCAGAACTAATTTTTGGTATTCAATTGAATCTTGATTAAATAATGTTACATCCCTGACAAAAATCTCTAGCTTCAGCAATCCTCTTGTTAAGGGAGTAAATATATTTCTTGATTTTTTAAAAAGTACATTTTGTTTGGGCCCATAACTTAAAACAATTATGCAATACTGACATCATTTCTGGCATGTGCATAGCGAATGTATAGAAAAATATGTATATTATATATGATCAAAGTCAGATCAGTGGTTTTTAGCTCAGCTGACTGAAAGTCATCTGAGCTATAGCGATCACTCTTTGTCCGTCGTCTGTCTGTCCGTCCGTTAACCAGGCACAAATCGTAACCGCTGAACCTAGAACCTTGTAACTTGGGATTCTGAGAGGTCCATAAAAAATCTCCTTGGAAACCAGAAATTAGGTCTCTGTTATCACTATCCTTTGAGCTATGGGGCCCCAAAGTACCCCCCAGAAAAGTCAAAAATTTCATACAAAAACTTCAATATCTCATTAACTACTTGACTGATGGTCATGATTTTTGGCATACATATTGATCATGAGATATTCCATCACTTCCTGCAGACTGGTGGCGCCACCTGTATTTTTCGATTTTTTACAAATTTTTTTCTCTATTTTTGAGACCTTTAAAAATGTGAACATCTGTTAACAAGGCACAAATCGTAATGCCTAGACCTAGAATCTTAATTCTTGATACACTGAGAGGTCCATGAAAAATCTCCTTGGAAACCAGAAATTAGGTCTCTGTTACCCATATCCTTCGAGCTATGGGGCCCCAAAGTACCCCCCAGAATAGTAAAAAATTTCATACAAAAACTTCAATATCTCAATAACTACAACACTGATGGTCATGATTTTTGGCATACATATTGATCATGAGATGTTCCATAAGTTCCCGCAGACTGGTGGCGCCACCTGTATTTTTCGATTTTTTTACAATTTTTTCCTCTATTTTTGAGACGTTTAAAGATGCTGTCATCTGTTAACGTAGCACAAATCGTAACCGCTGGAACTAGAATCTTCATTCTCGACACACTGAGAAACCTATTAAAAGTCTCTGTGGAAACCATAAATTAGATCTCTGTTACCCATATCCTTCGAGCTATGGGGCCCCAAAGTACCCCCCAGAAAAGTAAAAAATTTCATACAAAAACTTCAATATCTCATTAACTACTTGACTGATGGTCATGATTTTTGGCATACGTATTGATCATGAGATGTTCCATCACTTCCTGCAGACTGGATGCACCTGAATTTTTCGATTTTTTACGAATTTAAAAATGTGAACAGCTGTTAACAGGGCACAAATCATAAAGACTGGACCTAGAATCTTCATTCTTGACACACTGAGAGGTCCATAAAAAGTCTGCATGGAAACCTGAAATAAGGTCTCTGTTACCCATATCTTTTGAGCTATGAGGGGCTCCCAATAACCCCCCAGAATAATGGAAAATTTGATAAAAACAAACTGCAACATCTCAATAACTACAACACTGATGGTCATGATTTTTGGCATACATATTGATCAAGAGGTGTTTCATCAGTACCTGCAGACTGGTGGTGCCACCTGTATTTTTTCAAATTTTCACAATTTTTTTTCTCTATTTTCGAGACCTTTCAGGATGTAGTTATCTGTCAACAGGGTACAAATCGTAAGGACTGGACCTAGAATCTTCATTGTTGACACACAGGGAAACCCATGATAAATCTCCATGGACACCTGAAATTAGGTCTCTGTTACCCATATCCTTTGAGCTATGGCACTCCAAAGTACAGCTCAGAATAATGGAAAATTTGATACAAAAGCTGAAGTATCTGAACAACTAATGCAGAGATCACCACAATTGTTTTCATGGATATTGATCATGGAGTGTTTCATCAGTTTCTGCAGACTGGTGGCACCACCTGTATTTGTTCGGGTTTTTTTACAAATTTTTTCTCTATTTTTGAGACCTTTAAAGTTATGAACATCTGGTAACAGGGCACAAATCATTAAAACTGGACCTAGAATCTTCATTCTTGACACACAGGGAGACCCATGAAAAGTCTCCATGGAAACCTGAAATTAGGTCTCTGTTACCCATATTCTTTAAGCTGTATGGCTCAAAATTACCCCCCAGAATAATGGAAAATTTGATACAAAAACTGCAGTATCTCAATAACTACAATACTGATGGTCATGATTTTCGGCATACATATTGATCATGACCTGTTCCATCAGTTTCTGCAGACTGGGTGCGCCACCTCTATTTTTTTCAAATTTTTACGATTTTTTTTCTCTTTTTTTGATACCTTTAAAGATGTGGTTAAAAATCGCAACAACTGGACCTAGAATCTTCATTCTAGTCATGCAAGAAGGCCCATGAAAAGTGCCTGTGGAAACTTAAAATTAGGTCTCTGTTACCCATATCCTTCAAGCTATAGGACTCCGAAGTATCCCTCAGAATAATGGACAATTTGATACAAAAGCTGAAGTATCTGAACAACTAATGGGGAGATCACCATGATTCTTTGCATGGATATTGATGTTTATAAGTGTTTTTATTAGTTTCTGCAGACTGGTGGAGCCACCTGTATTTTTGTACCCGCCAGAACGAAGTTTTGTGGATACTATGTTTTTGACCGGGTTCCTCCGCCGTTACCGCGTTCGTTTCCAGAAAGCTCCTCTGGGACTTGATTTTATCAGCTTTCCAAGCTCATATCTCGGGAACCGTTTGACTGATCAGGAAATAAAATTTATACTAATGTAGCCCTTGGATAGCTCTATAACATACACAAAAATGGTGGCGCCACCTGTAACCATGTTTGCACAGTGTCCATCTGTTCATCTGCCTTTGGTTAAAATCACTCATATCTCTGCAGTGAATTGACTAATTCACCTGAAATTCGACATGCGTATACATCCTGGATAGCTTTCTTGATTTTATGACAGGTGGCGCCACCTACATTCTCATTCACGCTGATGACATCCAAGCTCATATTTCGGGAACCATTTGACTGATCGGGCCAAAATTTTGCATGTATATAGATCTAACATAGCTCTTTATCATACGCTAAACTGGTGGCGCCACCTGCAACCATTTTTGCACAGCGTCTGTCTGTTTGTCTGCCGTGCAATAATGTCACTGATATCTCGGCAGTGGTTTGACATATCTGCCTAAAATTTTGCAGTTTTATACATCCTGGATAGCTTTCTTGATTTTATGACAGGTGGCACCACCTACATTCACATTCACGCTGATGACATCCAAGCTCATATCTCGGGAACCATTTAACTGATCTGGCCAAAATTTTGCATGTGTATAGATCTAACATAGCTCTTTATCATACACAAAACTGGTGGCACCACCTGCAACCATTTTTGCACAGGGTCTGTCTGTTTGTCTGCCGTGCAATAAAGTCACTCACATCTTGGCAGTGGTTTGACATATCTGCCTAAAATTTTGCAGTTTTATACATCCTGGATAGCTTTCTTGATTTTATGACAGGTGGCGCCACCTTTATTCTAGTTTATGCTGCAGACATCCAAGCTCATATCTCTGGAACCGTTTGAACGATTGAGCCAAAATTTTGCATGTGTATAGATCTCACATAGGTCTTTATCATACACAAAACTGGAGGGGCCACCTGCAACCATTTTTGCACATTTTGCACAGCGTCTGTCTGTTGGTCTGCCGTGGCCTAAAATCACTCATTTCTCTGTAGTGGTTTGACATAACTGCCTAAAATTTTGCAGGTTTATACATCCTGGATAGCTTTCTTGATTTTATGACAGGTGGCGCCACCTACATTCTAGTTAAGGCTGCACACATCCAAGCTAATATCTCAGGAACCATTTGACCAATTGGGCCAAAATTGTGCTTGTGTTTAGATCTCACATAGGTCTTTATCATACACAAAACTGCAACCATTTTTGCACAGCGTCTGTCTGTTTGTCTGCCGTGGGCTAAAATCACTCATATCCATGTAGTGGTTTGACTTTTCTGCCTAAAATTTTGCATATGTATACAACTTGGACAGCTTTCTGGATTTGTGGTAGCTTGCACAACCTACATACACATTTAGGCTGCAGACATCCATGCTAATATGCAACATACCTCACTCTGTTTCCCCTTGCCACTCAATCCATGCCTCACTTCACTCTGATTTTGGCAGATACACGTAGTCACTTGTCGGCTACCCGTTTTCTAGTTTTTAAAGTTTACACATTTTTTCTCTATTTTTCAGATATATAAATACAGACTAAATCTTGGCCTGTTGGTTAATCTGTTTGATGCTTCAGTTGAATGGGTATCTACCATTCTGATGATAAAATTTCCTTTTGTGAATCTCTTCCCAGTCAGCTGAGCGTCATGACCCATGGGTCACTTGTTATATTAGGCAGTCTTACAGTGTAACAATTGGTTTTTAATGGAAAAATGAAGTTTTTCATTAATATTTTGAAGGAATTAAGTCCTAGTGACCAAATTCTTGGCATGGTAGGGGATTTTGGAGACATCTAACAGTATGCTAAATTTAAGGAACTTAAGAGCTGAAGCTGGGGAGCTGAGCTCTAGCAAACTGTGTAACACTAGCTTGATGTAAACTTGATGTGACATGGTGCTTGAAAACTTAATAAAATCTACAGTTTTTGATCAACTGGTTTCAAATTTTTTGTGTTAACAGACAAAATGCAAACAAAAACATGCTGTGAAAATTAAATCCACAGTACTAACAGGAAAAAAACGTGCCATGGTCAAACTTGGTCATAATTTAAGGTACCAATTTTATATTTTTGCCAATATTTTAAAAAAATTTAACAGATTTTGATCTAAATTTTGGTATACAATTAAATTTTGATCAATTAAAGTTGTAATACTGAAAAAAAGTCCCTACCGTTAACACTTTTGGTCTTAAGTGACCAAATATCTTTCCTGATTTTTTTACAAAGTCCATTATGTTTGGGCCCATAACTTTTTTAAATTAAATAATACTGACTTAATTTCTGGCATGTACATAGTAACTATATAGAGGAATATTTATGGTAAATATGAAGAAAACCAGATGAGTGGTTTTTGATATTAGGTAGTCCTGAAGTGTGAAAATAGATTTCTAATAAAAAATTGAGGTTTTTCCTTAATATCTCGAAGGAACAAAGTCCTATTGACCCAATTTTCGGCATGGTAGAAGATTTTTGGGACATCTAACTGTGTGGCAAATTTCAGATTCGTAGGTCCAATAATGTCGAAACGTGCCAGTCTTACGGAAGGACATCCCGACAGACGGAAGGAGGGACGGACAGACAGACGGACGGACGACGGACAATGGACCACGACTATAGCTCAGATGACTTATGGTCAGCTGAGCTAAAAATGTTTGTTAAAAATCAAATTTTAAGAGCGCCCAGGTCACTCATAACATCCAATACGGTATTTGTTTTATACAAAACAAAGAAACTAACTTATCTTATCCATAAAGCTGAGGCAAGGGTCTGGTCTGTTACCTGTTTTTTTAACAAACTCATAATCTTGGCTCACTTGGCAAAAAAACAGCAGAGCACCATTTCATGGGTCCGTATATAACTAGTTATAACTAGAAATGGAGCAGCCTTTAATGTCGGGTACTCCCAAAAAAGTGTTTGCATGCATTTATTCGACCCATATTCCCATGTACAATCAGCATTTGTGACTGGATATTTGTGAATATTTTTGGAAATCCTTTTTGATCCAGATCATGAGCCAGACCAACACCAAAATCTAATTGATTTTTCATGGCCAATTCCAGAGGTGCCCTGAAAATTTCATGGGATTCTGTTCTTGACTGCATGAGTTATATTGTGACCAAACACACACAAACATGAATGGGAATGAAGGCATACTCTCCTGGCAGTGGCAATAACTAATACAATGCCTTATCCATGGCTCTCATGGTGACCTTCAGTCTGTAGGGGAAGGAAACCAGGGGGCCTTAAGATAACCACTGAACTTGGACAGGTTATGACAACAGTGAAGAAAGTCCAGCATTTTACCACTGCATTTTACTGTATGAAAATCACTTGCTACACCCTAACTCACCATGTGTAAATATGTACTTGATGTTGTAGCCTACATAGCGAACATCAGTGTTGAACTTGCCCTCCTTGTAGACAAGTCTCAACTCTGTTCCAAATGACTGGTACACTGGCCGGGCTCTGCCTGTCCATATTGAAACAGAGGTGTTTGTGCCGTTTCTATCAAATACCTGGAAATACGATGACAGAGAATATAAAATTATAAACAAGGCCTACAGGCCTAATGCGAACCTGTGCAAAGTTTGGGAGTGTGAATGGAGGTTTATTTTTAAAATTTAATATTGATCTCTTAAGTCCTGCATATCTACCTTGGTCATTATGATTTTAGCAAAACGGACGTTTCGGACCTGCAAGTTTCAGACTAGGATATTTTAAAACTAGAATATGGATAGTCGACACACAACTATGTGTATCCGCAGAAATCAGAGTGGGACGGGTGAAGTGAGGCATGGATTAAGTGGCAAGGGAGTGAACTGTGTTGCATATTAGCATGGATATCTGCAGCGTAAACGTGAATGTAGGTGGTGCCACCTGATATAAATTAAAAAAAAAATTGTCCAGGATGTATAAACCTGCACAATTTCTGGTGGATAAGTCAAACCACTTCTGAGATATATGTGATTTTATCCCAAGGCAGATGAACAGATGGACTCTGTGCATAAGTGGTTACAGGTGGCGCCACCAGTTTTGCCTATGATGAAGAGCTATGTGGGATCTATACACATGCAAAATTTTGGCCCAATCAGTCAAACGGTACCCGAGATATGAGCTTGGATGTCTGCAGAGTAAACCTGAAAGTAGGTGGCACCACCTGTCATAAAATCAAGAGAGCTGTCCAGGATGTATAAACCTGCAAAATTTCAGGTGGAAAAGTCAAACCTCTGCTGAGATATGAGTGATTTTATCCCAAGGCAGATGAACAGATGGACGCTGTGCATAAATGGTTGCAGGTGGCGCCATCATTGTTAGTGTATGTTATAAAGCTATCAAAGGGCTACATTTGTGCAAAATTTTTAGCCTGATCGGTCAAACGGTTTCCGAGATATGTGGGTTTATGTGTGGAAACAGACGCATAAATGGACGCTGGGCAGCAAGGAAAGAGGTCAACCAAAAATGAGGGCGAAGCAGTTCACATGTGACCTGATGATAAACCTGATTCGCTTAAAATGCAAACAAAAATTTTTTCAAACAGTTGAAAGATATAGTTCCAATAATCTTGGAATTCTGCATCTAGACATTGTGTCTAGACATCTAGATGTTGTCATTTCTGTTTTCAAACACAGAGAGCCTTTTTCGATTGGCTACAATGCTTTTTTAAAGCTGTATTTACCCAATCTATTCTTGTAAACTGGCAGAACCCTACCACAGAATGATTCTTGTGAAGTTTAAACCAATCAGCTTAACAGTTTTATCATAAATCAGTGTATAAGCTAAAAGAGTTAAAATTACATTTTCCCTTGTAAAAAACACATCATTGTAGGTGGCGCCACCAATACCTCAATTTCAGATGTGACATATGTGACAAACATTGGTATAAAATTTTGTGATTATAGCTCTAGCCGTTTCTGAGATTATTTTAATTTTAGTGTGCTGTTTTGGACAGATGATTAAGTTCAACCTCCTGTAACTTGGCCAAATTCTCCGAACTGGAACCATTCGAACAAACTTGACAGAGACTGTTCCAGAGATCATTTCTGTGAAATATTGGACAATGTGGCTGGACATTTTCAGAGAAGAAGATTTTTAAAGCTTTTTTAGCTTTTTCCTTATAAAATCTAAGAATATATGCAGTTAGAAAAAAAAAATAAAGAAAATCTGATAGAGTTTTTCAGATGACTATTTGCAAAAAATTTGGTGATGCCAACTTCTGCCATTTTTGAGAAAGGTATGGTAAACATACAGACGAAGCAAGACGTACGCCGGCCCCGCCGCACCAACATATAAGCTTACAAGTTCTCTAAAAAGGTCCGATCAAAACTGAAGAGGTACCATGCTGATATTTACAAATGTCTGAGGTAAAAATATAAGGAAACACCAAGGATGATATTGGGATGAATCATGGAGGGTCTAAGCAACAGGCACAGCTCTGTCACAGATGTTCTCGAGTACATGATGTACAAATAAAGAAAGCAGCGGCATAGTAACTTTGATGTAGTCTGAGAGATAAGACAATGCAAGTGTTGTCAAACATGCAACACACTATATCTGTTGATTTCTTGTGGTTTTACCTCAGGTATATAATGGATTGATAGTCCCAATTTTTTTTTTTCAGATATGTGTGTAATCTTTCTAGAGATAAAAATAAACAGTAGAGGTAAAATGGTTTTATATATCCAGACATACTTATACAGTCACTGCATTTTCTGGACATTCTCACAGTTTTCACAAATAACAACTATGGTTTCAGCCCCATAACTTCTCTACTTTCGGTTCCAACAACGTACATATCCCAATCTAGGCATTCACTGCCAACTGGGCCATAATTACATGCATTTCAATACATGACACATGGATTTCTCATAATTTTGATTCAGGCCCTTACATTACTTGGACCACTCCCTAGCTTCATGAGACTTGGAAAAGAGGCCCATCTAAGTCTACAGGTCTAGCACTAGAACTGATCCTGGACTGCTGTCTTTGAGCAGCAAAGGCTTATTGGTCAAGAAAACTTCCTCATTCTTTTTTTTAAATATTTTTCTGTTAGAAGTACCACCTCCAATTTTTAATGCTAGCTTACTATATGTTCATCTGCAGAATTCCATTCTGGTTTCAGACTACATGACAGGGCAGTATCATTAGCTTCCTCTCATTTTATATCCTGGTGTAAACCAAGTCCGGTGACTAGTGCACCTGCATGCCCTGGGTGTGTCATACCACTGAGTAACCATTGAAAGTTGCACTAATTTGTGAGTGAAATATGGCCATTGGGCATATCCTTCCCTTTAAGCCGTGAAAAATCTCACTGCCATGGCTGAGATTAAAACTCACAATCTCTCGGCTTTTAATTCTTTGCTCTCCCCCTGAGCCACAGAAGCTGGTTTGTTCCTCATTCTTTACCAAAGCTCATCAATAATGACACCCATGTTTTCATGAGAAGGCTGTTGCTGCTGACGAGTGATGTGAATAATTCTTTTTATGCATCGCCTCACCGTCTCAATGGACCTACAACTGTGGTGTTCTCTTGAACATTTTGACTGGGTCCAAATACATGAAACTGAAAGGCTAAATAAGACCACCCGATTCCTGTGTGAAAACACACAAAGAATGACAAAGAGACTAAATATTGTGTTGCTTGCTGTTCCTACCAGTACTTTGTGTTTCCTGTAATAAACATTTCTCTAGGAATCCTGCTATCATGAATGCTTTCTTGCAAACATGACAGCTGTATAATATAATGAACAAGTTATACTCATTTGTTCCAGTTCCACTGACACACATTTACCATGTGTGCATATATTCCAGTACTGATTTAACATTAAGAAGATCTATAAATAGGTATTTTTTTAAGCAGAAATATTAATTACTTGCCGACTGGATATATAGGATTATCAGCCAAACACACAAACAAAGAAACAAGAGGCAGAACTTATTTATATTGGCCAGGGCATCAATTGGCTGCATCTGTGTACTAAAAATATTTTTCTCATCATAAAAGGATTAAGGTAAAATCAAGCGACAATATGAGAAAAGTTAAAACCTCAGATATGATGCTTTCTTATATTATTGCATCCACTCAATATTAGCTCTTAATGACCAAGTTTACTAACACATGTAGTTATAACCACCAGTGATAACATTAAGGCTTGGATACACATCATCAGGGGATTCAGATAAGCACTGAGCTCAGCTAACAATGGAGACAATGGCACATGAGCTTCCACTGTTCACTCAAACCCTTGTTTAAACAATTTGAGAGTGGATCTTGGTTTCCTTCATCAGCAAGCCATCAGAGTGCTGATATGTTTTTAATGATATTGAGTGACTCTGGCTTTGAACAGGCACTTCATTATATTAACTGTGCATGTATGCATGATTGTGCATATATGCTGCAGCCGTTATGTTGTGCCAGCAAGTGACTGGAATAAAGCTAAGTACTTAGAGTAGTCCATTATAGTGATACATGTATTCACCATATACTTAGGGAGTAGTCAGCTGAGCATGTCTGTCATCATTTATTAAAGAGACCAATGGGTCATGCTGCTCAGCAGCTGAGCATAGGTAAGCAAATGCTGGTTGATATTAGAATTAGAAGTTTACACAATTAACAGTAACATATATAGAATTCTGTCCCACCCAAATGTATAGAATATACTTTGTCCATCAGTTGTTAGATTAACTGGCTCATCACATCACTACATAGACACAAACATCATCAGATGGCCCCTATCATCAACCACATAATCTTTACCATTTATTTATAATATGCAGCAGCTTTGTATACCTCACAAAAACACAAGATTCAATTTCAATAAAAAGTTACCTTGAATGAACTGTAGGGATACAGATCAAAGTCCACTGCATCGATAATGACTGTCCCTCCCTCTTGCAAGTTATTTAATGAATATTCATAGACATTGCCCCTGACGTCCTGGATCGGGTTGAAATCATTGGATTTTATGTAACCTACATTTCCATATCCAGAGATGCTTCTTCTATAAACTGTGGCTGAAAATATATAACTGATATACTGGTACCTGCTAAAACATTAGGCACAAATCAAACTGGTACAAGCCCAACCCCACCCCCCCTGAAAAAGTATGTGAAATGATCTGACGCAAAATGGAAGTGACTTAACTCTAAGTTTCATTAATTTTTATATAACCCTCTTAATTTAACCTTAAACAAAAAACAGATTTACTTTTATCACATTTTTTAAAAAAATTGATAATTATTGTAACAGATTTTCTGACAGCATCTTTAAAGCATAAACCTAAAACATCCAAAACAGTAAGAGACAATTCTTTTTGAAAAGAAAACAATAATTGAAAGGTTTTTAAGATACAATTACTTACAGTTGAATTGATTATTAATGTATTATCCTGATCATAAACCCATTTATATTAACATGACAATTTACCAAACTATAATAATAAGTCATGCAATAACTACAAACATATTTATGAAAAAGTACTTCTTTAATTTTACTCACCAGATAGCTGGCCAGCACAGTAAAATAACCCCAAAGCAAAAATGGTTAAGATATGCATCATCTGGAATAAAATAGTTTTTTTTTTATTTAAGACAGTCTCTAATTCATAAAGCTTGCCTGTATGGTATAATTCAGTGAAACGAAAATAAAATCATGAATAAAATTAGTTTTAATAGGTTCATTCAATAATCTGTAAGAACAAAGACTTGGTCTGCTATTTACTAACACATAAATTTGGTCTGAATAACAGATCATTAGTTTGTGAATTTTTGACCGTGACATCCTTTTAAATAATTATATCTTTATAACTCTCCAACCAAGTATTCTGACCTGAACAGTTCTGTAAAATACAATGCTGCCGCCTGGTGTGAAAACGGTTAACGAATCTGCCAAAATATACAACGATCGTGTTGGTCCCAACGAGAGTTATTTACAAATACTCAAAAGGTCTGATCATCTCAAAACTCGAGATTACACGCATATTGAGTTTTTACTGACATTAATATTATTTTCATATCATACCGTACTCCAGATGTCTGATACATGTAAGAGTTAACTGTTTAAGTTCCACAGCAACGAATAAACATTTTTTTTACTTAAACACGCAAAGTATGATTATTTAGGAATTACATGGAGACCCAGTATAAATGGATTAATACAGTACTCATTCTGGCAGCAACACGGCCATCTTCTGTCTGTCAGGTTTTGAAAGATTCTTTACTTGGCCATGTTCGATTGAAATTTCTCGACGTCTCCCCTTCGTCCTTGACCTTTCATGTGAATCACAAAACTTTCTAACTGATCGATTGACCAAGGAATGGGCTGTTCCTCTTTTAGTTTAAAGTGAGTACATCAGATGGCAGCACGGTCTGTGATTTTATTTGAGTGGCAAGGCACACTGCCGCCGGTACCACTGATCGTTTGGAACCTTCGTTCAAGTTCGTTGTGCACAATGAAATGTTATTGTGATGTTGCACATATCAAAGCCTTCATCATTGTTTTCTAATGGAAGCCTATCAACGAGTAAATATTAAGTTTTACAACTCGGCAAATTCACATTTATAAAACTTGACAAACAAAATGCATAGCCTGTGCCTAAAATTACCGGGTCGATGGTTATGATGTAATATAGGGGCCTAAAACTTAAAAAGTAAAAGGTTAGTTATTTTAAGACGAGTCATTAGTATTTCATAAATATTAAAATTAAATTTATAAGGTCAAAACGTCGTAAAAATCTACTCGAAGATTAGATATTTGATTAGAATACTGTACTCCTTTATTGTAAAATGTCCTTTTGTGCTGTAAAATGTTCTTGTGCTGCCACCTAACGGCATTGGATATATTATTTAAAGCACACTGTACGGTATACGGTATCAGCTATCTGCTTCCGATGATCAAGAATGTAATCAAGCCATGAGTCTTTGTTATTTTTATCTTAAGCCATATATGTCTAGTGAGCCATCACACATACCCCTTCAAAAGGCATTGGACATCCATAGAATAATTGAAATGTTAATATCATATCAAGTGTAATTGCTAACAATATAATTTGAGGCATTAAGATTGATATACATACAAAGTTATGATGTAACTTTCCTCCTCTCTTCTATCATTAGTACATGCACAGTGGCGGATCCAGATGTTACGGGTAAGGGGTCCCGGGGTAACCCCCCCACTCCAACCGAAACAACCTTTTTCAGGGTTTCAAATCAAATTGTGCGACCTAGACCGCCACCTTTTTGGACCAGAGGATAAAAAAATCTTATGAATATATGTCAGTTTAAAAAAAAAGCATTTCAGTATGTGTAAACAGATTGACCAACAGGCTAAGATTGTGTCTGTATCTATAAACAACTTGGCAGACTGCCAATTATTTCAGAATTGGCAACAGGCCAAAGTTCAGTCTGGATCTATTAATAGCTTTGGCAGACTGCCAACTGTATGAGATTAGCCAACAGGTCAAGTGTTCACTTAGTGCAGCCAGGTAAAGGTCAAGAGTTCACTCAGTGCAGTAAATGCAGCTAGCGATTTGTTCCGGTTCATTCGGGGTAACTGCTTGCCTCATCTGAGCTTGGTCAGCCCAGTGCGCCTGACTCAAGAAAAGTTTGATGTATTGGCCTGTTTTTTTTACTTGTCCATGCATCTTTGATGGATTCTCGCACACAAGACTGGTGTCGCCACCTACAATAAATTTTGCATTGGGTATGTTCCTGCTTATTTCTCAGGAGGGATTTGATATATCATCCTGAAATTGTGCATATCTCTACATCTCGGAAAGCTTCGTCATATTCAGGACTGGTGGCACCACCTACATAAATGTTTGCAGTGTTTATTCCCTGCTTTTTTTCTTATGAGAGATTTGACACATCAGCTAGAAATTGGGCAAATTTATACATCTCGAATAGCTTTGTCACTTACAAGACATGTGGCTCCACCTAAAAGTATTTTGGGTTTCATACATCTGTGCATATAGCTCAAGAGAGGGTTGAAGTATCTGCCTGAAATTTTACATGTCCATACATCTTAGTTGACTTTCTCGTACACAAGACTGGTGGCGGCACCTATAATCATTTTTCTGATGTGTATATCCAAGTCAGTATTTCAGGAGTGACGTTTGTGTAATTGATGCTTGAACCTGAGTTTAAAATAGTTAGTACTTGTATTGCACATGTGCATGTCACACATGTAATTGAAAATTTATCAAGTACTTTTCAAATATTGGTCAAGCATTTTATCATGGAAGCGTTTAACCTGATGTTTATCCCATTGCACGGGCTCGCATTAGGCCTGTAGGCTTTGTTTGATTATCAAATATATCCTTTGGTATAGCTCTTGGGGCCCTTTTTCCCTTATTGCATTATTAAATGGTTTCAGGCCACAATTTTCATATATTTCAAAGTACAATATATACTCATTAGGTTTAGTTTATGCTCATATGAAAATGTACAATTCTATTTTTTAGTCAACAAATTAACAAATTGTGGTATAGTTACTTGAAAATATATGGGGTAAAATGTCCAGCATGGAGAAAATTTCAGAGCAAATAGATTTATTGGTAGGCAAGCTAGGTGACATTGAGAAGACTGTTGTGAATCCGGTCTCCAAGATTAACAGAATAGGGTTGGCTTTATAGAGAATGAGTACGAGGAACAAAAAGTCGCTGTTAACACAATTAAAGACACAATGGTTACAAAGAATGAACTCGCGACGATAAAGAAAGAAGTTATAGACTTGAGCAACCGAAGTCGCAAAAACAACATTGTGATTCATAATGTGCCTGAGGATACAGAGGGAGACAACGTGCTAGAATTTGTACAACACCTGGTCACGAACGTGATTAAAGTTGACGCCGAAATAGAATCAGCACACCGAACCTCGATCTTCCATAAGACGGCAGACCGAAACAAGGTCCGCGTTTAATCCATGCTCGATGTCGCAAAGCAGGCACCAGGAATGACATCTTGTTGGCAGCACCAAAGGCGCTTAGGCATCATGATCTCGGTGAAAAACATGTCTACCTAAGAGATGATTAACATCCAGAAACAAGGCAACAACATTGGCTCCTACAAGAAAAAATGAAAGAAATGCGGGAAAAAAAACTGGTTGGCATTCATACCATGGACTCTCCCGAGAGTAATACGATATAAAGAGTCTCCAAGGGGAGTGAAAGGACCACTTAAAACATTCAGACTTTCTGATTTGGAAGACTTGTAATAACCATGGGAAGTGTAATGTCTGAGCACTATGCTGAAAAGGAAGTCCTAAATTTATATGAAATTAGCACTCAAATTTGATTCATATGTTTGTTTTAATTTCTATGCAAATGTTAAAGAGAAATAAAAGTAGCTAATAGGCCATGTTGCCGTCCATTAATTGAAGCATCCTGCTGACAAGTCGCCCACTACTGTACGTGGTGGATCTGTATTTATGTTCTTTGTTATGTAAATTTATGTTTTTCTACTCATTTTTCTTGTATATGGTCGCACAAGAAATGTTAACGATGTTGGACACAAATATAGTACGCAAATTATCTTTTATCTATGCTTTGTGTTATACAAGGCATAGGTATAAATCATCAATATGCTACAGAATTGTAAGAATAGGTTCTTATGAATTTACAATTTTCAGTACTGACAATTAATGCTAGGAGCCTCCGTAACTATAGGAAGCGACGTAAATTGTATAATTGGATAATTAAACATGGAGGGCAAAATTCTGTATGTTTTAAACAAGAAGCTCATTGTACGCCGGACGTAGAAATAATGTGGGGCTACTATGCTTCAGCAAGTAGCCAGAGTGCCGGCGTGATCATACTGATTGGAAATAAATTAGAATATGTTTACAAACAAAAAATTCAGGATTCTGATGGAAGGTTTATCATACTATAATGTATAATTCAGGGAAAACCTATATTATTTGTGAACATTTATGCACCGAACTCTGAAAATAATCAGTTGATTTTCTTTGACAAAGTCGCCCAATCTATCGATTCTTTGGATATCCCTGATTCAACGATTTTTATTTGGGGAGGCGATTTTAACTGTTGTCTTTCAGTTAAAGACATTAATGATCCGAAAGCACCTTTAAAACACAGATCATGTGACCTGTTAAATCGTTATATGGAAGATTATGTAATGTGTGATATATGGAGGATAAGAAATCCTGAATCTAAACGATTTACTATGAGAACTGTTAATCCACTTAGACAAAGACGTCTTGATTATTTTTTAATATCGAATCATGTCCAACCAATGGTTACAGATATTGATATCATATCGACAGTTGCAACTGACCACTCAGCTGTAAAACTAAATATAAATTTTCTAAAAGATTATCAACAAGGTCCTAGTTTCTGGCGTTTTAAATGCTCGCTGTTAGCTGATATTAATTATAAAGATTCTTAACAAAAGAAATCAATAATTAGCGACAAGATTGGTATCATGAAAATACAGATGAAGACGTGAGGAAATGGTGGGAATATTTTAAATATAAAACGCGACAATTTACCATTATAGCTTATTCTAAACAAAAGGCACGAAAAGTAAGGAAAAAAATAAGATATTTAGAAAATACAATTAAACACGGACTTTAACAAGAATCTGTATGCAAAATTAAAAATTGAGTTAGAGGAGTATAACGACAAGATTACCGATGGAATAAATATTCGATCCCGGTGTCAATGGTACGAACATGGCGAAAAGAACTCTAAGTATTTTTTAGGATTAGAAAGGAAAAACAAAAGAAAAAGTAGTATACAAAAACTGTTAACACAGGATGGGGAGATAACAGACCAAATGGTTATTCTAAAAGAAATTCAAAAATTTTATCAGGAACGTTACTCCAGAAAGACTCATGTTACTGAGCAAGAATGCAACAAATTTTTATCATCGGTGCAGGTAAATAATTTAACAGTGGACGAAGCACAAATGTTAGAAAATTCGTTTTCTGTAAACGAAGTACACGTAGCATTAAAAAGCATGGCACTGAACAAAACGCCAGGTAACGACGGTTTGCCGCCTGAGTTTTATATTGCTTTCTACGACTAAATAGGTAAAGATCTCACTAATTGTTTAAATACAAATTTACAAGAAGGTAGTCTTACTACTAGCCAGAGTCGTGCCATCATAACTTTAATTGAAAAACCAGGATGCGATACCCGAATTATAAAGTCTTGGCGTCCAATAAGCCTGTTAAATACAGATACAAAAATTATAAGTAAAATACTGGTTTCTCGTGTAAAGCCATTTCTAATTGAACTCATAGATCAGGAACAGTTCGCCTATGTCCAAGGTAGATATATCGGCGAGCCCATACGTATTATAGCAGATACTTTAGAATACACGGCAGCTGAAAATATTCCAGGTTTATTATTTTGTGCAGACTACGAAGCTGCATTTGACTCCATTGATCACATTTTCATACTTGCCGTGTTAAAAAGATTAGGTTTTAAAGATAATTTCGTTAACTGGGTTAGAATTTTACACAATCGCGCAAAAGCTGTTTTATAAATAATGGTTTCTCCTCGAGATATTTTAAGCTTAATAGGGGAACAAGGCAAGGGGATCCTTTTGCTGCTAACATATTAAATATGGTCATGCAAGTTCTTTCTGCATTGATCAATTCTAATGAGAATATAAAAGGTATCAATATTAATAATATAGAAATAAAAATGGTCCTTTTTGCAGACGATTCAACTTTTTTCTTAAGGATTGGGAATCAATAGATCGTCTAGAAATTCATCTAAAAACATTAACTCGTTTCACATCACTCACACTAAACTATACAAAATCACAGGTTGCGTGGATAGGGGTAAGTAGAAAGAATGACAATGTACCGAATTGTTATCAATGGGTAGATTTAAATAAATCATCATAAAAATCTTAGGTATACATTTTACATGTTATAAACTACTTGGATTAAAACTTAACCTTGACTCTAAAATTGAGAAATTAAAAAATATCCTTAATATATGGAAAATGAGGTGTTTAACATTATACGGCAAGGCAACGATTATTAAGACGTCAGCACTGTCTCAATTATTGTATGTCTGTAATGTCTTAATATCACCTGATGAATCTATTTGGAAATGTATTCCTAAGTATTATTTGTCAACCATTGGAGGTACAGCTATGATAGGATCAAATTTAAATAAGCGATGTATTCAATATAAATTACCAGAATTTTATAGGGTGGGATTATGTCACTGGGCTGACACAGTTTGTAATAGTCCCGACACGCCTGAATTAATATTAAATCAACATTTGTGGAATTACATACACGTTCAGAAAGGTGGTAATTATATATACAATAAAAGTTTGGCAAATCTAGGTTATATAAGAGTATCTGATATAGTTACACACAACGGGAAGATTAAAAGAATTCAGGGACAAAATATTACACCCAGGATATATTTAGAGTGGCTTGGTATAGTACATGCAATCCCAAAAGAGCGGATTTCGATTTAAAAAAGCTCAAACAATGAAACTCGCTCTCTGAAGGATAAAATAGGCCTTGTTAATATTGGAAAAGAAGAAAAACTGGTGACTACTCTAACTTCAAAATATATTATAATGTACCTTCGAAAGAAAAGCAGTGTGTGCCAACAGGTCAGCTAATATTGAATAGAACATTGTATATTCATAATAACATTATTGATTGGTCAGCTTTGTATATATGTCCGTTTATAAAACTACCCTAGATACTAAACTACAAGAATTCCAGTTCAAAATATTACATAATATTCTTGCTGTGAATCAAAAACTGTATAAATGGAATATAACTACTTCACCCCAATGCAGATTTTGTAAATTATATTCAGAAAGTATAGAGCACTTATTCATGTACTGTAAAGATACAACATTTATCGCCGAATACACCAATGGGCGGGGGAGTGTCGTATTGAATTGCCGCAGCGAAATTCTAGGGAAATATTGCTCGGCATGACTGCAGATTTTCCACTGAATTTGTTGATTAACTTAATCTTGCTTATTTATAAATATGTGGTCTTCAACACAAAAGAAGACGAGGTTTTGAAGTTTAGTATATTTAGATCAAAACCAATACAAATGGTAAAAAAAATGAATATAAGATAGCAAATAACAGAAATACATTAAAAACCCATCTGAAAAAAATGGGAGAAAATCCTCCCTCTACTAAAGTGATCATTGCATATATTTATATTTACATAATTTTGTTTCTCGAGTAGGATATGTTTTGTGGATGGTGTTGGTGTATGTTACCTGTCGTCTTATGGTTTTTGTTTTGTGTAACTGGTCAAGTATATGTAGATATGTAATATACATATGAAGTGAAAAATGAATAGGTTAGCGTAGACAACGATACATAATGCGTGACGCAAGTTTGTATATGTCTGTATTTTATTATGTTTATATAGTGATGTTTGTCAAACATATGCTATGTATAAATTGTCTGCTTGTATGTTGTATGCAAAATAAAAAAAAAATTAAAAAAAAAAATGTGTTGATTAAACAAAAGCACATCTCCACTTTCTGCCCTATTCTCTATTTTACAGGTTTCAGATATTCTCAGTGGTTATTAAGACACGCATTACTTTAACATTATTGAAATACAGACTGTTTTACAAATATTTGATCATGAGAGGCTCCTGCATATTTGATGAAGTCCATAAAAGTTCAAATGTAGTATTTCTTTTGCATTCATATATTTAGTGTCTGATTATCACCTTATAGCAAGGACATTTCCTCTCAGCTTTTCAAAACCTTATATGTAAAAAATAGAAATAAGTACATTTTGCATTTGATAAAGTCTTACAAAGTTCAGCTAAGCGCCAGGACACATGGGTCCCAATTTTTTTATTTGAACATCTAAACCAGTCAGACTGGTCTCGTGGCCGGCAGCGTGAGCCAGTCAGTATAGGATGTGTGGGTTAGAAAGGGAAAGTGGCAGACTAACACCAAGATTCTCAAAATAATAAGGACGATATCTGGTATCTCTTGATCTGTTTTCTAAGACTGGGCTTGCCCCAGCCTTTTGATGACAAAACTCAAAGATAGATAAGTCCTTTTGGAAACGCAGAAGAGTGACTTTGGGTCTGTGTAACAAATACGGAAAGCCTTGATCTTCGGGAACATACGATGACCAACCGATTTATCAAGTGTACCAACACTATTTGATGCCTGGTTCATACTCTGTGTGCATTTGTTATGTACATTTTCACAAACCAATAGGGTGAGTGTACAAACCAAAGTGTAAAACATATACCTTTTGTAACCGCCTTGATTCCCTATGCCTCTCACGACTTGGGCTGTCATTCAAATTCCCCTGGGGAGACATATACTGTAGTGACTACTGTAGTCAGTGGTTTAGCTAACATACGGGGAGATCTACTAATATGCTGAGTATGACGGAATCTTTTTTTCACATAGCAGGTAATGTTTGAAATTACACATACACTGATTTATTTTTAGTAACAACGTACTTTAAGGCCTTGAGGATTTGTAGAAAAGGACAAAACCAGAAATCTGCATTCTGCGAGTGAGATGCTCCCGAACTCGTGTTTGCATTCACTTATTCGGTCCATATTTCCAGGGTCATTTGCGCATAAAAGAGTTTACATTTGTGAATGCCGTTCCTGAATCCGGATTATGTGCCGGACCAAAATAAATCTAATAGATTTTTCATTGGTCCATTCTCGCTGGAGTGGCGCCATACCTTGAGAAAATTACTAACCATGGACGGGCCATAATAACCCATTCTCCTAGCCACGCCGGGAATCGATGACGGGTCGCCAGCGGAAAGCTATGCTTGTTACCACTCGATTATCCGGGCTAAGGATTCAAATTAAGTATACGATGTTTGAGAAATTCGATATTGCCGTCCTATACATCATTAGATCTGTACAATTTTACATTTGCAGTACATTTCCATTTACGAAGACAAGAAGACCATCACACAATTCTGAGGCATGCGTTGCTCCGTGAAACGTTCAGAATATGACTAATAGTCTAATTAGATTCCTAAATCATAGTCCATCCAGTTGAGACTTCTGTACCAATTGAGACTTGAAGATATCTGCTAGTTGATATTAATGGATATGTACATATTATGTCGAAATCGATCGTTGGCAGAGTGGTATCAGGCATGCTGTTGATTTATATACAGGAGCAGCAATCGACAATGAGTGTCAAACAATAAAAAGGCTTATTTTCATAAAAGGACAATTTTTATTAACGGGTTGACTAGTAGTCTCGGATATAATTGTGTAAAGTTTGACGAAATTTCATTTTTACATTAATCTGTGAGAAAAATATTTATTCCATGATCAATAGAATGACTAAAAAATTAACTTCCGTCATCATATAGTGACGTTTGTGGATGATCTTAGGCTGGGATAACGTTTAACTCGCATCTCGACGCACACCTTGAATCATGTTATCATTGATGAGTGTAAAATATCATAAATATATGATGACTGATGAAATATGAATGAAATAATGTGGACCATATATGCACTTGTTTAGCGGGAACCACAGGAAGTCGTTTTAACAACAACTAAGGCACAGGCATTATAGAGTCGACCTACAGTAACTGCGTAATAGTCTCATCATTTGACTTTACTTTTAACCCATACCCGGAACAAATTGCAACAGAAATGAACGTTGTTATATGTTGACCAGAAACTTCTGGAGAAGTTCTGGAGACGGGTTCTGTGTCACTTATTGACATTAATGTTGTTGCATGATGATAAATGTTTGAATGTATATATTTTCATGTAATCTGATATTCCCTTGAAGTGCTGGAGCTTTGTGGGGAATAATTGTGATCGTTGACCTGTACCTGTGATTGCGTGGAAGGGGCACCGTCTCCAACCGGCAGTTGTTGGGCAGATTAAGCGGTCTAACTTGTTGCTCCAGGCATCAGCATACGAAGAAGGAATTCCAAAAGCGTTATAAGAGGCAGGTAAGATATAGTTTTTGCTCATCAAACTTTACTTAGGTTTAAGGTAGGGATTTGTTGAACTTTAAGATTTTATTCATTTGACACTTTTTTTACCAGTATTAAAATGTCAGAGGTCGAAGGACAGGTGAAACAGCTTCAGGAAGAAGTAGTTAGGTTAAAAGCATTGCTTGAAATTACCCCCGAGGCACCTAGGCAGAATATTAGACATGTTATAGTTCCACCCAGGAAATTAAACAATTAAGACTGGATCGTAGAAGCAAAAGTTGCCCTTAAGACCCGAAAGACGAGGACGGTGTTGCATTTCTTAAGTCTCATCTTGAAGGCTTTGCTAAACGAGAAGTCAAGTATGCCCAGGGTAGTCACAGTAAAGATGTAGAAGGTGTGTTTAAGAAATTCCAGGCTGCATTTGGTGAGAAACTTTCAGCACTTCAGCTTTTAGATCAGTTTCATGCAAGATACCAGAGAGATGGTGAGTCTCTTAGATCATAGTGATGGAACTTTTAGACAGAGCACTTCAGGTAGACCCACATTGTGTCCAAGATAGAGATAGGATGCTCAGAGATAAATTTGCAGAGAAAGTTAGAGATAGAAACCTTAGACGAGAGTTAAAGAGAAGACTTTATGACTGTCCCCCAAGAACGTTTAATGAATTAAAGAAGAAGCTATTTTGTGGGCCGAGGAAGATGCTCCTAGAGGCTGACAGGTGGTAAACCACCATATACAGGCATCTAGTGAACCATGTGTTGAGGAAAGTACTGTTGATAAATTAGTGGTACAGAAATTGGTGGTCAGGCTACACTTACTAGATTAGACTAACTCGAAGGTCAACAAGAACAGCAGAAGTTGTTAATGCAAAGAACAGCTTTTCCGTATGTTTAATGAGTATCCCTTCCCTGGAAACAACCAACATGAAAGGCCAAAACAGATAGGACCTTATTATTTCTGTAACACAGTTGGCCACCTCAGTTCA
The DNA here is from genome assembly GCA_026874595.1 of Sipunculus nudus. Classification (NCBI taxonomy): domain Eukaryota; kingdom Metazoa; phylum Annelida; class Sipuncula; order Golfingiida; family Sipunculidae; genus Sipunculus; species Sipunculus nudus. Next base: position 24,796,282 of record CM049315.1, on the reverse strand, counting down.
AATTGTCCTAGACTGAAAGAAAAGAATAAAATTCTAGCCGCTAAAGCCAGTTCAGATGGTATTAGTCCTTCTCAAGGCCAAGAATCCAGTCAGGGTCAGACAGAAAGTCCAGGTGGCCTTCTTCAGTGAACAGCAGCTGAGGTGTTTCATGATTCAGTTTTTTATAAAACGGTTGGTGGTAAACCAATTGTTACTGTAAGTATTGGAGGTGTGAATACAGTATGCCTGCTAGATACAGGGTCACAGGTCACCACTATCGTAGAATCTTTCTATAGAGAGAAGATTGAGCCCACAGGGAAACGTATTTTATACGGTAGTGATTTGATTAAGCTTACAGCAGCAAATGATCTTGGAATTCCATTTATTGGTATATTTATGGCAGATGTAACCATCAACGGGATTTTGGTCCCCGGCAGAGGTGTCCTTGTGTCCAAAGATGCGCATAAGAATAAGAGAAACTACTCGGGAATCATAGGTATGAATGTTATAAAGTACATCCCAGAGTTTTCCAATTTGTTCCAAAGTACTGCAAGAGGGCCATGCAGCCATTTTGAAAGTTGCAGGGTATACTCCTGTGATCGTACCTTCAGCAATTGTATGTGATATCCTAACTGAATGCCCTTGAGGGAGGTACAACCTGTTCTTGTAGAAAGTTTAGCAAGTGCTAATCAAGGTATCATTGTTGCATCATCCTTAGTCGATTTATCAGATGGAAGGACTTATGTGCGGGTCGCAAACAGTTCTGGGAAAGATGTAGTCCTTAAACCAAAATCCCGCTTAGGTTAAGCACATCCTGTCGGTTGGTGTGGAGACAATAGATATTCAATGGACTATATCTGAAACGCAGGTTCAAGTGTCATCTTTAGAGCCAGTTTCTCAGAGCTTGCAGGAAGTCAGTGAAACGGATGTGACTGTACCAGAAGGTATAGATTTGTCCTCTTTTGTGTGCACACAAGATGATCTTGATTCATTCGAGAGATTACTTAGTAAGTATGCTGATGTGTTTCATAAATTAGGACAACCATTACATTGCACTAAGACTCTACAGCATAGGATTGATATGATAGATGATGCCCCCATTAAGCAGCCCTATAAACGGGTACCACCCTATATGTGGACAGAACTTATGGATCATCTCAAAGATCCCTTGCAGCGAGGTGTGATCCGTGAAAGTCAATCTGACTTTGCGTCTCCCATCGCATTGGTCCGAAAGAAAGGTAGTGGAGCTTTGCAAATGTGTGTAGATTATCGGAAGGTAAATTCAAAGGTAAAGAGAGATGCGTTCCCTCTACCGCGTTATAAGGAGACGTTTGAGGCTATCAGAGGAGCTAGATGCTTTTCAGCGTAAGATCTTGCATCTGCATATAACCAGGTTGAGGTCCATTCAGATGATCAAGCTAAACAAACTGCTTTTGTGACCCCCATGGGCCTATATGAATATCTCCGTATACCGTTCGGGCTCTCAAATGCCCCAGCCACCTCCCAAAGACTTATGGGAAAGGTTTTCAGAGATGAGATACTGGAGATTCTGTTGGTCTATTTGGACGATGTGATTGTCTTCAGTCGTAGTCTACAGAACATCTTAGTCGGTTGAAACAAGTGTTCAAGAGGCTCTTAGAACATGGGTTAAGGCTTGAAGCCACAAAATGTTCCTTATTCAAGTCAGAGGTCAGATTTTTAGGGCATATAGTGTCTGCTTAAGGAATTAGAACAGACCCTGATAAAGTTGCAGCCATTAAAGATTGGCCGAAGCCAAAGACTTTTTTAGAACTGAGACAGTTCTTAGGGCTTGCATTTTACTTTAGATGATTTTTAGTAGGCTTTTCAGCAGATGCAGCACCATTATACGCATTGGTTTGAGTTATGTGTAAGGCTCAGAAAGAAAAGGGTAGACAGAGGTCCATCCCCTTAGAAACTTCTTGGACTGATGAAAATGAGCGTGCGTTCAATATTTTGAAGGAGAAATTAGTGACTGCTCTAGTCTAAGGGTATGCTGATTTTGCAAAACCATTTGTGCCCGAGGTAGATGCCTCTCATAAGGAGCTAGGAGTTGTTCTCAGTCAGGAGCAAGATGAGGGAACAAGAGTTATAGCTTACGCCAGTCGAGAACTTAGAAGAGGCGAGCGGAATATGTCAAATTATTCCTCCAAGAAGCTTCAATTACTATCGCTCAAATGGGCAGTTACAGAGAAGTTTAGAGATTACTTACTTCCCAGTACCTTTACGTTAGTGACTGATATCTATCCCATGACATATCTTATGACAAAGACCATGCTCTCCGCTTTAGAACAGAGATGGGCAAATTCCCTTGCTAGTTTTAACTTTACTTGCAATTATCGCTCAGGGAAAGAGAATGTTGCGGCAGGCGCTTTGTCTCGCCTGTCAGAAAGACCGTGGGATAAAGAAACTAACATATCTGAACAGGATCTCTGTGCAGAGGCAGCAGAAAGTTGTCTTTTGCCATTAGAGTTACATAGGGAAATCAGGCTGGATATGCAGGAGGTTGTCCCAGTTGATACTAGTCAATTAGGAAAGTTGTCAGCTACCTCTTTACCATTTTTATCCTCTCAAAAACTAGCTGTCATGCAGCAGAGTGACCCCCACTTCAGTAAATTACTTCAGTTCTGGAAGGAAGGTCAAAAACCGTCTTTAGCTGTCCGTTGTGGACAAGAAAAGGTTGTTCAATATCTGTTACGTCAGTGGGACAGGTTAGAGGATGTTGAATGGGTCTTGTATCGCAGGGTTAAGGACCCTGATATTGGCAGATTACGCAGCTTATCCTTCCCCAGAAATTGAAAGAAATTGTACTGCGTAGTTTTCATGATGACAGATATCATCAGGGAGTAGACAGATCAATTGCTTTACTCCGAGCCAAGTGTTATTGGCCATTCACCTACAGAGACGTAAAACATTGGATATCAGGTTGTGAGCGATGCCTGATGGCAAGCCTATCACAGTTAAAACTCCTGTTGGATAAATTCTAGCTTCAAGACCTTTGGAAGTCTTGGCTATGGATTTTACGGTTTTGGAACCATCTAGTGACGGTATAGGAAACGTTTTAGTTCTTACTGATGTGTTCTCTAAATGGACAGTAGCTGTTGCAGTGAAAGATCAAAAGGCTACCACAGTTTCCAGAATTTTGGTGAAGGAAAAGGTTCACAAAGTATGGTGTGCCCCTTCGTTTGCACTCAGATCAGGGACGTGACTTTGAGTCTAGGGTAGTGAAAGAACTGTGTAGGTATTATGAAATCAGTAAATCACGTTCAACGCCATATCACCCTCAGGGTAATGGTCAGGTGGAAAGGTGTAACCGAACCTTGCATGATCTTTTGAGGACTATGCCACCTGAGAGGAAACGAAATGGCCAGAGTTTTTGGAACCGTTAGTGTTTGCCTACAATACTACACCGCACGCTAGCACAGGGTTTAGCTCATTTTATATTATGTTTGGTAGAGATGCCAGATTACCATCCGATGTATTGCTAGGTATTAATTCTGAGGATAGTGAACCACTAGAAGATGTGGTAGATTGGGTTCAGGAACATCAGCGTAGACTTCAGGTCGCACACAATCTTGTTAAAAGTAAGTTGCAGCAGGCTGCAGAGAATCGAAAGAAATACGCTGATAGAATAGCAAAGGAACATCCTTTGAAGGTAGGACAGCGCGTTCTTCTTAGACGCCATGATTTTAAAGTTAGACATAAGGTCCAGTATCTTTATCACTCTAAAGTGTATAAGATTGTTCAGAGAAGCGCTGAACAAGATGTTTATTTGATTCAACCTAGTTCTTGGCTTGGTAGTCAGAAATGGGTGAACATAACAGATCTCAAAGTATGTCAAGATATGAGGTTAGCGGATCCAGAACCGCCAAAGACTGAATCTTTGGTAGACAAGAAAATAACTGATTCAGATAGTGAGGATGACTTCCAAGTAATCTATCCAGACGTGCCCAGTAGAGTCATTCCCTGATTCTGTTAGTGAAGAATCTGAGCAGGATTCTGTTGAACCGAGACGTTCCCTTTGTCAGGGGGCCGGTACTCATTCGAATTTACACCATTTACCACGTTCATTGCAGAAATTGTGAAGTCTTTCCAAAGGCACTCACTGAAACCTTTGTTTTACTGACCAGATTATAACGTTGACTTAATTCTTAGATCTGTTTAACTCTTACAGGATATGATTCAATCTATTACACGCTGAGACTTAAATGAGTGGTGTTTTTACTTAGTGTTTGATATGTATTCCCTTTTGTTTGTCAGGGACTGACAAAACATAGGCAGTGGGGGATGTGTTAGAGTCATCCAGTGTACGAGTAAAGTTTGTTACGAAAAGATAGTCTTATGTACGAGTTACGTTAGTTACGTAAATTTCATTTAACAGTGGTGCAAACGAGTTAGTTAGGGTCACGTGATTGATGCGTCACTCGTCTTTCTCTCGGTTCCATGTCGGTTTTTCGGTTGCCGAGGATTCTCCGACATAAAATGTGATATTGCAGAGAAATCAAAGGAATACCAGGTAAATGCTATACGTATTTAAATTCTTTATGCTTCGAATGTTACTTTGATAGTGCTTTCGATGGTTGTCCTTCACTATTTCTTAAGATATAAGCTCGTTTAGAAGTTGGAATCTTCCAGAAACTAATCATTTTGCCCCGCCATTTTATATGACTTAGATTCAGGTCATAGGTCAGGCTGGTCACATCAACTTTAAATATTTGGCTAGTCCGTTGTATTCAACGTTGTAAACAGCTGTTTTCATTGGTAATGGACAGTTGTCATTACGTTCGTTGCTGTAATGACTGGATAGATTTGATTTTGTTTTTCTTCGTAAAGATTACGAGTACAGGCTAATATTACATTCCATATTATGGTACTGTAAATGTTAAGGTACTGTGGGTGACAGATATTTTTGTTTACATTGTATGGACGACTGTGTACTGAGTTTTCTATGCATGTTATAACACGAGAGTTTGTTTAAATGTATTCTAGTATCTACTTGTGACAAATTTTCGTTAGTCAGGCATCAGGAAATACATATAAAGTATCTGTATTAATGAGTCTTTAGTAACCATCGCTTGTTAAATTTAAATTAAATATTTTTACTTATTTTTCAAGTCAATCTGGAATCTTTCAGGCTGTTTATCTGTGTGATGCTAGATATTCTTTCTCTTAATAATACAATATAAGATATATTTGTTAAGGGTTGACATTAACAAATAAGCAGAGTGTCTTACCAATATTTTATTTGTTGCAGGTGTTAGTGCAACAGTGGGACCAACCATCGTTTTTTTATGTTTATCTCTATGTAAGCATGTGCTGCTGTGTATGAGCAGAGGAACTAAGTTATAATAAACTTGTCTCCTTACACCATACTTTTGGATTCATTGGCAACCGCATCGGCCTTGCTAAATTATTTAAAAAAGTTAGTCATTCCGAGTGCAAATCTAAATAGGCAGGTATATCTTGATGGTCTTATCACATGATTATGTTTAGGTCGTACGTTTTGTTTCACATTTCTGACGACTTTTTGTCAATTTTGACTTCAATATCTCTTCATTAATCTAGATTACCTGTCCGAATCTCACGGCCAACCTTCATTGTACCATGATTCACCATGTCCTAGAATGATTTCAACTGAGTTCTTAGTGTATGTCTTCCTCTTTGATTAATCCCTATCAAAATGCTGAATGCATAATCGAAATATATAAGGCTCAACATAAAGTTCTGTAAGCCCCAAATTCTATATAATTCAATGCAAGCATTTCCGCAGCCCACTCTGACGGGGAATTCGCCCTCTTGCCAACATTTCCTGCTTATTTTCATTTATTCGTATATCATATTGTTACTCATATTATATTGATACTATTATATGATACTCTACAATTAAGGCTTTTGAAAAAAAGGCAAATTCATGAACGATGCTTTTTATCTGAATCCGGAAAATCAGCGAGAGTAATAGACCATTTTCTCAGATTTTATACAATGGTCTGTCACCTGTAACCATGTTGGGTCATAAAAATCTATTTCTGCAGTGTCACCAAAGATACTATATGTAGTATCTTTGCTGTAACATAAAACATGATATTTATAATATTGTAGTAACTCATCTTTTTGATCAAATCTGGATTCCACAGTTTCTTCCCATTAACTGTATAGCCAGTACCTGTCAGAGGATTATTCACATACTAGTAAATGGTTAAATAAATAAAATGCTTCGTGAATGAAGATAATTAACGCCACTCGCTTATTGAACTAATTGCAATGTGAATGTAGCTTGTAGTTTTCTGAACTTTGCTTTGTTTCTGATTATTTGCTTCCAAATATATTCTTGAGGCGGAATGCCTCAAGATAATTTTCACAATAAATTGCTAGGATCAGATTATATTCAAAATATTTAATGAACTTTAAATATTGTATAAATCATTCAGTTATGGAAGAGTGTATGAATATGTATGAGTTTTAGTATATATAATTTATAATCCATAACAAATAAAGAGATAAATTTATACATCTATTAATACGTTCATCCCCATTTTGAATGGAAAATGTTGAAAAATACATCCCTGTTAAAATCTGGTGCCTTGATTTATGTTTTCATTTGTTTAAATTACTTTAAAATTTGAAATAGGAGCATTGACTGAGAAGGTAAAAAGAAAAAAAAACTATACTTTAAAGTACGAGTAGTGTCATTCCTTTCTCCTGTCAAACTTTTTTGTGCTCCATCCTGTCTCGATGAGTATTTTTATTTTATTGCCTTGACCAGATTATTAAAGATAGTACAATGCTAAAAGTTTTCTAAGAATTTCATCATTACGTAATGTGCTACGTAAGGATGGCGTTAATATATGACTTTTTATATCACTTAAATTTTCTTATCCGTTGACCAATGAATTTACGTTAGTACATTAAACATCTTTATCATAGACACAACAGGAGATTTTCAGACACCGGGACAGGTTGATCTAATGATATTTCAACCACTTGGGCAAGTTGGCAAGTGTTTATGTCGATCCCTGCCCTGGCCAATATACTTAAATTTGTTATTATTACTGGAAAAAATTACATCTTAGTCAGATTCAATAGACAGGCAATGAAGATGAATTGAACATCATCTTAATTCTACATATTCCCTGATGTCGATAACCCTATATCCCTCATGATACATATCGTGATATAAAACATCCCTATCTCCTATATTTCTATATGATTATTCTGTATGTGATCTTTTCCATTGGGCTCTGTCTCAACAGCATGGTCTGATATATCGTAGGCCTAGCTGGTAACTTCAGACACTGGGATAAGTCGTTCTCATGATAATTCCAACCCTCAGGAAAGTGGGCAAGTGTTATTGTCGAGCATTGCCCGAATCAATAAACATAAATTCGTTATTGTTGGTAAATTTATATCTAAGTCTGATTCACCAGATGGGCAATGAAGAGATCTTTCAAAAGAGTGGCCACTCATAGGGGTAAAGACAAAGCTTAATATGACAATATGCAGATAAGTAAACTAAAATGTATTCTTAATAAGCTTAGTAAAATCATTAAATTTAATACTTTCATCCAATGGTACTTTTGTGGACTTTTGATATGTTATCCTCCAGAAGTTTTTCAGTAAAATACAGTTGGTTTCATTTCTGTTGCAAATTGTTCCGGGCTTAACCCTATTTAACTAGACTATATCTATCCAGCAAAGGTTCATACATGAGTGATCTTTTAAGTTACAGAAATATACGGCTTGCCATTTCTTAAGTACGAGCTTTGACTAGGAAAGAAACTTAACTGTGCACACAGCACCAAATGCTTACGCATATTTATATAATTTATATATTTTACTTCACATATTGAAGTAAATGTCATTTTCAGGACTTTTCAACATTAAACAGCTGCTTTGGTTGTTTCTTATTTTATTTATGAATATGTATTACTTTACACAGATATGTTTAATGCCGTTTTTTTGTTTTGTATCGTTTGGATAGTTATTCCGAGATACGTCATTTGATATGAATGGGGCCCTATAACAATGAATTATAATTCCTTTCCTAAGCATGTTCTTGGATATAGTTGAACACAAATGAAGCATTTCATTTAAAGAAACTGCGCCGCACAGAGCACAAGTAGGGAACCATGAATCATAAACGCCAGGTGTTTTTCCTGATATCAGGTATTTGTTTTGCTGTGATCCTCTTTGCTGGGTTCCCATGGTTCCAAGAAATTATTGACAAACCAGAAAATGTATACAGAGGACAACAATCTGAAACAGGAAACGATAATGTGTTTATTTCAAGAAATAGATCCGTCATTGCTACATCTCAAGAAACCTTGTTGAAACGTCTGCCAGGTGTGCATATTCTAGGCGCTATTAAAAGTGGAACGGAGACTCTACAAGTTTTTCTTCCTCTTCATCCTGATATAGTTAAGGCAAAATTAACGGGGTCATCCTATATGGAAGCATTAAAGAAAGGAAATGATTGGTTTAAATCGCTTATGCCCTTAACGAGACGGGGGCAGGTGACGATAGTCGGCAAAGGAGGCTTCTGTGGTGCTGCTGGGTACACCATGTCACGGGCACTGTATCAGGTAAACCCGGACATGAAAATCATCCTTATTTTGAGGGACCCTGTAGAGCGAGCTATATCACATTTTACAATGGTTTATGAAAATGAAAAATGGAGAAATAAAACTTTCGAAGATACCATAGTTTTAGAAAGTAACCGATCGAAAATAAATAAGAATGCACATGTGATCCAGTGCAGTCTCTACTATGAATCCTTGTTGCCATTTCTGCAGTTCTTCTCAATGGACCAAATGTTGTTCTTAGATTCCGTGGCTTTTGTGAAAGATCCTGTGCCTGAATTAGCCAAGATAGAAACCCACTTGGGAATACCGCACCTGTTAAATTCAAGTATTTTCTATTACAGCGAAACCCGCGGCTTTTACTGCTATAAAGCTGGCGGTCGTGATCGATGTATGCCTCAAAGGAAAGGAAAACCTCATGTCCCCGTCACAAAGGAACTAAAGGAAAAAATGAAAATATTCTTCCAACCTTATAATGAAAAATTTTTCCATTTGATCAATCGGAGATTCAACTGGTGAAAATATGGCAATACAATTTTTGTTTAACATCAGTCGATTATACTTTTTCAACTATAGCGGAACGGATTGTTTTGGAACTTAAATGGCCGTTGAAAATTCTATGGTTCACAGACTTTTCAAGACTAAAAGAAACAATACTTTTTGATTGGAACCTGCTGATAAACTATCCGACATTCTTTATACTTTTTATAACGATGGGCAAGTATGTTGAAATAATAAACTTATGACCCGAATAGCAAGCAAGCGACTCCATTCAATTCTCGGGGACGAGGTGTTATAAGAATGAATAATTAAGTCAAATAAGTTACTTTATTTTATCCTCAAAGGGTATTACTGAATATACCTTGCACAGCTGGTGACTATGAAGGATATTTTGACCATCAAGATCACATTGATGATGTTTGGCTGAATATGAAATAATAAGTGATAAAATGTTGACAAAGATATGAAAATATAAAGGTATGATTACAATTTATAATATTATTCTGTCATTTTAAAAGATTATGATTAGGTATTACTGATGGCGATTTTTTTATGTTTTCACTGAAGAATGGAGTTCATGAAAACAATTTGTTATTCTCTGCTCCGTGGTTTATTCATTCCTAGACGAAACTGATTTCTTTTTATTTTAAACAGTCTTCACCAACAAAGCTATTCAGCCTGATGCTGAAATACCGGAAAATGACGCCTACATCTTTCTCGAAAACCACATTTTGTGGTGCGGTTCCAAAGACCTCTCTTTACTAAGGACCACACACATACACACACACATATATATATATATATTTAGTATGTGTCTAAATATACATATCCTGACATCCCAGTCTTTCAAATAAACGTAAAGTGACCGACTTTTTATCTTACAAATCAAACAATAAAGGATCTGCTTTCTAGTAATGTGGGACGGGTAAGTCTGTGGAACTGAACTGTACTACCCTTTCAGGGATGAACGGAAGCGTATTGCTGCCATCGGGTAAAGAAAAATAAAATCATTTATCTCATACGTACGACATACTATCTCGTACGTACGACATATTATCTTGTACGTACGACATACTATCTCGTACGTACGACATATTATCCCATACGTACGACATATTATCTCGTACGTACGTCATACTATCTTGTACGTACAACATAATAAATCTTCCGGATCTGATTCACAGATTACACAACAGGCCAACTGATATATGTATAAGCAATATATAAATGTTAAATAATGTATGTTCTCTATCCCATATGTACGAGATAAATAATTTATTTTTCTTTTACCAGGTGACAGCAATACGCTTCCGTAGGGATGTGCGCTATTTGCAGTACTTATTTGACTGAATTAGTACCATAAACTTAAAGTAATATATATATACCAGAACTATGTTTGTTGAATGAATCCAATGGCTCAAAAGAGCAGCATCTCTCTCTCTGTCTCTCTCTCTCTCTCTGTCTCTGTCTCTCTCTCTCTCTCTCTCTCTATATATATATATATATATATAGATATTTATTGAAGATATCATTTTGTTTCATCTAAATCAGTCAAAAATTAGGAGAGTCCGAGACTGCAGGGTCTAAATTTTCCAATGGAAATGTGAGAGTCCCAGGGGTCCGTTGCTTATTTTGATAGGTACACCTAATCAATAGTGATATTTTCTTCATGATCATTCATTCAATAATATAATATATTTGTTCATAAGGTACAAATGTAAACAAAACCGGGTTTTGCTTAGTGGCACTGTCCAGAAATTGTGACGGGGGCTTTCTTCAATCCTGAGGTTTAGCAACCAAAGACAGCGAGGCCGCTATGAAGCCTTCAGTTGTGCATCCCAAATCTATCTTGAGCATCTCTAACGCAAACTCCTGCATTCCTGAGAGCCCAGTCATATTGAACTTGTTTGTGCCATGTTTTCCTGTCGCAGACTTCTGTCATCCCTGTGGTACGCTGGGTAATATATATATATTGTGCACGAAGGGTATCGTGGGCAGATGAGGACGGTGACGGCATGGAAGAGCCACCACCTTCAGCCCAGTCGGTCACAGTGAAATCGTTTGCCACGCCTATCCAGGTGAAGACCCTCCGGCGTGAGTTGGTTGAAATGAGAAAGTTTGTTGAGCCGAACCAAGTCAACCGGCATTACCGATCGCTCGAGAGAAGGAAATTCCACTATCTACACTTCCCAAAGCAGGGTTGGGCAAATCACGGGTTATAAGCATAAAACCCAGCCCAGTGGTTTTTTTTTCTGGGTAAACCCGGGTTTTTTAATGGGTTTTACGGGTATAATGGGCAATCTAGTCTCAAATGGCAACTGACTGAACTCAAAATTTCTTGTACCAGCTTAGGCAATACTGTGATCAGTATGCTTCTTTGATTTAAAATTTATATAACTATTGAATATATAAAATGTATAACTGATATTGGTGATGTATTGCAGTTATAATGATAATTAAAAACAATCAGGAGTCTTTAAGATGGAGTTAAAACCTACCGTACTTTGTAACTCCCATTATTTCAATCATATTTCTAACTGAATCTATCATTTGTATTATTTAATGAATTTGAAATCATTTTCTTTGTATCAATGAAGGATTGAAAGTGGATGGATGACTTATTGGGTGTGTACAAAAACTGGCTAACTGGTTGACACAAGATGGTTACTGGCTGCCAAGTGTCAACTGATTGGCAGAACATGTATAGGATACCACACAGGTGAAGCCACAGTGACACCTAGGTGCTAGTGTCACATGCATCCTATCTTATCTGTATGTCAGCCAGTTCTGCTGCTGTAGAACGTGTAATTTCTAACTTTGGCTACATAAAAAACAAGATTCACAATCGACTTGGAGTACAACGTGCTGCAAAGCATGTGACCTGCCATCGTGCCTTTTGTGAACATTCTGAACTGGACTGGTAGCAGTTTATATAAAACAGTTTGAACATAATGCATGATGTATCATAACAGCATTGGTGCATGACACAATTTCTTGCTTGTGTGCTTCTTCATTAATATGTGTGATGTTGCTCATCTATTGGTATTAAACTTAATTCATGGACAATCACTGTAGTTTTTCCTCTTTATTTGATTATATGCATTTTATACAGCGATTTTAAGATTTAAAAAAATGCTTCTAGAAAAGCCCAAATCATATTGCCTATTAAAACCCACATGTGGGTTTTAAAGCTTATTGCCCCGCCCGGGTAATAAGCGGTATTACCCAACCGGGTTTACCCGCCTGGGTGTGACCCGCCCAACCCTGTCCCAAAGTCCTGGGACGTCAGGATGTACTGACCTTTCCCCTAGTATGGTTGATTCCCAAAGAAGGGCTACTTCACGGTCACGGAGCCCGCATGTCAAGTGTTATAAATGTGGGGAATCTGAACATATCCATCGTGAGTGTCGGAGGCTCCAAGTCCTGCACCTTCTGGAAACGTGTAGAGGCTTGGACTCTATGCCCATCTCCAGTCCCTCGAGATCAAATGGGCCAGGATCTATGTCAGGATGGATAAAATACGAGGATGCATTTGAACCGGACTATTCGTAGGGGCTTAGGCCTTCTGTTTTCATTGCATGTAAAAGATTGTTCGAGTGATGCCATTGTCGACACTGGAGCTCAAGTTACCATCCTATCCAGCCACATAGGATTTGACCCTAGGCAAAAGGGAAATGAGATAAGTTGAAAAAAAGTTGCACAGGATAGCTATATGGATGGTCGGGCAGGAGTTCCCGTGAAACTGACAGTGGTTGATCAAGCCACATTCATGAAGCCTATATCAGTGATCACCTACTTTTAGGACTTGATTCCTCCTAGAAGCCGCTTTTACAGTCTGCGCCAACGGAGTAATGCTGATCGGAGGGACGTCTCTACCACCGAAGCTGATGTTGCCAGATGGGTCAGTACACAGTATTCTTGGGGCACAACTCACAAGAAGAACAACATTTACAGCCAGATCACAGGTGATTTTAGAAATAAAAAGTGCACCTGCCCCTGACCTTAAGGAAGCAGTTCTGAACCGGAAGTGTAATGTGATAGGCTGTTAGTTAATCGGGTTTTTTCAGTATGACTGACGCGATACCCGTTTGCATAAGTAATGCCACTGATGGTGACGTCACTTTGCCTAACGAAACCGTGATGGGATATTTCTTTGTTGGTGGCCTACTTGAGGAGATTAACCACTCTCGGAGGGTGGTGGATACTCAAGAACCACCAACAGAAAAGCTAGCTTACTTCCCCAGAGATAAAGAGGGAGTTTTCTTATACAGGATGTCACCTGTCTACAACAAGAGCTTCAAGAAAGGAAAACCTCATGTCCCCGTCACAAAGGAACTAAAGGAAAAAAATGAAAATATTCTTCAAACCGTATAATGAAAAATTTTTCCATTTGATCAATCGGAGATTCAACTGGTGAAAATATGGCAATACAATTTTTGTTTAACATCAGTCGATTATACTTTTTCAACTATAGCGGAACGGATTGTTTTGGAACTTAAATGGCCGTTGAAAATTCTATGGTTCACAGACTTTTCAAGACTAAAAGAAACAATACTTTTTGATTGGAACCTGCTGATAAACTATCCGACATTCTTTATACTTTTTATAACGATGGGCAAGTATGTTGAAATAATAAACTTATGACCCGAATAGCAAGCAAGCGACTCCATTCAATTCTCGGGGACGAGGTGTTATAAGAATGAATAATTAAGTCAAATAAGTTACTTTATTTTATCCTCAAAGGGTATTACTGAATATACCTTGCACAGCTGGTGACTATGAAGGATATTTTGACCATCAAGATCACATTGATGATGTTTGGCTGAATATGGAATAATAAGTGATAAAATGTTGACAAAGATATGAAAATATAAAGGTATGATTACAATTTATAATATTATTCTGTCATTTTAAAAGATTATGATTAGGTATTACTGATGGCGATTTTTTTATGTTTTCACTGAAGAATGGAGTTCATGAAAACAATTTGTTATTCTCTGCTCCGTGGTTTATTCATTCCTAGACGAAACTGATTTCTTTTTATTTTAAACAGTCTTCACCAACAAAGCTATTCAGCCTGATGCTGAAATACCGGAAAATGACGCCTACATCTTTCTCGAAAACCACATTTTGTGGTGCGGTTCCAAAGACCTCTCTTTACTAAGGACCACACACATACACACACACATATATATATATATATATATATTTAGTATGTGTCTAAATATACATATCCTGACATCCCAGTCTTTCAAATAAACGTAAAGTGACCGACTTTTTATCTTACAAATCAAACAATCAAGGATCTGCTTTCTAGTAATGTGGGACGGGTAAGTCTGTGGAACTGAACTGTACTACCCTTTCAGGGATGAACGGAAGCGTATTGCTGCCATCGGGTAAAGAAAAATAAAATCATTTATCTCATACGTACGACATACTATCTCGTACGTACGACATATTATCTTGTACGTACGACATACTATCTCGTACGTACGACATATTATCCCATACGTACGACATATTATCTCGTACGTACGTCATACTATCTTGTACGTACAACATAATAAATCTTCCGGATCTGATTCACAGATTACACAACAGGCCAACTGATATATGTATAAGCAATATATAAATGTTAAATAATGTATGTTCTCTATCCCATATGTACGAGATAAATAATTTATTTTTCTTTTACCAGGTGACAGCAATACGCTTCCGTAGGGATGTGCGCTATTTGCAGTACTTATTTGACTGAATTAGTACCATAAACTTAAAGTAATATATATACCAGAACTATGTTTGTTGAATGAATCCAATGGCTCAAAAGAGCAGCATCTCTCTCTCTGTCTCTCTCTCTCTCTGTCTGTCTCTCTCTCTCTCTCTCTCTCTCTCTCTCTCTCTATATATATATATATATATATATATATATATATATTGAAGATATCATTTTGTTTCATCTAAATCAGTCAAAAATTAGGAGAGTCCAAGACTGCAGGGTCTAAATTTTCCAATGGAAATGTGAGAGTCCCAGGGGTCCGTTGCTTACTTTGATAGGTACACCTAATCAATAGTGATATTTTCTTCATGATCATTCATTCAGTAATATAATATATTTGTTCATAAGGTACATATGTAAACAAAAGCGGGTTTTGCTTAGTGGCACTGTCCAGAAATTGTGACGGGGGCTTTCTTCAATCCTGAGGTTTAGCAACCAAAGACAGCGAGGCCGCTATGAAGCCTTCAGTTGTGCATCCCAAATCTATCTTGAGCATCTCTAACGCAAACTCCTGCATTCCTGAGAGCCCAGTCATATTAAACTTGTTTGTGCCATGTTTTCCTGTCGCAGACTTCTGTCATCCCTGTGGTACGCTGGGTAATATATATATATTGTGCACGAAGGGTATCGTGGGCAGATGAGGACGGTGACGGCATGGAAGAGCCACCACCTTCAGCCCAGTCGGTCACAGTGAAATCGTTTGCCACGCCTATCCAGGTGAAGACCCTCCGGCGTGAGTTGGTTGAAATGAGAAAGTTTGTTGAGCCGAACCAAGTCAACCGGCATTACCGATCGCTCGAGAGAAGGAAATTCCACTATCTACACTTCCCAAAGCAGGGTTGGGCAAATCACGGGTTATAAGCATAAAACCCAGCCCAGTGGTTTTCTTTTCTGGGTAAACCCGGGTTTTTTAATGGGTTTTACGGGTATTATGGGCAATCTAGTCTCAAATGGCAACTGACTGAACTCAAAATTTCTTGTACCAGCTTAGGCAATACTGTGATCAGTATGCTTCTTTGCTTTAAAATTTATATAACTATTGAATATATAAAATGTATAACTGATATTGGTGATGTATTGCAGTTATAATGATAATTAAAAACAATCAGGAGTCTTTAAGATGGAGTTAAAACCTACCGTACTTTGTAACTCCCATTATTTCAATCATATTTCTATCTGAATCTATCATTTGTATTATTTAATGAATTTGAAATCATTTTCTTTGTATCAATGAAGGATTGAAAGTGGATGGATGACTTATTGGGTGTGTACAAAAACTGGCTAACTGGTTGACACAAGATGGTTACTGGCTGCCAAGTGTCAACTGATTGGCAGAACATGTATAGGATACCACACAGGTGAAGCCACAGTGACACCTAGGTGCTAGTGTCACATGCATCCTATCTTATCTGTATGTCAGCCAGTTCTGCTGCTGTAGAACGTGTAATTTCTAACTTTGGCTACATAAAAAACAAGATTCACAATCGACTTGGAGTACAACGTGCTGCAAAGCATGTGACCTGCCATCGTGCCTTTTGTGAACATTCTGAACTGGACTGGTAGCAGTTTATATAAAACAGTTTGAACATAATGCATGATGTATCATAACAGCATTGGTGCATGACACAATTTCTTGCTTGTGTGCTTCTTCATTAATATGTGTGATGTTGCTCATCTATTGGTATTAAACTTAATTCATGGACAATCACTGTAGTTTTTCCTCTTTATTTGATTATATGCATTTTATGCAGCGATTTTAAGATTTAAAAAAATGCTTCTAGAAAAGCCCAAATCATATTGCCTATTAAAACCCACATGTGGGTTTTAAAGCTTATTGCCCCGCCCGGGTAATAAGCGGTATTACCCAACCGGGTTTACCCGCCTGGGTGTGACCCGCCCAACCCTGTCCCAAAGTCCTGGGACGTCAGGATGTACTGACCTTTCCCCTAGTATGGTTGATTCCCAAAGAAGGGCTACTTCACGGTCACGGAGCCCGCATGTCAAGTGTTATAAATGTGGGGAATCTGAACATATCCATCGTGAGTGTCGGAGGCTCCAAGTCCTGCACCTTCTGGAAACGTGTAGAGGCTTGGACTCTATGCCCATCTCCAGTCCCTCGAGATCAAATGGGCCAGGATCTATGTCAGGATGGATAAAATACGAGGATGCATTTGAACCGGACTATTCGTAGGGGCTTAGGCCTTCTGTTTTCATTGCATGTAAAAGATTGTTCGAGTGATGCCATTGTCGACACTGGAGCTCAAGTTACCATCCTATCCAGCCACATAGGATTTGACCCTAGGCAAAAGGGAAATGAGATAAGTTGAAAAAAGTTGCACAGGATAGCTATATGGATGGTCGGGCAGGAGTTCCCGTGAAACTGACAGTGGTTGATCAAGCCACATTCATGAAGCCTATATCAGTGATCACCTACTTTTAGGACTTGATTCCTCCTAGAAGCCGATTTTACAGTCTGCGCCAACGGAGTAATGCTGATCGGAGGGACGTCTCTACCACCGAAGCTGATGTTGCCAGATGGGTCAGTACACAGTATTCTTGGGGCACAACTCACAAGAAGAACAACATTTACAGCCAGATCACAGGTGATTTTAGAAATAAAAAGTGCACCTGCCCCTGACCTTAAGGAAGCAGTTCTGAACCGGAAGTGTAATGTGATAAGCTGTTAGTTAGTCGGGTTTTTTCAGTATGACTGACGCGATACCCGTTTGCATAAGTAATGCCACTGATGGTGACGTCACTTTGCCTAACGAAACCGTGATGGGATATTTCTTTGTTGGTGGCCTACTTGAGGAGATTAACCACTCTCGGAGGGAGGTGGATACTCAAGAACCACCAACAGAAAAGCTAGCTAACTTCCCCAGAGATAAAGAGGGAGTTTTCTTATACAGGATGTCACCTGTCTACAACAAGAGCTTCCGACCCCGAAAAGTCCGGGTTCAAGACTCGCAAAAACATCTGCAGGAATTCGCAAGATGGACGGTGTGTTTGATGTTAGTCCAGCGAGCTAGATGCCCTGCCACGATAGGATCCATCGAGACTTTCCAGGAAGAAACCCGTACCCGGCTGACCGAGGTGTCTACTTCCAGGGAAGCAGGTGCAGGACAGGCTGTTCTACAGAAGCAGCATCGTCAGGAAACAGCTGTTCAGGGAGCTGAAACATCTTTCCTGGTTGAGGGGTCTTTGGCTGATGGACGACGAGTGTCTCCTGAATCATTAGGTCTTAGAAACATCAGGTTAGATCTTGGTAGCCAATCCCGACTCACGGGCCCAATGATCTCAGACACGTGTCAGTCGACAAGAACCAGAATCATCTGGTGGTGAGATCGACTGGCAGGACAGGGTTCTGGCAGCAGAGAACGCGGAACTGCGCCAGGAGGTCTACTTGCTTGCCAGTAGATGAGGATAGGCCGTCTTCCGGTCTCTTACGGGTCTTAACCCGTTTCGTTGCGGACTTTCGTGATGTGTCACCCGATGTCACTGCCTCCCTGTTTCGCAGTGACCGTTTCACTACGTGGAGACGGTCCCCTTGCTCGGCAAGTTTCCTATGGTTAATATAGCCCTGGGGTAGTAAGGATTGGGTCATTTTCAGTCTCAGATAGTCTCAGTAAAGGTTTGTGTCCTAAATACGCTCGACCAACCTTTTAGAGACTTTGACTTACTGTGTTGCATCGATGAACCAGTGATAGTCAGTGTAAATGTTTCATATGTCATTTCTTCTAAGCAAAGCAAAAGTTGATATCAGACCATCCTGAAGAAGAATACTGGTAATAAATATGAAACGATTTAACAGTACTCACATGCAAAGTATTTGAAAGCAGAGATTTCGTATGGTCTCTACCAGACTTGTTTACTGAGTAGCGAGAACAGGCCAAGGGAAATCCTTAGTTTGTTGTTGACACGTTGCCATGGGCCGTGAGGCACGAATGGTCAATTGTCAACATCAAGGGGCTGTAGGTCCTCGGGAGTTTGAGAGTGGGGTAAGTCCAGTTTCACCACAATATAAATATATACCCTTTTTAGCTGTGTTTACGTCACAGCGCTTTCGCTTAATATTCTGGGATTGTATGATGTCATTTTAGATTGATGGACTTACTGAACATATCTATGTATAAACAGGGCCATTCTGTAAACAGAATTATAAATTGATAAAGAGGCTACCCTGGAAGATGTGGTGATAAATATATATATATATATAGTTTTCAGTAGGTTTCAGTTTTGTAGCAAAATGATCGATACAGCTAAGATAAGCACGTTGGAACATCGAGTTATTACTCCGAGTTTCACGCCATTGCCGGTCTCGACACCCGTCGATTACCAGATAACTGACGCTTGTGGGGGACCCACTTGTTGTTGGAGGAGATATACAGGATATTACATTACAAAAGCGACAAGTCGGTAATCTTACTGAACAAGCGTAATGATGTGTCTTAAAATGTCGATACCTGAAATTAATGAATCGTGCAAAAAGAAAATAGCAACAACAACTGGTTCCCACAAACTTGAGTTATGTGATGATTGCCCGGTTGCGGAGACCGGCAACGGCGTGGAACTCAGGATAATAATTAACTCGATGCTCAAACGTGCTTTACGTTTAGATATATATATATATATATATATATATATATATATATATATATATATAGAGAGAGAGAGAGAGAGAGAGAGAGATTAAACATTAAGCAAGTTCAGAAAGACCTCAAATGTTCGACTGAGAACATAATATAGGGGTCGTATATAGTTGCAGAAATATTTTATTTTTAAATCTGCGGTTTGGAAGGCAGCACCCGGCTACATTTTTGATCTTTAAAACCGTTTGACCTAGATATTCTTCAATACCGAAAATTGGGTCTCTAAACCTCAATTTTCCATTAAAACACATTGTTACACTTCAGTACTGCCTAATATCAAAATCCCTGATCTGTTTTTGATCATATTCATTATACATGTTCCTCTATACGTTTTCAATGTACATACCAGAAATTAGGTTAGTATTGTGTAATTTCTTGAATTTATGGGCCCGAACCTAATGCACTTTGTAAAAAATCAGGAAATATATTTACTCACTCAACATTTAAATTGCTGAGGCTAGAGATATTTTTAACCAGGGATATCATTATTAAACCAGATATAATCGTATACCCAAAAGTATTTTGCAATTTTTTAAAGTTAATACCTTAAATTTTGTCCAACTTTGGCCACGGAAAGTTTATTCCATGTAAGCACTGTTGATTTAATTTTCATAGCATGTAAACATAAGGAATTTATCTTTTAAAATCTGAAATTTCAAAGGAATGTTTTAAAAGAGTAGTTTATTCAAGTTTTTAGACACCATATCAGGTATTGTTTACATCAGACAAGCCAGGTTTAAAATTTGTGTGTTTTGGATGATGGAGCCCTCACCTGTGTTAAGTAATCACTCCACGCTACATGCAGCCTAGTTAAGCTAGGTTTCCCCTTGCCTAATCTATAGCTCTTTTAGCCATATCTTAACACTGTTAAAAGAATTAATAATTACATGTTCACATTTTTAGCGAATCTGTGAGCTTATGCGATGGTGTGGCGTCGTCCTTCGTCCGTACGTTAACCGATACTGTATCACAAACAGCAGGAACTAGCATCACCAAGTTTTATGCAAAATATCAGTCATCTAAAAAATTTAGCTTATTTTTTTTTTTACTTAGATTTTATAGGGAAAAAGCTGAACAAATAACTTTCAAAATTTTCTTCTCCAAAACTGTCCAGCCAAATTATTCAATATTTTACAGAAATAATCTATGAAACAATCTCAAGATTGTTCGAATGGTTCCAGATCGTTGAATTTTGGCCGAGTTACCGAAAGCTGAACTTAGTCATTTGGCTAAATGAGCATACTAACATAACAATCTCAGAAACGGCAGGAGCTAGCATCACGTATCAAGTTTTGTGCAAATGTTGGTCACATGACTCATATTTGATATTGTAGTTTTTGTGGCGCCACCTACATCGCCCTGTTTTTACGATAATAAATCCTGATCATTTTAGCCTCTTCTAATATAAAAGTGTTTATGATGAAATTGTAAATCTGAATTATTCACAAGAATTATCCTAGGGTAGGGTTCTTTCAGTTGTACAGGAATATCCTGGGTTCGTTGATTTTTGGTAGAGTCATAGAAAGATGAAGTTGGTCTTCTGGCCATTAGTAAGCCTATTTCAAACTGAAGGCGGCAAAAGCTTTCTTCTGCAAAACTGTTGTTACAACTTCTGTAACATTGCACAATAATGATTCTTAGGAGACCTTTGTTCAAGTTAACCTAAATGATTGTTGGCAGAATTATATGACCTTTCACAATGAAAGGACTGCATCTTTTATTATTTCAAACATTTTGATAAAAAATCGATGAATATGTCAGCTTAAAAAAATGCATTGTAGCCAAAGTCATTCAATATGTGTAACAAATTTACCAACAGGCTAAGATTGTGTCTGTGTCTATAAACAGCTTGCAGAGTGCCAACTATTTCAGAATTGGATCTATTTATAGCTTTGGCAGACTGCCAACTGTATGAGATTAGGCAACAGGTCAAGAGTTAATTCAGTGCAGCCAGGTACAGGTCAAAAGTTCACGCAGTGCAGTAGCTGCAGCTAGCAATTTGTTCCGGTTCACTTGCGGTGACTATTTACCTCATCTGAGCTTGGTCGGCCCAGTGCACCCGACTCAAGAGAAGTTTGATGTATTTGGCTGACATTTTGACTTGTCCATGCATCTTTGATGGCTTTCTCGTACGAAAGAATGGTGTCACTAGCCGCAATAATTGTTGCATAGTATATGTCCCTGCTAATTGCGCAGGAAGGAATTTGATATATCATTTGTGCTAATCTCAGCAGCTCGGATAGCTTCGTCATATACAAGACTGGTGGCGCCACCTACACAAATGTTTGCAGTGCTTATTTATTAGAAGATTGACAATTCAGCTAAAAATTGGGCAAACTTATACATTCCGGATAGCTTTGTCATATAAAAGACATGTGGCGCCACCTACAAGTGTTTTGGGTTTCATATATCTGTGTATATAGCTCAACAGAGGTTTTAAGTATCTGCCTCAAATTTTACATGTCCTTACATCTTTGATGACTTTCTCATACACAAGCCTGGTGGTGGCACCTATATTTATTTTTCTTATGTGTACACCCATGGTGTATTTCAGGAGTGACGTTTTTGTAATTGGTACTTGAACCTGAGTTTATAATATTAAGTACTTGCATTGTACATGTGCATGTCACACATGTATGTGAAAACTAATCCAGTACTTTTGTTATATTGGTCAAGCATGTTATGTTGGAAGCATTATACCTGATGTATATCCCATTGGACAGATTCGCATTAGGCCTGTAGGCCTTGTTTGTTTTATCATATATGTCCTTTGGTTTAGCTCTTAGAACCAAAACCTTTATTCCCTTTTTTTAAATGATAAAATGGTTTCGGGGAACAATTTTCATAAACTACAGAGTACAATATATACTTATTAGATTTAGTTTATGCTTATTTGAAAATGTACAATTCTAATTTTTTTACAGCATTTAATTTCAATCAATAAATTAAATGTAAATTACTATACAACAGGACATCTCCATTTACCTTCTATTTATTTTACAGCTTTCAGATATTCCCAGTGGGTATTAAGACACATTACTTTCACATAGTTGAAATACAGATAATTTTACAAATATTTGATCATGAGAGGCTCCTGCATATTTGGTGTAGTCCATAAAAGTGCTAGTGTAGTATTTGTTTTGCATTCTTTTATTTAGTATTCGATTAACATCTTAAATAGCAGGAACATTTCCTCTTAGCTTTCCAAATGCTAATATGTAAAAAAAAATGGAAATACGTACATTTTGCATTTGCTAAAGTTCAGCTGAGCGCCGTGACCCATGGGTTCCTTGTTATTTTTTTTAACTGATCTAAATCAGTAAGACTGGTCTAGTGGCCTGCAGCGTCAGCCAGTCAGTATAGGATGTGTGGGATAGAAAGTGATAGTTGCAGACTTTCACCAAGATACTCAAAATAACAGGGACAATATCTGGTATTTCTTGATCTGCCTTCTAATACTATAGTCCATGGGCTAGGAGGGGTCACCGTGCACTCCCTCTGGGATTTTATGACATAGGTATTTTTAGATCTCTAAGTATGTCCAATTAATGAATTAAGATGTTAACATTGATTATTTTGGGATACACTACCCTTTAGGTCATTTAAAGACAATCACGTCTTTACGCACGGAACCCGCTGACAGGTAGCCTTGATAAGGGGGTAGGGGTATGTAAATGCTTATAGCTCGCTTAATATTTGACATATTTACTTCAAACAAACTGCATTGTGTTCGCAAATAGTAGTGAAAAGTCACAAATAACAATAATCATATGAATTTGTTATGTATTGTTGTTGATTAAGCAATTAATTACTGTACATATAAAATATCCAAAAAGAAAATTAAATTTAACAGTTTTTTCTTTTATTTTTCCCAACAGTAGTTTATTTTCGAGATGATGTTGCATTTCTTAAATTCTAGTGCATTAATACATTAGTATCTGACATTCTTACAAATTCTGTTGATAAAATAATATGTATTGCATATTGATTGCAAAATATCGGAAAAAGTGACTGATAGATATAATCATATATATGTATTACATGTTTTTGGTGATTTTGATGTTTTTGGAAGCAATAAATTATGATATTAATAAAACATCCTGAAGAAATTTTACTTTATCATTTTTTAAAGTTATTCAAACTTTTCACTGTTGATGATTTTACAAAATAATGTTGACATTTCTGAAATTCTAGTTTATAAATGTGTTAGCTTTTGTCAATCCTGAAAACATTTCTTTTTAAATAAAATTATTTAGACATCAATGAATGATATAGTGTTATTCTGTTTTGCACACTCTTTCTAACATGTATACGAGGTGTTCGGTGTTCCTCTCTCGATGTACCTCACCGTGACGCTTCCCTAATACCATAAATAGTCATTGTTTTGAAACCAAGGGTATAAACACTAGTAAACTCAAGATCATTTTGATTATATAAGTGTATAAGGATATTAAACTTTCTCCAAGTATTAGCACTAACCCATGTAATGTTAACCCTTCCGAAATGTTATAAGGTTTTTGTCCTCATGACCTTTTATGTCCTTTGTAACCAGATAATTCAATTACTTCAGGTTTCCTGAAAAGTCTAGGTCCACTGCACCAGGCCGGTAAAGTAAGAAATAAGGAAACGTATCCACCACAATTTTTAGGCAAGTTCCAAATAACACGCATACATCGGCCATAAACAAGAATAACCAGTAATGGATCCTGGTCAAAATTTGATTTGTGGTCCGTTAAACAAGGAACTATATTAATTTTAGCTGAGAGTAATGGTTCACGTTTCACCAACTGGATGATTGCATCACAGGTGGGATCAGATTACCAGAACATAAGCGGCTAATATAAGTCACAACTGTGCATGCGAGTTGGATAAACTTTCTCCATATTTAGAAATTTGCACTTTTCTCTTAGTACTATTGACTGACGATGGTCCCTTCCCTTCCTGGGACAAAATATTGTCTCTTAATACCGAATATTCTTCAAACAAAATCATTTTATGTTGATCACGGTTAATATTTCTGGCGGACATAAAAAAAAGACATATACTGGGCTTGTCACGATAAAGAGGGTGAATATAACCACTTGTGAACAAACGTCATTCAAGTAAAATATGGTGATTATCTTATGTTAAATACATTAAATGAAACTAGGAAGCGGATACTCAACTATATCTCCTGACAGTCGAATGGAATGCTTTAAAAATGTTAGGCTTTAAACTTCCTGCTTGTATACATAGCCATGAATGATTGAGCATCGAATTTTAGATTTGGAGTTCCATGACCTCGACCTCTCCCAGAGAAATAAGGGGTCAATTTTCATTAACTTGACTAAAAAAATGTATGGTCGTTGAATTTTTATCATTCCAGAAGTGAGGACTGAAATCTAATTGATTCTTCATAAAAAAAACACGTATTTTGAGGACTGGCAAAGGAAGGCGGGTGTACATGATTCATTGAGCAAAATGAATTTATGTCATGCTCACGCGTATTTTTACTTTTAAGGATAAGGATATTTTACCAAATTGTTAGCGGAATTTTAAACTCGCTACATGATTCCAATGACAACTCCGCCATTCATGTTGAATAGTTCTGAGGTTATATAATCTGTCTTGAGTAAAAACGCGAATGACTGATTTTTCTTAATCTATCTTCTAAAGGCTATAAAATGTCAAAGTAAGCTTTGAAATTGCAGAATGCCTCATCATAAATAACGAATTATTGAAGACTAAAATGCATAGGGGCTAGAGTATGAATCCTCTTGAATTTTCATGGGGAAATATATAATACCCATTTCTTTGAAAAGGTGCCATAAACAGGTGAAATCAAATGCCAATTTTATATGTCTACAACACCATTTTACAGAAGCTGAGTTGTACAGAAATAAAATAAAATATATAAAACAAAAATATATACTACATTTGGATGCAGACATCAGAGATTATATATTTAGTGGTAATCTCAATGGTATCTGTGCCCTTATACTGTGTCCAGTATAAGGGCACAGGCTTCATCCATTTCTGTTTAGAACCCATAGCTTCTCTCTGTTAAATCCGTCAGTTTTCATAATTTTTACAATCAGAAATCATACTTATGTTTTATTTTTTATCAAAAAGCACGGATATGATCCCCTTCCTGTATGGTACTGTCACTGTGAAACCTCCGCTCCTCTGCTTTCTCGCTGCTGTTAAAACATATTCCTGTACCATGTCGTTCCATTACTTACAATCGCATTGAAAAGAAATCATAAAAAGTGTTCACTCTTATCCATTAATATACACTTAGATTAGAATCTGTGATTTGTTTACAATTTAAACTATCAAGTACGTATCCTGGCAAGGGAATCTAAAATCGACATGGTAATGCATTTAAATATATAACAAGGCAACTATAACTCAGTCATAATATAATTGTAACAAAAATATGAAAATCAAATCAATTAATACATAAAAAATTAAGCAACCCCTAATAAGCTGTATACGCATTAATTATAATTTTTGTATAATAATTGGAAACTGTTACACATGCCTTCCTTTTCTTTCTCCTTTTGACATGACTTTAAACCTTGTGTTGATAAAGTGGTACAAAACGTAACTTATACTGTATACAGGTCTAATGCACTAAGCTTTCCAGTAAGTAAATTTTTCATATTTGGTTTTCCATTTTTTTGGACAAATTCATCCTAATATTTCAGATGGATCAGCATAACGGATTGATATTCTATCTTTTAGAAATTTCACATAATTATTATTTGTGATTATTATGTGTTCATATTTTGTTCCAGAGAGGGCTCTTATTATTATTATTATTATTAAAGCTAATAAACACCTTCAGATTCAGGAAAATAACTACTTAGAGTACAAGGGAAGCATCACAATGAAAATCAAGTACATCATCTTATATACAAGGGATACCATAAAATAGAACAACAATGGGTCATTCATTGCGGGTGTATATGGTCAAAGATTCATAATTTTATCAAAAGTATCTGTAAAGTGTCAAGAACTAATGTATTTATGCGCTAGAATGTAAGAAATGTCAACATCATCGCGAACAAAACTATTGTTGGGAAAAAAATAAAGAAAAACCTGTTAAATTCAATATTCATTCACGATATTTAAATAATATCATACTCTGTGTGCATTTGTAATGTAAATTTTCATAACATAATACGGTGAATGTACAAACCTAAGTGTAAAACCCATACCTTTTGTAACCGCCTTTATTCCCTATGCCTCTTACGACTACATTTACTGTAGTCAGTGGTTTAGCAAACATAGAGGGAGATCTACTAATATGCTGAATTATGACGGAATCCTTTTTTCACATAGCAGGTGTTATTTGAAATTACAAATACACTGATTTATTTTAGTAACAACGTACTTGAAGGCTTTGAAAAAATTGTAAAAAGGACAAAACCATTTATCGGCATTTTGCGTATGAGATGCTCCCCAACCCGTGTTTGCATTCACCTATTCGGTCCAAATTCCCAGGTTCAATTGTGCATAAGTGATTTTACATTTGTGAATATTTCTTGATGCCTCCCTGAACCCGGATTATGTGCCTGATCCAATTAAATCTAATCTATTCTGCATTGGTCCATTCTCGAAATGCCCTGAAATATTTAAAAAAAATGCATAGGTTATGTTGTGAACACAACACACCCACACACGCGAACGAAGATGAACGCATTAGTCCCTTGCGGCGGCAATTAGTTGAAACCCTCACCAAGATTTCCAGTGATATATACCGTGTGTGTGTATGTGTGTGTGTGTACTGGCATACTTTTATTATTATAGTAAAACGTCGCTACACCTAGCAATAAATGTATATCTTTAACAAAAATAGACAAAATTGACTTGAACGAGTAACTTTTTAACCTAAAGTAAGTTGACCAGTTAAAAATACAATTTATCGTATGCAACGTTGTCTATATTGTTCAGACAGATACTGGTTTTCAGGTGCGTAATTATGAGCGCTAACTGTACCAAAAATAACTAATGGGAGCACCTTCAAATACTAAGATGGCGGCATTCGGTAGTCTCTGGAGGTGGAGTGGCGCCGGACTTGGAGAAAATTACTAACCATGGACGGGCCATAATTACCCATAATTACCCGAGAACCTATCCCGGGTCGCCAGCATTAAAAACCCAGTCCCATATAGGTGCCGGATCAACACGGATCACAACCGGCACGATCTGGCGTGTGAACCGTGTAGCCGCCGTGATGGTCCGAGGAAATTCCTGTTGGACCCGGAACGTCCGGGAAGGTCCTTGCGGCTTCGGGAGGCCAACCCGGCAGTTCATAACTGCCGTGTTCGTCCATGACGGCCCGGAAGATGGCGACATCCGGGGTGGTCCGTGTAGCAGCCGTTCAGGGTCCTGGGACAGCCGTAGCTCTGTCTTGATTGTCCGTGTGAGTCCTTGACAGTCCGGGTTGGTCCGTGTTCATCCGTTGCAGTCCGTGTCTCTGCCGTGTTGGGCCGTGTTGGTCCGTCGCTCTGCCGTGACTGTCCGGTCCATGGTCATCCGTGTTTGCCCGGGTTCGTCCGTGTAGCTGCCGTGTTGCTGAAAGACCATCGACGCTCTAAAACCCCAAAATGAGCAAGGATCATCTCGGATCATGATCCGACGGGATCCGGCAATTTTCCGGGACTGCCTTGTTCATCCGCATTTATGGGAATAGGACTTAAGCTGTGCTTGTTTCCACTCGATTTTCCGGGCCTTGGATTCAAATTAATTATAGGCCTACGATGTTTGAGAAATTTTAATTATTTTATGGCCGTCCTATACACCATTAGATCTGTACCATTTTACATTTGCAGTACATTTTCATTAACGAAGACCAGAATACCATCACACAATTCTGAGGCATGCGTTGCTCTGTGAAACGTTCACAATATGACTAATAGTCTAATTACATTCCTAAATCATAGTCTCTGGCGCTCCGAATTCTTTCATCCTATTGAGACTTCTGTACCAAGTGAGACTTGGAGATATGTCAGTTGATGTTAATGGATATGTACATATTTTGCCGGAAACGATCGTTGGCAGAGTGGTATCAGTCATGCTGTTGATTTATATACAGGAGCAGCAATCGACAATGAGTGTCATACAATATAAAGACTTATTTTCATAAAAGAATAATTTTCATTAACGGGATGATGAATGTCGTCAAGGATATAATTGTGTAAATTTTTGACGACATTTAATTTTAACATTAATCTGTGAGAAACATATATATTCATTGATTAAAAGAATCACTAAAACTAACTTCCCTCACCATAATGTGAAGTTTGTGGAGGATCACAGGATAGGATAACGTTAACTCACGCACATCTCCACGCACATCTGGACTACTGTTATCACTGATGAGTGAAAACTATTATAAATATATGATGACCAATGAAATATTAATGGAAAAATGTGGAAAGTTACCGAGTCCGGAACCACTCGAAGTCCTTTTCACATCAATTAAGATATAGCATTATAAAAAGTGGACCTACATTATAACTGAGGTATTAGTCTAGTCATTTAACTTGATTTTTAAGCCAAACCCGGAATTATATTTGTTGTATTTTAACTAGAAACGTCTGGAAAAAAACATATCAAAAGTCCCAAAAAGTCCCATTAGGGTAAAGTTACTTCATTTGATGATTTTAACTGGGAAATTAACTATTAAGTTTCTCTACTTGGCTGCATATTGTCATGATAAGCTTTGTCTTAATCCCTATGAGTGACCAATCATGTGAAATCCGCTTCACTCTCCATCTATTGAATCGGGGTATAAATTTACCAACAATAACGATTTTATGTATATTGCTTAGAGCAGGGCTCGACAATAACACTTGCCTGAGGGGTTGGAAATATCGTGAGAACGACTTGCTCCAGTGTTTGATTTTTTTTTTCCGGTGGGCAAAGGATATATCAAATCATGCCCTTGGGACAGTCTAAAGGAATATCACATAAAGGATAAATCATATAGAAAAGTAGGAGCAGAATATGTTTAAAGGGGTTTGGACATCAGAGAATATTTAGCATTTACATGATGTTCAATTCATCTTCATTGTCTGTCTGTTCAATCTGAAGATGTAAATTTTACCAATAATAACAATTTAAAGTTTATTGACCAAAGTAGGGGTTGACAATAACACTTGCCCAAGGGATTGAAATATTTTGAGAACAATCTGCTCCATTACACTTGTTTCTCGGTGGGCCTACGATATATGAAACAGTCCAAGAGAATATCATATTCAGCATAAATCATAAAGAAATATAGGAGAAGGGGGTGTATTAATATCATGAGGGATATAGAGTAATCGACATCAGGGAATATTTATATTTGTAACAGACGGTTGCTTTTTATGTGTTTACGACTCTTCGTCATTAGCAAGTTATGCAGAATTGTCATCAATAGGCCTATAATCCCAAAAATCAAACCCAAATTCAGTTTATTTTGTTACAGATGTCTCTTTTATTGTATGCAGCAGTCTTACATGTGTATGTTATGCGCTAGCATTGGCCGTTGCTATGGTGGCATATCCCGGCCCAAGTGTGGGGTCTGACGTGAAAACAGCGGTCATGCTAGTCTGGGGCTTTCTCGCCCGGCCGAGCCGGGCCGGCCCACGTGTGAACCCTGATATGTAGAAACACAGCGTTCATTGTTCTAGATGTTTTCTGTAACATGTGAGTTCTCAGTGTATGTCTCCCTGTTTTATTCATCCCTTTCAAGAAGGGTGACTGAATGCATAATTGAAATATATAAGGCCCCACATAAAGTTCTGTAAGCCCCTGATTCCTTATAATTCAATGCAAGCATTTCCGCAGATCACCCTGACGGGGAATTGGTCCTCTTGGCAAGACCGCCTGCTTATTTTCATTTATTCTTATATCATATTGATACTCTTATATTATATTGATACTATTATAAGATACTCTACAATTCAGGCCTAGGAAAAAATTAATGAAGGATTTTTTTATATTTCATTAAAAAAAATACATCTAGAGTACTAGACCATTTTCATGGAGTTCATACCATGGTCTGTCACATGTAACCATGTTGGGTCATAGAAACCTTTATCTAGTATCTTTGTTGTAACATTAAACATGATATTTATGATTTGGTAGTTACTCATATATTTCTTCCCATCGACTGTAGCCAGCACTGGTTCGAGGATAATTCACATACTAGTAAATATCAAAGTTTATAAATTTCCTCGTAAATGAATCTACTTAAGTGAAGTAGTGGAGATATTTGACGCCACTTGCTTATTAAAATAATTGCAATATACAAATGCAGCATGAAGTTTTCTGAACTTTTATGATTTTTGCTTCCAAATATTCTTGGGGTGGTGTGCCTTACGATAAAGATCACAATGAATTGCTAGGATCAGATAATATTCAAAATATTCAATACACTCTAAATATTGTTTAAATCATTCAGTTATGCAATAGTGTATGAATATGTATGACATAAATGGAATAGTGTATGAATATGTATGACATTAATTATAAATAATATATAATCTACAACAAATAAAGATATATGTATGACATTAATTTTATATAATCTATAATCTACAACAAATAAAGATATATATTTATACATCTTTTATTAAGTTCATTCACTTAGTGAATTGAAAAGGTGAAAAAATCCATCCCTATCAAAATCTGATACCTTGATTTATGTTTTCATTTGTTTAAATTACTTTAAAAATTCGAAATAGAAGCATTGACTGAGAAAAAACTGGAGGTAAAAAGAAGAAAGACTTTAAAGTATAAAAGTGTCATTACTTTTTTTCCTGTGTAACTGTTTTTGTATTCCATCCTGTCTGGATGATTATTTTTTTAATTTCGTTGACAAGATCATTAGAGATAGTACAATACCTAAAAGTTTTCCAAGAAGTCCATCAATAAGTGATATGATACTTGAGGTTGGCGTAAATATATTATACTTTTAATATCCCTTGAATTTTCTTATCCGTTGACAAATTTAATAAAGTTAGTACAATAAACAAAGCTTTTCTGAGGGGGGAATTAGCAACGTTCCACATATTAAATTGCAATTCACTGAAGTGGGATTGAACACCATTTAAATGCTAAATATTGCTTGATGCAGATAACCCTATAGACCTTATAACACATATCGTGATATGATTTATCTTGTATGTGATATTCCCTTGGACTGTCTCAAGGGTAAAGTCTGATATGTCGTAGACACACCGGGAGACTTTCAGACACCGGGGCAGGTTGTTCTAATGATATTTCAACCTCTTGGGCAAGTGGGCAGGTGTTATTGACGACCCCTGCCCTGGCCAATATACTTAAATTTATTTTTGGGGGGAAAATTACACCTTTGTCAGATTCAATAGACAGGCAATGAAGATGAATTGAACATAATTTAAATGCTAAATATTCCCTGATGTCGATAACCCGTATCTATCATTATACATATCGTGATATAAAACATCCCCATCCATTATATTTCTAAATAATTTATCCTGTATGTGATATATCCCACTGCACTTTGTCTAAACAGCGTGGTCTAATATATCGTAGGCCTAACTTGCAAACTTTCCGACACCAGGACCATTCGTTCTCATGATATTTCCAACCCATCAGGAAAGTGGGTAAGTGTTATTGTCGAGCCCTGCCCTAATTAATATATATATAAAATCGTTTTTGTTGGTTACTTTATATCTTAGTCAGATTCAATAGACAGGCAATAAAGAGATCTTCAAAGAGGGGCAACTCAAGACAGAGCTTTATAGAACAATATGCAGATAAGTTAAGTAAAACTTTTAAGTTATTTAGCTAATTAAAATCATCAAATTAAATGACTTTCTCCAACGGGCCTTTTTAAACTTTTGTATGTTATTCACTAGATTTGTTTGTTAGTAAAATACGGTTGGTTTCATTTCTGTTGCAATTTGATTTTGATTTTTTGCAATTCTACTTTTACTAGACAATATCTAGCCAACAATGCTCATACATGAGTGGTCCGTTTAGTTACAGATATATACGGCCTGCCATATCTAAGGTACAACCTTTGACAAGAAAAGAAACTTTACTGCGCACACAGCACCAAATGTTTAACTGTTTTCCTATATTTTACCTCTCATATTGAAGTAAATGTCGTTTGCAGGAACTGTTCAACATTAAACATGTGATATTGATTTTTTCTCATTCTATTTTATGAATGTGTTCTACTTTACACAGATATGTTAAATGCCGTTTTTGCGTTTTGTGCTGTTTATTCTTGGATATAGCTGAACAAAGAATGAAGCATGTCATTTAAGGAAACCCCGCCGCACAGAGCACTATAGCAGGGTACCATGTATCGAAAACCCCAGGTGTTTTTCCTGATATCAGGTATTTGTCTTGCTGTGATCCTCTTTGCTGGGTTCCCATGGTTCCAGGAAATTATACACAAACCAGAAAATGTAAACAGAGGAAAACAATCTGAAACAGGAAATGACAATGGGTTTATTTCAAGAAATAGATCCGTCAATGCTTCATCTCAAAATACCTTGTTGAAACGTCTTCCGGGTGTGCATATTCTAGGCGCTATTAAAAGTGGAACGACGACTTTACAAGTTTTTCTTCCTCTTCATCCTGATATAGTTAAATCAAACTTATCGGCGACATCCTATGTGGAAGCATTAACAAAAGGGAATGCTTGGTTTAAATCTCTTATGCCCTTAACGAGACGGGGACAGGTGACGCTAGTCGGCAAAGGGGGCTTCTGTGGTGCTGTTAGGTACAACATTTCACGGGCACTGTATCAGGTAAACCCGGACATGAAAATCATCCTCATTCTGAGGGACCCTGTGGAGCGAGCTATTTCACATTTTACAATGTTTCATGAATTTGAAAAATGGAGAAATATAACTTTCGAAGATGCCATAGTTTTAGAAAGTAACCGGTCGAAAATTAATAAGAATGCACATATGATCCAGTTCAGTCTCTACTACGAATGCTTGTTGCCATTTCTTCAGGTCTTCTCAATGGACCAAATGTTGTTCTTAGATTCCGTGGCTTTTGTTAAAGATCCTCTGCCTGAATTAGCCAAGATAGAAACCCACTTGGGAATACCGCACCTGTTAAATTCAAGTAGTTTCTATTTCAGCGAAACCCGTGGATTTTACTGCTATAAAGCTGGCGGTCGTGAACGATGTTTGCCTAAAACAAAAGGAAAACCTCATGTCCCCGTCACAAAGGAACTAAAGGACAAG
Source organism: Sipunculus nudus (assembly GCA_026874595.1). Taxonomy (NCBI): domain Eukaryota; kingdom Metazoa; phylum Annelida; class Sipuncula; order Golfingiida; family Sipunculidae; genus Sipunculus; species Sipunculus nudus. The sequence continues at coordinate 24,762,555 of CM049315.1, read as the reverse complement.
ATGAAAACATTCTTTCAACCTTATAATGAACAATTTTTCGAGTTGATCAATCGGAGATTCAACTGGTGAGAATATGGCAATGCAATTTCTGTTTAACAGTAGTCGGTTAATCTTTTGCAACCATAGCGGAGCTGACTGTTTGAAAACTATAATTGCCATTGAAATTCTATGGTTCACAGACTTATTTTCAAGAGGAAAGAATACTTGGTGATGGGAACCTGGTGTTAAACTATCCAACATCCTTTATACTATATATAACGATGGGTAAGGTTGTTAAAATAATATAATCTGACCCGTATTGGTCGATGCAAGCGACTCTGTTTAAGTCTTTGGTACGAGGTGTTGTCAAAATGAATACATAAGCCAAATTAGTGTTGTTTCCTTTGTCTCTCAATTTATTATTATATACCCAAAGGGTATTATTCGAAATAATCTTGCACAGCTGAAGACTGTGAAGGCTACTTTGACCACCAATACTACATTTCAAGTTTAAAAATTTTACAAGAGTCAAATTTTATTTTTACAAAATAATCAAAATACAATTTATTTATAATTGATATATGTATTTGATGAGATGGTCGGCTGAATATGGAATAACAAGCGATAAAATGTTGACAGAGATAAACATGTGAAGGTAATTTTAACTGCGTTGCAATGTTCCACTTCCCTGCTCGTTAGTATGAGTACAATTTATACAATTATTCTGTCATTTTAAAAAAATATGATTAGGTATTACTGATTGTGTTTTACATGTTTTCACTGAAGAATGGAGATCATGAAAAAAATTTGTTATTCTCTGCTCCTTGATTTAATTAATCCTGGACGAACAATGATTACTTTTTAATTTAAACAGTATTCACCATCATTGTTAATCTTTTGTCCTTTGTCCATTTGGAAATGTGCCATTTTTTCAAAGTGATTGATTTGGACCCACTTAACACAAGCAAACTAACAATCTTATTTACATATTTTGACATTTTTTTTTACTTTATTCATTTAATTAATAATGTGTTTTTAGCTCAGCTGACTGTAAGTCATCTGAGCTATAGCGATCACTCTTTGTCCGTCGTCCGTCCGGCCGTCCGGCCATCCGGCCGTCTGTCCGTTAACAAGGCACAAATCGTAACCACTGGACCTGGAATCTTCTTACTTTACATCCAGAGAGGTCCATGAAAAATCTTCTTGGAAACCTGGAATTACGTCTCTGTTACCCATATCCTCCGAGCTATGGGGCCCCAAAGTACCCCCCCCCCCCAGAATAGTCAAAAATTTCATACAAAAACTTCAATATCTCATTAACTAAATCACTGATGGTCATGATTTTTTGGCATACATATTGATCATGAGATGTTTCATCAGTTTCTGCAGACTGGTGGCGCCACCTATATTTTTAGATTTTTTTACGAATTGTTTTCTCTATTTTTGAGACCTTTAAAATGTGAACATCTGTTAACAGGGCACAAATCGTAAAGACTGGACCTAGAATCTTCATTCTTGACATTCTGAGAGACCTATGAAAAGTGTCCATGGAAACCAGAAATTAGGTCTCAGTTACCCATATCCTTGGAGCTATGGGGCCCCAAAGTACCCCCCAGAATAGTCAAAATTTTTAAAAATGAAAACTTCAATATCTGATTAACTACATCACTGATGAAACATCTCATGATTTTTGGCATACATATTGATCATGAGATGTTTCATCAGTTCCTGCAGACTGGTGGCGCCACCTGTATTTTACAAATTTTTACAATTTTTTCTCTATTTTTGATACCTTTAAGGATGTAGTTATCTGTCAACAGGGTTCAAATTGTAACGACTGAACCTAGAATCTTCATCCTTGACACACAGGGTGACCTATGAAAAGTCTCCATGGAAACCTGAAATTAGGTCTCTGTTACCTATATCCTTTGAGCTGTTGCACTCCAAAGTACAGCTCAGAATAATGGAAAATTTGATACAAAAGCTGAAGTATCTGAACAACTAATGCAGAGATCAACATAATTGTTTGCATGGATATTGATCATGAGATGTTTAATGAGTTTCCGCAGCCTGGGTGCGCCACCTCTATTTTTTTTTATTTTTTATTAATTTTTTCTCTATTTTTGAGACCTTTAAAAATGTGGACATCTGTAAACAGGGCACAAATCGTAAAGACTGGACCTAGAATCTTCATTTTTGAAATTCTGAGAGGCCTATGAAAAGTCTCCATGGAAACCAGAAATTAGGTCTCAGTTACCCATATCCTTGGAGCTATGGGGCCCCAAAGTACCCCCCAGAATAGTCAAAAATTTCATACAAAAACTTCAATATCTCATTAACTACATCACTGATGGTCATGTTTTTGGCAGACATATTGATCATGAGATGTTCCATCAGTTCCTGCAGACTGGTGGCGCCACCTGTATTTTTTATTTTTTATGAATTTTTTTCTCTATTTTTGAGACCTTTAAAATGTGGACATCTGTTGACAGGGCACAAATCGTAAAGACTAGACCTAGAGTCTTCATTCGTGACATTCTTAGAGACCTATGAAAATTGTCAATGGAAACCAGAAATTAGGTCTCAGTTACCCATATCATTGGAGATATGGGGCCCCAAAGTACCCCCCAGAATAGTCAAAATTTTTAAAAAAGAAAACTTCAATATCTGATTAACTACATCACTGATGAAACATCTCATGATTTCTGGCATACATATTGATCATGAGATGTTTCATCAGTTCCTGCAGACTGGTGGCGCCACCTGTATTTTACAAATTTTTACAATTTTTTCTCTATTTTTGAGACCTTTAAGGATGTAGTTATCTGTCAACAGGGTTCAATTTGTAACGACTGAACCTAGAATCTTCATCCTTGACACACAGGGTGACCTATGAAAAGTCTCCATGGAAACCTGAAATTAGGTCTCTGTTACCCATATCCTTTGAGCTGTGGCACTCCAAAGTACAGCTCAGAATAATGGAAAATTTGATACAAAAGCTGAAGTATCTGAACAACTAATGCAGAGATCAACATAATTGTTTGCATGGATATTGATCATGAGATGTTTAATGAGTTTCCGCAGCCTGGGTGCGCCACATCTATTTTTTTTTTATTTTTTATTAATTTTTTCTCTATTTTTGAGACCTTTAAAAATGTGGACATCTGTTAACAGGGCACAAATCGTAAAGACTGGACCTAGAATCTTCATTTTTGACATTCTGAGAGGCCTATGAAAAGTCTCCATGGAAACCAGAAATTAGGTCTCAGTTACCCATATCCTTGGAGCTATGGGGCCCCAAAGTACCCCCCAGAATAGTCAAAAATTTCATACAAAAACTTCAATATCTCATTAACTACATCACTGATGGTCATGTTTTTGGCAGACATATTGATCATGAGATGTTCCATCAGTTCCTGCAGACTGGTGGCGCCACCTGTATTTTTTATTTTTTACGAATTTTTTTCTCTATTTTTGAGACCTTTAAAATGTGGACATCTGTTAACAGGGCACAAATCGTAAAGACTGGACCTAGAATCTTCATTCTTGACATTCTGAGAGACCTATGAAAAGTGTCCATGGAAACCAGAAATTAGGTCTCAGTTACCCATATCCTTGGGGCTATGGGGCCCCAAAGTACCCCCCAGAATAGTCAAAATTTTTAAAAAAGAAAACTTCAATATCTGATTAACTACATCACTGATGAAACATCTCATGATTTTTGGCATACATATTGATCATGAGATGTTTCATCAGTTCCTGCAGACTGGTGGCGCCACCTGTATTTTTCAAATTTTTACAATTTTTTCTCTATTTTTGAGACCTTTAAGGATGTAGTTATCTGTCAACAGGGTTCAAATTGTAACGACTGAACCTAGAATCTTCATCCTTGACACACAGGGTGACCTATGAAAAGTCTCCATGGAAACCTGAAATTAGGTCTCTGTTACCCATATCCTTTGAGCTGTGGCACTCCAAAGTACAGCTCAGAATAATGGAAAATTTGATACAAAAGCTGAAGTATCTGAACAACTAATGCAGAGATCAACATAATTGTTTGCATGGATATTGATCATGAGATGTTTAATGAGTTTCCGCAGCCTGGGTGCGCCACCTCTATTTTTTTTTATTTTTTATTTATTTTTTTCTCTATTTTTGAGACCTTTAAAAATGTGGACATCTGTTAACAGGGCACAAATCGTAAAGACTGGACCTAGAATCTTCATTTTTGACATTCTGAGAGGCCTATGAAAAGTCTCCATGGAAACCAGAAATTAGGTCTCAGTTACCCATATCCTTGGAGCTATGGGGCCCCAAAGTACCCCCCAGAATAGTCAAAAATTTCATACAAAAACTTCAATATCTCATTAACTACATCACTGATGGTCATGTTTTTGGCAGACATATTGATCATGAGATGTTCCATCAGTTCCTGCAGACTGGTGGCGCCACCTGTATTTTTTATTTTTTACGATTTTTTTTCTCTATTTTTGAGACCTTTAAAATGTGGACATCTGTTAACAGGGCACAAATCGTAAAGACTCGACCTAGAATCTTCATTCTTGACATTCTGAGAGACCTATGAAAAGTGTCCATGGAAACCAGAAATTAGGTCTCTGTTACTCATATCCTTCAAGCTATGGGGCCCCAAAGTACCCCCCAGAATAGTCAAAAATTTAAAAAAAAAAATTCAATATCTGATTAACTACATCACTGATGAAACATCTCATGATTTTTGGCATACATATTGATCATGAGATGTTTCATCAGTTCCTGCAGACTGGCGGCGCCACCTGTATTTTTCAAATTTTTACAATTTTTTCTCTATTTTTGAGACCTTTAAGGATGTAGTTATCTGTCAACAGAGTTCAAATTGTAACGACTGAACCTAGAATCTTCATCCTTGACACACAGGGTGACCCATGAAAAGTCTCCATGGAAACCTGAAATTAGGTCTCTGTTACCCATATCCTTTGAGATGTGGCACTCCATAGTACAGCTCAGAATAATGGAAAATTTGATACAAAAGCTGAAGTATCTGAACAACTAATGCAGAGATCAACATAATTGCTTGCACGGATATTGATCATGGAGTGTTTCATGAGTTTCCGCAGCCTGGGTGCGCCACCTCTATTTTTTTATTTTTTACGAATTTTTTTCTCTATATTTGAGACCTTTAAAATGTGGACATCTGTTAACAGGGCACAAATCGTAAAGACTGGACCTAGAATCTTCATTCTTGACATTCTGAGAGACCTATGAAAAGTCTCCATGGAAACCAGAAATTAGGTCTCAGTTACCCATATCCTTTGAGCTATGGGGCCCCAAAGTACCCCCCAGAATAGTCAAAAATTAAAAAAAAAATTCAATATCTGAATAACTACATCACTGATGGTCATGATTTTTGGCATACATATTGATCACGAGATGTTTCATCAGTTCCTGCAGACTGGTGGCGCCACCTGTATTTTTCAAAATTTTACAATTTTTTCTCTATTTTTGATACCTTTAAGGATGTAGTTATCTATCAACAGGGTTCAAATTGTAACGACTGAACCTAGAATCTTCATCCTTGACACACAGGGTGACCCATGAAAAGTCTCCATGGAAACCTGAAATTAGGTCTCTGTTACCCATATCCTTTGAGCTGTGGCACTCCAAAGTACAGCTCAGAATAATGGAAAATTTGATACCAAAGCTGAAGTATCTGAACAACTAATGCAGAGATCAACATAATTGTTTGCATGGATATTGATCATGGAGTGTTTTATTAGTTTCTGCAGACTGGTGGAGCCACCTGTATTTTTTTAAAGTTTACGCATTTTTCTCTATTTTTGAGATTTATTAATACAGACACAATCTCAGCCTGTTGGTTAATCTGTTTGATGCTTCAGTTGAATGGTTATATACTACCATTCAGATGATAAAATTTCCGTTTGCAAATCTCTTCCAAGTCAGCTGAGCGTCATGACCCTTGGGTCACTTGTTTCTAGCTGTTATGTGTATGTACATCTCCATCTGTCAGACCCTCTTTACTTCTACATATATCCTACACCAATGTCTTTTATACATACTGGACAACAGTGTCTATATAGGGCAGGTAACGCTGTCCATATCCTTTGCTATGTACCTTTTATGTCTGATAATGCCACAATGAACTTCCTGTGTAGAGGCTGGGTTAGCTAGTCCAGCTTGCTACTAGCCCAAGTCCACTCAAGTTCAAAGGGCTGAAAGCTTAGTAATTACCCCTGCCTGGTAACAGCCCTGACAGGGATGACAGCTCAGTACCTTACTTGACCAAACCTAATGCCCTTTCAAGTATCTTGGTCAACCTGTAATTCACAAACATGTGAATTGTGTACCTAGATACAGGTACAAGTAACTCAAGCCCCAACTCTGTTCAGTGTACATACTAGCCAACTTTAGACATGGGGCATGTAGGCAACCCCTGTAACTATCCTTTGTTGGTTGCTGTATATATATGCTAGTGCCGATTATACAATGCTACAATGGACTTCCTGTTTAAGAGGCTGGAGTACCTTAAACCAGGAACAGGAACTTTAGTTCCAGGTACAGAAACAAAGTAATTCCTACTTATGACAGCCAGGTACAGGTACAGGTTCTATGAACTGTTTACCTAGGTAAAGGTACAGGTACAGGTACAAGTACCTGGCCCTATAGCCCTGAAAGGAACATTCATTTATATATTTTGTGTAACAAACTAAAATTATATATAATACGCCGTCATTATGCGGTTTGGAAATTAATGCATACACAGCGGATTACATGAATATTTTGAATCTTGGACTAAAATACATTTTGCATGTGTGAATATATGATGATTGCAGTTTAAAGTATTAAACAAAAATTATACTTGATAGTTTCTTTTGTTTTATTAAATTATATTCATATTGATATTCATTAACACATTTGTGTTTTCGTATTCGTATTCGAATACATTTTTGTTTTGGAGTATTTGTATTCGTATTCGTATTCGTGTACCCCTGTTGTATTCGATTTCGTATTCGAATGCATTTCTCCTGTATTCGACCCATGTCTGATTTATATATATATATATATATATATATATATATATATATATATATATATATATATATATAAGAGAGAGAGAGAGAGGGAGAGAGAGAGGAGGGAGAGAAAGAGAGAGATTAAACATTAAGGAAATTCAGAAAGATCTACAAAAGATTCGCCTGAGAACAGAATAAAGTGGTCGTACATAGGTGAAGGTCACGATACAGACACAGCCGTCACCCCGGGTGCCACTATTATTCCGCCATACAAATCTTTATGCCTCAATAAAATCCATAGGCCTGTTGCAGAAATTATTTTTATTTATGAAACTATCTATGCGTCATATTCACGATGGCAACTCTCAGGACTCGGCAAAAGATAGGGGAAGTGATTTCAGAGGGAAACTTTCGTATATGTAAGATCAATAAATAATGCGATATATTTTCAACACGTGTATCTCATAATTAACATCTTTCATTCTTTCTAATGATTAATTTTCAAATATTAGGCGACAGATGGCGCTACGTGTACTGTGCCACTTTTCACTTCATTCCCACCAGAGTTCGGCACCTACACGACGATTAAGGCCAAAAAAAATTAAAGGTATGGTTCTCAGGCACCGCCCGCATCAATTTTAAACCCCCGCATCAAAGATTTTTATTTTGATTTTCAATAAAAACTTTCCAATTTTGAGCTGCTGCCGCTCCGATATTTCTTTCAAGACGATAAAACCATACAATTTCCTTTGTTTTGTAGTGCTTTTACTTATTTAGCAAAATAAAACTGTTATTTTCATGCTTTTCCCTTATCATTTGACATTTTTATCGAAACATACCAAAAAATTTAAAATAAAAAAAGCGCCCGCCCGCATTGATTTCTGAAAAAAAGTGCCTGAGAACCATACCTTTTTTTTATTTTGGCCTAATGAACGAATATTAGTAAAGGGAGCTAATACTGACTACCAGTGATGTAGTCGTGACAACACGATTCAGTAGGCATTTCAATATTGGGCTGGAAAGCCCAATGGCGGATCCAGAATTTTGAGAACAGGGGTGCGCTAATAATAATAATAATAATAATAATAATAATAATAATGATAATAATAATAATAAATATAATAATAATAATAATAATAATAAATATATATATATTAAGAAATATTTTAATTAAATATGTTTTAACATGCTTTCCTTAAAGTTATAGGTATATGGGTGAGGGTATTGGAGGGGTAACATAATGGAAATTTTTTAAATATGTAATATGGAAAGGATATTTGGAGGCAACTGTCGCATAAAATATGTAGATTTTTTTTTTTGGGGGGGGGGGGTTACGTGTGGCCGGCTTTCATGTTTATATTCTTACAAATGAGGATATTCACTGGAAATTAAAATATTGATGTCAATGGTAAAAATGCGCATCTATGTTTATTACTTCCAAAATATCATCATCTTTTAAAAGTAACACTCTTGGTTAAATATTTTAAAATGTTCATGATGTATATTAAACTTTTAACCGGCTTCACGGGAAGGTCGTCCTTCACTCATAGGCTAATGCATGCAATTTGGGGGATTCCTTGATGTTATGACCCAGGACAGTGATATAAGAGAAGGTCTCTTTATAGAAATATTTGGATGCTATCTTAATATGTACTCAATCACAATGTTGTTCATTAAAATCCTTAACTTATGAATTGGAAAGTAATAAACTGTGGATAATTTAATTACATAATTAATTGGGAGTAAACACGTAATATGTAAAATGTTTTATTCATGTTTCAGTAAATGATTAAATGCGTATATTTTTTATATACAGCAATGATGACTTTTTTATGTTGCTAGTTCTTCTAAAGGCTTTTTATCTTGCTCGAGGTATAAGCTGTATTTTCCAGCACCTCATTGGAAAACATTCAGTTTCTTATTGCCGTACAGGGCGGTTCATTTACCACCGTATAATGACATTTGCCGCACAGTGCAGTACATTTACTATAGTACTGTCGAACCTCTCTTAGTTGGCACCTCCATAAAGTGGGCACTTTTGGGCAGTCCATTTTTTTTTCTTCTCTTTATTATGTGAAGTTAATTCGGGCACCTCTGTATTTTGTAAAGTGGGCACTTTTCACCGGCTAATCTTGGCACTCACTGATTTTACCAGTTGAAGTATCTTCCTTTTTAAACTGTTATACAGTAATTAGCAATTAGAATGGTCAAACAGATGGACAAAGGACAGAGGTGTATTACTGTCTAAATCCATAATTATAATATTAACCTTCTTGAATCAAGGCTAGGAAAGGGATACATGCATACTAATAAGACTTGTTTAATGTGTCTGCACATGCTCTGGCCATATCTCAGCCCAGCCTGTTCTGGTGATGGTTAATGGCAACCGTGAATGCATTATTCAGTAGCCATTCATACTGGACTGATAAGCATACTTTGATCTGACAGTCACTAGACCTTCTAATGTCAGGAAAGCAAAGAAACTGCTATAGTTGATTCCGCGAATGGACACCCTGCTCTTTCACCCAATTACTTGGAGTAACACCAAACACAGGTAATGTGCATGCATTCTTGGGCATATTCACTGTTTATGTCCACTTATAAAACATCAACCTTAAACTGAAAAAATAAAAATTGGATTGCCCTGAATGTGTACCTGGTAAAAGACTTATAGGCTTGTCTTAGAGAAAGTTTTTGGAACAGTATGGTATATCAAAAGGTGCACTTGGTAACTGATCAAAATATTGGACAGATTAAAACAACAGGAGCAATGCCTGTAGGTTATGTCCATCAATATATATGTTATAACACATACACGTGGATATATATATATATATATATATATATATATATATATATATATATATATATTAAATATATACATACAATTATAATTTTTACTTATTTACCTTCATGTTTAAAAACAGGTAGAAAATAGCATTACGTTTATGAAGTACTCTTAAAACAAGAGTAAAGTTCTGTAGTAATATTTCAAAGTAGGTGGCAGCATTGAAAGTGGTTATAATTATCTCCGTATCGTGGGCTCCTCTATAAAGTTTGCAATTTGGCCAAGTCCCAAGGGTGCCCACATTATAGAGGTTCCATTTTATATTGACAATTGCCGTGAAGTGCGTTAAATTTATCATAGTTTATTGACATTTGCCGTTTATGCCCTTTGTTTTAGACGATATACAGTAGAGCGTCATTTGTCCGAAGAAAGTTTAAATTAAATTGATGGAAAATGTAATAAAAATGCTGTTGCCAACATTTATTTTGGACTAGGTAAACACTCATACATGGCGAATCGAGTGAAATTGTTTTTCCGAACGATCGTTTATCCTGACAAAAACAATGTCCCATGTCCAAAAGATTTTCGGACAAAAGACGCTTTACTGTATTCGGTATAGAGATTACTTGTTAATTCGGAACTCGGAAGAGAATCTGGTATTTATAACACAACTTGCAAGTTTAAACAGCTGTATTTTGCCGAACGTTACAGAGCCAATCACCTATAAGGCATGTTGTGTGAACACGAAAAGAGCTTCTTCTCTTTAAAAAAATCGGTGTCTGCCAAAATATTGCCATGAAACCGTTTGCCCACTCCCGTAAACGAGTGTTAAACAATGAACCAGGCGCGATCGCAGGTGTCAACAAAAAAACACAGTCCGTCAGGCCGTGTGCTGCACGGAGCCACAACACATGCCGATAAGGAGATATCCTGACTGACTTGGCTCAAAAAATGTAATACATGTGTCCCTGGCTGAAACACCGCGTGTTGCCCCTCTTAATCGGACCTCCGATCACGCGGCCTTGCTATGGTAAACAGACTGTGTTTACCAACACGCAGAGCTATAACAAGGTGTTTAACAGTCTAATGCGAGGAAATGAGTGTGCTAGAATGGTTTTGGTGGGAAACGTTTGTATCCTGATTATGTCCCTTTAAACGTTTAAAATAATTGCACCCATACGCAGTTGGCATTGTTAGAATAAACAGAAAGAAAACCGGGATATCTGATGTTTCCTTTGAGGCATGTTAGATAGTCATATAGCACGCTACAATGAAGGTAAAATCGCACATACATCGATGTTATATTTAAATTTGTTAATGACAAATAAAATAAAAAAAGGTGTTTATGAGGGGGAAATAAATGTAATTCGGGGCTTAAATAGGAATATATTTGAATGGTTTTAGCTAAGTATAGTGTTTTTGAATGAAAACAGAACTCACTTATAATAAACAATACTTTGCAACCGCTTTGCTTGATACCTCTCCTGATCATAAATTATTTGCATGGTCTTTTCTCAAAAGATCGACTGTTGGCAAGAGATGTATCGGAATTAGTTTACCGCAGGGGCTACTGGCTTGAGTTTACTCGGGGAGAACATTGGGCGGATACTTTATGCAACTTATCACCACTGATCAGTGCTTATTATACGATATGTAAAATGGAAAACACTGCCGAGTTGTATTACATATGTTTTCGATAATAGAATCTTCGAAATATGATAAATATGACATTTTAGCTGAGATCTGATAACAGAATCGTCATACAACTTAAGTAGAATGTCTAGCTTTCTCAAAGGATATCCCAGGGCTCTGTGACAGCGTATGATTTACCGTAATTTGCTACAAGTCTCCCGGTAAGCTATGACCAGCCGGACTGAGCTACAAATAATGACAAACCGCTTGTATCCGTTTTTTTCAAAGTCGCATGCAAACTGACTTGCATGACACTTTGGGTTGATGTAAGTAGATTTGAACGTAGACTCTAAACAAAGGAAAAACACCGCACGTGGGACAAATATATGATGAGCATACTGTTTCAAAGGGCATTTGACACCATAGATTAATTGGAATGTTAATATCATGTTAAGTGTGAATGCCAACAATATAATTTGGGGTATGGAGATCGATATACATGGTACATACAACATTATGATGTAACCTCACTTTTCTCTTCTGTCATTTACAGTCAATGAAGGCTCACGTGTCAAACAACTGACCATTGGCAAGTCTGTCAATCAGTAGGCATCTAGTGACTCCGCCCACTGAACATTGCTTCAGCTAATTTGAATAGGCACTCAGGGGACTGGCCCCCTCTTATCTTCTGACATTAGTCAATTCATGCCCATTTGTCAAACAATTGACCATTGGCATGCCTGTCAATCAGAAGGCATACAGTGACTCCATCCACTAAACATTGCTTCAGTAAGTTTGAGTAGCTAGTCAGGGTGCTGGCCCTCTGGATCCGGCAGTCAAGCAGAAAGGGTGCAAAGGCTGGGTTGATGTATGGGTTGTGCCTATTACCTCCTGTTGCTACCAACTTTTAAAATACATTCATGTTACCCAACTAGGTATGTTCACTCTAATTTCATGGTTAACTTATCCAACGTGATACAGTTTGATAATTTGAGTTCAGATGTTAAATTACTTAAAAAGTAAACAAAGATGTTTTATTTCTTTAAATTATGCAAGTATATGCTGTATAGTCCGCATTTCCTAACAGAATTAGGAAGCAAACTACAATGATATAAAAAAACTTTTTTTTTCCGCCAGCATTCTATATTACTATACACGGCATTTTACAAGGACACGGTATGTTACAAAAATTTAAAATTATCCAATCCAAGACAATCTTATCACAAGCAGACATTGTAGATTGAACCAGATCACTTGATGTTATCGTCAACTTTTCTCAAACGCGGAACACCTTGGGAAAAGTTGGAGAAGTATATGTCAAAGCCCTTATTATGAAAAGTTTATTTAGCAATAGTACAACGTCTGGTACAAAAGCCTCTCTGCTTAGCTTAGATACAACGGATTGTTCTGAAATGTGTTAACATGGACACAGAGCTAACCTCAGGTCGGAGCAAAGATTTTGTTTCATCAATGCATCTGTGCATACAGGGTTTATAGCTTGGACCATGTCCTTGATGTTTCGTTAGCATGTACGCTAAACATGTATTAAAAAAATCGGACAAATGGTTGCTGAGAGTATCCTCAATATCTAAGAAAGCCAAGGTGCGAAGCATGACTGCATACCATGCATATGAATGCCCCAAAAAAAGTGCCCAAAGCCCTTTTGATTCATTTCAGGGCGAGATTATCAGAATAAATAATAGTGTAGATGAATATACTGCTCAAAGAGGAGCTACCGATAAGCAGCTTAATTAATCACATCACAGACGGCATGCAGCAACTGTGCTGTGCAAAATTCCAATATCTTTGTGTCAGGCTGCATGTAATCATCTTGCAGATGTGCATTAGACGATCAGGTTAATCCAGCAACTGCGCTGTGTAAAATACCCTCGTCAGTCCCCCAATAACTTTGTACAAGGCTGCATGTCTTCACCTTGCAAATGGACAGTTAACAATCAGCTTCTCCCAGCAATAGTGCTGTTTTAAATACCATCGTCAGCCCCCATTACCTTCGTGGCAGGCTGCATGTCTTTAACCTCAGATGGACACTTATCAATCAGGTTCATGCTGCAATGGTGCTGTGTAAAATACTAACATCAGCCCTTATAAACTTTGTGACAGGCTGCATGTCATCATTCTGCAGATGTAGATCACACGATCAGGTTCACCCAACGGTGTGCTGCGTAAAAAATACCAACATCAACCCTCATTAACTTTGTGACAAGCTGCATGTCATCATTCTGCAGATTGACATCACACGATTAGGTTCACCCAACAGATGTGCTGCGTAAAAATTCCAACATCAACCCTCATTAACTTTGTGACAGGCTGCATGTCATCATCCTGCAGATGTAGATCACACGATCAGGTTCACTCAACAGATGTGCTGCGTAAAATACCAACATCAATCCTCATTAAATTTGTGACAGGCTACAGGTTATCATCCTGCAGATGAATATAACACGATCAGGTTCACCCAACAGATGTGCTGCGTAAAATACCAACATCAATCCTCATTAAATTTGTGACAGGCTACAGGTTATCATCCTGCAGATGAATATAACACGATCAGGTTCACCCAACAGATGTGCTGCGTAAAATACCAACATCAATCCTCATTAAATTTGTGACAGGCTACAGGTTATCATCATGCAGATGAATATAACACGATTAGGTTCACCCAACAGATGTGCTGCGTAAAATTCCAACATCAACCCTCATTAACTTTGTGACAGGCTGCATGTCATCATCCTGCAGATGAATATAACACGATCAGGTTCACCCAACAGATGTGCTGCGTAAAATACAAACATCAGACTGTCACCCGCTGCCCCTTACCGGCACAAAAGTCTGCCATTACGTTTAGGAGCAATCTTTTTTTCTTCTTCTTATTGCTTCATTAAAATAGTTCCGTAATGATGTCACTGTACAACTATGTGTTGGGTATAAATTTCTTTTCTGTGAAGTAGTTCCGAAGGGCCAGCCCCTTTATCAACGAAATAAAAGGGAAAATAGTCCACTGTCCTGAAGCTGGCTCTAAATGTTTTAAGTGAAGAATGAAGAGACGTAGTTCGATCGCTTATATACGAAGTTCCCGACCTGACTATTAAGACGTTTAGGTTTCTTTATCGGGAGCATACGATTGATTGTGGTCGTGTCGTTAGACTTCTTGCCCTCTAGATTTTTTTCTTTCTTCTATGCTTCCCACGAGAAAAATACTGTGCTGGTCTGTTAGATTTTTATGCTGCTAAGGCTCTTTGGTTGGACTGCGTGACTGGTATTACTGACTTGTAATGTCTTGATATATTATCTTGTGCCCTCAAGGACTTCTACATTGTCATCCAAAACGCTTGAAAGATCGAGTTCTTGTTATGGCGCTTCTTCATCTGATTGTTCTGTCTGAGCTTGATCTGTGTTGATTCTTCTTCATCTCATTGTTCTGTCTTTCTTCTTCTGTTCTGATTCTTCTTCTTGTGATTGTTCTGTCTTTATTCTTCTCTTATGTTTCTTCTTCATCTGAATGTTCTGTCTGAGCTTGATCTATTCTGATTCTTCTTCATCTCATTGGTCTGTCTTTCTTCTTCTGTTCTGATTCTTCTTCTTGTGATTGTTCTGTCTTTATTCTTCTGTTCTGTTTCTTCTTCATCTGAATGTTCTGTCTGAGCTTGATCTATTCTGATTCTTCTTCATTTCATTGTTCTGTCTTTCTTCTTCCATTCTGATTCTGCTTCTTGTGATTGTTCTGTCTTTATTCTTCTGTGCCGATTCTTCTTCAGATATCATCTGATTTATTGTAGTTCTGCCTGTACGTCATCTGTTTTGATTATTCTTCACCTGACTTTTTTGTCATTCTTGTTCTGTTCTGTCATTCTTCATCTGATTGTTCTCTCTTTCTTCTTCTGCTCTGATTCTTCTTCATCTGATTGTTCTGTCTTTTTCTTCTGTTCTAAGTCTTCCTCATCTGAATGTTCCGTTTTCTTCTTCTGTTCTGATTTTTCTTCATCTGAGTGTTCTGCCTGTGCCTCTCCTATTCTGATTCTTCGTACGATTGTTCTGACTGTTCTTCTTCTGTTTGTTTTTCTTCCTCGACATTTCGTAACCAGTATTTCCTAGAGTATTTGTATTGTTGCTAAATTATATGTGTTTTCAGAATAAGGAATGCAGAAGGAGTGGGTAAGAGGGGATTCCCCCTCAGATAATTGAGAAACATTTTGAAAATTTAGGCTGTATTTGCGCAGTCTGGAGAAGTAAAGTATGTGAAGTTTGATGAGGTGAAATGGTCGAGTTATTGTGAAAATATGATTTTCTCATGTACATTTAATTTTGGGGTAAAGAGAAATTGTTGTGGGTAACTGTAGCCAAATTGTGTACAGATTTCTCAAATGCCAATATTTCCTCAAATCTGCATAAAGAAAATCACTAGTAACTTTCAGTTACATTCCCGATCGACAGGAACACCCCCCCCCCTTTATTCCCCTCGCCCCAACCCATCCCATCCCTTCCAAGCTCATGGTACTGTAGACCTCAGTCAGTCGTATCAGCAGAAGTTCAAGATGTAGATATCAATCATGGTCTATCTTGAATTGTGTTAAATTAGGACGTTTGTTAAATCAATCGATGCACGTGGATACGAATTAAGATATCAACTGAATCAGATTGAAGTAGTAGTCAGTACTATATATACAAATTGTTTATATCACACATTATATTAAATAAAGGTGCAAATAAGAGTTCTGTATGTTGTTTATGTACATATTGTTAGTTGCTATGTGACTTGCTGGTCTTGAGCAATAGATGTCTTTGATCACCTCACCCATAAACCTTTCCCTCAAAGAACTGAGCATAGCACAGCAAGTACAGACAAAATCGCCTAATTCAGTGGACGAAGTGATAACGGTTTTTAACTCAGTTTGGCAATTGGTCAACTAACTATGTAGTGATAGCCAAGCTCACGTCGTCCGGCCTTGCGTTCCAAGTCCATTTAAGCTAAGTTGCATGCTGTCGCCCCCGTAATGATACAGGAAAAAGGCCTTTGTAGGAAATGCAAAGTTACGCCTAATTATGCTTCATGAGTGTATGATGGGCTGATTGAATTTCCTAGAATGATTGTTTAAAATCGAACCGATCACCCTTCTGTGATAAAATTGGCGACTCTGACGGATGGACATGGACTTCATATACAAATTTCATTTGTCTGAAACTCGCGAGGTACGCAAAATCTGTTGAGCCATTTTTGATCCGACTTTTTGACATGTCTAGCCTCGATAGCCGGCTTACTATTAAAGTCTGTCATTTTTTCTCAAAACCAGCCAAAATGGTGTTGGTAATACTGCTTCCGGCTCTTACCCGTAATATATAATTTACTGATTTCATTTTAAGTATTCAAATGTGATTATTTATAAGGATCTGACACAAGTACTCTTTGAAATTTTTAACATTTATATAATATTGTTATGGTCTTTTATAACGTGAAGATTTGTAATTAATTGCCAGTGTTGTGAATGCTGTAATTTTAATAGTTTACGGTATGTAATATATAATGTATTAAAACCATGAGAGCAGGGACTTTTTTAAACACTATTTAAATATTTGGCAGAGGGATTGGTATTCTAATTGTAATATTTTTTTTGAAAATTAAATATTAAGATGATACTCTCAAATTGGTATCAACTTTGTAGCCTTTCTACAAGCGTGCAGGTCAAGGAAGTAGAAGAGCATTGAAGAGTAGAGATTTTACCAGTTTGGCAGTTAATTTTTGAGCGGACCATGCAGGGTGCGGGTGCCTGCCTTGCCCGGGGACATTGAGTGCATTTTAGATAATGTACATGACATCGGATAAGAAAATATGTTTCAAATACCTTTATTTCACAAAGCCATCTTTTACCTAATTTGTACTAGTTTGTTAAAATCAAAGAAAAATTACAAAACTTCATCGCACAAAATGCAAACCCAAGATAACGTTCAGTTGTATTTCATTTTATATTAAAGGCATGCCGATGTTATGATCAACTGAAATACACCCACACAGACTCTTACATTACGTTTATTTATTTTCGGGCTGACGCTCGCCCGAAATATATACTACTCGGTCTTTCTTCTTCTTCTTGACCAAGAAAACCAGGCAGCCAACGAGAAATGCCAGAGTAGCCAGGGGCAGCAAGGAAGCAATGAGAGCCGTCGTGGTCACGTTAGCATTGTATTGTGCAGATGCCCCCCTTCTCCCAGAAAAATGATTGTTTGCTGAGTCAGACGAGTTGCCCACGTGCTCAGTCGTAATGGCTATTTCTGGTTTTGGTATGGGGATAATTTCTTCGGCTGAAAATACAGTTTGGTGCAACTTAATGAGACAATAGATACTCTCTTACCAATTTTCTTGGCATTTATGGTCTTGCTTTATACGTTAAGCATAACAAATTATATTCAATTATATTGGCTGTATGGGCCGGAGACCTTTATACCTGAATAAAATATTTATTTGTATATGATGAAATGACAATTCTAGTACGGAAAGGGAGTTGGTAAAAAGTTTCCAAATTTTCATTTCAAATTTTAATGCAAGATAGATTGCAGTCTTGACGTTGTTCCGCAAGATAAAAACAAAGCTTTGGTGGACAAAGTCGGCAGCAGAAATATTTGTTTGCATTTGGAAATATATCAACAAAGTATGATATGAAAAATGTCATATCAGTCTTTCAAGGTAAACGAAATACATATGTGTTTTAAAAGAAAAAATCATTCAAAATATATATTTGGCCTATGATCGACGGATTGCCATTTTTGTAAGCTATAACTCGATGGCTATCGTGTCCACGATTGGTGTATATATGACATCGTTTAATTGTATCCGCCAAAACAGAGTTTTGCGGATACTATGTTTTCAGCTTCACGCCGCCGCCGCCCCGCCGCGTAGGTGTCCGGAGAACTCCTCCGTAACCGCTGGGCGGAATTTTACGAATCCCGGGATTATGTTCGGGTAACATGTGAACTGCTGCGCCCCGATTTTGTTTTGACCTCTGACCTTTCCTCTGCGCTCTGCGTCCGTTTGTGCGTCTGTTTCCACACATAAACCCACATATCTCGGGAACCGTTTGACCGATCAGGAAAATTTTTTTGCACAAATGTAGCCCTTGGAGAGCTTTATAACATACACAAAAAATGGTGGCGCCACCTGCAACCATGTTTGCACAGTGTCCATCTGTTCGTCTTCCTTGGGTTGAAATCACTCATATCTCTGCAGTGACTTGACTAATTCACCTGAAATTCGGCATGCGTAAACATCCTGGATAGCTTTTCTGATTTTATGACAGGTGGCGCCACCTACATTCACGTTTACGCTGCAGACATCCAAGCTCATATCTCGGGAACCGTTTGACCGATCAGGAAAATTTTTTTGCACAAATGTAGCCCTTGGAGAGCTTTATAACATACACAAAAAATGGTGGCGCCACCTGCAACCATGTTTGCACAGTGTCCATCTGTTCGTCTGCCTTGGGTTAAAATCACTCATATCTCTGCAGTGACTTGACTAATTCACCTGAAATTCGGCATGCGTATACATCCAGGATAGCTTTTCTGATTTTATGACAGGTGGCGCCACCTCCATTCACGTTTACGCTGCAGACATCCAAGCTCATATCTCGGGAACCGTTTGACCGATCAGGAAAATTTTTTTGCACAAATGTAGCCCTTGGAGAGCTTTATCACATACACAAAAAATGGTGGCGCCACCTGCAACCATGTTTGCACAGTGTCCATCTGTTCGTCTGCCTTGGGTTAAAATCACTCATATCTCTGCAGTGACTTGACTAATTCACCTGAAATTCGGCATGCGTATACATCCTGGATAGCTTTTCTGATTTTATGACAGGTGGCGCCACCTACATTCACGTTTACGCTGCAGACATCCAAGCTCATATCTCGGGAACCGTTTGACCGATTGGGCCAAAATTTTGCTTGTGTATAGATCTCACATAGCTCTTTATCATACGCAAAACTTGTGGCGCCACCTGCAGCCATTTTTGCACAGCTCCTGTCTGTTTGTCTGCCATGGGATAAAATCACTCATATCTCGGCAGTGGTTTGACATATCTGCCTAAAATTTTGCAGGTTTATACATCCCCTACAGCTCTCTTGATTTTATGACAGGTGGCGCCACCTGCATTCTAGTTTATGCAGCAGACATCCAAGCTCATATCTTGGGAACCGTTTGACCGATTGGGCCAAAGTTTTGCATGTGTATAGTTCTCACATAGCTCTTTATCATACGCAAACTGGTGGCGTCACCTGCAACCATTTGTTTGTCTGCCACGGGCTAAAATCACTCATATTCATGTAGTGGTTTGACTTATCTGCCTTAAATTTTGCATATGTATACGGCTTTCTGGATTTTGTGGTAGGGGGGCAACCTACATACACCATTTGGCTGCAGACATCCATGCTAATATGCAACATTCTATTTCCCCTTGCCACTCAATCCATGCCTCACTTCACCCGTTCCACTCTGATTTAGGCGGATACACGTAGTCGCTTGTCGACTACCCGTATTCTAGTTTAAAGATAGACTTCATGATAAAACCGAAAACAAGGAAGGATATTATAGAAGAACACATACGGCACTGAGGAATCCTACAGAAGTCCCACGTGTGTGACGTCACAGATGTGAAACACCAGGGTCCCTTTTCTTTGCGGTCAGGGTTCCGGCAGAAGTTCTCTGCCTCAGAGAGCGAGTTGTCGGGGAAATGTTCCACGTCAGTCATATTGTGCTGGTGAGGACTCTGAGAGTCCCAGCGCTGACACATGATACCTCCTTGTGTTCTGGAGATTTTCCCTGCATACTCGGATCCCACTCGGGTTATTTTACATTCTAAAAGATGTAAATGAATTAAGTCTTTCATATGACCTTAATAATACTTTTTCCTTTTTCACAGTTTTCCGTATTCATAAGTATTTTGCTCCGATAGCCTATCGGCCTGACAGTTTACAGTAGCTATGCAATACATCTTTTGGGCCTATGATAGGTTACTTTCGCAGCGAATGCATAGGCTGCAGACACTTTAAAAGAACTCTTTGTATGGAAACAGGATAATACCATTTCTTAGCCTTTTCAGAAACATTTATCCTGAATTTTGGCTGTGGAGCGCATATAGGATACATAAATGCACAAATGACACATAAATTCACATTTAAAAGAGACAAATTTGAGGTATCCATATACACACTAAGAAACATCTAAGAAACGACAAAGGACTTCCATGAGGATCTTTGATCATGTATATTTTCTCTCAAAATGCGACATTCAAGCCACCGTATCAAGCGGAAATGCTACATAATTTATAAACATTCAAGCAGGAAAACCTCCGGCTTGACAATCAGTCTACGGGGAAAGAGAGTGAAGCTAGCTCAAATCTGCACCTGGTCTCTCTCGTCTAGAACCTGTCATTTATATCAGGGGCACGATAGACTGGCATTGGCATGCACTTCTTCCAAAGGGGATGTCAGGTGTGCAGAGCCAACGTGTGCGACATCTCAACTCTCATCATGAGGGCCCAGTTTCGGTTTATTGAACATGTGATCAGGACGGAAGACAAGCGACTTCCTAAGATTGGTTTCTTTCCCTCAACGCACAGGTAGTATAACGATTGCCTAAAAACATCCATGGGGACGTGTTGCTATACTGTGAAATCCTTGCCACTGGCCCCAATACCCGGTGGCTGGTTGTCCACAGGGAAGCCAATGCTTTTATAGAAATGTGACAGCATGACCTGGAATTGTCAAGCTAATAAGGAGAGGAGACCAACCGAACATGGATAATACCCCGGTCAGAGTGTGGATGCATTTGTCTATTCAAATTTCGGTAGCGCTCTCGCCTCCGGGGTCACGGGCGTCTTCGTCGATTAGATAAACCACAACTTAACACTGGAAAAAACATGGCTTGCGTGATATATATTAGTCTGTGGTATGAAGCTTAACCCCCTGTTTGTTTAAATGATTCAGTACTTTCCACACCTATGAATGTCCACACACGCATGTTAACATATTGATGCAGTGGCGTTGGCACTGGCATTTTAGGACTTAGCTTCCCCAAAATGACGCTGGATCGAAGACATTTTGCCAGGAATCAATCGGCTCGCACATACCCTGTGCATCGGTTGATATTCGGTATACATTATACGGGGCTAACAACGGGAGGCAGCGGAGTGGCAGAGACGTTACGAGGAGTGTGGATCGGGAGGGGGATTTGAGGGTCTATTTTTTGTTGTTGAAAATTTAAGCTGTATTAACTGTGCAATTTAAGCTGCAAGGGGACAATATGGTGTTGTTTAAACAATTACGTTTTATTTTAAAGACATTTATGCCCTCTCCGAACCCTGCGCGAAAATCGCTCCAATGCCGCATCTGTATAAAATGCCACAGTACGTACGGTCTCGCATGATTTATATATAGGTCTATAATATTACACCTCGGTACCTACCACAGGGTCTGACAGGACAGACCTCGCGTGGTTTATGAGGGTCTGTGGTATAACACCACGGCCCAGTCACCGACTCGTCCGGGTTCCTACAGTAGCTCGCAGCGTCCTGTAGGGAAGCATCCGGGAAGCGGGAAGGATTTGTAAAGTTATGACTGTGAGTATGCTGAGAATCCCATCTCTGACAGGTTCTTCCGGACAGAGTCTCACTAGCTGTCCCCGCATAACTGTAATACTTCAGACCTAACCTACAATCTGCATTTAAGAAGTTTACAAAAAAATATATAAAATACAATAAAGCTGAAGCATACTTCTTGAAAAAAGTGACAAAATTTAATATATAATTGATAAACATTTATGATAAAGTTAGAATTGTGACAAAACTTTTGTGATTTGTCGTTGTAAAAAGAAACAATGTTTTGAATAGATGTAGTATAGGAGACCACACTTGTTATATCAGTGATAAACCTATATGAAATACAGGATTATATAAAAACATGAAAAACTGATATCATTTGATATTTTCATGGATTTTATTCTTAGTGGATTAACTATGAATGTTGCTACAATTTTATGATTTACACGTTGACACGATTATATGTTTGAATAAAGTACTTCGTTCCAAATGTAGTGCCAATGTAAATAATTTGAATGTTGAGCTGCAGCTACAAAATATCAGTCTCAAAAATACAAAAAAAAATTTCAATGAAAGATTGTAGGTTGCCAAGTAATGGATTATTAACAGATAAAGAACACTCTGTATAACCATGCATTTAGATGTCTTCTAATGTAGGACTACATTAAGGTTAGCAGGAAATGCTGTCAACAAGAACTTACTAGCTGGATCATGGTCAAATGTAGGCTTGGTCTGCATGTGAAAATCTGAAAGAATAAATATTATATAATATGTCTCGAGTTATTCAGCTCTAACCACCCATTCATTCTTTGAAATAACAAATATTTCATGGAAATATGTGGGGTTTTTGAGTTTCTGTGTGATTTTTACTCGAAATGGGCCAAAAACAGTAACATTTGAATCCTGCTGCTGACTTGTCAAAAAAGTCGCCGATTTTATTCAAACCTTGTTTTCCGACAGGGATGAATGCAAGAGTGATTTGTTCTATTGCAGGAGCATTTGACAGAAAATGGCCAGCAACTTGTAACACTAAGATGTCCTGAACAAAACCAGGTTCCTGACAAGGAGCTCCCATTATAAAGGTCATCGTGTCTTTAAACGGAGATTTCCGCATTACCAATTTGCGTCTCTCAAGCTATATAGCTTTTCAGATCTGATACCATTTTAGCACAGCTATTGGCGGATCGACGGACACAAGTGTATGTCTATATATAACTCAGTATGCCAGCTAATCGGCTCAATTAAATATTGATAAAGTAATCGCAATGGCGAGAAAATATAAACTGGAAATAACACTAGCGCTCAGAAATGACGGGCAGGTGAAAGAATCAAAGAATATTCCTGATAGCTTTTGAAACCTGTGTTTTTTGTCATACAGGCACCTATACGAATTACGTGCAACTACATGAATCATAATCTGGAATTAAATGCTAAATGTTTGTTCTCAGATTAATGCTTATTTTGGTGAAATGAATTTCGATCCGGTCCATGATACATTTATTTTACGCACTGCAGACATAAACAAATTATTTGTAACTTACAACATCGTGGTACGTCACATGATTCGTTCCTGATACTGGGGTCAGTCGTAAAACACCACGGTCCGCTCGGGTCCTTGTTCGGGTTAGGGCAGAGGTTGGAGGGACCAGCATAGTCATGGGAATGAGGTACCTGTGATTCCCATCTCTGACAGGGAATCCCGCTCTTTGTTTGAGAGAGTAAACCCAAGTAGGTCACTCCAATCTCGTCCTGTCGGCATTCTGAAAACGTGATGCAAGTTTAACGTCAAAGGAATTCGTCAGAAAGTATTATCATTTATGTGATATCGCCTTTGCCTACCAGTGCCATCTCGTATTCCTTATCGGAACTAAGGGAACTGTCATGAAGATGCCATGGTCTACCTCCTTAGAATGACTATTGGTTATATTTGTGAAACAAACAAAGGTATAATTCAATGTTCATTTTTGAATATTTCACAGGTATTGCTAAAAGGAAATAATTTTCTCAGCCTTTATCCAGATTGCACGGGGCAGGCAAAACTATTACCATTGATACCAGTGATAGTAATATAAGTTCGTAAGGTACCTTGTAAAATTGATTGCAGTGCTAAAGATAATATCTGTCACTCTAAATCATTTTATTAACATTACTAAATGCACTTTTTCCATCAGATGTGAAGCACTGAAATAAAAACTGCTGACAATCATCTGTCTCTCTCTCTCTCTCTCTCTCTCTCTCTCTCTCTCTCACTCTCTCTCATTACCGCAGTAGGGGACTGGACAAGGCTCCCATCGTTTCGCCGGGTCCAGTGTGAAGCACCACGGTCCACACGCTTCACGATCCGGGTTCCTACAGAAGTTTCCCGCTGCTTCATCTGATCCGTCCGGATATCTGCTGTCTGAGTGCAGTGAGTGACTGTGCGGTGTGTCGCTAGCCCAGCGCTGGCAGCGTCTACCACTAACGGTCCAGGATTTCTTCCCTGTGTACTCTTTCCCCCAGAGAGTATACTTGCATTCTTTATGTAAATATATGTAAATATGTTAATAATAATATATTTCATTATATATATATATTAATAATAAGACCTTCATTTGATAAATGAATATAAATGAGTCTTGTAAGAATATAAAAATATATAAGAAAACATTAATGCATGTTTGAAATCTCCCTTTTCACTTCTCTCCCTTAAAATCTGCGGTTCTCTTAAATTACATATTTAAATTCTACCCGTAACTGTTGAAAAACATTTAATCTGTGAGATATTATATGTTCCGAAAACAGCTATGACAGCCTCAGTCACAAACAGGAACTACAACCCTGCTTGACTTATTGATTGAAAACATAACCTTGCTTTGACTTGCTACGTCAAAATGAATTATGAAACGTCCCCACAACCAATGTCTATGCATATCGCCACCGAATTCAACCCATATTGTCAGGGTACCTTCTTTAAACCTAATAAATACCTAAAGAAGTCTATAGTTGTCCGGCCAAACCTATAGCTCATGAAAATATTTTTTATACTTTTACTACTAGAACACCATACACAAGTACTGGGTTGGACAGTATTATTCCAATGATACGATGAAATATTATGATGATCATCTATAAATCAGTAAAAAGTAACTCCTTCAGCAGGAATCGGAAGGTTTGTTCATATATAAGCTATCTAGTTATGTTTATTTATATATATGGTAGCACTCCATTGAATTATCCTGGTAATTGTTAATACGATGGCATTTAGGCACTTTACTCAGGTGTATTGCAGCACGTTAAAGAATCATTGTAGGATTTTTCAGCTTTATAATGGCAATTATTCTTAATTAGGACAACTCTTGCGCAAAATATGTTATATGAAACATATTTCCTACGTTGAAATCCTGCATGGTCACCGACGAAGACTGGGTTCAACCGTCCTGAACAGTGCATTATCAAAATATAAGGCCATGGTCAGTAGTTGACCCCTTTGCTACTTCAGTCAAATAGAAGTATATATTCCTGAGACAGAAAACCGGACAAAAGCAAATCATCAGTATATCAAAACTTGTTAAACGATTCATTCCCAATAAAACTGCCGTAGCTACACTGATATTTTTTCAATTAATTATTGACCAAAGACGGTTTAAAAATCTAGTATTGTGATTATCTTCTCTTGGTGATTTCACGACTATTTTAAAGAAGTTATTTTATCCATACAAACAACAATTGTAATCGTCAAATCAACTACTGTCAAACGTGGCTGTCTTGCATATGACCAATGACCTTGATACGTTAAATACCTTTCTGGGAGAAACGTTGTGCTGCATAGTCTTATCATTAGCCCCTATTATTATAATTATTGAGGTGCGGTAATTTTACTTTTTAAATCGACCAAAGGTCGGGTCTTTGTTTCCTTATTTTAAATTTAGCCACATGCTTAAGTTTCCTAAACATGCATTTCAACACAGAATTTTTTATTTTAATCCTAAAGATCAAAGAGGACTATCGAACGCCATTATCCGAGCGATGGAGAGTGCCTGGCAGTAGTTATTATAACTATAGTTGTACGATCAATGTAAAATAAATGTTTATATATTTTATAAAAGATATCTTTAAAAGTTAAAAAATTACTGTTCATACATTATAGAAAAGAGTATCAGTGCCCAGGGTCTTTCTCCGGCTGATGCAATGATGAGTGAGAAGTGCCTAAGACTACCATTATGATGTTAGAATGTTAGAAATTCTGATACTTTACCACACCGCGGGATACCACATGTTTCTGACGTAGTGTGCTCGTCATTCGTGAAGCACCATGGCCCACTGTCGCTGTTATTTGGGTTCCTGCAATAGTTTTCGGCATCACGCAAGTTTACATCAGTGATGTTCTCCAACGTGTTGTCGTCAAGGGGACCGTTGCTGTCCCAGCGCGCGCATTTTAAACCCGAGACAGTAATGTCCTTGACCCCCGAGTACTCTTGACCATTGTCAGAGTATATGCAACCTGAAGCAAAGAAAAGATTTAGTGGTTGGTAGATTTTTAGTCAACTGAAGAATGGAAAACACACACATTAAACATTATCGTATTCCTGAATTGGATGCTGACGTCCATAAGTCAACAACCCCCGTCCATGTACGAGTTTGTGTGTAAACTTAGAATTTCTAGTTATAGTTATGACAAAGCATAGCTTAAAGGTTCAGGTTCCAACAAATTATTTACTGAACAGTGGTGGCACATGGGTATTTTTCGTAAATGTCTGATCTTTCCAAAATGCAGACTACTCAGTCTGCGCCAAATTAACCGAGCAACTGCATGACCTATTCCAATTACATATGTTAATACATGAACCAACGAGGATTTCCCTACATCGTCTTGTAATTGACCTAATTTTCACAAATGTTCTTGAATACCAATCGATAACTGAATTCATACCTTTAACGGTTAGTGATCAATATTCCCTGTTTACCGTTCTCTCTATCAAAACAGAAACAAAAGCAGTTATAATATATATAAAGAAAGAATAAAACGCCGGATATACATTCTTTCCTTCAAGACGTGTTTTTGTCACCAACACTTAACTCCGTATTAAAGTCAGATATCAAAGATTTAGACTCGCTATTGGTTAAAAGGATAGAAGAATTTCTTAGAATTTGTAAGAAACCATGCACCTATAACACAAACAAAAGATTCAAATAAGAAAAGTCCATAGATGATAGGTAGTATTTTGAAACTCAATATATATATATATATATATATATATATATATATATATATAATGCACAAACAAGCATGAGGAGGTGAATCTCAAGCTCTTTAACATTAACACAGAGCAATAAGAAATCTTGTTAACACTGAAAAAAGATATGCGAAGAGAGATTAATTTTACAATTCTATTTGCATGAACAAAGGTGGCACGAATCAAATGTGCTGAGCACTCAGATTTATTTACATAATAAATCGACCGGTCAGCTGAGTTAAAATGATATAAAAATGAATATTTTAGCCAAATTGGTGAATCATTGCCGAGCCGTTATCCTGATTCACCTAACCCGATTTTCCCGCTTCTTCTGTAAGCGGTATCTTTTCCTTCACTCGAATCTCAATAAATGAATGTTTTTGATGAAATTATTAAATTGAAAGACCGTTCAGGCTTAGATGTAATAGGTATATAGATACTTGACCTGTCAGATCAACAACCTAGTCTAACATACATGCTCTGCACGATTGGAAAAACGGCAAGGATTACATGTACTTTAATTTATATAAAAGGAAAGGAAAACATAATGAAATGACAAATTATGGGCCCGTTTAAATTATTCCATATTTTGCGACAACTTCGTGAAATTTAACTAAAAACCAAATAAGGAACTTTATAAAGAACTACGACCTAACTTCGTGTCACCACCATACGTATTTATACCTATATATAACTGCTCCTTGCTATTTTGACCTAACCAAAAGTTTTGATACAATTAATCACTCGTTACTTTTATAAAAAAAAATCGGCCAATTAGGTAAATTGTGCGGTACAACGGTAAAACTTCAAAAGCTTATAAATATTATGATTATTATAGGCGTCCCCCAAGGTACTATTCTCTTCCTTTCATGTGTTTATGACCTTTTTCATCGACTCAGACCTGCAAAAAGTATTGCTTACGCTGAAAACACTACTTTTATTGCCATGGATCCACAATATATAAGGTGCAGCAAACTTTAAAAAAAATCGGTGAATCTACTTGCAAGCTGCTTGGTACTAGACGTATTAATGTTGGAACTCATTGCCTAACGAAATCAGTACCAAGTTTTTTAAACTAATGCTAAAGGCTACCTTTTAAGGTCTTGATTTTTCATTACTAAGGATTATCGGTGAAAAATATAATATTTTTCATTATTTAAGTGGCTCCCTTTTTTTTATAAACATGGTGTTTTCACCTTTGTCTGTTAGTTTGTTTGTTGCCTGTTAGCAGGAATGTGTAAAACCCAATACAAAACTTTTTGAAGGGTTACACATTGGCCACGGACGACTAATTTAAAATATACCGATTTTGGTCCTAATCCGGATAAGATGGTAGCAGAAGGGCTAGGAATATATAGGGCTGTATTGCCTTACAGGAGGTTTGCGCTCTACAAATGTGCATACTATAGGATAAGACTATTTTCATGCTATTTCATGGATAGTCTAAAACATATAATAATTATATAAATAAATCTGTTTATATTTATATATATAAATTATATAATAAGAAACCGGATACTGTGAAACAATGGGATGAATGTTATTAAAATTCTGAATTTATGTTTTTCCGTGACAGCCATTTTGAAATGCCTAACTGAGCAGTTTCATGCAATATTTACCGCCTGGCAAACATAAAACTTCAATTCAGCATGTCTACCCGCCATGAACTTTAATACCTTAATCTGCAAGTAATTTTCTGAAATCTGACCTAGTCTATATTAACTTAGAAACTAAGATACTGTCTATTATCGGCTTAAGATATCGCCTACAATTTTCGTATTGCAATGTATCGTGAAATGAGGTATCGTTTTGCATCGGTTTACAGGAAATAATGGTGCTTTAATTCAATATCATTATATATATATATGATGACATATAACATATCAATTCAATTCATCATCATTTTCGGTTATCAATTTAATATCATGTTAGATATTGTTAATTATAAATTAAAGTATATGCAGATAAGTTTATTTGACAGAGGAAATATGACAAAAACATAATGCTTACTCTTAATGTTTAAAATGCTTAGTAATACATTTAAAATAAGTTTTCTTTTTTTATATTTTTATGTGCAAATAACTTGGCTACAAGAAAATTCTGACCGATGGTATCGCACAGTGAGGGATATAGATGGTGTGCTCTATCACAGCCATGTAACACATCGGCAGGCTGTCGTTCTTTAGAAATAGGCTAATAATGTTCATGTTGCACTTGATCTTCCTGCAGGTAATATGTACGGAGAGAAAATTAATAATTAATCATCAATTATTATAATCGTGTTCAACAGATCTGTCTATCTCTGCGTGGATTATTTCGATACCAATGAGTTATTGAGCAGATTGGGACTTGCCTTATATCATAAGATCTATCAAAAATACAAAAAGGCCTGAAGTGTGTCAAAACACACGGTTGCGTTTTAACACTGATCCCAACCCCAATTATACTCAATTCCACCATCCCTGCCCACCTGTTTTTTTTTTTTTTTTTTTTTTTGGTGTTGATTTTTGTATAATGCACTTACGTTTACCTCAGAGGTAAGTCGGATAATATGGCAATTATCTAACAGCAAAATAATGCTCTCTCATGTATGGTTTACATGTGATTAATTCAGAAAGAATTATGACTGAATAGATTATGGTCTTGCGACATATTAGTGACGACCTTGCATACATTTGACGATTCGTAGTGATGACATCTCAGTGTTCTTTGTACGTAACACATTTGGTACGTTATACATATACGTCCCTCCAACATTAAAAGGATATAAATGTCCACTTGAACAGACGCCATCCCTTTTACAGCATTTTCTAGACAGGTCAACACCGTCCCAGCGTCGCAAAGGAAATATATTTTTTATGCTTATTTATATCATAACAGATCGCTATGTTACCTCCTTTGATAAAAGCGACTTTGTCATGGCAAGCAAAATATATTTTAAAGAAATATCGCGAAAAATTAGGTGGACAGGCGCATAGTTGTCTATAGCTGTGTATATTTTGTAAGAGAATCCTAAGGTTTACAACGGTTAATTGGTTTAGCAACGTTTGGAAAATATCAATGTATGAAAACAGTATCGGGACACGCAATATATGCGAAACACCGTATTGCGATATACCGTTATTTATATTTTATTAACCGGTTTGTTCCGTATAGCCTTCTGAATGTATACCAACAAGACGGTCCATAATACTATTATACACATGCTAGCAACCTAACCAACGCTGCGTGTACAGTCACTCTGTTTTCACAAATAACCAAAACACCTCAAAAACGCACACACGATACTACTCTGTTACCAGTTTCATTCCTCGGCGGTGCGTCACAGAGCATGGTGACGTCGCACTCCCCGTGATGCTTGACGATTACATTCCGGGAAAAGAGTGATTGCGAACAGGACGTCACACGAATCTTGGTGCTTGCAGATTTCATTCTGGGGCGTTGCTTCACTAAGTACCCTCAGAGCCTTGCTGATATGAGGTCACTGTGTTAAAATGCATAAGATGGACCTTGAATGACGTGTCATATCACGTGTGCCGGAGCTTCTGTATCCAGTGTGATAACACGCATGGCAGGTTAAAAATATCGCACTTCCCTATCAGATACCTGAATTTAACGAAACCCGGGTGCGTACATTTAATGGGAAATGTTTATTTTTCTGGTTAACTTACCTTGTGCTGCCACCTGGGGTCTGGCCACCAAACACAGGAACACAGCAAGAACTGTTCAAGAGAAATGCGTTTATTACCAGATATACACCAAACACAGCACAACATGAACTACACTGAATGCCCTCGTGCTCTACAATTTGAGGTTCACAAGCATAAAGATGTGTTATGTGGTATCAAATTAAGAAATGGTCAAAGCACATTGACCAAACAGATGTGATACTTTGTTCAATGTATTACCTTCAACACATGGAGATATTTTTTAATTATCTGTTTAGTTTATATAGATTTATACAGAGATGTCTTTAAACATTCATTTAGCTTCATAGATTATATCGTAAGGAACAGGTCACTCCCTGTGAATCAGTGATCCAAAATGGTTAAAAACACTTTTCTTGACATTACATATAATGAGCATCGATTGAACCGACTGAAGTGGTCCTCTGATATGTGTATGTGGCCAATAAATCATTTTTGCGAACAAATGCAATCAGAAAATGAAAGTACGTGGGTAAAAGCAGACAATTGTGTCAGAATAGAACTTTATGATATGTTCGCATGCATTTGTATTCCAGGCACATGCATCAGGAGATGAATACCGCTAATTGTATACTATATTCCTTTCCTTCAACTCATGCCCACCCTTGTTTTGCTATGAATTGTTTTAATTACATTTCAAACGGGACAATTTTTAATGGAGTCTAGAAGATTTAAGGGCATAAGTGCAGCAAGGTAAGTAATTACCCTACTTAACACATTATTTAAGAGACGGAATTATTTTCTTCAAATATGAGAAATCAGTCTATTAACAAGATATCGAAACCACTCATGGTTGTCAAGGCCATTGGTCACAATTTACAACATATCAAAACTACTCATGGTAGTCAAGGCCATTGGTCACATGAAAAACAGCCTCAATTGGCAACAGCTGATATCTGAAAAATATAATGGGCTAAAACAAAGATGGCTACCCATACAGGGAGACATCTGATCTGTCAAATCATTGTAAAAGAGTGTAAAAAGTTGTTAAGTTAGTGTAGTATATTTTGCCCACCAGTTCAGCAACTGCACCAACTCTAAACATGAAACGTTAAATACTTGTGTCATTTTGGTAGATATATATTCGTCATATCAGGCCAATTGGTTATAAATCATTTATAACGAAAAAATGTCTACCAGAAAAATGTCTTTTTTTTGCTAATTTGTTCCTTAAAACATTTGAACAAAAATATGATCTACAAAGCAGTGTCTGGCGTTTCCTGTCCGGGGATATGGGAATGCCATTTAAGGGATAAGTGTAAGTAATATTTTTCCTCAGAAAAAAAGCTAATTTAAAAGCAGAACATATTGGCATCAAAAAGGATTCTTATGTTAATAATTTAAGATGTAAATAAATAAATCTCTCTTAGTAAATATATGGCAATGGAATACTTAAATTTGGACATGCGAAATATTTGACAGTTAAAGTTTTCATTGATAAATGATATAAAATAATTATTATATCATTATTATTATCATTATTATTATAATTAAATTTAATGTTTCAAATTTATCACAACAAAATTCCTTAACTAATTTCCCTGCGCGACGGTAATAATCTTCATCTTTTACAAATTAACATAATTTCTTAAAGAAAGAAATTTCAGATAGAATTTTGAACATTCACAAAATAAAACCTACCTCGACTAGAAAACATGACCACACTCATGCCGGGACTCGGTAAAACTAATGTGTTTAACGATGCACCATGAACGTTCACGGATCAACGATAGTACAAATAAGAATCTCCATATATCTTTTCTATATAATAGCTGAGTGGTCGAGGAACGGGCAGATTTAAATTGGCACATTTTACATGACAGCTAATAGACAGATACAAATATGAACTGGGTGACAGCATGTTCACATATGAGTCTCTTAACCAGAGCATGCACATTGTAAGATAATCGCTGCTTTTGATTATGTTGTTTTCATGTATGCATTTCGCTATTACCAGAGATGCTTGGTTTTATCATTTAAACTATTCTTAACTAAAATTGAAACATAGTAACAGATAATAAACAGCTCATCATAATCACTTCGCCCATGGAGTTATAATATGATAATATATATAACAGTATATATTATATCTCCATGTTCCACATGATAATACAGGATATCTACCATTGAATATATACGTAGGAGTGTCCAGCTTTAATTGGAATTAATGTAAGAGTTTCGTTATTTTCATATTCGGTTATACT
Source organism: Sipunculus nudus (assembly GCA_026874595.1). Lineage (NCBI taxonomy): Eukaryota > Metazoa > Annelida > Sipuncula > Golfingiida > Sipunculidae > Sipunculus > Sipunculus nudus. Next base: position 24,729,400 of record CM049315.1, on the reverse strand, counting down.
TTGATTTAAATATCAATAATATAGTCTGTTCCTTAACTTTTTTTAAAAGGATAGGTCAAGGGCCGGTTGGTGCCATTGACTGTAAAGTGATTATGATGAAGGTAACCACTAGCCAGACGATACTAATGATCCTTGCTTTCAAAACGTTAGAACCTAGCTGTCGTTAACACATAAGAGTGTATCTCTGACGACCATTTTGCCGAGGTGACTCTGGCGTTTGTAAAATTAAACGGTTTTGTATGCACTGTGACAGCCAGTGTGGTATTCTTGTTTAATTTTTGTCCTAACCCATATAGTTTACTTTTGTATGAGAGAGAGAGAGAGAGAGAGAGAGAGAGAGAGAGAGAGGAGACGCTTATTTTTTATGTTGTAACGTCTTTCATGGATTTGAATACAGATCCTCAAAGCACAGACGCTTGAATCCTTATATGATATACATATGTCACGATAAATACGTGATATATGTATAATTAATATTAACTATATATGTATACTACTAGTTTTCATATGTTGAGATAAAATTATAGGTATACGTATTGCAGTAGTTATATGACCACAGTAGGCTTTATAATTAAAGACTCGAGCGCCCATGCTCAAGTAATCTTCTCCATTAACTGGTTCATTCCAAAGTCAAGGTCGACGACGTGTTGTAATTCTGACATAGAACTTACTAAACACACAGACTCAGAGCACAGTCGCTCGAATCCCTATTTGTGGTTGTGTTTTTATCGAAAAATGGACGAAACTGTCATTATATATGAGCATAAAGTAGTGCCTTACGTAGGACTGAGATAGCATGTATCACTATAGACGTGATGTATGGCCAAAAAAAGTTTGGTTCTCAGGCACTTTTTTCAGAAATCAATGCGGGCGGGCGATTTTTTTTTCTTTTTTCTTTTTTACCTTTTTTTGTACGTTTCGGTAAAAATGTCATATGATCAGGGAAAGCATTCTAAAAACCTATTTTTTTTTCTGAACAGGTAAAAGCACTACATAACAAATGAAATCTAAAAAAAATTGTATTTTTTTCTCTTCTTGAAAGAAATGTCTGAGGGGCTGGAGCTCATAATTGGTAAGTTTCTGTTGAAAATCAAAATAAAAATTTTTTATGCGGGGGTTAAAATTGACGCGGGCGGATGAAGCCTGAGAACCATACCTTTTATTTTTATTTATTTATTTATTTCTTCCTATTTTCCCCTAAAAAATAGGGATTCGAGCGAGAGTGAGCTTCGTGAAAATAAAAAGTATAAAAGCTGAGAACCAAACGTTCAAGGACAGGCGGGACAGTGTAGTTATTTCTCATGTTTATTTTTTGTTTATTTCTCCACCAGTGTTTGCATACAATTTGTTTGAATCTAACTCTGCGTCACACTACCACAGGCTGACATGTTGTGTGTTGAACAAACCAGATAATTGGGCAAAAATTTATCACGAAGCGTACCTGAAATCGAGTGCACTGGTAAAGTAAACGTTTTTTTCACCGAAACCCCTTAATTGTTACGGGATATAACACCGGGTTTGTTATGGACTTTAAACAGAGAGGTAATTTTTCCTTCTGCTTGGCTTGATCATCTGTGTAATAATTACCGAATCATAACGAGATATCGGGAAGTAGAGTTGCGGACCGGACCGGACCGCTAATATGAAATACTGGACCGCTTATACCTGGACCGGACCGTTCTGAACCGGTCCGAACCGCTCTGCCTATCCCCATGTTTTAACCTTTTAGGTACACTTATACCCATAATAAATACACATAATAATGCGTGTTATAATAAAAGTCCGAAACACAACCATCATTCAGCCAACAATTCAAAAATTTCAGCCTGCAGCCCTTACCGTAAAAAATTGGTAGAGAAATCAGCCTGTCCCATATTTTGACGACGGTTTCAGCCCTCACCGGCCTCACAGTTTTCTTTCCTTACAGTACTTAACCGAGGAGACAAGGAATAATAGAAGGTTGATATGTGTGTTTCAAAGTCACATATGATAGCATATTATATACATCGTGTATAAAGATATGCATAATATCGCAAGTGTTAATGACACTCAGTTTGACCATTTAAATGGTCGAATTAAAAAGACTCGAGTCGATTCTGCTGTTTGTTATTACTGGTTACTATTATCATTAATATGTTGCACGGTCTGCTGTGTGCATATAATTATCAGTTGTGTTTAATATTTCAACAAATTTAATGAAAAAAAATATATAGAATAAAAAAAATATACAAACACATATACAATTTAAATATAATGATAAAAATAATAATCATAATTATTTTAATTGCTTTAAAATGGACTGGACCACTTCGACCGGTTCACTCACTGGACCGAACCGTATACAGCTGGACCGGACCAGGACCGGACCGCTACCGGCTTGGGCGCACCACCAGGAGGTGGTCCGGTCCGGTCCGGTCCGCATCTCTATCAGGCAGCAAAGGCGCGGATCCCGAATATTTGCCATCGTTGGGGGGTTGGAAATATGTTTGAGCACATATCCTTTATACCCTTTAACAGTTTACACGCATAAACTACTACTATTACTAATATGCATAAACTACTACCACTACTACTACTATTATTACTACTACTACCACTACTACCACTACTACTACTACTACTTATAATAATAATAATTATAATACGCATAAACCACTACCACTACTATTATTACTATTACTACTACTACTAATTGTAATAATAATTATAATAATAATAATAATTAATATTATTAATTATTACTTGGACAATTTGTTACCGTTCCAGATTCAAAACGCTTGTTAAGTTTCACAATGGTAATGGCAATGTCGTTATACAACTTCAAACATATTTTATTATTCACTCTACAAAATATACATCAAATGAACATAACACATTATACAAACATAGACACAATACAGATTAAGACACAATTCATGTATGTACACATTCAAAGGTCCAAGTGACTTCGAAAGATGCCAAAAAGAGTGCTGCAGATATTGAACATTCAAACCTCGATTGTCTAATTCTTGCACTAGAGCAGACCTTTTTATTCTCTCTTCTTCACCATTCCAGAATATATATTTGATTTAATCTTTGAACATATGTTTGTGTGATTACTAAAGTAATAATTAAATTTAGATATTATATATGCTTTTATTTTTTTCAATTTTCTTTGCAGTGTCAAATTTCTATGTTTCTAAGGCTGTAAGATATTTTCTGTTTATGATTTATCTTCCAAACTTAGCTCTTCACATGGATGGTTGTCATTTGATTTAAACAATCACAGAAGTTTGATTGATTTATCAGACTAGTGAATTCCAAATGGTTTAATTTAATATTTCAGACTTACCTATCCATATGCTTTCTGATTTTCCTCAAATTAATTTCAGGTCACTGAATTCTCCAAATAATTTTATCTGTTTTAAAATGTGCTGCCTGAAAGAACTGCCATCATGTCATCAGCATATTGTAGAAGCTTAACTTTTCCCTCCTCTATTCTAATTCCTGTAATAGTGTGATCATAACTTATTTTAATGTTAAAATTTCTATAGCGTATTTGAGAAGGTAGATGGACAAAGGGTCCCCTTGTCAGACACCTCTTTCCACTTCAAAATAACCTGATGTTGTACCATTATTAATGATGCAGCTGCTAACATCATATAGTATAACATCTTTATCTAATATATAAGGGTTTCATCATTTCATCAAGGTTTTTTTCAGTGTGGCCAACATAAGAGTCAATTCTAAAGAATCAAAAGCTCTGTCCATGTCTAAAGCAATCATAATACCAGGATTTCTTTTACCCTTTGTATAATCCAGAAAATCTTGAATAAACCTGTTTTTTAAATAAAAAAATTGATTTTCTACATTTATATTTATCTGGTAAGAATGTATTATTTTGGGTTTGAGTTAATAGCTGCTGGCCTAATAGAATGGGTTTTATCCAAAATGTTATAGTCTATAATAAATATTATATCGGTCGCCAATTTTTGGCGAATCTGTGAGCATATGCGATGGTGTGGCGTCAACTGTCGTCCATACGTTGACCCTTACCATCTTAAAGTCGGCTAGAGCTAGCAACACTAAATTTTATGCACAAATCACCCAACTAAAATACTCCTTCGGATTTTATGAGGGGAAAGCAAAAAAAAATGCAACCTCTTTGTTGGAATGAATCCAGTTTGGTGACTTCTAGCCGAGTTACAGGAAGCTGGCCAAATAAGCATACTAAAATTATAATCTGAGAGACGGCAGGGCGTGTTGGTCACATGAGTCATATTTGAAATTGAGAAATTAGTGGTGCCACCTGCATTAAGTCATCCGATCATGTCGCCCTTACCAGTGCCTCTGGGAAAGGGTTGCCAATACCAGGGCCGGATAAGGTTGCCTTTTATTTAACGTGGTAAAGCAGAGATGGTGTTGGTTTTGATGGCGCACTCATCATATTGACACTCAGGTACACCATAAAACACAAGGCCTTGGTTAAGCAACATAGACTAGATTAAAAAATAATTACAGAAATCCAGATACTGTTCTCAGCTTATTACGAATTACAAGAAAAGGAATATAGTCCACATGAAATACACTTGCTGCACACAAAAGAAAAAATTCAAGCTAAATAGAGTCCGGTTAAACAGTCTCTAGTCTCTAATTGGCAATACTGGTCCCTGACTGGCGGCACTGGACCCCGACTGGGGGCTCTAACATTATTAAACAAGAATAGGGTAGCATGACACGAGCCACTTCGTAACAATTGACCTTTTTTGTATGTGGTCATCAGGACATTAACCCATGATATCTTCGGAACAACAGGAGCTAGCATCACCAAAATTGATGCAAAAATTTGTTACATGTCAAATGTGGTGGGATTGAGCTTTGTGTGGTGCTACCTGCGTCGACTTACATTTAACGGTGTAACGTCAGAAAACCTTCGAAAATTTTCTTCTCCGAAATTATTCAGCCAAACTGTTCAATATTTCACACACAAAAAAAATTATGCAAGAGACGAGATTTCTCAAGTTTGTTCACATAGTTCAAGTTGAATTAATTTTGGCCGGATTACGGGACTTTGAACTTAGTAAATTGGCCTAGTAAGCAAACTAACATAACACTCTTTAAATAGGACAGGAGATAGCATCACCAAGTTGTGTGAAAATGCTGGTCACTTAACTCATATTTGAAATTGAGGTTTTTGTGGAGCCATCTACATTGAACTGTTTTTACGGGCAAAAAGAAAACTCGTAATTTTTGCCGCTTTCAGTTAAACAAAATTATGATGAAACTGTCAAGCTGAATGGTTAAATTATTCACAGGAATTATCCTAGGGTAGGGTTCTCTCAATTGTATAAGAATAGATTGGTTTCATTGATTTTGGGTGAGTCATAGAAAGCTGAAGTTGGTCTTGTGGCCAGTAGTGAGCCCGTTCCAAACTAAGGGCTGCTACAGTCTTCTTCTGCAACACCGTTGTATCAGCTTCTATAACACTGTACAAAAAATGATTCCTTTGTGACCTTTGTTCAAGTTAATTTATATGATTTTGGCACAATTATTGTACCTTTAAAAATGAACGATTGTGAGATAATTTGGTGAACAAAGCTGGTAATTTTATGTATTAACAAACTGCACTCTTTTGGTATATAAGCAGAACTGTACAGGCAACATAAATAATTGGTGTCCTTATCCAGCTTATGTGTAAGATAAATCAATGGATAAAATATACATATCTGTATTCTGAACCTATTCAGCCGAGTGCATCTAACTCAAGAGAAATATTATGTATCCGTCTAAATGTTGGCTTGTCCCTGCTTCTTTGCTGGCTTTCTCATACAATGGTTTTTGCACAATGTATGTCCCAGCTTATTTCCCTGGAAGGATTCAGTCTGAAATTGTGCATATCTATACTCCTCGGATACCTTCGTCGTATACAAGACAGGTGGTGCCACCTACAATATTTTTTGCACAATTAATGTCCCTGCTTATTTCTTAGGAGTGGCTTGACATATAAGCCTGAAATTGTGCATGTCCGTATATCTGAGATGTTTTTGTTCTAAACAAGACTTGTGGCGTCACCTACAATTTCTGTTGGTTGCATTATTCGGTGCTCATAGCTCAGGAGTGATCTGAAGTATATGCCTGAAATTTTGCAAGTTAATGCAACTTTGATGACTTTCTCATACAGAAGACTGGTGGCACCAGCTACAATCATTTTTTGAGTTGTATATTTCCATCCGAGTGATTCAGGAATAAATTGACATATCTGCATTAAATTCTGCATTTCTGTACACTCGTACAGCTTTCTCGTACAGACCTATGGTTCAATGTATTCGGCTGAAATTGTGCATGTCTTTCACACGACGTCCCTCCGTGCGTTCACTATAGGTGAAAATAACTCTTATCTCAGGTCATTAGGATATCTCAGGAATTCTGCAATTTTGCTTGTCGACCCATTCAGGATAGTTTTCTAGACAGGTGACAGGTGATGCCACCTACCTTCCCGTTTTCATTGAATACATTATTGCCCCTTTTTTCAATATTGGTTTACCATATAGGTCTGAAATTTTGCATGTCATTGATCTGGGGTACCTCCATCCTGTACACAAGCCTTTCTATACAATGGTTTTCATGTAAGGTCCATCCATAAATCCTCTGTGTGTGTGTGTGTGTGTGTGTGTGTGTGTGTGTGTGAGCCTGAATAGCTTTGTCGTAGACCAGACAGGTGGCGCCACCTACTATTTCGTTTTTGGATTTTTTTTTTATAAATTGATGCCCTTTTCGTTCAATGTAACGGCCCGAAACGTTGCATGTCCATCTACCTTGGGTAGATTTCTCGAACACCTACAGTCACGTATTTGAAGAATATATTCAGGCATTATAATGATGTATTCTGATGATACATTTATGCTTTTATCTCAGGAGCAGTATGATGTATTGGCCTGAATTTTAAATGTAAATAGATGGTTATGCCACCTACATTAATCTTTAGTTTTGTCCATCCAATTGTCTTTAGATAATTTGGCATCTGTGATGCCACAAATTTGGAGGGCTGTCACGTTAGAAGAGGTTTAATGCCTCACTTATCCATAAATTTGTGATTTGGCAGATACCTGTAGTCAGGGAAGCATTAAACCTAATGTATATCCAATTACACAGGATCGCATTAGGCCTGTAGGCTGTCTTTAATGGAGTAGGGTCTTTTTTATCTAATAAAGTTATTGCTACTTGCCTCTGAGATGTGAAAAACTTGCCCTTCTCGAACGATTTATTGAAGATTTGACAAACAGGGAGCCAATTTGTGGTGAAATTACAAATAAAATTCAATAGGTAAGCCATCGTTTCCTAGACTCTAATTACTTTGAAATGATTTAACTTTATTATACTATTCACCTATATTTGATGGTTTACACACAAAAATTATTATCTTCTTGTGATAGCAATGGGGCATTTATGTCGAATAAATAAAAGGGAAAAATTAAATTGTTGAAAAACCACTTCCATTTGATAATGAGTTTGTTATCGCTCCTTGCCTTTAAATCTGCATTCATCCTGGACATAACGGACCTTGTTAACTGACCAGTCTACGGGAAATACTAGTAACCCCTTTGCAGCTGTTGGTGTCGCCACCTGTAAAACTCCTTTCTTTTTATTCACTTTATACTGGTCTTTTTTAAACATGCACGTACCAGTCATTGTCTCTTGTTTAACAGTGCAATAATCGTAGACGTAAACAGTTCCGGCTTTACATAAAAAAAAGGTCTAGGTAAAAGATTTTTTAGAAGACTCGGAATGGGGTTACTCTTACTTAATGCTGTTCGAGTAACGTTGTGATTCTTCAAGTACTGCTCGGAACCGGTGTCGTCAACTAAAATTGCGGACCTTTCTTTTATTGTATCTAGACATTAAGCTAACACATGCAATCAAGATTGGTCTTTGTGTGATCAGCTGATCGCCTTAGAATCCCAACATGAGGACCATGTGACAAATATTAGGCTAATCCTGGCCACGAAACGATAAACAAAATATTTTAACACCCTTGAAATCTTAAAATTTCATATACTAGACTATATAGAATTCTCAAGAAATACTGAATTTACTGTATATGAAATGAGATTTGGATCGTTAATTTAATAATAATAATATTATTAATAATAATAATAATAATTATAATAATAATAACATTATTTATATTAATTATTTTTATATTTATTATTGTTATTATTATTATCATTATTATTATTATTATTATTTTTATTTTTATTTTTATCATTATAAGTAGTAGTAGTAGTAGTAGTAGCAGTAGGAGTAATAGTAGTTGTTATTTCGTAGTAGTAAATTTTTATTAGTACAAGTATAAAGTGAAAATACATTTTTTTTGGTGAAAGTAAATTATAATTATGCATCTCCGAAATATGTCCCGAGTATGCCCCCCTGTCAATATTTACATGGCGTCGTAACGTCACACGATTCATGATTCATGAGTCGACTCTTTCTGTTAGAGATATCTAACGTTTTAGTGACCTTTTTTGACATATAGGCCTATTAATTTAATATTTACTCTGTGCTACTTCTTATTTGTCATTGGCCCAGTAGTGATCGAGAAACGGTTCCCTATTTCCACTGAAGGTGGCACCACAAGCACCTTTGCATTTCCTGAATAGTGACACATTTGCTCCGTTGCGAAGGAAGCCAGTAGCAGTTTTGGTCTGTTTACGCCGACGTTTTGCTGGATTTACACCTGAAAATCGGGGGTGTTTCAAATGTAAGTAATGAATGAAAAGTATAAGATCCACTTCGCGACAGAAAACTTTAACGAGTGTTTCCCGCACACATGTGGCCACTGGGCCGGGTCTTTCGGACGATCAGAGACTTCTATGGAGAAATGATCTATAAATAGATATTGACGTACAGCTGATTTACATGGGCCTGGCTGATCAGCGAAGATTCGAAGCGCTAGCTGTTTGTCATTTCTGTCAGTCAGCTGTCAAGGCCATTTAGGGCGGTTTACCATGAAAACATGACTATAATTATTATCGGCAGGCAGATGGGGCGATTTCACAAAATTTTATTTGTGTAATAATTTACAGAAATTTACAAATTTTCCACACCATGGGAGGGGGCAGGCCACGGGTTTTCCTCTTGTTATACTATTATAGTATCCTGGTTTCTTAAGGAATTTCCTGTAGGCCTATATGTTCCTGATCCATTATGACCAGTCATCATTTTAATTTTAATTGATATTTTAAACAACAAGACAAAACTCTTTGTTATATATAAACTTATACCATATTACATATATATGTCCCAGCTGCCCCTCCTCCTATTTTGAACAGAGATAGAGTCACATAAAAGGAATTATACCTGCATAAAAACATACATCCACTAGAATTTAATACTGAAGAATATATCACACTGGATTCCATAAAAAAAAAACATGGCAGCTTGGAAGGCTCCAATAATAGCATCACTGTATATATCCAACACTTTGTATCTAAACCTCCATCATCTGATCATGGGAATATGAATTGATCCGGCAAAATGTCACTGGTTGGATCAGGGCCTGCCAGGCTTGGAATCTGTGAGGCTTGGTACCTTTGTTAGGCTTTGTACTGACACAACTTCATGTGTTGGTTTTATGTAAAATTGGCTAAGGTAAAAATGACTGAGATAAAAATGGCCGGCTTAGGTGAAAATGGCTAAGGTAAAATGACTAAGGTAAAAATGGCCTCGGTTACTCAGCCATTAATATTATTACCTTGGCCATTTTTACCTCGGCCAATTCTGCCTGGCGTCCATGTGACAGTGTCCATTAATGACAGAGTCCAGTGCTGGTCAGTCTGGTCACATTATCTTTCTAGAATGAATTTTAGGACAGTGTGTCCACTGTCAGTGTGTAGTATACAGTCAGATGGAGGAAAAGCAGCCAGGAAATTTTAAGTGAATCTGACTTCCAGTGTCTTTACAAAACCGTAACATTCACCCAGTACCCATATGGTTAAAGTTATATTTTTTCCATTTAGTCTCAAAGTAAATAAGCCTTTTTTATTTATGTCAGACTGAAAGTCTTCATAAGGTATGAACTCAGTCATGGCATTTAATAATGACTAGAGGTCTGCAGGTTCTGACAACTGTATTTTAGATTAAAAGAAGTGAAGTTTAATTAAAATAATTATATAGAGGTCATGAGAGCAAGTCTTTCAGTTTGTGGTTTCAGTTATTTTCTTAATTGACAAATATGGTGGCTTTCTAAAATGGAAAGTTTAAATAAATTTCATGTTAATCGGTATGACTGAAGAAAAGAAATATGATAGGAAACTATCAAGTCATGTTTTCCTATCAGCTATCCCACACGGTTAAATAATATCATATGTTATATACTGTATGCCTACATCTAGTACAGGGCAGCTTTAAAAATCCTGGATCTGCCCCTGATATATATATATATACATACATACATATAAATATATAGCTTATGTGATGGTGAGGCGTCGTCCATACATTAACCCATACTATCATAAAAATGGAAGGAGCTAGCATCACCAAATTTTATTAAAACAAAATCAGTCATATTAAAAAACTAAAAGATTTTGCTAAATAATTTTTGCTGTCTGCATTTACTTAGATTTCATAGGGGAAAAGCTAAAAACAAGCTTCTTCTCCAAAAATATTCAGCCAAATTGTCCAATATTTCACAGATATGATCCCAATTGATTCATGAAATCCTAAATATTCTCATATGAAATAAAAAAAATATCAGATGCATAACTGAAAGAATATTTAGGAAAATGTGATGAAACTGAAAACAGTTTGATGAAATTATTCTAAATTTCAAATTTATGTGTTTAAAAGGATACATTGTCCCTCCTCCCTTAACAATCCAGTTGGACATGTCCTCCTTTCCCCCTAATTCCCGTATTTACATGTTACCACTGGCAGGAACTTTAAAAGATTTTGCCAACACTCGACTTCCCGCCCCCATATATATGATAGAAATACCAAATTTAAACATGTTGATAACAGAAATAGAAGCTTATTCACTTTCTGACTGTACATGTGCCCTAGCTTGTAAACACCACTGATGTAGGGCTGACCTGAACTGACCTTTCCTATTGTATAAATATTAGCATACCTCTACTCCCACATTGTGACCTTCAAGTCCAGGTACTCTGGGTGTGAATAGACTGACCAGTCTACTATTTACTGCCCTTCAGCTCAATATGTAGGCTGACCAGGCATAGTTTGACCATACATTTAGTGTATTTAACCACCTTGAATGATACTTGGTCGAAGAAAACTAAGATAAACCTGCAAAGTACCTTTGCCTGGTTCAAGTAAGGTCAGCATTGAAAATTGTATTATTCACTACCATGATTCCCTATTAGAATCCTAAAAACAATAATATTAATGTAAGTTTGGTGGTTTTTTATTATGTGGTTAGTACAGTTGGCAAAAAAAATTTATTTGTTCTGAAGTCTCTGGTGAATAAAATATAGTACACGGTGGTTTTTTTCTTTACCAGTTGAGACACAATATGTAGCATTTTGCCAGCTTGCCTAGAAAATTAAAAAAAGGTATGCCAGTTTTTGAAATGGTTTGTATGATTATCACAAAAGTTAGTCCATTTCTATACCTTTGAGAATTCATTTAGGACATTGGTACTAAGTAGACTCCCAAACAATGTTTCTGTCATTTAAATATATGTAGGTGGTACTATTATGATGCCAAAAGGAGCTGCCAGACAAAACATTTAAAATATCATGCTCCCTTTTTATGTTTCACATATGCATTAAATCATATACACATCAAATTATCCTTCAAATTTGTCCAAGAGCTACACTTTATTGTGATATTTTGTCAGGGTATAAAAAAGTTTGCACAGAAAGGTTGTCCACACAAAAGTATGGTCAGATACCTCATGTTGTTCATACTTGGTTAGAACTTCTGATAAATATTGCAATTAACCTAGTCCTGAAATTTTACTTTAATATAGAACAAAATGGAAACAATTTTGGTTATAAATCATGTGTATTATAAATAAAATGTCACTTATATTATTCATTAGCTTAAAAGTGTGTTTCATTGAGTGAAGACTCGTACTAATGATTATGAGTATTCAACAAAACCATTTTACTCTATAACCTGAACCCTGAAATTCTGTATTCATGATGGACACTGATGTAAAAAAACATTTACAGTTCTTTATCTGAATTTGTTAAATAATCTACTGACCTGGGTGTGTTGAAACTGATTAACAACTTAAATATGACATAATCATGATATAGGCAGTCAACACTTAATTGTTAGTCTAATTAAACACATAACATATAAATTGTTAATTAAGTTAATTACCTGTATGATAATTAAGTGAGTTGTAACAGGTCTGCATAATTTAACATGTCTATGTTAGATGCAGGAAACAACATAAGTGGGGTATCAGATTTAACACAAGCTAAGTTCTGGAAATTTAACTTGTGGAGACCCTGAGCTGTAGATCAAACTTTGCTTTTACAGTCAGATATTTTTGTCGGATCTGCACCACAGGTAGGATTTTTATTAATTCAAATTATAATGGTTTGTACTCTGCAGAGTAGTCTTGCACTTATAAAGATGACTGATTAATGGCAGTTTTTCTTCAAAACCAAAAAATTTGCTTGCATTCCCGTGCAATCAATTTACCAAAGCTATTGAATGTATGCACATGTTTAAGTCATATTAGCTACAAACTGTCAGCATGACTGACTCTTCTTAAAAGTTTTATCTTTTGTGTTTGTTTAAACAAAAAGTCAGTGATCTATGATTATTGCAGACTACTAACAGTGACAAATATGTTGAAAGCATGATTTACCATTTATTGAGCTTCACATGTTTACTGTCATGAGGATTGTTAATGTTGCCTGTTTTGTGCAAGCTCAGGCAAAAACTAAATACATATGTTATAAATTCAGTTATCAGCCTTTCAGATATTGAAAACATGAGAATCTAGATGACTCTGAATATTTAAAAACTTAATTTAAAAAGTTTAGAACTGATCAGCATGCCAAAGCTTCTTTACTTCAGTTTTGCACAGTTTTACTTGAACAATTACAGCTCACATTACATGCTGTCAGAATCAAAATATTATTTATATTTCCTTAATGAGATATTTTTCTCTTTTTCAGAGCTGATGCATATCGTATTCATTATCACATTTGGATTATTTTACCATGTGGGTCAGCTGTCTGGTGAGTCAATCAATACATTTGCCAAAAATCTTTGTTCACAGTCATGTTTCCCACTGTGTTATTTAGATTAACATAAATGTATTTAAAATTTAAGAATTTAAGTCTGTGCCTGCAAGAAATGCCCAACGTTTTGGGTGGCAATTGTTTAATGCTGATATTGCTTATTTGTGATAATGATAAAAAATATGAGCACTTAAATTTTATGCTTAATGATTGCTTAATGAATTTATTTAATCACTTTCCTAACAATTTGGTCTACAATTTTCACAAATTGTAAACCACTTAATATTATAAACTAGGGTTGTAATGAAACCCTTGTTCTCATTTACATCAAAAGACAAAGTCAAACATATTATCAATGTAGTTCAGTTTCCATGCAGTTGTAAGATTTTACCATAGAAAATATAAAATAACACAGAATTTAAGGTTTAAATACCAGAATCGCTGAATAGTCTGTCTGAATTTAGAATGCTTATTCCCTTTATGCCAAGCAGTATAGATGTACCCTTTACTAAAGAGCTGAAGTGTTCCAGATAAAAGCAGATTATATAAGTTCATATGTGCACAGAAAAAACTTGTACATTTTTACAGAAAATAAACAGTTTATTAAACAGGACATGGTGACAGATAAATGTGCTCCGTATATCAGATATTTGAATTTGGAAATAACATTTAAGGGAAGGAAAACAAGGAGGATAATTAAATTTAAATATGTTACTTGTTAAGTAAAACTTCAAATATTAGTTTATATGTTAAAATATGTATACCCTACACCCATATGGGAACTGAGTCCTTATGTGCAAGTAATATACTAGAGGCCTCAAATACTGGTACTCAAGCACTACTCTTAGTCCTACACTGATGATGATAAAACACGCACACAAACGCAAACCCCTGACCATTCCTCTTTGCAGGTGGTATTAATTACATCCACAGGGGATTTCAGCTGCCTTGTTTGTAAATGACACTAGACTCTCCCATAAGTGTTTGATTATTGATTGTGTCCTAGTGATTATCTTCAGAAATAACACACTGTATTGCACAGTTTACCTTGGCGCTAACTATATGGATTGTTGCAGGTTTGAAACTGCAAGCATGAGAAAGCAAATTTTTGCTTCATTTAAGAGAAGAGCATATAGTTCAGATAATCTGGGGTGTATCATCATAAATATTTTAGTATATCAAGAATTGATCTAGCCCTTTATTAACCATGTAGCATAAAAGCCACAAATCTTTAAAAGCAGAATAGCAAGTTGATCTAGCTTTAAAGCCAAATTAAAAAAAAAGTAAAAATAAAGGTTTGGCTGCAGGCTCATCCCTGCATGTTTTGAAGTAGATTCTTTCATTTATGAAGGCACTACAGTTAACACTGTTAATCTGTCAGCCCAAAGGGTTCCAGGTACCATTGCTATCATGATTGTTTTTACTAGAAACTTTGCATATATTTGCAAACAGCCAAATATGGCAATTGTTTTGTCGTTAGGAAATAGCAGTAAAAATATATCTCATGATCTTGATCCATTTTAGCATTAATTTGATCCTGTTATATACAAATATTGTTTGAAGATATGTCCATTTTGTTTAATTTTATGATTTATATTCAAATAGCCATGAAAAACAGGCAAATATCATAAAGAGAGCTGCCACTTTTAAACTGCTATCACTCATTTTGTAATTGTTTGGTCAATGTATTTTAAAAGTTTCATGATAGCATTTGCTCAATTTTTGGTACCGACAAGCGATATTTTCTTGGTCTGGCTAATTAAGACAATATACAGAAGTCTCCTTTGAATGCTGCATTAATTGTAGGATATTCCATCTACTGTGACATATATATAAACCCCTGCATATACTCTTCCAACAGTTATGGATCAGGGGAGCTAATGATTAGTTAGCCTTGGTCTCGGTGAGATAAGAGACAGATCAAGTTTAATGCCAGGGAAGTATAGTAGCCACAGTAACTTTTCATCTCCTTAAGTAGATTTTTACCAGAGGACTGGCAATATAATCACTTTCACTTGATAATAACAATCATCCTAAATTTGGAAAGTATTTTTGCCATTTCGGTTGAGTTAAACTTTGTTATTCAACTGTGTTTTAGTAAGACTCTTACAGAATAATACTTTTTTTCCAGCCACAGTTTTTAGAAGAACCATCTCTGGCTACGGAAACGTCGGTTACATAAAGTCAATGAATTTCAACCCAATCCAGAATGTGAGAGGAGATGTATATGTGTACAGCTTGAAAAACAAAAGAAGCGGAGGAACAGTCGTTATCTATGCAGTTGATTTTGATCTTTATCCTTACAGCTCATTTAAGGTAACTAATCAAGAAACATCGCTTGAAAAATCAAATAAGGGGATAAAACATCCAACCCACTGCTACGATCAGAAAGACATTAGTAACCCAATACAATACACACACACACAATCACTTGTCCTCGTGTAGGTTAAAATTGGAGTTGAAAACCAAATAAACTGATATGGACTACCTGATGAGGCATACTTTTTTTATTGTCTCCCACACACACACACACACACAGATATGTTATATATTCATAAATTGTTATATCTAAAAATTCTAATGAGAAAAATAAGGTAACATAGCCATATGATACAGTACCCCAAACCATCAGACACATTTTCACTATGTTTCAAAATATTTCCAGGTATTTGATAAAAATGGCAAAAACACCTCAGTATCAATATGGACAGGCAGGGACCGGCCAGCATACCAGTCATCTGGAACAGAGTTGAGACTGGTCTACAAGGAGGGCAAGTTCAAGTCAGATCATCGCTATATCGGCTACAACATTATGTACAAATTTATCAGTGGTGAGTTGAAGCTTGACAGGGGATATGCAAACGTTAGTAAGCAGAGGTTGATATAGTGCTGCCCCTCTGTACTTTTTAAAAGTAACATACTTTTTTTCAGGCAAGACCTCTTTTTATACTTTTAATACTTTTTACACTATTTTTTCTGAAATCATAATCTTCAGGTGGCAATTATAGGCTGAACCAACTCAGTGCAGTAGACATGCTTTGTTAATATTTTATAATAGTGACATTTTTTTCAGCAATGATTTTTTTCTGTAATCTTACCAATGTTTCACAAAATCACTGGCTACATGCATGAAATACTGGAATAGATCTATACTATAGATACCTGAAGCCAGTTAAGATGTGTCACACTTGTAAAATCGTACAAAAATTAAGATATTTGGCATTGGTTTTACTTTTTTTACATACTTTTTTTCAGACAATTTTATACATTTTTCTTGTATAGTTTTGTACTTTTTTTCCATTAAATCCAGAGTGAACTGAAGCACTGTAGGAGTCCATTGTAAAATCATATTCAATCTTAGAAAGATTTAAAAAAACGACCGATGAACAATTATTAATCAGTTATTTTATGTACCATCTGTATTAAAATGGCATCTGCTGTATAGAGTAATTCGTAAAATCACATATTTGCCATTGGGAACCATGATCTGTCGATGACATGTGTACATGTATTTTCCTTTCCAGGACCTAGAGTGGCCCCCAGTCCAGTCCTGCCAGCTGTTGGTAGGTTTACATTTTTATTTGTTAGGACTTACTTTTGTAGGAATATAACTATTGAACTTATTGTCCTTTGGATTAGAAACTCTATTTTTTTGTGACACTGCAGTTGTAAGGTAGTTATCCTAAGACAAACAACTAATGGCCTCCATGCCGTGGATTAAGAGAGCCCTGTTTACATAGACAGTGGTAGTTTTGTCTTTTTCAAACCCCTTTTATAGGGCAATTGTTTTTTGTTGATAAAAGTAGGTCAGTCAGCCTTTATATCTAATTTTTAATGAAAACCCAAAATAACTGTATAATATTAATATAATTCTGAATCCACAGTGCAAAGAAATGAAATTATTTTCCTGTATACCAGTAATAGCTGTGTATGTGTTTTAATGTGACCCTGTTATTGTCACTTCATTCAGTTGATGCAAACATGATACAGTCTGAGACTAGTTTATTTATATTAAATTTGTTTTTATAATTAGTCTTTTTTTTAACATAATGATTCTTGTCAGAGAAAGCATTAAACATACTCTTCTTTTCAGAGCCATTGATAATTGTTTGAGACTATCAGGGCCATATCTTATTGGTTCATGTCAGGGACATCAATGATCATATTGGTTCTTGTAAAAAAAAAGTCATTATGGTGCTTGCCAGAGCCATCAGTAATAGCATTTATTCTAATCAGTGTTGTAAATAATCGTTAAGATCCTTAAATGTCATCTGCTTCTCAGAAAGATCAAAGAAAATCTTTTCAACAAATTCCATTTTGTCTTCTTGCATTATTTAATAGGGAGTTGCCCGGAGATGGACCTGTCAGTGCATGGACTCATTGAAATTTACGGGAGAAGTGGAGGGACGCCCACATTCTTCAGCTGTGTATGGGTTGTCAATCACACAGAACCAGTCACTGTTAATGTGACTTCAGCCCAGTTTGGTGACGGTGAGTTGCTAAGTGTACTATAAGCTCAGCCATAAGTACAGGACTCAACATTTATGGTTAAGAAATCAGAAATCTGCTGCTATCTCGGAAAAGTTAACAAATAGGTTGAGTCCACAAGAGATGCAGAGTTCTAGTTGTATGATATCCTACATCTATTTCAGTATACTGGTTGTTTATGCCAGCCGTAGGATCTGCAGGAGATGATGAGAGTCATGGAAGAATATAGCATGTGTCACTGCTGCTACTTTTGATAAAGTAGCGTGCACACTGTGTTTATGGTTTGCATCACTAATCATGCCTGGTGCAAGTGTAACTCCACTTTATTACAGGAGTCATTAAGCAAACCGTTTCACTTTCATAATGAAATAATGGCAGTTGCCATAATATATCAAATAGCAAACACTATACTCCATGTATATTTAACATACCTAATATAAGAATAGCTCCTTTAAACTTTGAAAACATTTTGTATTAAACCTTTGGTAAAAAAAATGAAAGGGTATTGTTTTAAGATAAATTATGTGTATATTGTATTTAATATTTCTTTAAAAAGTTCAGTAGATTTTATTTTATTTAACGTGAAACATGGGTCAACAATGTGAGTATCAAAAACTATCTTAATTCTTGAGATAAAGTACACCTAATTCATTGCAGGGTAACTGTGTGGTGGGGTCCTCCCAAATCAATATTGTTCATCAGGAGTCTCATATAATCTCCTTGTTTTGACAAATGTAAACGTAACATTTTTTTAGACATCCGTTTTTAAATTCAGCTACGTTTTCTCCCTATTTTGCAGGATATGCATCAGATTTCTTGGAAGTACGTGACGATGACAACTCCGACAGCTCTCTACTGATCTCAGTCAAGAAACATCATTCGAGTTCAACTCTTCCAAAGAAAATGACAGGGAGAAAATTATACATCAGGTTGGATATGAGGCTCGGAATCAATGAACGCCTCAGTTTTGAATACCACACCCTGAAGACAAAAAGCAAAGGTAAACCAAGCGAATAAATCAACCTATAATGCAATGGGCAAAATCCCCCCCCCCCCCCCCCCGAATTACATAAATGTCAGAGAAGGATATTCACACTAAGAAATTCATATAACTTTTGCTATTTATGTCTCCCCCCCCCCCTCAAGGGGAGACATGTTGTTTTACCTGTGACCTATAGACTTTCAACTCCTAGGTCAAATCTGCCAAAATGAAAATTTTTGTGAACCCCATAACTTTTTTAGTATTTCATATTTTGTCCTATAATTTGGTACACAAATAGTTCCTACCAAGTTCTTGGATGCTTGAAAACTGGTAACCTTGACAAGGTTCTTCTGGGTAAAAAAAGACAAGTTATAGTTATTGTATTGATAATGCTATAACTTTTGAAGGATTTTTCAAGGTCAGACTCTGCTGATATCTGGAATCATTGTTTTGAGATAATGCATATTTTTACCCCTAATGGTTTGGGATGGCCGATAAGGGGGGTTGACATATATCTGTTTTTGTGCAGCCATTGTGGTATTATAATTATTTTTATTATACTATAATTATGACTGACCAATTTTATATCCACATTGTAGGCTTTATATGCATCACAAAAGTCCTTTGTCAGTATGTATCTCTGTATGCATATCTGCCTATTAATCAGACACAATCTCTCATTTGTATTAAATCTTGAAAGTTCAATCTTGCCATGCTAGTAGTTCTTGATGAGGTTTCTTTGGAAACCAAAAATAAGGTCATATTGACCCATATTCTGCAGGATGTGTAGTGAAAACATACTGCAGATATACCCCCATTTTATGCTTAAATAACAAAGGATTACAGATGGACTCATACTGGTTTTAACTGTATCTTGTTTTCATTATAACAGGAAAGACCAGAATAGTTGGTTCTGGATGCCTGTACAAGAATTGTGGATACAGATGTGTGAACTACTGGGAAAGCTGTAAGGACCAGAGTAAGTATCACAATGCTATTAACATAAAGGTCATTTTTACCTATTGACAATGACATTCATCCAGATTGAGTTATAGTTTTTAGATTACATCTGTTTTTCTGTGCCCTGAGCGCGCTGCAGTGAGCCAGTAATATCACTTGGCAAAGTGAAAATTGAGATTTGAAATATTTGATCTCAGCTAAGTTGTTTTTGTCATTCAGTTCTTTACTTAAAAGTTTATAATTTTGCATATTGCTGGTTTGATTATAATTTCTAGTTGTATCCTTTAGTGAAAATGTGCAACACTCAGTGCAAAAAGAAACATGTATAGGTACTGATATCCTCTGAAACCCATAATCCCTAGGCCCTTCATACAACAAATTATGGATCTTGCTGAGCACTTTATAAATCTATGCATGAGGACATAAAGTGTATGAAACTAAATTCTGCTGGGTACAACATTGCCAGCTGGTGCAGCTAGTTTTGTCTGAAAGACTCATTAATCTAGAAGGATATACAATTGAGAATATTTAAACTTGAATTTATGTGTCATGTAAACTGTGTGACATATCCTTGTAGACCCAAGTTGTGGCCACAAAGATGATGATTATATGTGAACTGAAGATAATTTTTCAGCTAGGAGTACCCTAAACTTGGGTTTATTTGAGATGAGATGTATATGTGTGTTTATGTTTCTTTGTAGAGGACACAAGTTGTGACCATGATGATGCTGATTATACATGTGGTAACAAGTGTTACCTCAAGTCAGACATCTGTGACGAGATAAATGACTGTGAAGGATCTTCTACAGGTGACGAAGAAAACTGCTGTGAGTAGTCTGTTAAGTTATCATGATGCCTTTTTCTTTATCACACATGTGAATGCATCATTCTTCAGTCTGTCAGTATATCTGTCTGGCTGTTTGTCCAACCAATATTAGGATAAATATTCACATATTCGGCCAATATTCCCAGGTTCATATCTGCATAATTGACTGTACATTTGTTAATATTAAATTATATTGATGATGCTTCCAAATCTGTAACATGTGCCAGATCCACACCTTAATTATTCACAAGCCCACTCCTGGGTTGCTCTCAGCATGCAATAGTAATATGGATCATCCAGGACTACCAACAAAACCTTTGAGATTTCCTAGGAATTGTGTAGTGTCCTAAGTGTGCATCTGATTGATGTAGGGTTCATACAACTAAGTCTATAAAAGTAGAGAGGAGAGCCTACATTAACTCATGTACCGTAAAATCTCCACTTAAAACCGCGGTTTAATCAGGAAATTCAAAATCTTGAAATCAGGTTGATTTCCTGAAAGCACTGTGCGGTTTATACTAGAAGGGTTTCCTGAATATCTTCCTGTCAGACATCGTTTTTGGGCCGGCGAGTGGGCCGTTCTAAGCAGCAGTCTCGCATGCATGGGAGCCGTGTGTAAATGTATTATTTACGATTATTTGTTATTTATAAATTAAATATTGCTGATTAGTTTTCGTGGGATATATAACTTGTTATAAAATCTTGGTAATTGTCACAAAATAATACAGTTACAACAACCCTGCTGTAACACACAGCGGCCCACTTCGTTGGGCATGATCAAGCTAAATTGAAATAAAAGCCTACTTTAAACCCATTTGCAGCATTATTTAGCCGTGATTTTTTGGTTAAAACGTAAAATGAATAAAAAGCTGACATTGTAAAGAGTCAAACAATGGCAGACGATCGTTTTAAAATCAAGTTTGAGTGCCGTCATGTGCTGAAACGTCCCGGTATTCTGCTAAGAATATTTTGAACGGCTGTACGCGGTGGGTGGTAAACAGAACCGCCACCTATTTTGTCCCAGCGTGCCTTGTGCGAACACTGCCTTGACAAAATGGCTCCCCACACAGCAGCTTTCTTCAAGAAAAAAACTTGCTTACCCCGACTGGCCGATTTAATTTTACCTTAAAATCACTCGTTTTCAAGCGTCATGTTTCCTATATGTGCGTATCTCGACAAGGTATCTTCAGTTACTTTGATATTTAGTTAAGTTGACCAGCGATGTTTTCAAACGCACCAGCAAAATGTGACATGGAGCGATGTCAATGTACGATGTGACGATGATAATACCGAAGTAACCGGTATGAAAATGTTTTGAATCTTCTGAGTAATTCCAGAAAATGGAATTTTCATCAAAAATTAAGATGTCAAAATATTACATTTAGAATTAAAATATACAGTGACTTGAAATGGATCAGCAGAATATTTTTTCCCAAAATATAATGACAAATCAGTTAAGCAAACAAGAATACGGCACGGAATATAAAATCTTTATAAACAGGCAGTTGTTCACCGGCCCTAACGTCTTCCCAAACTTCATGCTTGAGTGACCCTGCAAAAAAGTGTTATGATGTGTTTAAATAAAATTCCCAAGGAATTTTAAAGTGGACAAGAATGGCCGAGTCGCAACCTACGCGTGTTCATTTCTAGATGATAGCTTGATTGTGTCTTTTGTCAAGTCATTCCGTAGCGAAAGTTGGTGCGGTTTTAAAGGGGGGTTCTTAGTATTTGAGCCCCTAGCAGTGTCTCACCTGGAATTTCGGCGAAGTCTGGGTGCGGTTTTAATCGGAAGTGCGGTTTCAAGTGGAGATTTTACAGTAACACAATCATCAACTCTTATTTATGGATAACACAGTTTTAACTGGACATGTTTTCACAGTAAAAATTTGTGACCTTTTTATATTAATAAGGTCTGAATTTAATAGATACTTGGATATGAATTTACTAAATTCATATTGTAGTGTCTCCATTTACATATGTGTATACACACTTATAATTGACCTTATTAAACAGTCATGTGTAACATCTAATATAATAATTGATATAATAATTGTGTTCTTTTCAGCCTGTAAGGATAAAGAATTCACCACAAAGTCAAAACGTGATTATGTTTACTATTACGGAATAAAGCCAAAGACAAGTAAATGGCCACATATATTCTTCCTTGGAACTGCATCTAGCTCAGGAAAATGCCGAGAATATTGTCAGCAGAATAAACAATGTCAAGTCTACACCTACTACTCAAGGAGCTATGAATCCTCAAGCTGGAGAAGGCAGTGCTACGGGATGGTAAAAAACATCACTATGAGGTCAAGATCCAAAAGTTACGCATACAGCGGGATTGTAAAATGCTCAGAGGGTAAGTCCACTCAGTGACAATGGTAGCCAATATACATCCATCCTCTTGTGGGATTTCTAAAAAAACAGTAAGAGAAAACAACACAGGTATTTTGTTTAAGTTTACCAAAGAGGTCAAGATTTAGAATAACTGCATGTTATTAATATTAAGCTAAATATTGCTATACTGCCAGTCAGTAGGTAAGGACACTGGAACAGAGTTAACCAAGTACAGAGAGGCACAATGGCTGGGAGGGGTAGCTCTACCTGTCATAATGATATAGGGGTTTTCAAGTGATGGAAATATTCTACACTCTTGTCCAGTAAACAGGTTTATTCTGAAAACACTGGGGTTACTGGCCACAAATTTCTATTGGCTAAATTCAAGTGCCAAACCTAGATAATTGGCAGTTTGAACATGGAGCATTTATATTACTATCAGCACTATTGGCAATATCATTCATCTGTATTTTGCTGAGGCTGCAGTGATTCACAAGTGCACAGTTTATTGCAAATCGAAATGAAATTTCATATCAGTATCATCAGATGTCCATGTATCAATACTTTGACATCCTATCGTCATCCAATGGAAAGCAGTATCAGACATTCAAAGATTGTTTCTCACCAAAGTCTAAGGCATCATTCATAAGAAATGAGCTTAAAAAGATATGATTTGCTAATTGTTTCGAAATTAATTTTAATATTGGCTTAGAAATAAATAATTATAGATTAAACATATCTACATTTCAACAGACAAGGGAAGGTTTTTGCTTGGCATTGAAGTTATAATACATCATCTTGTATCATGTCATTTGTCGGATTGTGAGTGAAGTATTGCAATGCACATCAAATCATGAGATAATGTATTGATATAGCCCTTTAATTTATATGATCTCATAAAGGTATGGTCATATGAAAACTAAAATTTGAGAGCATACTAAGATGAATAATTTGTGGGAGTGATAAGACTTCTAAGGAATTCAGATAGTATTGTACCCTCTGGATGATATGTATATGTTGGAGCCCGTTTGCGGATCTGGCCCACCTGCCTATGGGCTTGGCCCATATGAGGATCTGTTATTGGGCTGCCCATCTGCAGATGGGCAGCCCAATAACGGATTTGATACCATGGACTTTCTGGTCCATCTGCAGATGGGCTTGGCCCTATAACTGATTTTAGTTTTTGTTAGTAATACGTTATTATTTTATTATCTTGATGACTTTTGTACTCAGACAAACATTTCTCAGAACTTAAATGTGTTTATTGAAACATAAATCACTATCACAGCCTTACATCAATAATTTTATCATCAAAATTACATAGTTGTGCATAGAAAACTACATAGATGTGCATTCAGTCTTTCCATACCCTATTATATATTTTTTACACACAATTAATTCTTAATTAGTCTACATTGCATCTGTGTGATGGTATAAGAGTTTAATGAGGTTCACTTTTTAGCCCTCAGCCCTTAGGCTGATGGGCTATTGTCGTCACTCAAGCTGTCCGTCCGTCCGTCCATCTGTCCGTCTGTCCGGCCGTTAACTTTTACCTTGTGAGCGAGATATCTTGAAAAGGATTCACCGTCAGAATTTTATTTCCTCGGTAAAGATGTATATTGACAAAATCTCGGTCAAGTTCGAAGATGGGTGACCTTGACCTATTTTTCTACATTTTAGAGCTGATTATAGAAAAACACTTAGATGCTAATTACTCAGGAACCATTTGGTGGATTTTCACAAAACTTACTATGATTATTGGGACTGATAATCTGTATCTGCTACACAAGTTTGGTGGCGCCACCTACAATATCTGATTTTTAATGAATTTTTATCGGATTTTTCAACTTTGGGCTTGTGAGCGGGATATCTCTAAAAGGATTCACCGTAGGAATTTTATTTTTTCGGTGAAGATGTATATTGACAAAATCTCGGTCAAGTTCGAAGATGGGTGACCTTGACCTATTTTTCTACGTTTAGAGCTGATTATAGAAAATACATTTAGAAGCTTATTTCTCAGGAACCATTGGCTGGATTTTCACAATACGTACTATGATCATAGGGAGTGATGGTTTGTAACTGCTGCACAAGTTTGGGGGCGCCACCTGCAATTTCTTATTTTTTATGAATTTTTCTTGGATTTTTCAACTTTGGCCTTGTGCGCGGGATATCTCTAAAAGGATTCACAATAGGAATTTTATTTCTTTGGTGAAGCTGTATATCGACAAAATCTCGGTCAAGTTCAAAGATGGGTGACCTTGACATACTTTTCAAGGTCACAGAGCTGATAATAGAATAAAACTTAGAAGCTTATTTTTCAGGAAGCATTTGGTGGATTTTTATGAATCATGGTACATGCCTCTCCATTTTAAATTTATAACTGAGACATGTACAGATATACATCCATGTGAGAACAGATATTTAGTACTTGTTACTGTTACCACCTCTAATCACTGTTCCTTTGGCTGAGGGCTTTTGTCAGCTTCTGCTGATATTCTAGTTACCAAAGAGTAATTACAGCTGTTGCAAAAACAATCTCATTTACTTTACATACAGATGTGTCTTCCATGGTACCATACAGTTTTACTAAAGAGCAATTATATATGGTACACAATCATTTTCTCAAATTCATTTTTAAATAAGCACATATATATCAAGGTTACCATATACATTTTAACAATAGAATAGTTATACATGTAGCAAACACTTTCTCACAGTCATTTGATCTCAGAGTCAATCACAATCATACACTATCACCACAATAGCATATCTTGTTACAGTTTGTTTTGGAGAAGTCTCTTATTGATATGCTCTCTATTTAGCATTCGTACAGAACTGTTGGCGTACTGGTGATGAGAGCAGCAGAAAAGTCCTTTTATCAGGTTATCACAGAGATGATGCCGAGGGTAAATGTAGTTTTGGCTGCAGGGGTCATTGCCGGAGAGTAGTGTCTTTGCAAAGGCCAGGGCAAAAACGCCATAGTTACTTGCATTTGTCTGTCTGTGGATGTTCATCACGAGCATCCTAGGGTGTTGACTGCTGGTGAAGTATTGGATTAGATCCTTAGTTTCCTCTGTGGGTTTCTTTACAATGGAGTCATTGATGGCGACAAAGTTTTTGGGTTGTCCAATGGTTGATATGGTGATCCAATGATTTTTATTTACATGCAAAGTTTGGACAAAGGCGCCAGCTGGAATGTCTTAAGAGGGAATGTCAAGTGTGTTGGATACCCCAAGAGCAGGCAAATCCATAATTTTTAACCCTTTGGGTTTTACGTAGAACTTGAAGTGAGGATCTACTGGAACATGTGGGTTTAGCAAATGATTCAGAATGTCATACCTTTGGTTGGTGGTGATACCTGACCTCTTGCTTGATAAGGCATTACTGATGTGTGCATCACGCGGTTCGCGATAGGGTGTGTTTTCCATTCTATCTAACTGCGAGAACTAATGCTGACCTACCAGGTTACTGGTATACAACAAAGAAGTCATCAAGATTATAAAATTAAAAACGTATTACAAACAAAAACTAAAATCGGTTATAGGGCCAAGCCCATCTGCAGATGGGCCAGAAAGTGCATGGTATCAAATCCATTATTGGGCTGCCCATCTGCTGATGGGCAGCCCAATAACAGATCCTCACATGGGCCAAGCCCATCGGCAGATGGGCCAGATCCGCTAACGGGCTCCAACATATATATTTTGAAGATAAATGTTTCCCTCTTTAAAACCTGTCTGAAACATGTAGGGTACTTTTGATGCATGTTTCTGTATGCTTGCAGGTAATTTTCTCCTTTCTTTTCAGGAGAGACCTGTCTTTTGTTCAACCATGTATAACACTTTGTGGTTGGTTTTGGGGTTTTGTAAATAATTATCTCTTTTACTTTCAGGGGGGAACATTTTCTGATCTACAATAATGCATTTCTGCTTGTGTTGTTGATTTAATAGACTGTTTCATTTACTTTCAGTAGGAGGGGGTTCTTAACTACATTGGACAGTTGATGGATTGTATTAATAATCTTTTATATAATAGTATTTTTACATTTAGAAGCAGGAACCATTTATCTGAACTACTTTCTGTACTTTACTGCATGTGCTGGTGAAGTTTTAGGTAACTGTCTTCCTTACTTTCAGAGGGGACCAGTTTTCTCAACTATGTTGGATACACTGCAGCTGCTGTTGCATTCTTTTTAATCTGTGCCTGTCACATGAAAGCGAACAAAAACAGGAGTATAGGTAGAAAACTTGACGAGTGCTGTCGGACACTGTGTTCCATCCCAGCAGCGATCTGCACCTGGTGTTCTGAAATACCACAAAAGATTGAGAGGGGACTGTCCAGACTGAGACCTTCGTCTTCATCAAACCAGAGAGAAAACTCAAACACGGGTAACCAAGGTTTATTTATTATACTATTGCTGGCTTCATATTTGCTGAGATAAACTACTGCAATTTTCACTCTTCGTTTGTTTTGTAAGGATTCTATTTTTGTAATTTTATAATGCAGTAAACAACACATGGTGTATCCATAAGCATATTAGTTATTTGATATGCACACACAATTTTAACAATTTTTTGAAGACCCAGGGGAACAAGTGATTTTTATTATGCATTACAGGCAGATAACTTGAGGGATATGATATTATTTATAGTATCAATCTTAGGCCAAAAAAAATAAAATCAAAATTTTTTTTTTGATTTTCAATAGAAACTTACTAATTTTGAGCTCCAGCCACTGAGATATTTCTTTCAAGAAGATAAAATATTACAATTTGGATAAAGTTTCCTTTGCTATATAGACCTTTTACCTGTTTAGCATAAAAAATCTGTTATAATCATTCTTTACCCTGATCATATGACATTTTTATCGAAATATCCAAAAAAGGTAAAAAAAAATGCCCGCCCACACTGAATTCTGAAATAAAGTGCCTGAGAACCAATCCTTTTTTTTGGCCTAATAATATCAGTCTTTGATTTACAAATAATATAAGATACACATTATTATAGTCCGTTCCTGTACCCCTGTCCACCTGATTTTTCGCGATTATCTTTACATAAGACAAATTTGGCAAAAAAAATTTGCACCATTAGCATCAGGAGGCAAAAGCGTATTTTTTGGTACCTTACCTACTCACAATATAAATATTATTTACTTTACGGCCTGGTTGACATGTCTCAAATATATCCGTGGTTCATGGCGTCCCTCATAAGTGGCCATTGTTTATCCTCCTTGGATATGGATATAAAATAATGTGACATAACAGTGCTTAACGCGTGCACGCGGAGAATACAAGTCTCGCTGTAAACAGGGGTCGGCAGCTCTTGATTATTGTTTCCATGAATTAAGGTGCCTCTTTAGTACGTCACGTCTATTATGACATCATCACTATCCCCTGATATGCCCATTTAGCAGATCAGTGGCAAAATGTCGCTAAAGAATAGACTAGTTACTCATAAAATGGTTTTAAATTGTTTACAAGAAAATTACATAAGGTAGGCTATTATTTCCATAATAGTTAATTACGCTTTTTCCTCTTTCTTCCCCAAGGTCAAACAGTTTTGGCTTTCTTTGATTCACAAATTAATAATTGCAAAAAAACAGGTGGACAGGGGTACTGGAAGGGACTATAGTACTACTTAATATCAACCTTTTGCCATTTGACTTTAAGTGATACAGGTATGGATGACATGCATGAAGGGCCAGTGAGACTCATATATAAAGGACTATACACCTGTACAGAGGAAACTTCTTATTCACAAAAGGTTTTTTTTCCCATTTCCATTTTGCAAAGATAGAGAATTGGACACTCTCATGAACAAAAACATCTACATTATTCTTGGACATAATGGCCTGTACTGTGTTATTGTGCCAAATTTTCAACCAGGAGAAAATTTGAAATGAAAAATGGTGAATCATTGATGGAACCTCAGGGATTAGCCACCATGACAAATTACCGCTGGACGATTCCCAGCCCTGTGCCTTCATGACCTGAAATTGATAGGTGCTAAATAATAACACATCAATGTTATTTTCAGTGAGCTTCTTCTGCATTTTATAGACAGTACCACTAACATAATATGGTCCATTCTTTAACCAGAAAATCAGTGAAGTGCTTATCTTACATTACCTCCCCCCCCCCCCCCCAAACATAAATTTTCTTATTGAATGAATTTCAAAATTTGGTTTAATAGTTTAAAAAGGCCAAACCTATCACTGTCAGGTAATACAATCAAAATAAGAATTCATCAAGAAATAAAAGATGAGAAGCTTTTTTTTGTGTTTTTGAAAAAAAAAGTTTGCTTAAAATTACATAATCAATGATTTTTTAAATTCTGTGTGGAAGTTCAAAAGCCCACACCTGAGCCTCTCAGATAAAAAAAAGTGAATTTTTTCCTGGACAGCATAAAATCATGAGCATAAACTCATCTGGCCTAGCTATGGCCAGATAAGCTTAACATTACGTAAGAACTAATATAATACTGCTTAGCCCTGCCTGGGCTTTAGTGTATTGATGTTTACTGCTAAAATGCTTCAGATGAAATGTGATTCCATGTACCATTAGACGCGTCATATAACTCAGTTCTAGCTCTTATCACTAAAGCCCTGTAAAGTCCATATGGCGATTCTCTGATATTTGCATATTAGGGCGTCACTAGGGACCTGACAATTCCCTCACATATGCATATCAGGCCGCCTGGTCTATCGTGAATGGCATCGTTGCTATGAGGAGGCTAACAGCATCCCATAGGCAATGGACAGATCAACCTGCTTGGTGATATTGCCCTGAAATCATGCATGTTTTTAGAAAGTCCATACATAGACCTTCGTGTCCTATGATATATCTCTGCTGTTCGAACATACGGTCCATGGGCAAATATAAGTGCATTGTAGACAATGTCACATGGATTTTGTACTGTGTATTTGATAGTGTTCAGGTAACACATGAAAGTTTTGCCACTGTTAAGTTTGCCAACACGCTGAATGTCGTGACCGTTTCAGTCAGCCGGTACATGAATAACAGTTTGACTGTGTTCCTTGCGTGTGGACCTGAATATCTCATGCTGATTGGCTGAGCTGGAGACGCATTTTAAAGCGGCCTGCTGCGATAAGCAATGGTCTGATAAATGGTGACACACTGACTCACTGAGGCTGAGGGTTTTATATAGTGTTAAAAATCTTGCCGTACTCAAATAGCTGAGGACATATTATAACTGATAAAATTTGAATATATATATATATATATATATATATGAATATATATATATATGTCAAGCTGGAAGCCTACAACAGGCGGTTACTGAATTAACCATGTTGGTTTTAAAAAAAGATTCTGGGAAAGACCTCTATAATTACTCCTTACGTCACTGGGAAAGACCTTAGTTCAGTGAGATGGTGATGTGTGGCGCTGACTGTCTGGTACGGCCCAAGTTTACCAGTCGATGAAATCAGAGGGTCAGAGAATGGCAAGTAGTTATGTAAGTTGCGCAAGGTAGCAGAACCGACACTAAGTGCGACACAGTGAGAGCTGTTTGATATCTCTGTCAGAGCCATTTCATTGACTGGGCCAGTCTAAATACTGCTGAAATAGTGCTGGTACTTACATTATATAGAGTTTACATTTCACACCATTATTCCTTTCTAAGCAGACCCCACACCAGTTACTACAGCACCTCAGCGCCTAGCACCACAGGCATCAGTAGAGCAGGACAACACTGACAGCGCATCAGTCATAACAACAGACAGACGCGTGTCAATAAGTGACCTCCATGTGCATAGAAGTGGCACAGGTAAGAACACAGTGTTAAATATTGTGCAGCTTGTTCCTCAGAAATGTTACTTATGGCTGTGAAATGTCCTGGTTATTGTCTGAAGTTCTCACTGGCAGTTCATGTTAGGTATAATGTTGCACACACAGCAAAGTATTATGGCCTAAAGGTCACTTGTTTTTATTTTTTAATTATTTTTTGGCTTTTCCTTTTCATTTATCTGGTAAATCTGGGGTTTCACTCCAACTGTGTGGAGCACAGATTGAAGTTTCTTACATGTGCGGCAGTAATTGGACAAACTTCACTCTTTTTTTTTATAAAAGTGTCACTCCATCCAGTTTGTAAGACATTGTTTAAAGAATATATGTGAATCTTAAATATACCTGTTGAAAATCCTGTTTTATAATTGGTAAAAAGTGTTTATGGTTTTTCAAGTTTTTAGTGTTTTTATGACTTTTCTGTCTGTAACTTAACAGAGACCTCTCTTCTGGATATACTAGATTCAGGAAGACCTGCAACATTACCGGAGTCTGACAGTCGCTCTTCGGCCCCTCCGTATGAGATCGCCGCCAACATGCCAGCACCCTCGCCACCAGCTTACGATGTTGCAATAAATCTGCCAAGGATTAGAGAAGCTCGCAGCACAGATAATATCCCAGTTAGTATTCATCATAATATTTTTTTAAAATTAAATAATTGTCAAACTTGTTTATATCAGTACAATTACCAGTTAACGTAGTCTTAGTCTCAGGAAGAGCTAGATGTTGCAATGTGCATCAAACAAGTTTTAAGCCCATGACACCCTAGGCACGCTTGCTGGTTTGATAACAATTCCTGGTCCTGTGCCAGACCAGGTGGTAATTAAAACCCTGAAAATCTTTGCTTATATATTAAAAGCAGTAGTTAAAAGTGAAGGATACATAGAATTGCTGAAGTGAATAACTGCTGTGAACACTGAAGCAGTGTAATCCCAAGAGTACTTATTCACTTTTCTGTGAGTGATATGAATTAGCCCTGTGAGTATTCTATTCATCTTACACATATCATATCTTCAACTGTACTTTTTAAATTCTTTTCAGCCACCGCCACCATACAGTTTGTACAGTTCAGAGAGCAATGTGTGATGTCTCATTCCTGCTGTTGCTGTACGCATTACCTACCAATGAACAAGAAGACTCGAGTATTACTTCTTTGATAGAACCAACAAAATTATATTTGTTGTAAAATATAATGGTTTTAACTCTCTTAGTTGGATTTTATTGCTCATTGATGTACATGAGATTTTAAACTTTGTACAGAGCAAAACTTTCTACCTCAGCTGTAAAACTCAAGTTTTATTCCTGTGGTCTTTTCTGAACAATTTTTATTCACATGTGACTGAATGTTTTACATGTTAGTTCACTAGTTGAAGATGTTTAATATACTAGCTACTTTCCATGGACTGAGTTAACCCAGAGGCAGGCCATTTTTTTACACCAAGGACCACATGCATGCAACCTTTGTATTATTCTCTGGCTGGCCATGTTAATTTGGCAGATTCATTTTCAGTTTGCCATTTTATTGGGCATATTTAAGCACTCGATCAATCACATTTTTGATAACAGAATTTTAAAAAATTTCAATGACCTCAAGTAGTAAAAAGAGGGACAGATGTATCAAATTCTGCTAATTGAGAATGACTACAGAATGATCCCCTGTGCTAGGATCAAGTTGCTCAAACTGATTAATGCTGCCACCTAGTGCCAGATCTATAAATTATTTCTACTTATAGCATTCCCCATAGAATGTATTGGCATCTTGATACATGTTAATATGATGAGCCTGTGATAATCTATAGGAGGTTGTATTCCTTATGATTTACATGAATAATGTTCTTGATGGAAGTCTCATGTAAATTTCTTTTGAAAACATAATATGGTCCATGATTGAGGTTTCCAGCAGTTTTATAGTATGCTTTTTTATAACAATGTACATATTTTTAAACTTAAAAATTTTAAGGAGACTATATTTATTCAGCTGCTTACTTGATCACCCATTTTCATTTGCCATGTATGTTATATATTTATTGTATTATATATTACACATATAATGTATTATAGATAATAACTTATGCATCAGATAAGCATATGTATCAGTATTTTACCATAGTACTAGTAAATTTTATCTCTGAGAGGCTTATCACATACTTTTTCATGTTATTTACAAAGTTTGTCACACACATCAGGTGACACTCTGGATGGATATATATATTCATTCACATGTTTATGTTGTAAAACTTTGTTAAGTCACCCAACATATTTCATTGATATTCTAAGAATACAAATTTCACTTTTAATAAAGATAGATATTCAAACAATAATTGTAATGCAGCTGACCACAGAATTGTCTTCAAAGCTTAGTGATAGATGTGACTGGGCTACTAGGATGCCTAGTGAGATCAATAAAATAAAGGGTCAAGTGGCACTTAAGAATCAAGGAAAAAGATGTGTTTGCTCAGTGAGTGTACTTCAAATCCATTGGTAGCCCAGTGGATTAATTGCCTTGTCCTCCAGTCAGGCAGAGTTGGTTAACATGACATAAACTGTGATTGGTCTTTTGTTCGCTACAGTTTAAATTAGTGATGTTCACAGAAGGGAAATTATTGCGAAAATTGGAATAGGACGCTTAGCCTACATAGGTGAACATCCATTGTATGGCCTTATCAACTGCATGACATCTTATGTAAGATATCTCTTCCTGCAAGGTCACAGATCAAAGACCGATACTTTCAATAATAACAAAAGATTCTTATTTTACGTCTTAATCAAAAACTTATATTATACATACTGTTCGAACTTTTATTAACCATTAGTGAAGAAGGATTTTACACTCAACAGATGTAGCTTTGGTCGTTAAATAATTATATATAGTTATGATAGTGTTAGTCAAATAATGAATCATTTATAACAAAAATAAAACATTTAGCAAAACAGTGAAAAAGTGGTAAATAGAGAAAATGTAACCTCAACAATATGAACCTAACCACATGTACAGTATAGGTACAGTATAAATTGGATATTTTACTGGGTAATTCATTTGATTGGGGGAAATTTATAAAGGAATAACTCTTGAGAAAGTCCCAAGTCCTCGAAATGCTGAGTATGACAAATCCTATTAAAGTAAAGATAATGGTAATCATATTTTGTAAATGATGGTTGTTTCATGTTACAATTGTTACGGTCTTCCCTTTACAGGCTGGAACTTTTAGAGTGTTAAGACTTGGATAATTTTGATGAGTTGGGGAGTACTTAATTGTCTTTTAGATCCAGCTGTTCTCAGTTTTTTTTCCTACACCCAAGTATTAGTTCTGAGTACAGGTATACACACTGTATTTTCGAGTTAACAGCCCTGTAATCAGTATTATATAAGAATGTGTATGTCTGAAGTATATGCAAAATATTCAGGGTATAAACTGTATAGATCTTTAGGGGGGGGGGGAGAATACACTTCTGCGGTAATATTCAAGTTTACAATGCATTTTATAGAAAAATATACCAGTGCAAATATGCTTTGAATAAGTGAGCATTTATCATGTATATACATGTATAATTGTAGAATCAGGGTTTGTGTGTACATTTACCGTATGTGTGGATGAATGTTCTGAATGAATATGTTGAGCTCTGTGATATATATGTAGAAATGTTAATTATAACAGAATTGAATTTTTAAATGTATCTGTATTCTATATGTGTTCGAAGTGATTGAATTATAAAATAGGTGTTGTCATAGTAACAGGATGCATCCTTCTGTCTCAGCAGCATATAGTTGGTTTATCTGTCTCTAAATAGCATTTGAGGTGACAGAGCTGTCTCACCCTGGCACAAAAGAGACTGCTATAAATATGTCTAGCTTTCTTAATAATACATGTAACTCCACTTTAAAAACAATACTCCTGCCATTAATATGGTGACCTCGAAGAGATGTAATAGTTTTATTTTAACAAGATCTTTTAAACTTTCAGCATTTATTATTTTGTGCATGGTCAAAATACTCTTTTCACATCTGTTTTACAAGTTTGTTCTCATCCATTTCACTTGGAATATCTTACATATTTTGAAAACATCTGTACTTTACATCTAGCTTGTAGCAGTAATTTATTACAATAATTTATAAAAACTAATCCATTTTATATGCGAATCTGTAAATCTCATTTTGTATATGGACTGATGATTTTTTTTTCAGGTTTTCAGCTTTTATTACATCTGTATCTGTTTTCATGACATACTGATCTGATAGTTTCTTATTTTCAGTTCTTATTTGTTTAAACATTGCTTCATAAATGTGTCACTTTAAAAAAAATTGACACATGACTTAGTTCTGTTTTAACATCAACATTTCCTTAGTAATATAATCTTAAATGATCTATCAAAAAGAAGCTCAATTTTAGAAAGTTTCTTTGAAGGATGATTTTGATGGTATGAAGATAAATATTATATAACTATTACTAAGCCTCAGTGACTAATATGTGATCAATGGTTAAATGAAGGCATGTAGTATTCTTGTATCGTGGCTGTACATTAAAATTCTCCAATCTTAGATAAGGAGACCAGACTGTGATTTTTCTTGGGTACGTAAATGCCATTTATGTTAATGAATGAATGCTAAAATAAGTTGGTATAAATAACATACCAGTGAAATTATGTCAGGTAACCAGTAAACTTTTGTTGTTCTGGTAGTTACTTTTTTATTATGTGTAATAATAGCAACTGTTACACCGTACACCCAGTTAATCATACCAATCACACCCAGTGTGTTTCAAAGCAGCTGTGTACACCCACCCAGTTAATCATACCAGCTGTGTGCATGCATCTACTTAATTTGTCATACAAGCTGTGTACACCCAGCTAATTTGTCACACCAGCTGTGTACACCCACCTAATTTGACATACCACTTGTATGCACCAACCTAATTTGTCACACCAGCTGTGTACACCCACCAAGTTTGACACAACCAATGAGTAAACAAGGTCAACAAGGCCAGTGAGTAAAGGCAAGGTATATATGCATATTTTTTTTAATAAAATGTGACATTTTTATATTATGCACAATAAATCTGATTTGTTATGTGTGTCTTGTGTTGCTGAATATTCCTTAATGATTGAAAAAAGTATGATTGTTATCAGATTCAAGAAGTTGCTCCTGGGGTAGTTTAATTAGATCTGCTACAGAAGTTGCATAACTTTTGACTAATGAGGGTGGATGTTTTTTAGCAAACCCATGAACTTATGCAATGGTGTGGTGTCTTCCATCACTTCCATCAAGTGTTGTGCAAATGTTGGTCACATGACTCAAATTTGAAATTGACATTTTTGTGGCACCACCTACATCATCATTCTTTTACAGACAAAAACCTCAATTTAGATTCTTTCAGCTTCTTCAGTAAAAATGTTTTATGATGACACTGTCCAGCTAAACCGTTTAATATTTCCCAAGAATTATGTTAGAGTAAGGTTCTCTCAATTGTATAAGAATAGATGGGAGTTCATTGATTTTTTGGTAGAGTCATAGAAAGCTAAAGTTGGTCTTGTGGCCAAGAAAGCCTATATCAAACTGAGGGCAGCAACAGTCTTCTTATGCAAATCTAATGCTTCGAGTTCTGGTACATTGCACGAAAATTAGTCTTGGGTGGCCTTGTTCAAGACTTAAATGATTTTGGCTGAATGATTGGACTTTAACAATGAAAGGATGGTAAGATTCTGTGGTAAACAAAGCTAGTAGATTTATTGTAGTAACAGCTAAACCAAGTTGTGCAGGTATATAAGCAGAGCTGTACAGCTGTACATATATAATTGGCGTCCATACCCAACTTATGTGTAAGAAAAATCCATGAATAAAATATATCAGTATTCTGATTTTGCTTTCCATAGGCTTCTGTTATCATTCTAAATATTAAAAAAAAAAATCTTACGAATATTTCGGCATGAAAAAAGCATTGTAGGCAAAGTCTTTCAGTATGTGTAAACAGATTTGGCATCAGGCTTGTCTGCCAGTGGTTCTATTAATAGCTTGGCAGACTGCCAATTGTTTCAGATCGGGCAACGGGTAAAAATTTCAGTTGGTGCAGCCAGGTACAGTTCACTCAGTGCAGTAGCTTCACCTGGCACTTGAGTGGACCAAACTCGAGAGAAGTTTGATGTATATGCCTGAAATTTTGGCATGTCCATGCATCTTTGATGGCTTTTTTGTACACATGACTGGTGTTGCTACCTACAATGATTTTTGCACTGTATGTCCCTACCTCTTATTCAGGGGGTATTTGATATATTAGCCTGAAATTGCGCATATGTGTACATCTCAGATAGCTTCCTCATATACATGACTTGTGGCACCACCTACAATTGCTTTTGGAATTCATGCATTTGTGCACATAGATCAAGAGTGGTTTAAAGTTGTGCTTTGTTACGAGTGTTTGTTAACTGGCATTTGTTTGGCTGCTAGTCTTATCAAATGCACAATGTTTTTCAGCAGACACGGACCCCCCTCCTGGTGGCTAGGTCCATCATAGCTGGTCATTCCAGGCAGCGCTAAATTGAGTGGCTTCTTTAAAGGGCAAGATTTCTGCTGCATCCAGAGTGAAGTTTGATGTATCGGCCTGAAATTGTTGCATGTCTATACATCTTCAATGGCTTTCTCATACGCAAAAGTGCTTGTGCCACCTAGAATTATTTTTGTTTTGTGTACATCCATGCCAGTATATCAGGTGCTTGTACTCTTGTACAAAATGTTTAGTAATTGTTTTGTACATGTACATGTCAAATGTACTTGAAAATTAATCAAGTACTCTTCAAATAATGGTCAAGCATGTTATCATGGAAGCATGATATATGATGTGAATCCCATTTCACAGATTCACATTAGGCCTGTCGTCATCATTTAGTTAGTCGTTAGAAAAATAACAGAAGTTTTGTACATTAAGAAAAAGGAATAAACCATTGTTACATCATCAACAAGTCTGCTGCTCCTGGAACTCCCAACCAACAATATATCACTAAACAATAAACATAATTTCAACCAGTGATAATATGTTATAACACAGAGGTTCACAACTGCACAAACACAGCTTGTCACCATTAAATATCCCTATCCTCAGGGGCACAGGCTGTGTCGGGGGGGGGGGGGGGGGGGGTTATAATGATTTGGTGAGAAGAGACCAGTTGGGAAAGGAAATGGCTTTAAAATAATGTACTATGACTGAAAGAAAATAAATGACTGACGAGTATGAGGGCAGTGCCCGGAGTGACTGATTTGCCTGCCCATCAGTGATATTTCCGACACATTATCTCAGACAGAATACATTTGATCTTTCTTCAAATTCATAGGGATGATCAATGTCTGGGACAAATATACAAGTATAATATAGCCTCTTGCCCTAATTATACACCTATCAGAATTCTAATATGGCCACAAGAACACCATGTGATTTTTTTTGCACACATTCTCTTGTCGAACAGAATACATTTAATCTTTTTTTTTTCAAATTCATAGGGACGATCAGTGCCAATGAGAGCTCTAGTCCTATCGAATTAGAGACCAGTCTGAATTCCAATATGGCAACCAGTGGACAATTGATTTCCTTTCATGTGCAATATCTCAAAAAGAATAATCTTGATCTTTCCCAAATTCACAGGGATGATTGGTGCCTATGAGGGCTCCAGCCCTACTGAATTGCAAACCTGGCTCAAGTACAATACGGCTGCCTGAACACAATCCTGCATCATTGGTCCACAATGTCTCGAAAGAGAATATGTTTGATCTTTTCTCAAATTAAAAGGGATGATTGGGGTCTATGAGAACTCCAGCCTTATCAAAGGACACACCTACCCAACATCCAATATGGCCATCAGAGCACAATTGGCAATTTCTTTTCATGTGCAATATCTTAAAGAGATACCTTTGAGCTTTCTCAAATTCACAGGAATGACTGGGTGTTAATGAGGTGTCCAGCCCTATCCAATAACAGCCCAAACTAATGATTTTCTTTTGCACATTGTACTCCAAAGAGAATATGTTTGAAACTTTATCATACTTATCAAAGTCACAGGGATGACGGGTGTCCTAGAGAGCTCCAGTCCAATCAAATAACAGACCTGCCCAAAGTCCAAAATGACTGCAAGAGAAAAATCACTTAGGCTGTTCTATCATTCTCAAGTTCACAGAGGTGACTGAGCACAGCGATTTTCTTTTGTAAACTAGGGACCCATGGGTCTTGACGCTCAGCTGCATTTGTCTATAAGGATATATGTTTATGAGGTTTTCCAAAATATTGGTCCTGTGATCAGTTTGAAGGCAACCTATCTACCCAAACTGGAGTTATCACCCATAAACTAATTTGTGAATAGATGGGCCCTGTGACCTTTACCTTGGACCTTGTGAC
The DNA here is from genome assembly GCA_026874595.1 of Sipunculus nudus. Taxonomy (NCBI): domain Eukaryota; kingdom Metazoa; phylum Annelida; class Sipuncula; order Golfingiida; family Sipunculidae; genus Sipunculus; species Sipunculus nudus. Next base: position 24,690,432 of record CM049315.1, on the reverse strand, counting down.
CCCAAAATTAAAAGGAAACTTCCCTTATTTGCAGGTGCACCACATGTTGATGATGGAAGGATTGAGATTAAAAGTTTGGCTTAAAATGCATCCACTATCGTTCTAAAGTAGTGGGTCCTGTGACCTTGACCTTTTATCTCATGACCCCAGATTCAACAGTTCTTACTTTAGTGGTGGGCCATATATAAGTCAAGTTTGAAACCAATATTTCAAACCAAACTTGTGTTATCATCTGGAAACTAATATGTGGATTGATGGCCCCCATGACCTTGACCTTTGACCTTTTGACCCTAAAATCCATAAGTTAGTTCCACTATTGGCAGGTGAGCAACATCTGGAAGATGTTGGTGGGTTATTGATGGGTCATATATTAGTCAAAATTGAAACCAATATGTCAATTCAAACTCGAGTTGTCATCCAGTAACAAATATGTGAACAGATGGGTCCCTTTGACCATGACCTTTGACCTTATGACCCCAAAATCAATAAGGTTCTTCCTTTATTGGCAGCTCAGCTATATGTGCAAGATGGAAGGTTTGGGATGAAAAGTTTGGCTTCTTAAAATGCATCCACAATCTTTCTAAATAAGTGGGTACTGTGACCTTGACCTTTGACTTCATGACTCCAAAACTGAACAGAACCTTCCCCTATTGGCAGGTTAGCGATATCCTGAAGATGGAAGGTTTGGGATGAAGAGTTTGGCTTCAAATGCATATGCATTTTTTTAATGAAGTGGGTCCTGTGACCTTGTTCTTTGGCCTTATGACCCCAGAATCAAAAGGGTTCTTACATTATTGTTGGGTCATATTTAAGTCACAATTGGTGTTATCATCCAGAAACAAAAATATAAACATATGGGCCCCTTTGACCATGACCTTGTGACCCCCAAATCAATCAGGTTCTTCCCCTATTGGCAGTTCAGCTATATGTGCAAGATGGAAGGTTTGGGATGAAAACTTTGGCTTAAAATGCATCCACAATCTTTCTAAATAAGTGGGTACTGTTACCTTGACCTTTGACCTCATGACCCCAAAACTTAACAGAATCTTCCCCTATTGGCAGATTAGCAATGTCTTGAAGATGGAAGGTTTGGGATGAAAATTTTGGCTTCAAATGCATATGCATTCTTTTTAAAGAAATGAGTCCTGTGACCTTACCTTTGACCGCTGGACCCAAAAATCGACAAGGTTTCTACTTTAGTAGTGAGTCATATATAAGTTAGGTTTGAAACCAATATGTCAAACTAAACTGGAGTAATCATTTGGAAACTATTTTGTGAACAGATGTCCCCTGTGACCTTGACCTTTGACAATGTGACCCCAAAGTCATTTATGATCTTCCTGTACTGGCAAGTCAGCTAAATGCGCAAAATGGAAAGTTTGGGATGAAAAGCTTGGCTTAAAATGCAGCCATAATCTTTTTAAATAAGTGAGTCCTGTGACCTTGACCTTTGACCTCGAGACCCAAAAATCATATAGGTTCTTGCTTTAGTGATGGGCCATACATAAGTCAAGTTTGAAATCCATGTGTCAATACAACCTGGAGTTATCATCTGAAAACAAATTTGTGTGGATGGACGAATGGACAGACAGAGAGACAAAGAGACAGACAGACAGGGTGATAACTATATGGCATCCAATTGTGATCAATAAAACACCAGGTTTTGGGACACTAGATGTAATAACAGCTGAGAAACTGACATGATTGTTGTCATTTTATAGTAAAAAAAAAAGAAAAAATTTGTTAAAATAACAAAAAATACAGGTGGCGCCACCACTTTTTTCGGGAACTGACAAAACTAGTCACTGTCAATTATCAAGATATTGGAGGTTTTGTATAATATTTTTTATTATTCTGGGGGGTACTTTCAAGCCCCATAGCTCGGAGGATATACGTCACAGTGACCTAATTACAGATTTCCAATGAGATTTTTTATTGACCTCTTTGGATATTCACTAAAAAGTTTCTAGTACCAGCAGTTACGATTTGTGCCCTGCTAACAGATGGCCAGACGGCCGATGGACAAAGCGCCATTCCTATACATCAGCTGAGCTAAAAATTTAACAAAACATTGACACCCAATGACGAAATGTGCTCTTTTATATTTTAGACTCCTGTTCAGTTAAATATGGCTGACAGGCAAATTTTAAAAATTTTCTTGTGAACATTATATATCTCCTTAACCTTCACAGATATTGCTGTAATTGTTTTGCATATTGCTCCTTTTTAAGATTATTTTTGGTGATAAATTTTTACAGCAATCTGACATCCAGTATCAAAACAGAGTGGACTTTTTGAAGAACAGGCCATCGCTGGACCCTAATTGTGAATCTTCAAGGTCCCAAACATCTGGTTAATAAATTGTTCATGTATCTTCTATTTTCTGGTGACATCTGCTGAGCAGAATTACACCTAAAATGATTCAGACTTTTTCATCATGCTGAAAGGTCAGATCTAGGTCAATTCCAATTCAATACAAAAACTTTTATGGAATTTCAATTCCAATTCAATCCAATGTCCTGGAGAACAAGGGACCCATGGGTCATGGCACTCAGCTGTTATATATGATAAAAAATATGATTTGGGAAAGAGGCACAAGCTTTATTATGAGTTGTTGGTGTTTAGCTTATGTATGATTTTGATAGTATCTTTGGAGACAGGGAAGAGGACTAATTTCATTTATTTTATAAACAAATGGAGTGCTATTGTCACACAGATTTTGACTTGGCCATATAACTTATAAGCAGCACATATAATAAAAGAGTTTGACTATTTATTAAAATTTAATAACAGATATTGTGCCAATATAATTTTTATTTTAAAAAAATAAGAAAATTATATTATTTTTTAAAATAAAATATAACTGAAATAATTATTGAAATAATATTATAGAATATATTCATGAATGCATTCATGAATACATTTTGAAAGTATCTGCACTGGTATTCAAATACTTTCATTTTTACCTGAATTCCCATTCTTATGCAATAAAATTTTTTAATGCAGTACATATTCATATTCGTATTCAAATACATTTGCAAAGCATTTGCACCATGTCTAGTATTTATTCAGTTTTAGCCAAACAATGATGTTGAGAATCCAGAATATACAAAATTTCACAAATTTAAATAATGATCATAAGTACCTGGTTTTATGGCTTTAATTTATATTAAAAAAAATAAATGTAAAATATTCTCTTTGGACTACTTTCACATCAATCTACACACTAGACACAGTAGGAATCTAGATTAATATTATCAACTGCATCTTTGTCTATCATTAATTTCCTTCATATGATCCCTAATGATTAGTAATGAATAATTATTTATTTTTTTTATCATTAAAATTTAACTGAAAAATACCACAGGTGACTGCATGGTGTTATTTGGAATAATATTGACAGTGACATTCTATCCATCCATACAAGGTTCTTACATCATCAGTATCTGCAAGTTAATTTTCTGTTACTCATCAACTAACAAATTCCTTTTCTATTAATTTTTATTTAATTTGTTTTTAAACACCAAAACAAAACTAGAATACGGGTAGTCGACAAGTGACTCTGTGTATCCGCCAAAATCAGAGAAGGACGGGTGAAGTGAGGCATGGATTGAGTGGCAAGGGAAAAACATGCACACATCACATAAACATGATTGTAGGTGGCGCCACCTGTTATTTGAACGAGAAACTATCCAAGATGTATACACATGCAAAATTTCATGTGGAAAAGTCCAACCACTGTAGAGATATGAGTGATTTTATCCAACAGCAGACAAACAGATGGACGCTGTGCAAAAATTGCTGCAGGAGGCACCACCATTTTTGTGTATGTTATAAAGCTATCCAAGGGCTACATTTGTGTAAATTTTTTTTCCTGATTGGTCAAACTAGTCCGGAGATATAAGCATGGATGTCTACAGCGTGAACATGAATGTAGGTGGTGCCACCTGTCATAAAATTAAGAAAGCTATCCAGGATGTATACGCATGCCGAATTACAGGTAATTTGGTCAAACAACTGCAGAGATATGAGTGATTTTAACCCAAGGCAGACAAACAGATGGATGCTGTGCAAAAATGGTTGCAGGTGGCGCCACCATTTTTGTGTATGTTATAAAGCTATCCAAGGGCTACATTTTATGTAAAATTTTTTCCTGATTGGTTGAACGAGTCCGGAGATATAAGCATGGATGTCTACAGCGTGAACGTGAATGTAGGTGGCACCACCTGTCATAAAATCAAGAAAGCTATGCGGGATGTATATGCATGCCGAATTTGAGGTAATTTGGTCAAACCACTGCAGAGATATGAGTGATTTTAACCTAAGGCGGACTTGCCTGGTGGTCACTGAATGGGGAGGACGTGTTTTGTTTTGGCTGCAATTTTTGCTTTAATTTTCAACCTAAAGGGATATTTCTGGCTCACAAATTTCATGCAGAAGGGGTAGGTAGGTGATGTTGCTTCTTTAAACCCCTCTGGTTAAAAATGTTGATTAGATAAATTTAAAATAGTAGCTAATTTTAAGTGAAAATATAATTCAATAGCCTGAACAAAAGGCTTTCAAAATTTTGGTGGAAACCCACACCTGCAGGGTGCAAGTGTACTACACCAGGCAAGAGCAAGTGTGTGTCAATGTTCAGTGGGCCTTGTGAAATGATGTGGAACATGTAAACTTTGTAGTGTGGCTGGCCAAAACTTGAAATATATAGATATGTTATTATGATAAAGAGACAGAGGTCACAGTCTATTTCACCACGGGATTACAAAAAAGTAAAAGGATTAGAGGGGCTATCAGAAGAAGGGGATAGTGAAAGTGAAAATAAAATTACTGAGATGGCTGGTATAACAAAGGACTCAAAAAACTACTTTCAGAGCAAGAGGAAGACTTAATTAAAGAATTTGATGAACGGTTGAGAAAATGTGTTGCAGGCTTGACTCAGAGGGTAGAAGTTCTTGAAAATGAAATGAAATCCCTGAGCCAAAAAATAATGGTTGCAGAAGAAGCTGCTAAACAGGCTGAACTTAAGGTAACTGAATCCTTGAGGAGAGCTGTGGATAATGAACAATATAGCCAGCGTTCAAACCTCAAGGAAGGGGACAAAATGAAAACTGCAAAAAAGCTGTCCTTGATATGATTAGACATAAACTGAACCCTGCAATTGAGGACAGAGACATTGATATTGTACATCGTGTGGGAAAATATATGAAAACTGGAACAAAGGAGCCAAGGCCAATAGTAGCTAGATTTGTCCGTAGGGAGGATAAATTGGCAGTCATGAGGGAAAGACGCGCCCTGAAAGGGACCAAAATGCCCATTGTGGATGATTTGTGCTATGCCTTGCTTGGAGTATTTCATAGGGTCAAATCAGACCCAAGAGTGGAGAGGGCATGGACATGGGACTCGAATATTTTTGTTCTTAATAAGAATAACCAGCGTCAGTGACATTCTATCCATCCATACAAGATTCTTACATCATCAGTATCTGCAAGTTAATTTTCTGTTACTCATCAACTAACAAATTCCTTTTCTATTAATTTTTATTTAATTTGTTTTAAAAAACCAATACAAAACTAGAATACGGGTAGTCGACAAGCGACTCCGTGTATCCGCCAAAATCAGAGAAGGACGGGTGAAGTGAGGCATGGATTGAGTGGCAAGGGAAAAACATGCACACATCACATAAACATGATTGTAGGTGGCGCCACCTGTTATTTGAACGAGAAACTATCCAAGATGTATACACATGCAAAATTTCATGTGGAAAAGTCCAACCACTGTAGAGATATGAGTGATTTTATCCAACAGCAGACAAACAGATGGACGCTGTGCAAAAATTGCTGCAGGAGGCACCACCATTTTTGTGTATGTTATAAAGCTATCCAAGGGCTACATTTGTGTAAATTTTTTCCTGATTGGTCAAACTAGTCCGGAGATATAAGCATGGATGTCTACAGTGTGAACATGAATGTAGGTGGTGCCACCTGTCATAAAATTAAGAAAGCTATCCAGGATGTATACGCATGCCGAATTACAGGTAATTTGGTCAAACCACTGTAGAGATATGAGTGATTTTAACCCAAGGCAGACAAACAGATGGACGCTGTGCAAAAATGGCTGCAGGTGGCGCCACCATTTTTGTGTATGTTATAAAGCTATCCAAGGGCTTCATTTTATGTAAAATTTTTTCCTGATTGGTTGAACGAGTCCGAAGATATAAGCATGGATGTCTACAGCGTGAACGTGAATGTAGGTGGCACCACCTGTCATAAAATCAAGAAAGCTATGCGGGATGTATGTGCATGCCGAATTTGAGGTAATTTGGTCAAACCACTGCAGAGATATGAGTGATTTTAACCTAAGGCGGACTTGCCTGGTGGTCACTGAATGGGGAGGACGTGTTTTGTTTTGGCTGCAATTTTTGCTTTAATTTTCAACCTAAAGGGATATTTCTGGCTCACAAATTTCATGCAGAAGGGGTAGATAGGTGATGTTGCTTCTTTAAACCCCTCTGGTTAAAAATGTTGATTAGATAAATTTAAAATAGTAGCTAATTTTAAGTGAAAATATAATTCAATAGCCTGAACAAAAGGCTTTCAAAATTTTGGTGGAAACCCACACCTGCAGGGTGCAAGTGTACTACACCAGGCAAGAGCAAGTGTGTGTCAATGTTCAGTGGGCCTTGTGAAATGATGCGGAACATGTAAACTTTGTAGTGTGGCTGGCCAAAACTTGAAATATATAGATATGTTATTATGATAAAGAGACAGAGGTCACAGTCTATTTCACCACGGGATTACAAAAAAGTAAAAGGATTAGAGGGGCTATCAGAAGAAGGGGATAGTGAAAGTGAAAATAAAACTACAGAGATGGCTGGTATAACAGAGGAAACACTCAAAAAACTACTTTCAGAGCAAAAGGAGGACTTAATTAAAGAATTTGATGAACGGTTGAGAAAATGTGTTGCAGGCTTGACTCAGAGGGTAGAAGTTCTTGAAAATGAGAATGAACAATTAATAGCTGAAGTGAAATCCCTGAGCCAAAAAATAATGGTTGCAGAAGAAGCTGCTAAACAGGCTGAACTTAAGGTAACTGAATCCTTGAGGAGAGCTGTGGATATTGAACAATATAGCCGGCGTTCAAACCTCAAGGTTTATGGTATCCCTGAAGGGGGACAAAATGAAAACTGCAAAAAAGCTGTCCTTGATATGATTAGACATAAACTAAAAACTGCAATTGAGGACAGAGACATTGATATTGTACATCATGTGGAAAAATATACGAAAACTGGAACAAAGGAGCCAAGGCCAAAAGTAGCCAGATTTGTGCATTGGGAGGATAAATTGGCAGTCATGAGGGAAAGACGTCCCTGGGACTAAAATGCTTATTGTGGATGATTTGTGCTATGCCTTGCTTGGAGTATTTCAAAGGGTCAAATCAGACCCAAGAGTGGAGAAAGCATGGACATGGGACTCGAATATTTTTGTTCTTAATAAGAATAACCAGCGTCAATACAAAGTTGGGTATGGTGATGTCCTTGATGATGTTTTTAAGGAATAAATATAGCAAGAAAGTAATCTGTATAAGTGTTTGGTAACTAATGATGACTGTGAAATTCTGTTTTGAGTTTTGGTCAGCATACATAATATATCCCATGTTGACTCATTGGCTCACACACACACATTGTTACAGTTATGTCATTCTTGTATGTTGTTCTGTTTTTCTTGGTAATAAATATACACATTATTTAATGCTACTTCAAATGACCAGAATATAAAAGGAAAGCCAACATGTGATTATTGTATATGGAAATAGATGATCTATTAAATTTGTCTGTTCTTACTTTAAATGTTCGAGGTATTCAGGACTATTATAAGAGAAGAAAAATTTTTAATTGGTTATCAAAACAGGGTATGGCCAGGGGAATCTCCATGATACAGGAAACCCACTCAGTCGAAAAAAATGAAAATGTTTGGAAGAATCAGTGGCGAGGTAACAGTTATTTTGCCCATTGTTCATCTAAAAGTGCAGGAGTAAGTATATTAGTTGGAAGAGACCTTGATTTTGAAGAGATTAGTAAATATATAGACCCAAAAGGGAGGGTTATTATTATACATTGTTTAATCCAAGGAAGCCAATTTCTTATTGTTAATCCCTATGCTCCAAACACAGAGCCAGAGCAAGTACAGTTTTACTCTGATCTTTTACAGAACATTAATAAATTTAACATAGAAACTGATATAAGGTTGATCTGGGGAGGAGACTTTAACTTCCACTTTAGTGAAATAGATGGGGATGGTGGTATTGTACATAACTTTAAATCAAAGTCAATTCGTGCAGTTCTTGCAATGATGGACCAGCTCTATTTGTGTGATATATGGAGAGTTAGGAATGAAAACTTGAAAAGATTTACATGGCGATCATCACATCCACTTATACAAAGGCGTTTAGATTATTTCTTAACAACTTCTAATCTTCAGTCAGTTGTAAAAGATTGCGATATAATACTGGCAGTAGCTACCGACCATTCTGCTATAATTCTTATTATTAACTCCTACCCTGTGCAGAAACATGGTCCCTCATTTTGGAAGTTCAACTCTTCACTTCTCAAAGATGAAAGTTATGTAAAAAATATAAGGGACAATTTAATACATTGGAAGCAAAATTATGGAAACAATAGTAATGCACAGATGCTATGGGACTATTTAAAATTTAAAATAAGAGAATTTACTATAAACTATAGTAAGAAAAAAGCTGTCCAGTCTAGGAAAAGACAAACAACTGGAGGAAAATGTAAAAAAATTAGAAGATAAACCTGTCCAATTACACTGAAGCTAAAGCCGAGCTTGAAGAATATTATGATAAAATAACAAAGGGGATTATGGTTCGATCACAGGTACAGTGGATAGAAGAAAGGGAAAAGTCTACACATTATTTTCTTAATTTAGAAAAGAGAAATAAAAATAAATCTGTAATAAAAAAACTGTTACTTGATAATAAAGAAGTGACTACTAATTCAGAACTTTTGAAGGTTTTAAGACAGTTTTACTCTGAAAAATATACAAGGAAATCAAACATAAATGAATATGAATGCTTAACTTTTTTAAGAGATATAGACTTATCTAAACTTAAAGAGTCAGATGCAGAAAAATGTGATGGTATTATTAGAAAAGGGGAAATTCATAAAGCACTTCTTGAGATGAAAAATAATAAAGTCCCTGGAAATGACGGGTTAACAAAAGAATTTTACTTGAGCTTTTTTCCAGAGATTGGCGATCTTTTATTACATAGTATAAATAAAGCTTATGAGACTGGTGAATTGAGTTTAAGTCAGCGTCAAGCAGTTATAATCTTTATAGAGAAAAAGGGGAAAGATAATAGATTAATAAAAGCTTGGCGGCCTAAGTTTGCTGAATGTGGATACTAAAATTATTAGCAAAGTATTAGTCAAAATTTTTATTAATTTGTTACCTGGTATTATTCACACAGATCAAAGTGCTTTTGTCAAAAACAGATTTATTGGCGAACCTGTTCGGTTAATATCAAATATTTTATATTATGCAAAAAAGACAATATGGGTAGGCTTCTAGTAGGAGCAGACTTTGAATCTGCTTTTGATAATTTAGATCATAATTTTATTTTTTCGGTATTGGAAAAATACGGTTTTGGAGAGTCTTTCTGCCGATGGATTAAACTTTTGCATAACCATGTTCAAAGTATGGTGTTAAATAATGGATTTAGTTCAGAATATTTTACTCTTAGTAGGGGTACCCATCAGGGTGACCCTTTAGCACCATATTTATTCATACTCTCACTTGAAGTATTAGGGGAAATGATAAGGAAGAATGAAAGGGTAAAAGGTATAAAGATAAATAACTTAGAAGTAAAGATGTGTATGTACGCTGATGATACAACCTTGTTTTTAAAAGACCTTTACATTATGTTCTCGCTATATTTGATGTATATTCGACATATTCTTCATTGAAAATAAATCTCGGTAAGTCTGAAATCGCATGGATGGGTAAATGGAAAAATAAAGCTGACAATCCATTCCAACTTAAATTAGTAAATTTAAAACAGGATGCCATGAAAATACTTGGTATATATTATTCATATAACCAGAAACTTGTGGACGAGCTTAATTTTAACAGATGCCTTTAAAATTTGAAGAAGGTATTTAATATATGGAAGGGTAGATCACTCGCCGTTTACGGACGCATAGAGGTAGTTGGATCACTAGCTGTTTCTAAAGTACTATATGTAATGAATATGCTTGAACCTCCTAAAAGATTTTGTAATGAAGTACAAGATACTATAAATAAATTTGTTTGGAAAAATAGTAGGGCTAAGGTAAAATTTAGCACAGCAATTGGGTCATATACTTTGGGCGAATTTAAGCTACCAAATATGGATATACGATATAAAACACAAAGAATAATTTGGGTAGGTAATCTTATCAGGAAATTTAAAGGAACAGCTAGAACCCTACTTGATATGAAGTGTAAAGCTATCGGGGATATAGACGGAATACACCAGAACTATGATATTAAATGTTTTCCAAAGTCCTGTGCTCCATTTTATTTAGCATGTTTTAGAGAATGGTGTAACTATGCTAACAATCCACCAACAACTTTAGCAGAGATAACAAGTCAATTCTTATGGAATAATAAATATATATTGGTTAATAATCAATCAGTATTTTATCGCAGTCTCTTTGACATGAATGTAAAATATTTAAGGGATATAGTTGATGAAAATGGTAATTTCAAAGCATTTATGGAACTCGATTTTACCAGAAGAAGTGCATCGTTAGAACTGACTATGTTTTCATTGAACAGCATTTTACGTGCTATACCAAGTGATTGGAAGAAAAAATTCCAAGTTGATGTTAAGATTATGAATGGCAATAAAGAAGAATCTGCATGTGTGAATAGACTACGGGATAACGGTCTGGAGTATTGGCAACAAGCATATAAAGGAATCTATAGTTGCACTAATGAAACATACCATCGTGAGTTTCAGTTTAAAATTATAAATCATTATCTACCCGTCCACAAGAATCTTTATAGATGGAACTTGACAGACTCCCCAAGGTGTAATTACTGTTTTGTATATAATGAATCAATTGCTCATTTATTACTGTAATACAGCAAGAAACCTCTATATACAAATGAGAGAATGGTTGAAAGCAGTAAATCTTATTTTGCCAGACTATAATCTATGTAATATTTTATATGGTTGTTTTCCAGTGACTATAGATAATGTGTTGATAAATACTGTGATTCTTGTTTATAAATATGTACTATATAGTAGAAGATGTGAAAAACATGGAAATTTATTTCAGGTAGTCAAAGTAAATTAAAAGACATGCAAAATACTGAATATCTCATAGCATGTAAAAACTAGACATTTCTTGGCACCGCTGGTGCCATAGTATCGCCAGACAAATGAGGTTTTGTGGTATTTTGTTGATATAATGTGATGTATTTGTATTTTAGCAATGAATGTGAGAAACATTTGTACAAAATATAGGAATATTTAAAGTGAAATCAATTGTTATGTAAAAGGTTATGTATAAATAGAAGTATATATTTAATGATGTATTGAGTTGTATATGCATGTTTGGAGTAACTTGTTTGAGAATAATATAGAGTAAAGCAGGAGGAAAGAGAAAGAGATGGATAGACAGGATTTCAGAGAGATGGAGAGATATGATAATGGTTAGTGTAAGTGTGTAACAGTGGGTTGATAATTATCTTTAACAAGGAGGGGGGTGATGGAGTTGCTGGTTGAGGAGTGTGAAGTGGGTTGGGTAATTAGAGGGGTGGATGTGAAGGCTGCTACATGGCTATGCATAGGAAATGTTGATTGGCAAATGCTGATGAGTGGATGATAAATTTGTCTGATCAGTTTCTTTGTTGAGGGGTGTATATATGATGGAGAGTTTATAATTTTGAGAGAGAAAGATGTGCTGTTGTATGAGAGGGTTTGACCTGAGATGTGTAGACATCTAAGGGGAATCCCCCAGGTTCACTGGAGATTTTCATGATTGTTGGTGATTTTTACCATATATGGCAATATTTAAAGTCAAGTCCACACTCATATGCAAGGTCAGGACCAAAATTTAAATATATCTCATCCCAAAATCCAATTCTATGTATATGCATAATATAAAAGAAATCTGTCCATTAGTTTTTGACTTATAATGCTCACAGTGCTGTCAAGTGGCCCTTTTTAAGATATTCATGATTTTATGTTTTTCACCAAATATGGGAATATTCAAGGTCAAGGTCACTCTCATAGTCACGGTCATGACCCCAAATCAATAAACTGCATTCCAAAATATCCAACATTTGAAAAAAAAAAATTTAATTAAAAAAAAATAATTTAAATTAAATTAAATTTTAAAATTAAATTTAAAATTAAATATACCTCATTCCATAAACCATATCTATATACATGCATAACATGAAAGAAATCTGTCCATTACTGTTTGACTTATAATGCTCACAGTATATACTGTCAAGTGGCAATGATGGGATATTCAAAGGCACAAAAAACAAGAAAAGGACAACAGGTGGCGCCACCTATCTTCTGCAAAAGACAAAACTATCCAAGATCTTCCGTCAACTTGATTTTTGGACCAATCCATGCATCCCTTTTTAAGATATTCATGATTTTATGTGCTCCATATATGGTAATATTCAAGGTCAAAGCCACTCTCAATGAAGGGCATGACCCCAGTTTTAATATACATCATCCCATAACCCATACCTATGTGCATGCATAATATTAAAGAAATCTGTCAATCAGTTTTTTACTTGTGATGCTAAAAGCACTGTCAAGTGGCAATGATGGGGGTATTAAACGGCACAAAAACAAGAAAAGGATACTAGGTGGCAACACCAGTTTCCGGTACATGACATCACTATCCAAGATCTTTGTCCAACTTGATTTTTGGATAAATCCATGAAAGATTTCTTGAGATATTTAAGAATTTGTGTGATTTTCCCCAAAAATGGATCTATTCAAGGTCAAGGTCACTCTCCTAGTTGAGGTCATGACCCCATTTTGAATAGGCTTCGTCCTCTCACCTATATATATAAATGTGTCAAGTTTGAAAAAGATCCTTGAAATATTTTTGAGTTATTGTGTCCAAAAGAAATATCTGCGGCGGCGGCGGCGGCGCATTCGTGCCTAAACCATAGTATCTCCAGACTATTCCTGGCGATACAATAATAAATTAAACCTTCACCTTAAAAAATGGTCACAAGTTGAGCAACTCTTGAGCTAATGTGTATTTATGTAATTATGTTTCCCTTCATGTAGATGTATTGAATGTCAGGTTTGTATGCATGTCCTTGTCATTACATGTATCTATGTTACATGTGTGTAAACAACATCTGTATGTGGTGCAATAAAATGTTAAAAAAAAAAAAGATTTTAACCTAAGGCAGTCAAACAGATGGACACTGTGCAAAAATGGCTGCAGGTGGCGCCACCATTTTTGTGTATGTTATAAAGCTATCCAAGGGCTCAATTTGTGTAAAATTGTTTTCCTGATTGGTCAAACAGTTCCCAAGATATGAGCTTGGATGTCTGCAGCGTTAATGTGAATGTAGGTGGCGCCACCTGTCATAAAATCAAGAAAGCTATCTAGGATGTATACGCATGCCAAATTTTAGGTGAATTAGTCAAACCACTGCAGAGATATGAGTGATTTTAACCCAAGGCAGACAAACAGATGGACACTGTGCAAACATGGTTGCAGGTGGCGCCACCTTTTTTTGTGTATGTTATAAAGCTATCCCAGGGCTACATTTGTGTAAAAAAATTTTTCCTGATCGTTCAAACGGTTCCCGAGATATGTGGGTGTATGTGTTGAAACAGACGCACAAACAGACTCTGGTCAGAGAGGAAAGGTCAGAGGTCAAGGTTACTTGGTTAGGCACCAGTTCACATGTGACCCAATAATTTGTGTAAGTTTAAGAAAAATTCGTCCAGTAGTCTCAGAGGAGTTCTCCGGAAACAAACGCGGCGGCGGCTGAACCCGGTCAAAAACATAGTACCCGCAAAACTTCGTTTTGGCGGATACAATTGAATAATACCGACTTAATTTCTGGCATGTACATAGGAACTATATATAGGAATATTTATGGTAAATATGAAGAAAACCAGATGAGTGGTTTTGATATTAGGCAGTCCTGAAGTGTAAAAATAGATTTCTAATAAAAAATTGGTTTTTCCATAATATCTCGAAGGAACGAAGTCTTATTGACCCAATTCTTGGCATGGTAGGAGATTTTGGGACATCTAACTGTATGGCAAATTTCAGATTCGCAGGTGCAATGGTGTCAAAACGTGCCAGTCTTACGGATGTACATCTGGACGGACAGCCAGACGGACAGACAGACGACAGACATTGGACTACGACTATAGCTCAGATGACTTAAAGTCAGCTGAGCTAAAAATTTCAATTCCAATTCAATTCAATTTCAATTCGCAATTCAAAATACATTTTATTGGTGTTGCGAGTGTTATCACAGTTGTTCTTTTATTTTTGCACTAGTACACAAGTTAGATTTGTTCAGGATTGGTTGAATTCGCTCCAAACCTAAATGATATATCATTTATTACAAGTTTTGCCATTTAATGTGGTAAGGCATAGCCACCAGACAGGTTTTAACTTGTTTTGTTTGGCAATTATTCCTAAATAAAAGATCAGGTAAACTACATGAAAAATATGGGGTGGTAGGGGTGAGGGTACAGACAAAGGCTTCCTCTAGAAAAAACGCCTAAGGTCAAAAGCCTCCCCCCCCCCTACTTTTATTTTTTAAATAAATGTTTGACTACAATTACTATTCTTTTAATTTCATTTATCTATTTAACTGAGTGTGTTACATGTAAGAAATATGGGCCTATTCAAATACCAGTCATGTAAAATACACTTGAAACATAGCATTTTCTCCTTATAATAGTATTGTAGGTGCCGATACTTCATTCTTAAGTTTGTTGAATCCTGTACACGAGTTGGAATAAGCTACTTGTTTGCGAATTGTTGCCCCTGTACAATATCAGACCTCTGATCATGCCTTCTTGTAATGGTAAACATACACACTTGGACATAGTTGATTTAAACACAGAACCGTAACAATGTATGAAATTTGCATTTGAGATAGTAACTTCATGTGCAAAGAAGGCTGGTTTTGCTCGGCAACTTTTAGTTTTAGGTATGGGGGGGAAATGGGAAGTAATAAAAGGGAAACATTACTCTTATTCTATTATCATTACTATTACAGGTCCGTTTTATGATAATATTTCATATTATCATCCCATCTCTGGTGTGCTAAATCTGTTAATACAGTTCAGGAACAGTGATTTAGAAGCATTTAAGCTGTTATCATGTTCCTGCATGTCACCCATGAGGCGCATTTGCGTTTGATTTTGACCAAATATTGCAAGGCTTATCTTCACACTGACCTACAGTAACTTCCAATGAGCGACACCTGGGGGAAAATGTGAGATCTGGACCTTTTGTTTCTCATTCCAGATCAATTCAGTGGAGCCTGTAAACTTAAATTCAAATTCATTTCATTTTCACTTTTTTTACATTTAATTCCAATTCATTAAATTTTCCCTTCAATTCAAATGCAATTCACAATTGACCCCAAGGTCTGTGAAAGGTGAAGGTACAACAACTGGGTTGTTGAGACAGTTGAAAAAGGTTCAATACTGTTCAAAACTTTGTTTTCTTTCTTATATCTCCGACAGGATAATTTTTTTTTCTGACACAGAGAATGGTTTTTGATAAATTATGCAAAAATGCAATCAATTTAATTAATTATGAAATGAAAGAACTAATTATCAATATAACCAATTATCTGGCACATCACTACAAACTAGTCTTCAAGCAAGACAATGCAGCAAACTGATCACCACTGGCACCATTCAGTCAGCTTCTGAATCTTGTACACCCACTCAACAGCTCAACACTATATTAAATAAAAAAAACAAGACTTTTTTCCCTTACATGTTATTTTTTTATTGTTGGAATCTGTACAGGCAAATTGGGTGGTCTGCCTTCTTGTGGCATCTGAAATGAAAAAGAAAAGCGGGTTAGAGATACAACCCTGCACCAAAACTGTAACAACTAAATCAATGTGTCAATATTGTTAGTATATTGCAAACTCAGGTACATACACAGGGATTCAGAACTTTAATTTAATGTTGTCAAATTTGCAAAAAACTAAGGACATTTTTAATGTTTCACCACAATTTCACAACAAAATATTAATACCTGCCCCTGGCATATCACAGCTGCCTGACATGAAGAAAACTAGAGATTCCTAGAAAACTTCCTATTTCAGTTTCATAAAATCATAGATGAACAGGCCTGTGTTTGATAGCCATGTAAAATGTTAAAATCCTTTCCTACTGAACATAATTTGGACACATTATTTTTCTCAAAGAGCGTATTCATGAAAGTATCCCATATGTTAGAATGTGTTTAATACCACTACCAGTCTGGTTATCTATTTCATCATTGGTCCAATAGAAGCATACATTACTGACCACACTAAAGCACCAGAGGCAAATGTGAATAAGAAAGCCATAAAAGTATAAAGCGGTTGAATATTTAACATTTTTCTTCATGTGAGCAGTAAGATAACATTTAATCCTATGGGCAAGGAGCTAAGGCAAGATTTAGGGGAAAATCTGGCCAAATACACTTAGATATATGGGAGAGAAATGTATGTAGCTAACGGGGCCAAGTGCCACACAAGTTTGTGGACTGGCACGATAAACTACAGCTTAATGTTCCTGTCTCTATCAGTGTGAATCAACATGGTAACATCAAACCACACAAGTGTCCTGACAGGGTTACTGTATTTAAGAATGTTTATAAAATTTACCATATCCAAATCATTACAATATATACAGAAAAGTCACTATCCACTAGTTCATCAAAATTACTAATTTTAAACATAACACAAAACAATTTGGCAATTGTAGAATCTTTTTAGGATACACTTTTTGTTGACACAAATTCAAATCTTGCCTTAAATTCCCTATAATACACTGAATTTAAAGTAGCTTCTGAAGGATTTGTAAATTGAGCTTGAGTACTTTAAAAATTCTAGAGCTATCTTGCAAAAGATCTTTACTTAGAATATTTTTTGCAAATGTGATTTTTGAACATTCACTTTTTATTTTCAGGTGGAATGACATGACCTCAGATTTTTTAGTCGACAGATCACCTAAATCCAATTGTATCTTAATTCATAAATGCTGAATTTCAAGATCCCCCCCAGTACATAGTTCAGACTGATGATAACCGTGCTGTATAAGATAATTTAGCTATATATGTAGCATGATGAGTTGAAGCTCACCTTCAAGGGCCTGGTGTTGGCACTGGTGCAGGTGGAGCTCCAGCCACAGGTCCCGGAGCGCCACCGACGGGAGGTCCAGCGGGTGCGTCAGTGGGTTTACCACCCTTCTGTTCACTGATTGGCTGTGTTGGTAGGATTTCCTCCTTGGGTTCAACGATGCTGACATGGTCAGGCAGGGGGCGCTTAGGTCCCATCTTACCGCTTGGGTCCCATGGCAACATGATCTTGACCTTGATGCCAAGTACACCTGTATAAACAGACGTCTCATGTTTAATTTCAAATATCATCTCAATAAATGTATATATGTACCATAAACTCTAACCATTAATTATATAACATTAGACATTATCAAATATCACACATGTATGCAGCTAACGGGGCCAAGTGCCACACAAGTCTTGGACTGGCACGATAAACTACAAATTAATATTCCTGTCTCTATCAGTGTGAATCAACATGGTACCATTAAACCACACAAGTGTCCTGACAGGGTTTTGCAAACATAGCATGCCTGATATTTTATTTATATTCAACAAAATTCAAAATTACTGCACAACCATACATCTAATATTTATGAAATAGCATTCTGTTGTTTGACAAACAGTACAATTGTGTTTATAATACTTTAATCTCAAAACATAATTTACAGTCATGCACAAGCTGTACTGATTTAGGAAGAATTTTTAATTAGAAGACACGAATGACAAACATGTACAGTTGATATCATCAACAAAAACTGCTCAAAAAACCATCAAACTCAATTTGCCTTAGAAAAGCAAAGACCATCTCTGCGAGTTTGCCCACTGACTGTAAACACATTTGATATATACCAACAACTGGAGGACTAAGTTTTCCCTAGCAACTGAACAATAATAGGCCATGATGGTATCCACTTTGATATCAGATCTAAGTAGAAAATTACAACCAGGTACAAAGCTGTCATTAGTGACAATAACTGACTAAAGTCAGTTTCACAAAATCAACCATACTGGAGATTAAAGAAAAGTTTGGCAAAAGGATATAAACAGTTCTTGTTGATGGTTTTGCACTCCAAGGAAGTATAAAAGGCTACCCTAACCATCTTTAATCTAAATACTGACACAAAAATAAACTCATAAACCCATGCAAGTCTCCTCTCCCTACTACCAGTACTGACCTTGCCTCAGCAGTACATGCCTGATGGCTGTGTCTACATAGTCGTTGCAGGGTTCTCCGGAGTGGATCATCAGACCATCAATGAATTTCATGGACTTGGCTCTCTGACCTCTCAGTTTGCCAGATACGACCACCTCGCAACCTTTGGCACCACTCTCCATGATGAAGCGCAGAACACCATAGCAAGCCCTGTAGGGAATAAAGACATAATTAATTGATTTGTCACATCCACAAACCCTGTCCAATCTTCTAAACTCTCACCCATAAGCAATCAACTATAAGTGTATCAAGAGATCATAGATTGAAGGCAGGCTTAGTGGTAATCAATTATATCTTATGAATTATCTTTAATTATCATATGAGAATTTTAAAATTTCTTTATGTGACCCATCCATATAAATCTCATATAGGCCAGGATTATACTCAGGAATGGCAATAATCTGTAATATATGCATTCATAAGCAGTTAAGAATAAAGCTCAATAGTTGACAAAAGGTATCTATACTGGGACAGCACCACTAAATTTATTAAGATACTACTGTTCAAGATTTACAAGTTGTTTTTTTATTTATATATTTATTCTTCTTTTTTTAAAATAGGTCTTTAGAATGATCCATATGAGAAGAATGATGTTATTTTTAAGCCTTCTGGATTTCAGGGTTAATATACACAGGATTAGGATATTCCACCAGTCATGAACTGTTGTTAAGATATTAGGTCAAATCTCTGAGGTCCTATTACGAGATTTCACCATCATGCCACTGAGGCTTCGATGGGGTTCAAACCATCCCACCCCAAGATTTTCAAGTTAACCTACCTCCTGACAGCCAAACCACCAATGAGCTTGTATCTGAGGGACTCGCACTGTGTGATGGCACACAGGCCTCTGTTGGCAACTTTCTCAACATACAACTGTAACAGAAATCAAACAATTAATATAATAATAAACAAACCGTCAAAGGTCACATATAACACTCTAACAACCATTTAACATAATCGTCTCATTTTTTAAATCTCAGCTTAGGAACAAAAGAAACACTTGATATAATTTCTGCAAGGTTTTACAGTTTGTTGTATTCAATTATCTGAGACTATAGTACA
Source organism: Sipunculus nudus (assembly GCA_026874595.1). Classification (NCBI taxonomy): domain Eukaryota; kingdom Metazoa; phylum Annelida; class Sipuncula; order Golfingiida; family Sipunculidae; genus Sipunculus; species Sipunculus nudus. The sequence continues at coordinate 24,670,789 of CM049315.1, read as the reverse complement.
AAAGGAACTTATGAATGTTAAAGTGATTAAAAAAACAATTTAATGCAAACCAGATACTTGACCGAGTAGGGATGACACTGTATACAAACATCTGTAGTTTATTTTAAAGTGGAAACCTAAGTTTCTTTTTTTGAGACAAAATCCTCGTTCACCTCGACAGTTCCCTCAGGGAAGTTGAACCTCTTCTGGACGACTGATGTGAGTTCACGAATGCGACGTCCTTTGTCTCCAAGCACCTGCTGAGTACGGGTGGCCAGGATGATGATTTCAGTACGTGTCGGGGTCACACGCACCTCCACACCACTGTATCCATCCTCAGCCAGTTCACGAGTGAAGAACTCGTTTAATTCAGCCTTGAACAGGCCGTCAGCCACAAACTACAAATACAGGTAAAAACGATTTTACTTTTCACCAGTAACAATCAAATGACATGTTAATTTCTTATTTAGTGTCAATTATTAAATCACTAGATAATATGCATTTAAGAATCTAACATGCTATTGTATGTTAAGGTATGGTCACTGCTAATTTTTTTTATAAGAGAAACCTCAGTATAACCAATAAAAGTTTGGATCCATCCTTTCTTTCTGCATGAAAAATACAAGTAACAAAACTTATTTATTTAACACACATTTCATCAAACCCTTTTTATTACTAATATTAGTTTTAACTTTTATATTATATATATTACCAATATATCGTCTTATCGTTTCAATCAGGTAAACAATATGATTACAAACAGTTAAGTATTTCCATTTATGACATCACACAGGTTGATAATGATATTTTTTTAAGAAGAAGCAAGCAAAAAGGTGGCATTGTGGGGATAACATTTACAAGATAACATTTTCAATACTTGAGCTCTATAATATTGCTCGTTATTCAGTCATCAACTCGCAGACTGGAATAAGTTCTTCTTGCACGGTGAATTAACTGAACAGGAGAAGTGTGAAAACGTTGTAAAGGACAAGGCAGGCACCAAATTTCGGAACTGAATATGAAAATAAGTAGATCTTGTTGGCTCATCAGTCCACCAACAAAACTAACTTATAAGACCCCGGCGGTCTGGCACCGATATATTCACGTGCCATTGCAAAATAATCCACTCCAATCAAGGATCCAATAGCTACATCCACCGTTATAACATATTTCATTTGTTGTCTGATATCTTTAAGAATACGATTCATGTTTATTTATTTCGAGATCAGTTTTATTTCAGCATACAAATGGCCATTCACCTTCCTCTTTTTCGACACTTGTGTCGCCATGTTTAGAGGTTTGGGAAAGAGGAAGTGAGTAGACTGGTTTAGCGGAAGTTTGATTTGATCGGAAAAAATATTGCAGAGAACAGGTCTATTTTCTTATAATTTTCGATAATACCAATAGATGGCGCTATTGACTGCAAGCATTTAGCTCCAGTTAAAATAACGAAAAGGTACAATTTTACCAACATTACATTCTTGTACATACTTTAATGCCCTTGATGATCTATGATAACACTTTTTTTCCAAATCCAATATGTTAACAGTACCTTTGTTTCTAAAAGTTCATGTGGTGCCTTTCCCATATGTTCACTCAACAGTGTCTAGATGGCAGCATCGTCGGTCTAAAAAGTCTCCTATCACAAATAAATTACTTCACTTTCATGCCAAGGGACATTTATAAAGTCTTCCACATTCTTACGTGTGCTGACTTTTTTTCAAAATTGCTCTTACGGTTAGAGAATAGCTGACACTCACTTATGACTAGCAAAATAATGATTTCCAAGATATCTTTGTTTTCATATATCTTATAGTTTTTCATATATATTTTATTAATGAAATTTAACTTCATGTGGATTCATCATTCAGTTCACAAGTTTTGACAAAAGGGAATACCCCCGTTTACCTATATAATGTCATCTGTTTGTTAGCCAAATATATATATATATATATATATATATATATATATATATATATATATATATATATATATATATATATATAAAACTCTGAAGAAAAACAACACTGTTAATTCACAGTGTTGTTTTTCTTCAGAGTTATACCGCTCTGGCCTAGTCTGTAGGCCATAGAGCACTTTACATCGGAGGGTAACACTACCTTCTATATATATATATATATATATATATATATATATATATATATATATATATATATATATATATATATATATATTGCCATCACACATAGGCCTATACATTTTGGTGGAATTATAAGGTACATACGATCTGTGTATACAGGGTCTGTTTGATCCCCTGGATAAGGAGTCTGTTGCTGTGCTCTTTTTTCTGAACCTTTCAGCTGTTTTCGACATAATTGACCAGTCGGTATGTGTCCTCACGTCTTCAAACCAATTTTGGGTTACCAGGTTCGGTCCTAGCATTGTTATCTTCATATCTGGGAGCAGATACAATAAAAACTGAAATAATTGTGTTTACATAAAAAAGGCATAAAGTAATTACCCAATATCAGCCTCAATTTAGATGGTTCTGATTTAACGCCATCCACGACTATCCGAAACCTGGGGTGGTACTGGGACACTCATTTTTTTATGGAGACGCAAATAAATGCAATTTCAAAATCATGTTACTTCCATTTACGCCACATTGGAAAAATCCGTCGTTATATCACAGTTGATGCTTGCAAGACACTTCTAAATGCAGTTGTCACTTCCAGATTGGACTATGGAAATGCGTTACTGTATGGAGTGCCAGGTACACTTATCAGTGGAATATAGCGTATTCAAAAATACTGCCGCCAGGATTATAACTCGAATGTCGAAATCCGCCCAAATTAACCAATGCAATCGTGAAACAACTGCACTGACTACCGCGGTTGAATGTCGGATTTGGTTAAAGATTCTTCTTTATACCTACAAAGCATTGAACGATCTAGCCCCATCATATTTACGTGATCATCTTGTTCAATATATTCCATCAAGGTCCCTGCATTCCGCGAAAAAGGGCTTGTGAATTGGCAACACCGACGGCCAGGACTGTAACATTCGGGGAGAAATGTTTAAGGATAGTTGCTCCAGATCTGTGGAATAGTTTACCTGACATCGTAAAACATACCGATTCTTAAGCTGCCTTTAAATCGCGTTTATAAACGCATTTATTTCAATCCTACTATATTTAAACTCTCACATGCACTAATTTTTATCAGTCTTACTTTTAATAGTATTGTACGTTTCAATGAAGCTGTTATGCTTTCTACTGTAAAGCGCTTTAGCGCTGGATTTTATTCTGGATTTAGCGCTTTATAAATACTATTGGTAATTATAATAATAATAATAATAATAATAATAATAATAATAATAATAATAATAATAATAATAATCTCATTTTGTTAGACAGCGTTTTATTATGATATGCCAGTATACGCATATATTTTCAGCAAAAATACCTCTATTTATTAATAATTAAGTAATTATGCACTAAGAATTTCACTAAAAATACGTTCTCACTGCTTATATGGCCTGGTGGTTATAATTAAAGCAGTATGACCCATGTCTTCTGAAGCAAAATACACAATGACTGAGGTCAAATCATTTCCTGTTGCCAATTTGTTGCAGCTTGGTCTATAATATAAATAAGATACTTACACTATAGCTGTGACAACACGACTCAGTAGGCATTAAAATTGGGCTGGTAAGCCTGACTTGAGTCGTGATACAAGCCATATACATACAAGCAATGCATCGCAGTGGTCTTAGATCATGTTGCATTCATATCGATGTAAATACCCATAATCTTAACAGTAGGCTACGACTGATGATTTAACACAAAACAATATATGTGAACTTACAACCCAACCTGAAACTCCGTCTCTATATGGCAAAGAGTCATTTCCTGTATCGCATACAAATTTTCGGTGTCTAGAAACCCGTGCGGGTCATGCTTGTATTCATACGGTCAGAAATGCAACAAACATGTGGAGGGATTTACAAATATGCCTTGTAAAAACGGAATTTTTACCCCGCTCAAGTGAGGTGTTGTTAGAAAGTATACTATAAGCTAACGATCAGTCTGGTTTATGTCAAGTGACAGCGCATTTGTTGTCCAGGAGGCTTTGTCAGAAATGATATTAATAAATAAATATTTGTATCCTCATGTTATAATAGTCTTTTAGTGCTTTCCTCGTTGAAGGATGTAACAGCACCCTGACAGCCAGTACGCTGGTCGAAGACTCTCTATTGTCTGAGGGCCGAAATGGCGCTACTTACACTATATGGTCCGAAAGTTTTAATATCACAATGTCCATAACATTGATAACAAAGTTCCCTCTTAAAGCAGAGAGTGTAATATGATATAACACTCTTTGCTCAAAGTGTAAACTATCGTTTCTCGTCATAATGCCACTTATCTCAATACGTGGCCAGACGACGAAATAGTCAATCCATCAAAAGCCATGAAACATTTCTCGGTGATAAGCGTACGTGGTTTTATTAATCCACAGATTTTTTTCAGGTCGAAAAAGGGGAGCGCGCCACCTTAGCATGTAGCCATGGCACAGTATAGATTGACGATGACGTTGCAATATAAGTTCCCCCGTTATGCCCTTGAAAATCCTGAATTTATCGCTGTTCTGTTGTATACGGCGTTAAACACACATTTTTAAAGGTTTGCGCCTCACATATATAGACGCATGTTAAAATACACGGGAGACACTCACGCGGAAATATCTTAAATAGGGATATAAACGTATGCGCAAAGTGTGAAAAGTACCACAAGTAAGGACGATTGGAGGGTGAATATATATATATTCCCAGGTTATAATACAAATTTCATGATTGACAAATTCGTGTTCTGATATGCAGGTTTTGAATATAAATGGAAGAATGTACCATTACCATGTTAACATTTGTAAATTATACCCACTCACTGCAATCAAGTAACTCAATCACCACCATTGCAAACACGGGACTCATACAAAAATTCCTACAAACGGCCAAACGTCGTAAAGAATTTACCATTCGCCATCTGAATACACCAACTTCTGAGATGAAGGTATTTTATATATTATTATGCAGGCGGTTGCAGCTGCAGCATGGACTTGAAAATGCAAGCTTTTATATTGCAATGGAAACGTTGTACACCAGTTAAATATCTGGAATGTATGCATGGTTTACAAGTTTTCACACACACGCAATAATATCAGATAAAGAAATCCGTAGAGTGACACATGTAACAGAAATTTTATTGATTAAAAAATGAAAGAAAACATGAAAAAAATCATGAGGAATGTTCACAAGTGTAACGCCATTTCCCCCCCCCCCCCCCCCCGAGTACTGGATCGGAGTGACGGCAAGTTGGTCCAGGGATAAAGCTGTTTGAGGAAAGAAGCTGAATGAAGAATTAAATTAAAATCCCGACATCGTTTGTTAATATGCAATAAACATCACCCTCGTGCACACACATATATTACATTCACATATGCACGGACATACTGCTACTATGATTGCTGACGTTCTTTCTCATATAATTGGTATTTATATATAATATATAGTTTAAATCTATCTCAATGATACATTTACATTTAGACATCACTTGCCATCACAAATGCTTATAAGATAAACTTTATGTTTTATCCCTGCATGCTCTTATCGAAAACACCTCACTTTCCCTTTTGTCTCAATCTATTAACTGGCATGGTTAACCGAACGTTTCACATTTCAGACTATACAATATATGTCTCTTAACAAACTTCCCTGATCACACTTTCATGTGTGACCTATCGCCGCTTTACGTGCACGTTTCTTTCACCTCATTACCTTCACTCTTCAGCTCTTCGTGGTAACCCGACATCCGTAAGGCCAAACCTCCCTGGTCCATCAAACGTGGTATATATAATAATTACCTGTACACTCAGCATTATTTGTAAGATCACCTTCCGATTGCTTATGACCATATTATTTTTATACTTAATTACCAAAAAAATTTGTCCAATCAATCGTAAAATTACACTTTCTTGTCATAATTAACATCATATATAAAACCTGCAGGGCCAATAATTACCTGTACATAGCACCACGCTTACAGCATTTCAATCATTTACCTACCTTGCAGTACTATATATATATATATATATATATATATATATATATATATATATATATATATATATATTATAACGCTTGTCATTGCCACATCAGTCATCTATAAATCTCTATCTGTAATAAATTTGCGACCCGCAATTAACCCTCTGCCAGCACTTACCGGTGATGTAGTCGAGTCCGCACCATCCGAGTCCAGGCCACTCAAGTCCGAGTCTGAATCTGTGGAGTAAGAGTCCAAGTCCAGAAAAGGCTGGAAATTCCAAGTCCGGAATCCAGTCCTACATTACTGGCACTTACCTTCATCCACAAAATTGCACTGAAATTAAATATTGTTATCATCTTAATTATAAGACTGTTAATAAAATACACTTTGCGCGTCATCTACGGCACTTGGTCTACTACTTGCAGTAGTATATCAATAAAGATGACAAATAACATCATTGGCTTTTCCAATAAGCGTTCTTGTTTCACTGATTTGGCTGCGCTGTGGTAGGAATGTTTCTTTACGCTGAGGTAGAGATTGTCTCAGACATGAAAGAGGCTTGTTTATCCTTGGTAGTGTTGATTCGGCGCGGTTGTTTCCTGTATAAAAGCAGCTGCTTCTATCAGATTCAGACGCCGAGGGAGTAAAAAGAGCAAAACAAAAATAAGTTAAGAGAAAAAATATGCGAGAATTTGGTTGTAAAGGTCGGTTTTTGAGAAAGGATTGATGCAGGGTATATTAATTTACACACCGAAAGTAAAGGGCCTGTTGGCACAGGAGTAATAAGCCATGGGTTTAATCGGGGGTTCCGTGGTGTTTTAAACAGTCTGTCCAGCCCACCCTTATGGTAATGTAGGTTAAGAATGGATGGAAGAAAGTAGGACTGAAACCGCACAAGTAAAAACATTATTCACGTACAGGGACGGACACAGGAAATTTGAACAAGGTGGACGGGGGATGGGGGGGGGGGGGGGGATACAATTTATAAACAGCTTTCGCATGCAGAAGTATATGGTAGAAAACGGTAAGAGACGGAAAATGCGGTGTTGCTTTGTAAAAACAACATAAACGTATCTTGATCTATATTCCAGATTTTTAGGATGCCCAGGATGATAAACGGGGGGGGGGGGGGGGGGGGGGGCGCCTCTGATTCGTGTTCATACTCTATAAAGGAATTTGGAACCTATAAAGTGATATCAATTTAAACATACAAGTATGCTGCTCAACTTTTATATCTGCATTGTTGTGACCTCAAGGTGTTCTAAATTGCACCAAATTATTAACTTATTAACTTTACTTTAATTAACTTAAATATATATATATATATATATATATATATATATATATATATATATATATATATATATATATATATATAGGGAAAAGGAAAAACAAAAAAAGTAAGAAAAGGTATTAAAAGAAGGCGTTTATCGGAAAAAGCAGGGAAAATAGAACGGAGACCATAAAGAATAGGAAAAGTCGGATGGCTTGATATTCTGATATTGACAAAGTTAATTTAGGAGTCTCTGGGATATAAATCACCAATAGGCTAACAGTGACTATATGTTCGTCTATCCCTCAGGGAAAGGACAGGGAGGGATAAAGCTGGAGTTGAGCAGGTTTATTTGTCTGTGGTATGCAGGTGTAGTGGGAAAACAAATGTTATGGTTGTATCCAGAAATGTCAGGAGGTGGTTTCCATGGATACAAAAAGTAAAAAGTAGTGGACCCCAATGCCTCTCTTTTTTCCGGGGGGGGGGGGGGGGGGAGATTCCTCAAATTACACAAACCTGACTACAGTGTTTATATGCAACAGGGCATACTTCCTAAGGAATTAAACATGTATTTTCATTAAAACAACTTTATTTCCCGAACACGATTAAATCAGTATATTAATTTAACTATATATAAAACTATATAGTCAAAGTGAGAGACAGGAATAGAGACTAATATTAAGTTAAATGCTATATATTCAAAACAATAAAAAAAATTAAATTATCTGCGTTGGAGTATGATACACACTCAGTATAGCTAAAAATGAATTAATAATGAATGGATCAATTCATTTTGTAAAACTGATGGTCCTTTGACTAAAAGGCCGAAGGTACAATAAACATTTTCAGTGACCCATAATCCATTAAACGGATCCAATGGTCATAAACTTGTTGTCTTTTGTACAGTCACAGAGTGGTGGATATTCAATTTATATTCACATTATGCATTTATGAGGAAAGTTAGTAAGGCGTCAGTGTCTCCCGGCACATTTCCATGGAAACGTTAAATTGTTCACAGTCAGAGTAAAGAAGACAATGGAGTATCCTGAAATATTATCTCCGGTATTACCGCACTTGCATATCAGCGCCACCTTGTGTTCTAGTTTGAAATGGTTCTTAGGTTTTAATTTTCATTAACTTTAACTGGGAGCCTAGTGTGTCAGGTAGATGTAATATAAATATCGACAACAAATTTTGTAATCAGTTATCTCTTACGGGAGTAAAGGAGTCCAAGGTGAACGTGCCTCTCAGAAATACATTTCAACAAATAAACATAAGGTGGAACTGAGAAGCTAATACTGCATGTATTACCTTAAAGAATATTCAAGAATATTTGAAAAATGCTCAGTTAAGATAGGTCTTGTGTAAACGTATAGGCAGTATAATAGGTACAGACCACAGTTAGGGGTCTCATGCGGATGGAACACTTAAAAGGCAAAGGAATTCCGGGATCAGTGGAACATACAGAGGGCAGGAAACACACAGGACATGACTGATTCCGTGGGTATGTCGTAAATCCACTTGGAAGGCGCCATGATGCCTCTGCTGAGACGAATGAAGGGAATCCTGTAGTACTGTAAACGAAGACTTTGTGCCTCGTTTTGATAATGTATCAATCTGGTAGTACATGAAGTCTGGTTTCAATGTGTCTCTTCTTCAGGTGTATTGAGTTTTACATCCACAGCTCCTAAAACTGATGTTGAAGTTTATAGACGACAAACAAAAACATCAAAATGACATCAAGGAACAATCAAGATTGGAGGAATACAGATTCAGGGCCCAGTATATTGTAATTATCCATGAAAAAGGTGAACTTGAGCACGAACCTTGTTTTGTTAAATATTTTTCGCGTGAACAGGTGGATTCCGATTAACCCTTGTATTTACCCATGGTATCCATGTTTCTATATAGTTTTCCTACTCACGAATGTCGATAATTGTTATTTTAAAATAATGGCTCCCTTGATTTTATGACCGAGGTTATTCCGCAGCGTTTTAGTCCTTTGTGAACATGAATGACCAGATATTCCAATGCATGTTCTCGATTATATATGTAAATTAGCTTTTTCTTCTTTTATCTTGTTACCCGGAGGCAACAAGATATCAGAAACCTGCAAAGAAAAAGGTACACTTCAACACGGCCTGTGTGAGTTTCCTTGCAGACGGTAGTATTGCTTGAGTGTGGCTTGGCAGTTGACGAACTCTTTCCACGGGAGGGTGAGAGATTCGTGCATCAACGCAAGGTGGCGCTCTAGTATCACTGCAGTTTTGAAGTCACCGGTTAATATTTTCTTGACAGCCTCCGTGTAGGCCTCGTGCGACTTGCAGAGTTTCTGAAGGAACTGTAGTACGTTATTATAATGTCCACAATGACTGCATGGCTGGGCCGAGAGATTTCCCTTTGATGAACATTCAAGTGCATTTCCACATTTACTACAGCGAAATACTGGCTTGCTGGAGGGCAGGGAATCTGCGAGGGGCCAGTCACCGACACACGCCTCGCATTCACACTGAAACAAGTATTGCTGAAGTAGATGTTCCTGGCGCTGGTATTTCTCTGTGATATAATACACAGGGCCGTAATCACACATGACCTCTTGACCTGTGCTAATTGGCTTCACGACACGCACTACGCACGCGTTTCCAACGAAGTTAAAATCAACATCAGGGTTGCATGAATGGTTTAAAAGACTGCATGTAGCGTATATACCGAGACCTATGTCACGTGGTTTACTTTTAGCGAACTCAGAGTCCGTTTGCATTTCTGATACGGATATTCCATTACACTGAATGACCTGTATCAGATGAAGTACGCATGCGCCTAATTGAACCAGACGCCGAAAATGTGCACTTGTGTCTAATCCATTCTTGGCAGACAAAGCGGTTTGCTCCAGCATCTTGAGTGGGTACAAGGCCATTAATGTAAACTGAAACAGATTGTGCTGTGTCCGTTTACTTGAATTTGCCACCAGCTTCATGATATCATGAAGACTGTTGTCTAAAGGACATGGGGTCAGTCCGTCTGATTCATGAGTTATATCTTCTGGACTTTCTACCATCAGTACTTTATCCAATCCCGCAGTCAGTATAATTCGTAGCGCTAAGTGACCTAGCCTATCTAATCCTTTTTCTGAAAGAAGCTCTAGATAACGACATTCTATTTCGTGGTAGGTTTTGGCCTTATCCCGACAGATGTCGCTACAGAAGCCTACATCTGCGCAGTACAGGGATGGGAGCAGGGTGAAACACCTTTGGAAGCAGTGATGGCAGTGTGTGTAGTAACAGCTATTATATAAAACTGCAGCGTAAGGACGTTCTTGTAGAGCAACCTCGCCCAAGCCCATATCCTTCTTGGCAAGCGTGTGGCGCCCCCTGTCAGGATCGTACCCAATTTCCAAAGCTTTGTTCTCAACTCGCACCTTACTCGTTACTTCATAATTCAACTTTTTGTTGCCATTCCTTGATTCAGAAGTTGTAATTTTACCGTTTTTGTAATGAGTGCTTCGCGTTATAGAATTCTGAATATCAGAAATCCACTGCCTTTTCCTGGTCTCGTCCAGTGTTGGTGTCTGCTCTATGGCGTCGAGGGCTTTCTTGAAATCCTCCAGAGCTTTGCCTGCGTCATGGAGTTTCAAGTAGCATTTCGCTCTCCTATCGTAGAGTTTGTATACAGAATCCTGCGGGTATTTGTGCTCAACTGCTTTACCTATATCAACCACACAGTCATCGTACTTCTCAATATAGAACAAAGCGGCCGATCTGTTAGCGTGGCCTAAGGCCAGATGTTTACTCATATCTCCATCCTGTGGTGCGGCAAAAATGCATTTTGTATAACTCTCTTGTGCTTTAAAATACTTTTTCTGTTTAAAATACAGGTTGCCCTCTTTTTTTAAACGCTCGGCCTCTTCGGTTGTTTTGCTGTGTAAAAACGGCTCTACCCGGATTGAATCATACAGCCCGTTTATTTTCAGCACGGTTTCTATTCTCTGAGAGTTTGATCTGAGTGCGCTGAACCGTTTCAGTTCTTCCGGGCTCAGCCTCCCCTGGATCAATTCCAGCTCCTTGAGGAAGGCCATCTTCCTCCCCGTGCCCCTCTCCGTGGTCTCCAACTGAAAGAAACATCATTAAACATAACACACGTCAACTGTCAACACGATTTATACATTAACTTGTAAGATCCATGTCCTGTCAACATGATTTTTACATTAACTGTAAGATTCATGTACTGCTGTTGACAAGATTCATACATTAACTGTAAAATCCACACGCTATCATTTTTCAGTAAAAAGTAAACGTAAAACTAAGCTCTGGACTTTGGATTCTAAGGTTTAGTGGAATGTACATTATTGAAACATTAATGAATACAAATGTTATGAAGAGGGAGTGGAAATGCACACTCTTTACATATTGGTTGTACGCTACATTCGTGTTATATACTAGTACTAGTATCCTTCGCTTTGACCATTGCTTGTTTTACCACGGTTTGCCGGGTTACCCAACCAGGAACTGGAATAGAACCAAGAATTGGAACCAGACAAATGGGAGCGTTGAGACGCGTGTTTAACATATTGATGCACACCGCAAAAAAAAAGAGCAGTTAAAGAGAGGGGTTGTAGCACGACTTAAGTGTATAACCATGGCACAAGGAGCTAGGAGGGAAGGATCTATTGATGAAGATTGCTGCCTGAACACAAATATAAAGGGAGTAAGAACAAGATATTGGCATGATAACATGACATGCTCCATTTGCCTATTTCTGCCTGATAACATGACATGCTCCATTTGCCTGTTTCGGCCTGATAACATGACATGCTCCATTTGCCTATTTCGGCCAGATAACATGACATGCTCCATTTGCCTATTTCGGCCTGATAACATGACATGCTCCATTTGCCTATTTCTGCCTGATAACATGACATGCTCCATTTGCCCGTTTCGGCCAGATAACATGACATGCTCCATTTGCCTATTCCGGCCTGATAACATGACATGTTCCATTTGCCTATTTCGGCCTGATAACATGACCTGCACCATTTGCCTATATCGGCCTGATAACATGACATGCTCCATTTGCCTATTTCGGCCAGATAACATGACATGCTCCATTTGCCTATTTCGGCCTGATAACATGACATGTTCCATTTGCCTATTTCGGCCTGATAACATGACATGCTCCATTTGCCTATTTCGGCCTGATAACATGACATGCTCCATTTGCCTATTTCGGCCTGATAACATGACATGCTCCATTTGCCTATTTCGGCCAGATAACATGACATGCTCCATTTGCCTATTTCGGCCTGATAACATGACATGTTCCATTTGCCCAGGCACTCAGGCATGGGAATTCTGCACGAGAATACCCTGTTTTTAAAAACAAACGTTTTAAACCTGCTTGCATGATTGTTGTTTATCTGGAAATGGGGCTTTTATAAAACTCTTTCACACATGGAAATTGGTGTGAAATGAACACTCTAATATTGCGTGATAGGCAGTCGTTCATAATAATATTTGTCATCAGTCAATCGGCAATAAAAGAAAAAAAACATTCAATTGCATTTTTCTCTTAAATCTTTCAAAATATTAATGAAAATAATGTTAATTCTTACGGATTATTTTTACTGATATTTTTGGGGTTTCAAAATAACAGAATATCCCATTATTATTCAATTCTGTAACTTTTACATCAAATGTAGCATGCAGATTATATATAATATAATATAATATAATATAATGCATAGATTGTATAATATATGACATGTGAAGTATTATTAGCAGGAGAGATCTGCAAACACGGATCGGTCGGTTATATCTCTAAGATATAAGAATTTAATTTTTTCTTGTGATTTTGTTACTTAAGAGAGAGAGAGAGAAATATACATCCATGTGCCCATGGCCAAATCTCATATATTCCACCGTCTGCATAACTCTCTAGATTTGCTAAACGTATAAACTGAAACAGAGTTGATTTATTTCGAAGTATGGCTCACCAAACCTCATATATACAACATCAGTATAAGTCTTTAGATCAGCTGACCATAAATACTGATATAAGGTTGATGTAAATCAAGGCCTATCCTACTATATCTATTTTAATGTCCACCTCCCCCGAGGACTCTCACTGTCACAGGCAGAAAGCTTTTAAAATGCAATATCACTGTCTCTATATAAATCCATATCGTCCCTGACCCAGAATAAAATCCTTTCCCGGAATAAAATCCTTTTATTTGCTTGGCCGTAGATCATCCGCTTGGCGTGAGCAGGGATCGGCTGTGGCCACTGGGGACAGCCCGCTGGACGGCAGATAGATAACGTTCTCTGTCTCAATATACGTGTGGTCTGAACCGCATCTAGCCAAGACACCAGAAAAAAAAAAAAAAAAAAAAAACGCTCAGCGGTCTTCACGATTATGGTGCCACATAGATCACGTGATTGGAGTAATGATACTCTTCATCATATTAAAGTTCATGTCTCTCTGACTGTCGACCTATGTTTTTAAATAGATAAGCCCGCCAAAAGAAAAAAAGCTGCCTGACAGGTTTTGGGCTGTATATAATTACACTGGACAAAAAATGGCTGTGTCCACTGACCTGACACAGCACACGACCTGGGAAACTCGCGCAAGTAGACTTAAAATGAGGAAACAAAATGCTAGCATAGTTTTGAAAATTAAATTAATTCAATATTTCAAAATATCCACTGATGCAAGGGCACACTTTCTTCTGCAATGTGTCGGCGATGGGGTGCACTTGACCCCCCCCCCCCCCCTCCACATTTTCAACATGTTACATCCCAAACCACGCACAAGAATGCATTTTGTTAATATATAAAGAATGACATAAAGGTTAATATCTGTTTTGAACGATTTAATGTATTTTTAAATGACTGCATCCATGCATGGGTTAACAATGTCACGGAAAAGGGTTAGTCATGTAATATTAATTGTGTTATATTTCCAAAACACGATTTGAGGAAGCGCATGTGCCCGAAAAAACAAGGATACAGTCATGATAAACCAAAATGGAGTGATATTTTAAAAAATTGCAATATGCATGATATATTTTTTTGTTAAATCATAATTGAACTTTTATGAGAAATTTAACTATTATGAAAATATCTTTTTACCGTTGACAAAGTGTACGAATGCTATAATATGTCCCCCCCCCCCCCCCCTCACCAAGTTTAAAAGTGCCCCCCCCCCCCCTAAAATAAATAAATAAAAATAAAACAATGCGGCCATTCACTGAAGATACCCAAGCTTATAAATTTTGTAAAACATATCACATTTAGGATAGCCGATTGAATGAAAATAACCTTGAAATTTACGAAATACTCTAATAAAGCACCAAGCTTAATAAACTCTAAAAGTATTAATTAACTTTTTTTCAATTGATACCCAACAATCCTCACCAGCACGAAAAAAAGGATAGCGCTAGATGGCACTGTTACTTAAATGCGCCATGTCTTTTACCATAAATACGAAATGATATAAAAAATCATGATTTATCGGCTGTATTTATTTCCCTATAGTGTCATTTCCTATGCCCGATATACGCGAACATAAACAATAGCAGCGGGTCAAGGATTACGCGAAAGGGGTTAACCGAATGACCAATACCCTAAAAATGTTAACAACTCAATGACGGCGGAGTTTAGTGTGAAGTATTCGAAAAATTTATTTACCCCCCCCCCCCCCCTTAATTCACCCATACACACACATGCAGGTATACGTCTTTTAATCATGGATATCAGGAAACGCCGGACCGGCTACGACGATCACGTCTTTAGGTCCACAGGTCCCCGTGATGGCTCGGTGGCCTTTTACAGGAGTGGTCGCCAGGCACGGTTCTTCCAGCTGAGCCTCAGTGTGTCAGCTTGAATACAACTAGTCCTGACTGATTGATCGCCAGACAACTTTTGTAGGTATGTTTGTACTTGGAAAGCGAACGAAGGTAACCATGTAGACCGTGATCAATTTTTACAAACAGTAGTTTCTGTTTGTTCCCCGAGGCTTTGTGTGTCTACACTCTATGTACTAACATGACATGCTGTTATCCAAGAAAAAACTCAGAGGTTTACTGAGCACTTTATCCAATGTCATCCTATAACGGCCCCCTCGGGCGGGTGCGTCGGTGGATGTGGACTTACGGAGGACTGCTCTGACATTCATATTAGTATAAAACCAGACATCATGTATTCTGTAGTAAACAAATTGACGATTTCACTTCCTTTCGGCAATTACTGTGTGACTATTATGCAGGCATATTGATATTTTATATGGTATGATTTGATCGGAAGTGGAAAATGATGTTTCAGTGGGTGCATGATGTTAGATCATACCACGGATAATTTCTGTTCTCAATTAGCTTTCCCTTGCCGTCAGACAAGATATATATATATATATATATATATATATATATATATATATATATATAGAGAGAGAGAGAGAGAGAGAGAGAGAGAGAGAGAGATTTTTTATATTGATTAAAGTAGACCTCTCTATAGGAAGTTTTAGATTGAATATTTAGTAACAAAAAACATGTGTGTGAACAAGGAAAGAAACCAAGTTAACAAATAATCAGTTAATTCTGTTAGGCAATGGAATATGAATGTTTTACAATATATGATAACAACTAAACGAATCAGTGTCAAAGTAAATAATATTGACACAGGTAATATATTATATCTTACTAATATAGATATCACATACCTGGATTGTTTGTAGTTCTCTTATCTAGTTAACCCAGCCATGGAGAGGAACCCGCAGAGCTGCCAGCAATGGAACCCTACAAGTATAGCGTCTGTTCTACAATGAATGTATATTCAGAGAGAACGCCGATGATGCTCCAAAAATAAACAGCCTACAGCTAATGGAGTTACACCAACGCTGACCTGTGGCACGCATGCGTCAAAGTCAGCGTAAAAAATGGACGGGGTGGCGAGCAGATTCGCAAAACGAGGGCAACGATTGATTAACGATAGGAGAGAGCGGGTAAAGTTGACCTAATGAACGCCGCCTCGAGGCCAGCAACTCTGCGCCGCCTCGCATCGTGTGTGCTCTGTTTTACCGGAGAAACACGTGTTTATGATCTAATGCTTCACGTGTAGCCTATACACCATATGTTTGATCAAAGTTAAACATGATTTTTGTAACCGTGAGAGGCGCTTCACCTGTCTCGGTTATTCACCTGCAGAATCCAATTAATATACACGGTACAGGTACAAGCAAAGAACTGTATTCACCTGCCTGGCTTCATTAAATAAAACCCTAAATGAAATATTCCAAAGGTTAACTTTTTTACAACAGCGTGCTGGTGTTAACAGAACCTGCTCACATCTAGTTGTTCAACTTAATAGCATCACTCTGGCAGTGTCTGTACATGCCCTGTAATCCGTTATTTTCTCTTAGGATTCGGTAGCCTTTGTATTGTTTCTTTGGTGCTGCCTGGCATCAAGTTCATAGGGCAAACACACCTGCATAGAACTAAATTATGTGTAAGATACAGAATCTCTGCTAAGCGGATCAACGTACAGCGAATCAATGACAAAATCAAGATGTGATCTCCATTGGTTTTATAAAAGAACACATGCCCTTTTCGTTTTGTAAAATAAATTCTTAGTTATGACGTTAAATGACTGAATTTTACGACGACGAGGTCTTCGTTGAGGCGTACTGTAATGTAAGATTTAGAGTTCATATTCACACGCATAGACGTCCAACTCAAATACTGTTATACCACCGACAGAAATGTGGTTTCAGTCTGGAGAACAGGCCTTTGCAACAGACTGTCCATTAAATCGTAATATATAGTCGGTTATACAAACAGTTTTGAATGTGTATAATTAGCCCTTGTAATATGTAACTGGATATTTGTAGTCAGTGTAGGTCTACATTTATGCTCATTTACATTTGGACACAGTACCCTGCTTGAAACCCCCGCTCTAAAAGGTGCCCATTCACCTACCTTTGAAAAAGAATTAATGTGCTTTCTCTTTGTATATATTAATAATCCCAGGTTAAATTTGGTTGTGGAAAATTCTTCTTAGGATGTATGAATTTGTTAATCAACAACATATTTGTAAACACAGCAATGTTTAAAAACGGGAAAAACAAGTAACCTAAGGTGATAAGTTTTATACATGTGGATGTAGAAAGATCACTTTATGCAAAACAGCATTTGGAAAGCTCTTGCTTATCTGACTTGCTGCCAGATGCCTTTGTTGAATTTGTTTTGATTATTTTGGCGGGCACCCACATACTATAAACACGTTGATTTAAACAAAAAAAAAGCTGAATACAGCATATGACCTCCCGGAGACCTTCCACTCACACGCTGAGAGAAATGTTAGGATTTTTCAGGTTTTGCTAGCAGCCAACCGACGCTGGTTAAAACGAAATCTAATTGACTCAGCGTGTAAAAAAAGATGACTGGGCCCGTGCGGAGCTCGTTGTGCAGCACTGCAAGAGAGAGAGAATTTGCAAACAGTAGGGCCCCTTGTGAATAACAGACACAGTATAAGAAACTTGTGTAGGTAACTGGATGATATAGGTGCATGTAATTTTATTTAAACATGTGATTGTAGTGCTAGTTTATAGCACTCATGGATGCGCGAGGTCTAGAACCCTCCCATCAGTTGAAGTAATAGTAATAGTAATAGTAATAGATACCCCAGTAATAGTAATAGTAATAGTAATAGAAGATAAAATGTGGTAATAGTAATAGTAATAGTAATATCAGAAATTGAAAGTAATAGTAATAGTAATAGTAATAGAACAACTGTAATAGACCCCATGCCTGAGTAGGGGATAATTAACCGACCTTAGGCCACACCAGCAAGCTGTTATATAGACTGTCCTGAATGGTTACGATTGCATCTTGTGTGTTCCCTAGGGGGATGGTTAAATATTACGCAGGAGGGAATTCCACAGAGACAGCAACGCCTGGATGCTAAACCTGATGGACAACCGCGGTTTCGTGCAGCGGTTACAGTGGAGCGAATAATGGTGCAAAGCGTAACCGCTGCTTATGGAGCGTACCTGTGTGCGGTGATATACACATTTTCTGTCCTCCAAATAATTACCTTAGTTTATAAAGGTTAGATAGGTGATTGGACCACTTTAACTCTCATTATCCGAGCCAAAACATACGCGTGTGCTCAGCTTCCGTAGCTTTTCTTGACTTTTGTAAACTGGGGAGAGACTACACGTGGTTAACATTATTCATTGTGTTGTAATTACGCGTGACAGCAGGACTGCCCTGCACATGTTCCATGGCTTGCTTCCAGACCGAAGACTGGTCTAGTTTTACCCTTCGAGCAATGAAGACCTGTAGTGTGTGCGCCCGGGAAAAGGGGTGCACAAGCTCTAGGCCGACGTATGGTTGTGTAAATTATTCCGGTATAACGATTTATTAAAGCAAGGCACATAGTTCACTGGATTCCTTTGACCTAAAGAGCTATATCTGCTAGGATTACGTTTCGTAATCTGGTATTGCATGTCTTTCTTTGATATATTTAGTAGTTATTCTCTCCGATGAGTTTCGGACGTCTGGCGTACAATCTACTGAAGAATTCTAGTTGAAAATGTCTGGCATTCATCTTTAAGAGATTTTTCGGCCGTTGAATGTGGCCGATAGATTGGCGGATAGGCGTGACAGTGAAGATGCCCATATTCAAATCTATGGTGATTTAACACATATATATAATAATGCTCACAAAATATAATAATTTGTATAATTAATTCAGAAAACAGACGAAAGGGAATTTGAAATATCCCACAGATACATGTAAATTATAAGACTAAAATGTTGACGAAAAGAAAGGGAGGGATGGACTAATATTTTACTATCATAAGTTTCAGTGCGACATTTATTATTAAGTCAATTGATTTATTTTCCAAACCAAGCTCTAAATTTGAAGCATATAAACCTAATTATACGTTCATCCGTTTGAAAATCAATACATAATTCCATTCTTATGGCGAGTTAACAATGAATCCTGTTAGACTCTATCACACAGATGGTATATGCCATGGAGCACATTTCTTTCACTGGCGCATTTGAATTTCAGGATAATATAACAGAGGATTAGTTCGACCTTAGATTAAATTAATTTTGTTCAGAGAATCCCTGCTTGCCCCAGGGGCGGATCCAGGATTTAGGAAAAGGTGGGGTCCAACCTAGGACTTATGACATAACATAAAAAGGTCCGGAAAGAGACGGGGGTTCAGACCACACAAAATTGGTGTGAAACCCTTAAGAAAGGTTGCGATGGCTTAAAGGGGGGGGGGGGGGGGGTCCGGACCCCCTGGACGCAACCCCTATAGATCCGCTTCTGTGCCCTGAATGTGTCATCTAGCTCTAGCTGAGAAGACCTGGACCTGGATTATGGTCAATAACAGACTAGAAATAATCCATCTTATCAGGACAGGTGCCCGTTAATCATGGCGCGAACTGATTTTTATTAATTAATTTGATTAGTTTCATTTTGTCCGGTATCGATACCAACCATCTGCTGTGATGATTTATACCTTTGTTACATAAACAGGAGCTGTCAGGGGCAGCTCATTGTCAGAACAAATATCATTGTCATGTGTGTCAGGAGTTTATTTTTGTCCTATTTATCAAACTGTTGATCACTGCAGCCATTGATCCTAAAGTATGTACCAAGAATTCCGAATCAAGATTTCACCAAGCGTTCTTTTCTATGTTGTGCGCTGTAATATGACGTTTATACACTTATCACGTTAAATCTTGAACTCTTAATGGAATTAACGAAATTTATAAATATTTTAGTGAAGGGTTGTAACATTAATTTTGTTTCATTTACCCTTTTTCTCAATTGATTTCGAATTACTATTAATCCCTCACATTAACTTGATTATGTTAATCCCAATAAATTGTTAAGGCGACCATGTTACACCACGGTAAAATAAAAACTAAACTTGAAACCTACATTCTAAGGAATGCAAGCCTCCATGAAGCTCCAAAAATCGTGTTTGCATTCACTGATTCAGCCCATATTCCCAGGTTTATTCGTGTTGTAAGTGATTGTACAACTGTCAATATTCCTCGATACGTTCCTCATCATGTGCCGGATACACACCAAAATCTGATCGATTCTTCACTGGCCAATAAAACCTCATGATATTACGTTCACGATTGCGAGACTGATGTTGTGAACAAACACACATGCACACGAACAGGGTTCAACGTATACCTTCTTGGTAGAGGCAAACAATCCCACGTTTATATACACACAGAAAAAGGACACATTTAATGTATGGATCTCTGCCTAAGTATATTTAACGCTTCTTAGGCAGGAACATTTAATTGTATAAGATATTCGTCACCAGATATCAGCAAAAAATCCTGTTCGTTAATTCTTGAATGGCCAATGTAAATTAAAAAAATATATAGAGGTACTGAGTTGAGCGCATACTTCCGCAAAATCAAACAGCTCCACTGCATCCTTAACCCTGATCCCGCAACAAAAATTTAATGGGCCCTTCCCCGGCATGACCAATATCTCCCCCTCCAAAAGTTAGTAACTTTTTTTTGTAATATTGCTGACAAACAGAGCTGAAAACATAACCTACTCGGCGGAGGTAAAATCATGCTGTATCCACATCGAAACTGGGCTAGCTTCAGATGTAAGCAAGTCTTTCTCCTCGCTGCGCAGAATCGGACTCACACGAGTTAGTACATCTCTGCTGGTTAGTATGTGTGCATGGCATTTAAATCAAAACCCCATAATGCACCGGGCTTCTAAATACACCAACGGCGTAGGTATAAATTGAGTGAAGAGGGTAATATAATCTGTTCAAATATGTTGGATGAAAATTGTTTCAAGGCGAATTGCATAAACATGAGGTTATTTTTAAATGTAAGGACTTCACGGGTAATATTTTGTTAGCATGTACACGTGAAATGTTACTACACAAGGTGTTTCCTTGAAATGTAATAAATTTTGATTTTAAAGTTTGACAGTTGAGACTGTCACTATAGTAACGTACGTTAGTCCCGGCTATCCTCAAAATTCAAAACTGGAAGAGATTCGTTCACGTGTCCCTAGCGTAGACTCGGACTCACACGAGCATGACTCTGCTGTTAAGGGAGTTTTAGAGTCAAAATCTGACTCCCACAATGCACCAGGGCTTCTAAATACACTAGCGGCGTAGATTTAAATGTAGTGAAGAGAACAATGTAGCCGGTTCAAGAGTTAGATAAGCATTGTTTCAAGGCAGATCACAAAAACATGTTTTTTTTGTGGTAAGGACTTTCCGGAATAAGTAACATTTTGTAAGCATGCGCATGTGAAATCTCAACAGAAGGCGTTTCCCTGAAATGTTACAAATTTTGAATTTTGACAGTTGAGACTAGTGGTCCCGGCCGTCCCACATTGGGCAAGCAGAAAAGGTTTGTTTTGAGTAAAAGCGACATCTGGCGGAAGGTGTAGATTCGTTTCGAGAGGAAACGACCTGCGGTCGGAAGGGTGGGCGGCCTCTCCATTTCTGTCATGAAAGTTCTTTATATATCTTTTACAAAGACAAACAAACTGAGGTCAGACAAACAATGTTGAAAGTACAGCCTTCTCCAGACGTCATTGGCATAAGATTTCTTGATAAAGTGCCCGTTGCGACTCCTCATAAAGGCTATAAAAACAGTGTGTCCTGCAAGTTAGACTTAAATGTCTGAACTTAATGCTTTTCTGCATGAGCATGCAAGCAGCCTGAAAATGCATGCTGTACGGCAGAAATCAACCTCCTATGTTTATAACAGTCTATATTACATGTTATATCGATTTTGTAGATAGACTATATGAGGAGATTACATTCCAATACATCAAAATTAACCAGTAGCCTGCCCATTAATTCATTGGTATTAAAAAACCCAGCCCATTTATTTCCGTGTATCTAATATCTCTAATATTTATATTGCATGCATCATATCAAAGAACACCAGTCCGGTCAAGATGAAAACAGCGTTTTCATGAAGAGTGGCCTATTCTTCGCATTATAGGTCGCCTGTGTCTACTTTGCTGACCATTCATCTTGCAGCCTTCTCTTATTCTTATTCTCTCTTATTTATTTAATTTATTTTTGTACAGATTATTAACCATAACAGCAAGAACGTACACTCAACATCAATGGAAAGAATATCTAGTTATTTATCTTGCGGAGTTTCCTGATTTAAACGGAGATAGCGAAATATGAGAAGATAAGGGAAATCATATAAACCGTTATAATTCATGATATATATATATATATATATATATATATATATATATATATATATATATATATATATATATATATGCCACCAGTTTTGAAAATCACATCTACATTCCGTGTTTGATTAATTCATTCCCATGTTTAATTATGGTGGGTTTTATTCTTGTGTACCCCGTTTACCACAGCACACCTGTGGAACTGTAAACTTCATTTTAACGTCAGTCGATACACATTCCAAGTTCGTATATCTGGTAAAGGAGTAATGGAATATCTGTTATATCTTGACCCCTACATCCGAAACGCCAATGGTAGCAACCTCATACATAGATTTATTAATCGTTAATAAAGTATGTACGAAAGTTGTCTATTCTAACCAGAGAAATGGCTTCATCTTAGCTGTCGAAGATTCAATATGCCACTTGCAGTGAGAAACCAAATCAGTGAAATCCTTACTAGAACAGCTTGACAGTAGGTGTTTTATATACGGAAATAGGCCAGCCCAGTGAAAATCATTTTATTAACAGGGACTTTTTTTTTTACTTTCAGCTGAACGAGTATGATCTACTTGGGTTTGAGACTTTATATTTATTTTTGTTTCAGTGATAATTATAATCTACAGAAATAAATGAATTTAATATACACCAAATAAACTATAGGTCTGCAATTACTTAGGACACTATGGGGCCATGTGACCTTTGAAAGGTTATTCATGAATGGAAAGCAGGGCATAATTTACCCACCCTAGTGACACCTGTTGGCCACATCTGACACTGAACGTACGGATCTGGTCCCTGGACAAATGAAGATTGAACTTCATAATATCTAGAAATTTTTAAGTAACTCCATGGTCATATCAAAATTCTGAACGTTATACCTGCCTTATTTTTATCGACGACCCTTTTTTCTTTCTGGGTTTCTTTTCGGAGCCGTTGACTTGTTTACGAATGACAAAACCAAACAAACAAGGATACAATTGCGCATGCACTTGGAAAGCTGGACTCCCTTTAATTTTTTAGTACAGATTTCTTGTTATGTCGTCATAGTAAAGCAAAATAATTCACACAGTAAGATAATCATGTGCGGGTGGAGATTCTTTCAATAAATGGACAGGGGGTTGAATCTCTCACACAAGTAAAAACGTTTGGACCGATTACTACAGAAATATATATATATATATATATATATATATATATATATAAATTATCAATCACACAATAAATATATCCATCTTATATTTGAACTAAAGGCTTGAAATGGTCATGGAGATATATATATATATATATATGTATATATATATATATATATATATATATATATATATATATATATATATATATATAACATATTTGACAAGCGTACGATGAAGAAAATCACCGAATACTGTTTTAAACCTTTTAAAGCAATTTTTGCCGCAATTATTGCTGTTTTGATTGTTTACATAAAACTTGACAGATAACCATAATTAAGGACGTTTAATTCATGTGCTCCTGGCAAATATGATAAGGATATATTTAATATGGTTATTTGCTCGCCAATATTGTCAAAACAAATTCAACAAGGGCATCTGGCAGCAAGTAAGATAAGCCAGAGCTCAGCAAATTAAATGGCGTTTTGCGACAGGTGACCTTTCTACCTCCGCATATATGCAACCTACCACTTTAGATTACATGTTTTCCCGTTTGTCAACATTGCTGTGTTTACTGAACATGTTGTTGATAATCCAGTTCATACATCCTTCAAGAAGGCCTTATAAGAATGTTTCACAACCAAAATTACCCTTAGATCATTCATTTATACACAGAGAAATCCAGAAATCTCATATTTTTTTTTCAAAAGGTAGGTGAATGGTAGGGGAATAGGAACCTTTAACTTTTTGGTGTGACTGTCCGACTTTTTTCCTCTTGTTATACGTTGTCCGACTCTCCTCGCGGTTTTTAACAGTTCGGATGGATATTATTTAAGCTCCACAATGTATGATACGATTTGTTATGAAATGGACAAATAGCAACGGGAAGAAGTTGCCAAGAATAAAATATGCACAAATGGTTGCCAGCATTAACACCTCGCGAATCTGGTAACCAATGTAGGTATTGCCGAAAAAATAGCTTTCAAGATTTTAAACTACACATTTATGTTTATCGATACAAAACAAAATCTTTGAATTAATGTAAATGTATAAATGTAGTTGGTTAATAGTCGGATATCACCGAAGATGTCAGTCTCATCCTACTTTATATACCGGTATTTCGGGTTTATTCATTCTTGTAGCTTTTATCAGCTCCCTGCGTGGGGAGCATACAAACCAAGCAGCCATAACAGGCGCTTAGAGGATAGTTCTTCTAAATAAGTTTGCCGCCCATGACCTGTACCCATTCATTCCTGGGTCGAGAGAGCGCACCCTTGTGGTTAAGACTAACTTTGGATAGGCGGTCAGAACTGGACGCGAACCACAACCTGGCGGTCACAAGTCCAGCGCCCCATCCATTACGCCACCGCGCTCTACTGTATAACATTAATATAACCTTTTAAGAGCGAGTCAATGACATTTCCACGCCCCTGTTTATATTTGTTATTTCTGTTGCTTCATTTAAATTGGTTAATAATGTAAACTGCCGATACCAAAGAATTTATCATCTGTGCCGGTATTAAAGATACGTCCGCTGGCTTGCTGTCCTGTCAGGCCCAGCTTGGCTGCGTGCCAGAGCCACACTCATCGATTTTACAATCAGTCATTGTGAATTATAAATGTTGAGAACACTGAGGTACAGCAACCGGAGTTACGAGGACCGACACTCAGGGAAATTCGGATGAAAATTAAAAAGAAATCATAAATCTGTATTAAATCCGTTTTACATAAACAGTATGAATTAACTGTCAAATGGTACTGTAAATGCCTCACGGGACAAGTCATCATATACCTGTTTACAGATCCTTACACATTAAAGTGTATATAACCATGTGAAAACCAGTGATGTCGGACTCGAGTCTTGGACTCCATGGTCCTCGTTGATCATGTGCCGGATCCACACCAAAATCTGTTCAATTTTTCATTTGCCCATTCCCTGAAAAAGAGATTCTGATAATGATTGCAAGAGATATGTTGGGAACAAATACACAATCACACACACGCACGAACTGGGGTGAACGCATGCCTGGCGGAAGCAATAATCTTGTCTGAAGTTATGCTAAAAAAATCATACGAGTTCAAATATTGTTTGTTTATTCATTTGTAAATTGTTAAAACGTATGCTACAATCATTTAAAATATTCTTACGATAAACTTAAATAAGGGAGATAATATGATCATCCAAGCAAGGTTTAAATATATCAGTTTATGAAAAACTGATTGGTGCAATCAGATCAAATTATATATTCGTGTATATTACGCATTTCGAAAGTGATTATAATGTTAAAATATTATCCATATATGCAAATGAAACCGTATGAAAGCAAACATAATAAGTTAATATAAAGCTATAAAATGAATGAAAATAATTATATCAATTACAAAATTAGAATTACATAAACAATGGTAAACAAAACGTACGTGATAGAACAAGAATAATATACACAAGAACTGCAAGTTCTGAACAAGTCAGTTTAAAAGGTATAAATTTTAGACTGATATCAGATGTGATTCGTGACCTATGAATTCCTGTTGCCTGGATCATTGAGTCTTTGTGTGAGCTGACTCACAGTGATAGGATAGTGCGACCGCTTTAGTTACATGCGGCACGCACTTTATCATTCACACCACTCGGCATTTACACGCATAATCAGATATAATTAAAGAGGCAGCAATGAGTATGGGTAGTGAATGAGCGTTCTCGTGCGCCTGCGTCTTTCTTGGTGCTAGTAAACATATATAGTTGGCTATTTTTAGCCCCGCTGCAGAAGCCTTGCCGGCCAGGTTACCAGCAAGCTACACAGCCCATCGCCACGTGCCTATCAGCTCATTTCCAGGCAGAAATTCGACGGCTTTCTTCTCACAAATTTCGTCTAAAACACAGCCCTGCATAAAGGTAAGAATTGACTTATTGAGCAGATTCTGTTGTTTTATGATTCCAGCCTTCATTCCGGCTTAGCATCCCGCAGCATCGTTTCTCTGAAGCTGAGCTGCTGACTCTTTTTAAATGGCACCTGTAACGGAGGCTTTGTACAGCGTGGTCGGTGGATCATTCTAGAATAATTATGTACGCCATGTGAGATTTATCATTCATGTTATATGTCATTCTTATTATATTACTTACTTAGGTAATTATATATACTAGTATATACACATATATACACATATACATATATATATACATATGCATGCATAAATATAAATGAAGAAGAACGCTTAAATCTGCAAGCATTGCCTCCTCTCTCTCTCTCTCTCTCTCTCTCTCTCTCTCTCTCTCTGTCTCTCTCTCTGATAAATGTACCAGTTTTTATGTACCACGTACTGAGAGAGAGAGAGAGAGAGAGAGAGAGAGAGAGAGAGGAGGGAGGAAAATATGTTTTGGATCAGTCACCTGTTATAACCGTCAGGGTTTTGCCACTTTGATATCTATGCGGTGTGTAATATCTGCTACAAACCTGAATAACCACACCTGTATATACTTGTACACACAGTAGTGTCATCTGTTCATTATTCATCACACGGACGTTACACTTCACATTGATACAGTCAGACGTCACGATACCTCTCAAAACGGGGTTGTTTTATCTGTTAAATATCCAGAATTAATTAAAGCGCAGTCGCTGTTAATGTATATTCGTTTCAATACCATACATTTACATTTCATAATCACTTTCGAGAACCAGGCAAATATACATTATTCATTGGATATCGTGGTTCTGAAATACAAAACCAGTTAACGGAATGTGTTGTGTGCCTGCAACGTCGCTATTGATATTCCTGAATACCGGATAGAAGTACTATATTAACTAAACAGTTGCCATAGGACATTAACCTGTTGAAACAAATATTTTTTTATCTCCAATGATAGACGTAATGTCAGTGGTAGTGTGGGAAGTAGTATTAACAGAAATATTACATGTACTGATCAGTAGCGGCAGTGGTACTGGTCCTTGTAGTAGTAATAGTAGTACATTTATGTTTATATTATGGTAGTAATGACGGGCGTCACAGTATAGCAACAGGATGTGTGTACTTAGGTACCGGTCAGGGGCGTCAATACAGGGGGGATGGGGCAAGGGGGCAAGGGGGGGGGGATGGCCAATGTAATCATCCCCCCACTTTTCAGAGAATAATATTATAATATTGGAATAAAAAATATATAAATAAATAGAATTAAAAACTTTGAATCCATTTACCAAAAAAATGTATCTAAACCTTGCTTAGAATTCACAAAATAACTTATTTTCTATTATAATATTATAATTATTTGAAATATAATTAAGTATATAAAATATAAGTATATATAAAATCGTATGTATATATTTATATATATATATATATATATATATATATATAAAGTTGAATATGTCACTCAGAGACGCTGAAAAAGTAATATATTATATGTATATATATATATATATATATATATATATATATATATATATATATATATATATATATATATATATATATACTAAGTCATCCCCCCACCCTGGAAGAAAAATTGACGCCACTGCTACCGGTATTTATAAGCAGTAATGGACGTGTAGGGCCAGATGGTGTGTGTATGTGTGTATGTTGGGGGGGGGGGGGCACTGGGGAATTCAACTACCCCCTACCCCTTATGTGCATGGTGATATCCAATATTTTCATTTCAATTATACTATGAAATTTTAAGTAAATTAACTTTTAGTGCATTTTTAAATAAAAGTTTTCTTTATAAAGAATGTTTTGTTCCGCAGCAACATAACCCCCTTTAAAGGATTTAACAGATCTGGCTCTATCTATATGTAGTATAGACGTCAACTACTAACACAGTTACCAGTACATGTTATAATATATATCAGCCGCCCCTGTACTAATGTTACCTCCATTGTGGTGCAACTACAACACTGGCTACTTCTTTTAACTTCAATAACTACTTAATTCAATACCCTAATTTAATTACTAATTTCGCTACTCCACTACTATACAGTACTACTACCATAAAGTTCTTGTATGTACTGGTATACTAAAAATACATCTTCCACTGGAACCTTAACTTTATAGTTAAAACGCTCATAATCTATGATACTATAATATTTACGCTCCCGAGGCAGCGGAAATCTTGCGCTTCTAAAGAAGCAATAGGTAGTGGCCCTATAGATAAAGCGCTGTGTAAAGAGCGTATATAATATTATACTCATATTCAATTATATGTATTGATCCACAACTTTCTGTGCCATTCTTAAATAAAATATAGGCAATTCAAGCGAAAGTTTACCATCATAGAACTTCACAGCGAAGCGAATAGTTCAATTTGACAATACATGTACATAATTTGTATATCATATATGTTATTGAGAGGAGTCCTTGACCCTGACATTGAAAGCGTTATTAGTTGGAGCAGTTGCCAATTCCAAAAGATGCATTGTCCCCAAGTTAACTGACTGTAAATTTTATTCTTGTTATTACTTTATTCTTGTCTTATACATTTAATTCTGGAGTAAATGTTTCAGCCAGTTTTTATGGTTATCTATAAGTGAAGATATGTGGCCTGATTAGGGCCCGCCGATAACTGCCACCATACAATTTAGTTTGATCCGCCGTACATTATAAAATAAATTAATTATATGAACTAGTTGTGTTTTTGCTCCAAGGAAAGGTGCGCTTGTCCGCACTGGATTTTGCACCTCTACAGGGTTATAATGAGTGTCAAAGGAGACAGTTCCCAACAGCTCCATTGTTTTTGAGTTGGCTAGAAAGGACGTGGGAGGTGATTTAGATTTCATATACAAATGGTCACGTGGTTTACCGGCCTTGCGCTCTACAGTCCGCAGAACAAAAAACACTATATACGTTAATGAGTTGCACCCAAAATACATAACACGCGTATCTATATGCAAACATTCATTACAAACGTACTTTTTGTCAGGGATTTTCCATTGATACTGATACATTATTGCTCTTATCTCCTAGATCTTATTAACTGACATATTACATTACATAATTCATTTTGATATTATGTGATGGAACTGAGGTACAGTATGTATATTATATATTATATATATTGTATATATATTTATTTATATATACTTAATTGTATATATTCAAAGATCGATCGATGTTACATACTTATAAAATATATCGATGGAATGCTTTTACAGAGATGTTCAGTTATCAAATTTAAACATATAATGTGACCATCAATTCATATAGCGAGTATATTTCAAACTATAAATCCACAATAATGCAGGAGTTACATATGACGCTATACAAATGTGGGAACTTTTTACTTCCCAGTAAGTTTAAATGTATGCGGTGAAGTGAAATAATTAAATCACATGGTAATTTAATCAATGAGAGTGGTCTCAAGGAGATTATGTTCAGTGAGCAAACATTGACCCGTACAACAGCTGATACGTGTGAGTGTATATACTGCACTGTGGAGAAAGTTGTATATTCTGTGAGTAACATGTGTATAAACTCTACAGGGTTTCAATATAAAAGTTTTGACTTTGACTATATATTCCCCATATACAGTAGTTGACTGTTTAATTTAAATCTCACACACACACACACACACACACACACACACACATATATATATATATATATATATATATATATATATATATATATATATATATATATATATGTATATTCCAGTGTTAAATTTTAAATTGTCTTAAAAAAGTTAGCAAATGTATAATGAAAAAATCTTCATATTAGGGAAAAAAAGGTATGGTTCTCAGGCACCATCCGCGTCAATTTCGACACCCTCCATCAAAAATTTTTATTCTGATTTTCATCTTTCAAGAAGATAAAATAATACAATTTTGCTAAGATTTCCTTTGTTATGTAGTGCTTTTACCTATTCGTGAATCGTAAAACTTTGTTTCGGGTGTTTTGAATAAAAAACTTCGAAGCGCCACACATAGACTATTCGTGACCTTCAGATGATCAGTACATAACCTCAGTAATTTATATTTATTCAATCTGAGTCAGCTTCACTTCGTCGGGGTCCACCGTATAAAAATGGAGCCTTTAATTTCCTTTACACTGCTGCAAATGTACATGATATTTTATTGCATGGCAGGTAATTAATGTTTCATACGTAATGTGTCAACAATGACCTGTTTGACTCTGACCAGTTTTTTTCCCCGGGAATCCGTAAATCCACTGTATCCCGTTAAACTGTCATTCTGGGAACAATTGTCCTCGGTACAAAATGATCGACATTTACAGAAAGACTAAACGATTATATTACAGTGGCACCGGTTCGGCACCAATCTGACAGTTTACCATTGTATTAATCTGACCACAGCAGGAATGTTTTTTCTGTATATGGTTAAGAAGAACTAATCCTAAAATTAACTGTATTGCAAAATTGTAGTTTTTTAACGTTTAGTGTAAACTGCAATATAGAAAATTGTTTAAGCCTGGGAACTTATCAAGGACATATATTTTTAGTCGCCTTTGGTTTAAGTTCTAAAAATATCCGCTAACTGGCATCACCATCGAACTGCTCGGCCATATACCACCAATTGCTGATTTAAATAAGATATTACTCCTGATTCAGTGACGTCGATCGAGTATGCATGATTATTTACGCTTTATTGCAAATTTGCATGTTTTATCTGCTATGTAACATTTATTGGCTTACTGCTAGAAAACTGGGGCTAAATGCAAGATACTGAATATTAAAAAACACTATCAACTTAACCTGTGCGTTGGATCCATAAATAAATAACTAAATCAAATATCTAATCACCAAAAACTAGAAATTACGATATATAACATGAGAAAATACACAAATATCACTTGAATAATGATGGCTTGCAATGAAAAAAAAACAGACCTCAGCATATTATTATTTTGTATTTTCAGTCACGCGAGAACATGGAGGAAAAGTTTCTGGACACAACATTTTACAAATGTATGGCCCAAGCAAGGAAAAAGATCTCCCAGGCCAAACTCGACCACTTCAGTCAACTTACAACAGACGGGGAAAGAATAGCCTTCCTGATCGAGAGTAATGTATACGAAGACCTACAGGTGGCGCCAGCGTACAAAGCAAAGTGCGCCTCAACGGCTGAGAAGCTGAAGACAGAAGGTAACAAGTATTTTCAAGAGAAACGTTATAGAAAAGCACTGGAGTTATACAATAAAGCTGTTCTAACCGCCCCTTGTGATACAGAGAATAACATTCTAGCAGTAGCTCACGCCAACCGCTCGGCGGCCTTGTTTCACCTCGGTCAGTATGAAGACTGCCTGGAGGACATATCAATGGCGTCTGATCGGGGATACCCAGACGATGCCAGGTACAAGCTGTTTGATCGGCGGGCTAAATGTCTAATGAAGCAAAACCAACACAAACACGCCATTAAAGATCTAGAGAAGGCGATTGAAAACGTTAAAATATCAAAGCTCAAGGATGAACAACAGGAAAAGTGGACAAAAGATTTACGGAGCCAACTGGAAAAGTGCAAAAACTTTGATAAACCCTCCGAAATCAAACAGGCGACCGTCAAAGAGCAGATTCCTTACTGCAAGTTCAAACCGGGCACCAAACTCAGCGACGCCTCCGACGCGGTCAAGGTTGGCTTCACAGCCTCCAGAGGGCGCCACGTGATTGCAGAGGAGAATATTAATGTTGGAGAAGTAATCATGCTGCAAGAGCCATTCTCAAGTATTCTGTACAAGAAACACTGTACGTCACATTGTTACCACTGCCTGAAGAGATGCCTGGTTCTGATACCGTCTGATCACTGTGCAGGGATAGGCTTCTGTAGTAAAACCTGCAAAGGAGCTGCACACCGGTATCATCGTGTAGAATACAAATATCAGGAGTTACTGCAAGAAGATGGCATCGACCGGATGGGATTTCTAGCGCTAAGAACGCTGTTGGTCGCCGGTAGAGGGCGCGTCAACGCGGCAGATTTTAACCTCTTGATCCCAAGCTATGGAGCAGATCATTGTAGCGGCAACGATTTTTTCGCTGTATTCAATCTGGTGACAAACAACGCCAGACGGTCAACTGAAAATCTGCTCCAGTTTTCAATGATGGCGCTGTACCTTCTCGCCATGCTGGAAAAGGTTGAATACTTCGCTGAAGAAGAGGGCGACGATGAAGTTAAAAAACAAGAGCCGACACCGGAGACGCGGTTACAATGGGGCTCCGTCCTTCTACACATGATTCAGATTGTTCAGTGCAATGCCTACGCCATAACGGAAATGAAGAAAGAGAAGGACTTCCGGTTGTGCAAGGCGCTAGATCTTGGTCTTGCTCTTTATCCCGGCGTCTCACTGTTGAATCATTCCTGCAACCCGTGTGTTGACCTGACTTTCTTTGGCAACAAATGCGTGGTGCGCGCCATGAGGTACGTCCCCAAAGGTCAAGAGGTCACGTCGGATTATGGCACTGTTTTCTACATGCAGCGAAAGGAAGAGCGGTTGACAT
The DNA here is from genome assembly GCA_026874595.1 of Sipunculus nudus. Classification (NCBI taxonomy): domain Eukaryota; kingdom Metazoa; phylum Annelida; class Sipuncula; order Golfingiida; family Sipunculidae; genus Sipunculus; species Sipunculus nudus. Next base: position 24,637,677 of record CM049315.1, on the reverse strand, counting down.
TACTGAAGCAACAATACCTGTTTGATTGCAAGTGTGAAGCCTGCGCCGGAAACTGGGGTTTAGTGGACGAACTTCCCAGCCAGCAACCAAAGTTCCGCTGCACCAAATGTGGCGGAACCCTCCCCGGGCCCCAGGGAGTGGACATCGTCGCTGTCCCATGCACGCGCTGTGGTCACGAGCAAAACGTTGCGAAGCGACTGCAAAAATTATTCAAATCCCACGAGTTCTATAGTCAAGCCATAGGACGCCTCCTAGACGGCGACACTGCAGCGCTCGTGGTCCTGCAACGTCACATGATGCTGATGGACAAGTTTCTGATCCACCCCTGGAAGGATTACGTCAGCTGCCAGGCAACCGTGAAACAGTGCTACAGGCTGATGGGCAATTCCTATGACCACAAAATGTAGTCTTGTATAAATAACTGGCGATCAACTAGTGTCATTCTGTGTTCGAATCGACTTGTTAATCCGACATTCATTTTCTCGATCGTAATCGTTCATGTGTCGTTTGTTTAAAAAATACATTATGTTTTAACAAAGGAAAGTCAGTCTGAAAGAATTGTATCCCCAACACTGCATAGATAGTCCTTTCGGCAGAATTATAGGACACTGCAAGGAAGTCCGTCTGTAAGAATTATATCCAGGACACTGCAAAGTAACTCCTTTTGGCAGAATTATAGGACACTGCAAAAAGTTCGTCTGGAAGAATTATATCCACGACACTGCAAAGTAACTCCTTTTGGCAGAATTATAGGACACTGCAAAAAGTTCGTCTGGAAGAATTATATCCACGATACTGCAAAGTAAGTCATTTTGAAAGAATTATACGACACTGCAAGGAAAGTCCGTCTGGAAGAATTATATCTACGACACTGCACAGAATGTCATTTTGAAAGAATCATATGACACTGCAAGGGAAGTCCGTCTGGAATAATTATATCTACGACACTGCAAAAAAGTCCTTAAAAATTGTTATGTCTACGACACTGCAAGGAACGTTCCCCTGAAATAATTATAGTTACGACACTTGAACATCTAAATAACTAAGATGAGGTGTCAATACCATATATTTCTTCCGGTTGAAACCTGAGACTTTTGTTCAAGAATTATGAAACAGGTGAAGGTCGGAGAGAGAGTAAGGATTTCAATCATAATTTTCGAATTCTCTGTTTTCCATATGGACGCTCTTGTGAAGCAGTGTTATTCAGCCCTGCGATGGTCTGAACAATTCGCGATCGCAGGAGCAGCATATAAACAACAGTGTGTCCGTTTAGGAATCTTATATAATGATATACCGGATGAAAAGTAATAAATGCTATACAGGGGCAGACAGATTCAAATTGATATTAACTCTTATGTAAATGAGTATATCGAACACTTCCTCACAGATTTTATGACTACATTTCTTTTCTGTTATAGTCCATTGTAACACAACGGGAAACCTCAATCGCCTCAGAAAAATTTTTCCTTAATGTCTTCAAAATTTAAAAGTCATAATTTTAGTTTTAAAACGAATTAAAATGAGAACCAAATACACTGGAGTTATTCTAAATTTTTGAGTTTTAATTTTATATGAACGAGGTCCATCACCGGCTGAATAGTATGTCTGCTCTTTTCCAATGATCCTTTATACGTGTTCATGCATCAATATCGGGACAGTGATGTAGATGTAAAATTTAAACAGTATATGTGTTGTGTACTGTTTCATGTCAAACAATTTCTGATATTTATAGCTGAAATGTTCATTTTATGAAGTGTTGTTCACTGGGGTAACCTACTTACGTGTAAGGTCATTTGCTCAATTTACATATTTTGTTAAAAGCCATTTGCAAAATGTTTTAAGAGTGCCTTCAATGTAACAAGCTCAGATAGACTTTATTATCTGCCTCTGTCGTACAATATTACAAATGATGTTCATATCGACCGTACGCCTTCATCATTTAGCTTTTTGAAAATTGTGGCTTGTTTTGAATACTTTTGTCTGTTTTTGAAAGAATATAACTTTCCTTGACAACTGCACATTTGCAGTAAATCGCTGTACAACAGAACTTAATCTTCCGCGGTTTAGAGTGTCCTGAGCAATATGAAATAACTAGAATATGCGGAGTATTTTTATTTTAAGACTGGTGTGTTAATGTTTCTTGCAATATGTGCGTGTTTTTCCCCAATGCGTTCCTAGACCTGATTTAATTGTGCTTCCATTGTCATATTTGTAATAAATTTAAATAAATACTTAAAAATACAATGTTTCATTCTTTTTAATATAAAAGGATACCTAAAGCGACAGGTCAGGAAGTCGTGATTCCTTTTTTATCCAGCTGTTGTACACTGTTCACTACGTGGAAATTTCCGGATTTCCCAGAGGAACTTAACACGCAGCTAACACAAACACGGCAGCTATTTACACGTGGAGTTTAAAAATTGGAAAAAAATAAGCATATTTTAGGATACTTTCTATAGCTCTCTGAAATCAAGGAAAATAATGGTACCAATATTCTACTGTGGTTTAAAGTGGTAAAAAAAAAGCGTTCTTCCGTTCGCAACTCTGCCGATACACGTCTCCCTGTCACCTAACTCTCTCTGCAGATGAATTCTCGCCTGGAAACTGTCCTCGAAGTACATTCATGTCGCATCGAACTCTGACAGGTTTATTACCTAGTTTCTCTACACCTCTCAAATTATATAGGAACTGTCACTTTACGTGCACACTTGCTCCCATCGCTTGTCGAAACTATGGGTTTTCTTATATTAATATTTATCCAAATTTTGCCTTGAGCGCCATCTACCGACACTGTTTTCTTTAGGACATAGAGCAGTTGTCAAAATCTTTATCATATGAACATATAAAGTTAATTTCCTTATACTTCGAAGCTTGCGTCTTTGAATAAAACATGCAAACTTTTTGCTCATGCTTGATACGTAATCTTGAAATCCTGGTATATATTTGACTGGCGGTTGTGCTCTCATTGGTTCCACAAGCACCCGCCAGATGGCAGCTTGGCTGGAAATACATATACCGATATAAAGAAATTCGGCGTTCATTTAGCGTTTTGGTGCAGATAGAGAAATATATTTTGATATATCTTAAAAACAACACTAATAATTGTTTTTACTACTAGTATTAGTTTACTATTACTTTTACTATATTACGATTACTAATACTTTGAGTATTACATTACTAGTATTACCAGAAGTGTAAGAGTGGTAGTAGTAGTAGTAGTAGTAGTAGTAGTACTAGTATTAATAGTAGTAGGAGGAGGAGTGGTAATAGGAGTAGAAGCAGTAGTACTAGTTATACATTTATGACGCCAACTTGCGGAATCTAACCATATCGTGACCGTTGTAGACGGTTTCTAATAGACGAAAACTTCTAGCTAGGATTTCAAAGAAAAGCAAAACAGGTAATTTTCTGCGATGGAATACGACAATTGACAATACTCTTTTAATTACATTCACAATGTTTCATGATTCCCTGGTGTACGCACACTTTCTTTTAACAAGCCCAGATTTAAGTTTCATTGTGTTTCATTAAGTTTCATCGAGTGATAGGGCAAGACCCAAGTAAAATCTATTGAATATTGTTATCTCAATCACCGTATGTTTATGCTTGAAGGATTCTTAAACATAGTAGACCGGGGTTTCAAGACGGTCGTAATTCACTATATTAGGCTATACTTTAAATAAAGTGTAAAAACTAGAATACGGGTAGTCGACAAGCGACTACGTGTATCCACCAAAATCAGAGTAGGACAGGTGAAGTGAAGCATGGATTGAGTCGCAAGGGGAAATAGAGTTACATGTGTTACATTTTAGAATGGATGTCTGCCACGTTAACATGACTGTAGGTGGCGCCACCTGTTATTTGAACGAGAAACTTTCCAAGATCTATACACATACAAAATTTCAGGTGGAAAAGTCAAACCACTGCAGAGTTAGGAGTGATTTTATCCCACAGCAGACAAACAGACGCTGTGCAAAAATGGCTGCAGGTGGCGCCACCATTTTTGTGTATGTTATAAAGCTATCCAAGGGCTACATTTGTGTAATTTTTTTTCCTGATTGGTCAAACGGTTCCCAAGATATGAGCTTGGATGTCTGCAACATGAACGTGAATGTAGGTGGCGCCACCTGTCATAAAATCAGGAAAGCTATCTAGGATGTATACACATGCCAAATTTCAGGTGAATTAGTCAAACCACTGCATAGATATGAGTGATTTTAACCCAAGGCAGATAAACAGATGGACGCTGTGCAAAAATGGCTGCAGGTGGCGCCACCATTTTTGTGTATGTTATAAAGCTATCCAAGGGCTACATTTGTACAAATTTTTTTTCCTGATCGGTCAAACGGTTCCCGAGATATGTGGGTTTATGTGTTGAAACAGACGCACAAACAGACGCTGGGCAGAGAGGAAAGGTCAGAGGTCAAGGCCAACTGGTAAGGCACCAGTTCACATGTGACCAGGTAATTGGTGTAAGTTTCCGAAAAATCCAGTAGTCTCAGAGGAGCTCTCCGGAAACGAACGCGGCGGCAGAACCCGGTCAAGAACATAGTATCCGCAAAACTTCTGTTTTGGTGGATACGATCATGAGTGGGGTAATGTTGTCCATCACCTGCAACACCTAATAAGAGCCGCCTTTATACTGGCAGTCAGGAATGACCTGTGTTGCAACCATCGAGTTGGTGAACCATGATACGCATTTCTCGCTTTAATCTGGAGAATTAGACTTACTGCATTCACAGAACAACGCTTGATCAGGATTCTGGTAATATTCAGGTTTAGTGATCAATGTTCATAAATAATCACTATATATATATATATATATATATATATATATATATATATATATATATATATATATATATATATATATATATATATATATATATATATATATATATATATATATATATATATATAATGTAATGTAAAGAGACAGAGCCATATATATCCTCAATAGCTTACTTAATTTTTTTAAAACTATTGCAAGGAGCAGGTAAATGTTGGAGCTGATGCAGACATGTGCGTGCATCTGCTTCTAAGGTGGTAAAATGATCAACCCTTGATCTGAGAGAGCAGTTTGGTATTATTAAGTGGGTTCTGAGGAAATGACTGAAGTACAGGGCTTTTTTTGATGATTCAGTTTTGGACTAAATTCATTGAAAAAGACCAATTGACATACATATTCACAAATATCTTGGCAAACACCAGCATATTTTGACAAATTATACCTCCATCTGTTGGCAGGATATTTTCCCCTAGGTTAATTAATTTTGTCTAATAGTAACCTACACAAAAAGTGGATTTTGATGGAACTTTGAGTGTTAGGTAACACCAAAGGAAAAATTCATTAAATTTTTTAGGCAATTTGGTTGACCACAATGTTTTATGTGAAAGGATTCTAGACCATGCACTGGGAGGGGGGGGGGTAGAGAAAGAGAGAGAGATGGCGAGAGCACTAAAATAAAATAAAAGAGAAAAAACCTGAACACTTGTGTAGGTAAATAGATATACATAATTTATTGCTTGACATATTTTATATGACATACAAATAAAATAGAGCAAAAATATGTTCTTGAGCATTTGGTCCTTTGTGTAGGGGTCTCTCAGTGATGCAAGAGAAAGCCACCCCAATACAGAAGGAGCAGCACACAAATAAACCATAGTCAAAACAACTTTTCTGACTCAGCAAATGTCCAAGTCGCCTGCTGAGCTATTTACAAACATGAACTACACATGTACAAATAATATCCTTCTTGTAAGTGGCGTGACACTGAAGTCAATTCATACAAGGTGTGGGCCTTGTCTATTTATATCACATTGCTCAATCTGATGAAAATCCATTGTTTAGTTATTATTTACCAGCCCTTTCAATGCCAAGGAAGTCTGACTATAACAGGTCTTATGGGCAAAATAAATCACACACTTAAACATACACACACACATTAACATCACATTTACTCACAGACATATCAAAGTTGTTAATGCATGTTAAGGAACCTTATGATTAAAATGCCTTGGCATAAATCTGTGAGAATGGCACCTTTTGTTACAATAAATCAGTTTTTAATTTTGTAGTTTGGAGATATGTTTGTACAAATATTGATTTGTCTGAAGACCTGCCAAACACATATCATCATTTTATATGTACTGCTCAAGCACTTGTCATTATACCTTAGAGACATGGTGTACAAATAAAATCCTACTTGGAGATATGGTGTTTTCATTTGAATACAATTATATTTTTACCTTCTCCATCTTGTTTCTCTCTACTGATTATCCAATAATAATTAAACCTTGCCCTGGTTCTGAATAGCATGGAAAATAAATAACATCACTATTGAAAACCATGGTATTTGTTCAAGTTACAGACATGATCTGAGTGCAAAGTGGTTACACAATCTGGTTTATAGAATACATTGTGTTTTCCTTGATAAACTGGGCCCCAAGCATCATACAGCAAAGGATGACATTATTAGGTTATACACTATTCACTACAGAAGATAGCGAGGGATCAGGCTGTATGACATTCATGAGTCTGGTTTTGAATATACATGAATATATGTCCAATTTGGGTGAAGCTTCAATGATTATGATATTATATGGGTTAGTTACAATGATATCTTGAACACTGTATATTTTTTCATGAAGGCTATATTATACTCAATATGGTCACAGGTAGACTGGCCCAGTTGATACAGCTGATAAGATAAAATAGCCCCTACTGAGAGAGCGATCTAATTTGCTCCTGCTGTACTGCAACACTAAGGACAGGTACTGCCACCTAGTGGCAAATTTTAAAACATTTATGGCTCTCTGACTGTCAAAATGCATCATTTGTGATTGGAGCCAGCATGAAGTTATGTCGGTTGGTCCATCCGATCACGTTTTATTTTATGCATTTTAGCAGTTAACATAACTACTAACGCCCTGGCAGAGCTAGGTCACTGGCACCTTGAATTAAGCCTGACCATTTACTAAATGGTAATAATGTATACCTTCAAAACATCATGACCACTGATCTATCATCAGCAGTTATTTGAGGGCCTCCGTATTACAAGGATGTAATCTCCTATCAACACAAAAATGAAATAACTACAAACCAACATGTGCAGTGTATCTGTTTGTGCTGTGTCATATCACAAATGATGACTACTAACGAGGTGCCTATAACAGCTAGCACTGACTCAGGCACCAGTGTGTCTGGGCATGCAGTGGGACAAGCAATTACCTATATAACAACTTTATATATAGATAAACACAAAAAAATACCTTGGCTAACATGTTATTTGCAAAATTCAAGACTTACAACTTTCTGATGAACCTTGACTATAATACTTCAAACAAAAAATGTACACATCAATGACAGAGACCTCTGGTGGTAACTTACAAAACTAACCTTACTGTAGTGGTGATCATTAAACAAGGGGACTGATTGAAACAAATCACTTGTGCTAATACACAGGTAATCACATGGAGTATTTGTTTTAACTAAAACAGATGGATCAGTATCTGAAAAGGTGAAGCTGGTTTGTAATTAATGAATAGTTTCTCTGCATGCAAGTTTCAATTTTCAGTATTTAACATTTAAAGGGTATAAAGCACAGCCAGCATGTTTCAAAATGTACTATATTTCCTGGACATACAAAACAGCAATGACGTCTGACTAAGATATTCCATGAAACACCTGAGCCACCATCTCCACTGTAGCACTATTAAGTTTAATGTCCTCAACTAGACGCCTTACCATTTACCTCTAATACATATCATGACTCTATTATGACAGGATAATAATGCCTCCAATTAACATGCTTGTGTCTAGTGTTGTGCATGACTGACAATGACATACAAGAGGACAGTTCAACCCATAACACCCTGTATCACCTCTGTGAAGCACACAAAGGTGCATGCATGAGCTCTTGCACTGACTTTGTCTTCTTGTTTTATGTAATTTCAGCTAAAATGCAAGTTTTTTTTTCATGTGTAAACAGAATAATGGGTGATTATTATGCAGGATGAACAATTTATAATGTATCATACTTGTTTGTGTTTGTTACTCTTAAGATATGTACAACAAAAGTATATTTATGTAATCACTTGCAGATAACTTGATAATAATATGAGAACAACACCAGGCTAGCTTAGTTTAATGGGCATCAGGTGTAATTCATATTGATCTGTGCAATAAGAAAGCCTAGTTTCAACAATCTGTGCAGGGTACCAGGCTCTGATTATCATTTAATTGTAGGGACCAGGCTTATTTAATATAATGTAGCAGAAACCAGACAAAGCTGGTTGTTGAACAGAGGGTTAAATATCCTCAGGAAAATGCAGTTTTTTGTAAATAGAAACTAAAGGCAGTAATATCACTTTTAATTTATTATGATACTAAGCTAGTTCACAACAGCATGTAATGGCAGATTGGCAGATATAATCCATAATGATGCAGCCACCAGTCTACATTTCATGACCTATGAGGAGAAGAGTCCAGGCTAGTTTTCAAAGCTTTCATCTGCTCCTCCCCCAGTTTGATTTTTTCGGTGATTTCGTTCTGATCCATTATCAGTTTGGATTTCATCTTGATGAAGTGTTGATAGTCAGCAAACTCCTCCTCTGTGAAGTAAGTCTTTAGGTATTTCTCTACTTGTTGTTGTCGTCGGTCTATTCCTTCCTTCAGCTGTACCGCATCATTATGTTTCTCGCTGATATCATTCTGTTTGGACACTAGTGCCGCCTGGAGAAATGAGAACAAATTACCATGAAGTTTAACACATTCAACCTCAGTTAAACCTCATATGTAATAATATTGTATTAAAAGATGTTTAATGACTAAAGAAGTTTTAAAGAAGTTTGAAGAATGATGGTCATTAATTATACGTACACATATTTTAGTGTGTTTTAATGTTATGAGCAAGGCCAGCTTACCCTAACATCTGCATCAGCATCCTCAGGAAGGCTCATGACGGCGTTCTGAGCTCGGGCCAGACGTCCTGACACTTTCAGTAACAACAGCAGTACCTTCTCTAGCTCTGTTGCAAACAGCTGATATTTATCCTTCTCACTTTGTTTTAGACATTTTTTCTCAACAACCAGCGCCACCTAGGGGACAAACATAAACTGCTTTATAGAATTGCATGACCAATTATTTAACTATAATCCCCATTTTGTTATACAGTAACACAGCTTAACTGGTATGATGTGATATTTACTACACAAGCATATTGATAAATTTCTTAAATTAGAATATTTGTTTAGCTAAAACACATTTGTTAAAGCTGATTTTTTTATCCCCAGGAATAAAATACTGATGTTTGCTACCATACAGGCTGCAAGGATACAGTGTTTGACATAAGCCCATTTACATAAGTAATGGTAGTCTTCTCAAATGGAATTACAAATCTGTATTATTACAAAGTGGTAGCTACTCTGTAAATTATTCTTATATGTGACAAAAAGGAAAGAAGCACAGATACTTTCATTCCAATGTAATTATATATACAACTATATTTTTCAATCTCTGATGTGCTCCCAAGATGTTGCTAAAAAGTCAACACGGATTCCTGCCAACTGTTTACATAATACTTATATAATAAATATTAAACGGACCTCTTTTCCAAGCTGGTTGTTCTGTTCGACTTCCTCTGTCAACATTTCTTGTTCTTCTTCCAGTAACGAGAGCTTCTGCTTGATGCGGTCAATCAGTTCTTCCTGTAAGGCAGATTGTACACTGAATAATTTATCAAGTAATGCGTAAGCAAGCAACATTATATAAAATAATATAATAAGCCAGCCAGTGACATATAATGCCAAACAATTTCTCATACAAACCCCTAGCAGATAGCAATGTTCACTTGATGAATTCAGTTTTTTTCATAATGTATTTGCTAATATATCAAGAGGATCACAGCATGTTATTTTCTTGTTAAAGAGTGTACTGAGGAATGTCCTTTGAAGATGTTATTTAAAACTAGACTCTAATAGAAATGTCCATTAAAAGAAGCTCAAATTTATATATAACTATGTGTTACTTTATGACAGTCAAGTTAAAGAGATTAAATGGTTTTTACACATGATACACAAATTTTCCAGAAAATGTTCAACCTTGGAAGTAACAAAAGTAAATCTCTGTTGCTGTATTTCTTGTCAAACTCTGTCCTTCTACTATAAATGGATATTTACTGCTTTATACCTTTTGTTCTTCCAGTGATTCATTGTGGTCTTCTAGAAGGGATTCGACTGTCACCCCTTCCTTTCTCATCTTGTTCTGCATGCTGGCGACACCTGGTGGTGACCAGTAGGAAGAACTGGGGGGAAGTGGCGATTCATCCCTGTAACAACAAACAATATATTTATATACAAAAAGAACTGAGACAATTTACATCTTATTTAATGGTGTTGAAATGCATCTATGTTTATATCATTTCAGGATACTGATTCAGAAGTGAAAGCTCTACTGAGCAACTTCTTTCACAATGAAGAAGTGAGATGAACTGGAAAGAAAATACTGTTAATCACGATTTTATCAATATGACTTCCACAATTTGATAATATATCACATAAAAATATTCATTATTTTTTTTTCATACAGTTATGAAAGTACACACAATCCTCCATATTACATCTCATAGTTCCTTAAAGCTGGTCACTTAGAATTAAATGTATTGTTCACAAAATAATTTTGAAAGAGGTGAAGAAATCAGTGTCTGAGAAACATCCTTCTCATATTTTACTAGCTGCTGATTAAAATGCTAACCAATGAAGACAATACCCAACACTGCACTCACTTTTTGCTTGCTAGGGAATCTCTCCTTTCTTGTGGACTCGAGGAAGCAAGAGGTGGGCTGGCTGGAGGCACCGGCGACTTAGTGGCAGATTTATTTAAAAGACTGGGTCTATGGTTGCGATCAACTTGTGTATCGAAAATGCCGTTCATATAATCTGCAGTTGTTTTGAACTCTCGTGGAGTAACTATCACATCAGACAATGGAGAGTCATCAGACTTTACTTGACTAGGTAAATTTGCAGCCCCTTGATCAGACTCTAGTGTAGGTTCCTGTACAGTTATTTTGTGTTCCTCGGAGGGAACTGACGAAGTAGGTTCCTGCTGCAGTAACTCTGGAGGAGGGGAAGGTAGTCTCTCCTCTGGTTCAGCAGCTGGCATGCGTTCATTAATTTGTTCATGGCTCATAACTTTGGCAGTGGTTTCTTCTTGTGTTTTAGCACCATATTTATTAGAGTCTGTGAAAGGTTTTGCTAGAGGTGGCTCTGTTAATGTCTGTGGAAGAAGCGAAGGCCCACGTGCTTCATTGTTTGATGTGGACAATCTAGGGGACTGAGAAATACTGTGTGGATCAGAGTCTATGTTTGAATTTGAGAACGATGGCCTTCGATGGGTTTCCTGTTGTGTATTACTGGTACTAGTAATCCACTGTGTGTTTTCTCCGTGTTCACTGATTTTATTCTTTGATGACACATGCCAGTCATATGCCCTTGGAGATCGTGAATCACTAGTCTCCATACGAGAGATCACAGATCGAACTGACGGACTTGAAGATTTGTCCACTGGGGGGCTCAGAGGATTCTGGGAATCCCCTGCAGTAGAGTGTGTTACATCCAACATGCTTGAAGTTGGTAATACCCCATTAGTTTGTACATTATATGATGGCACATTTGAAAGAACAGTAGGATTTTTGTACTTGCTGATCCAAGGTTTGGGTCCCTGGAACCTTGGAGAGCTTGCAGGTGGCTTATCTGTGCGTGGTTTTGGCACTGGCTTTTTAGTCCTTTGATCTTGTAAATAAGTCCTGTCTTGGTTATTATCACTTGGATTTGGTTGTGGCACAAAACTGGTGCTGCTCCCTGTGGCCACTGATGTTGTTATGACTGGGGCAGGTATTGGAGGTCGGGATGTACCCCCTGTTGACATGGTTGTTATGACCGGGACAGGTACTGGAGGTCTGGATGTGAACTGGGATGGCTGAGAGGGCGACGGGTCAGTAACCGACTTGACAGGGTTTCTCTCCCTCACCTGAGGAACTGGAACTTGCCTGTAACATAAAATATAACAATGGTTACACACATTTCAAAACACTGTTAAATATAAATATTTCTATTACTGAAATACATTACAAGTATGATTTCAGTAGCTTGTTATATCCAAATCAGGATGAAACAAGATATCACTTGCTGACCTAAATGCATGTAATTTAATGAAATGGTATTCTGATATTAAATACTGCCCAACTCTCAGAAGTCATACACAACCATACAACCCTCAAAGAACCCTGTACAAGTGTCAAGAGTACAATAACCAGTAAACCAAAACAGACCAGTGATTAATTTCACACCTGATGATTTCCATTCAGATTCACATATAGCTCATGCCAGAGGTGTTACTATTATCTATTATCTGATTAAGTATGATGATGCCATCCTTTTTGCAGCAAAACTTGTTCCCTCAATAATAAAAGTGTAAGCTTTCTCTAAACCTGGGCACGATGTGTTTGAATATGCTGACCATGCTGTTGTGTGTTATAATGATGCATGTACATGCTCCGTCAGGGACAGCTGTTAATACATTAAGTCTAATAGGTGTCCTTCATGTCATAACACAATGACATGCATACACACTCTCATACTCATACAGCTGTGGTGCTTTATTCCTATTACACTGGGGATATATGTGCTGTATAGTCCATGTATACAGTATGTGACTAATACAATGAAAGTTTGTGTCCGCGTTCTGATCAAGTCACATTGGGTTTCTTGTAACCAAGGTAACTAGAATTCTTATTTTCTGATAAGGGGAAGTGGTATGAAAGCAATAGCTTGGGACATTTTTTTTGGTGACAAATGCCATCTCTGTCAGTTATTATGAAAGGTATGACCACATACTTGTTTAGCGTAGTTTTGTCCATTTCTCCATAAAGTCACATCCAAAATCAGGGATTCAGGTGACTATTTTACAAGGAGGGATTCAGGCAACTATTTTACAAGGAACCCAAAGGGCATGAACAATTTAGTGTGAACCAACACTAAATAACAAGACAAAATCAGTAAACTTTAATGCATTAGTACCGTATGTGATGCATGTCTCTATCTAATACTAATAAAGTAACAAGTCACAGAAATCAAAATACAACATGTTCTTTATGCACTTAATGGACTCCACCACACTTGACAATCAATGAAGCAAACTTCCTGCAAAGTTAAATTGGTCACAGGTTAATCTGTAATTAATCCAGCATAGGTATATCAATACTGTAGGAGTTATTATCCCATTAAACACTAGACAGAGATGAGGGTAAATGCTGGTATTTATACATTCTGTTTGGACACATGGTTTGTCATGAGGTCTGAATTTCCTTGATGATAATGGCTCAGAATCAACCATGAGGTGATTTCAGGATGATCAAAGAATGGTCACTGAGGGCAAATACTGTTTCATATGGGAACTCAGTGGTAAAGAGAGAGAGTGCATGAGGGTACATTATGGACAAATAAACTTTGGTTCTGCTTAAACTTAAGCATGTTATTCACCTAACAATCCATGTAAGACAAAATGAAAAAATATCAGAATATATTAAAAAATACATTCAGCTCTACAATGCGTATATCCTAAACCTATAACTGGCCTTTTTCAGAATCCAACAATCAAAACATTCCCGTATCTCTGTCCTGATTCAGACTAATATCAGTTGCCACTGTTGGACATCCTAACATGTTATGATCTTATACTTGTACTAAGTGTTTGTAGGGGATCATATAATAAAGTTAACTTACTTACCACAGACTGTAGACATTAGAACATATGAAGAAATATTTACGACATACAGAATCTCTGATTGGTGACAATGGGTTTATTGAGGTAACCATACAATCTACCTGTACACATCTTTTGCTGTTTATAGACACCTGTTTGTAAATAATCAATACCAGGTGTAGAGTCACCTGTATACCTGGCTCACTAATCAGTATGGAATCTCAGGTATGCCTGTTTACACCTGATCCATACAAAATGGTGGCGGTCGGGGAGGGGGAACCTCACTGAACTAATGTATCATCCTGACATACAAATTTATAGAACATTTTAAAGTGAACACAGATTTTATGGCCTTCTAATATATTACTGAATTATACGCTCTTAATTAAAATAGCTCGCATACCTTTAGATGACAATCACAGACTTGTTGTTAATATTCTACCTGACATTAAAGAAAATAGTTAATTTCATGGCAATTATGAACAGGCCACTTATCTCAATGCAATGAAGTTTTTTTCTTGTGGCCATAAGATTTTCCCTTGAGATCAATAAGATTCTGTGCTGTGACTCTATAAAAGGTAACCTACTGAGTGTTCCTGGACCACTTACTGCACGATGACATCACATCAGCTTGTCTATAAGTGAGGCGGCTGTGAGTGGTCTGTTAATGTTATCAGGAGATTATGTATGTTACCATGACAGTATGTCATACACAACATGACTCATTTGTTACCAAAGTATTGGGAACTGGCACCAGTCAGAAATGTTCAAAATTATATTAAAATTTCAATTTCTCTATATTTTTATTTATATCATTATAAATGGCAATTTTTGATTGATATGACTAAGATTTACAAGAATTTTATGGTATCAACAAAAATCTAGAGAAATCCAATAATGTTTTCACTGCACCATACTCCACCTATTTTGTTTAACAACCTGACTTGAGTCATGAGTTGCCGTCATTAACTTGGTGATAAGGCTTACACAAACATGACAAACACAACCAAAATTACCCTCGATGAATCACTCATGTTATAACTGTTTCAGTGTTTGCTCATTGTATTACAAGGTCCTGCCACTAACTGGCAGGCAATGAGATGTGATGAAAGTTGAAACAATACATACAAATTATTGATTATGTTTAATATACCAAAAATACAAACATATGGACAGAGAATATGTACGGAAATTCACTATCCTGTTAGTGTACCCCAGTTTACGTATGAAGTTTGAAATAAAATATGGTGAAAACAAAGCCAAACACTTATCATTAACAATCCACCACGCACATAATTCTTGTCCCATAATAAAGAGAATTAAAATTTTTTACAGTGTAATCTTAATATACCTAGGTAATTTTGAAGCTAATATAATTTTCTGTGAACAAGGGTTTATATAATAGTCTCCAAACTTGGTATCTTATCATAAAAAAATTCAATAATTATCACACAGAAACATTAAATACTTGGATCTACACAAACACTTTCAATATGAATTTTTACAATTCAGAAAATCAGAGTTTGCAAATTTCTAATTTCTTTAGTGTTGATCAAACAGACATTGATGCATTTGTTCTCCAGGTACTGCAGAAAAATATTTCTACTGGTTTAACATTCCCTGGATCATGTCCTCTGAACTGCTGTCCTTTGTGTCTTTGTGTGATTGTCACTCCCACTGAGCCGTCACTGGTAGTATCAATAACATCAGCCTGAATCCATTGATAAACCTACACACACAACCCTAGCAGATGAAACAAAGCATGCTTACCTGTAATACAGTCATTATTCCTATAT
Source organism: Sipunculus nudus (assembly GCA_026874595.1). Lineage (NCBI taxonomy): Eukaryota > Metazoa > Annelida > Sipuncula > Golfingiida > Sipunculidae > Sipunculus > Sipunculus nudus. The sequence continues at coordinate 24,622,119 of CM049315.1, read as the reverse complement.
TTTACTGTTATTCTGACATCTGTACAGACTCACTGACTGATGGTTACTACTGAGTATCGACAGTTATAGCAGGGACTCCTCAGACAGACAGAGTGACTCACCCACCATGTCTGCAGATGGTTGAGGCTTATATCATCCATCAATAGACCCCAGGCTCAGGTCAGACCCATGAGGCAGCTACTGTGGCCATCTACATCACTCCTAACCCCTTAGTCCACAGACTCATTACAATAAAGCTCTATACTGACAGGACATTACTTGTTAAGCACAGATCACTATTCCTGTGCCTATGACCTCTGACCTTTTAAATATTATTACATATATTATACACATCAGTTATTAATGAGCATGTTTTAGGGTACCATATACCACATGGAGGTTAATTATTGTAATGGCCAAATCTTGGTTAGGCAGACTATACAGCAAAGCCCACATTTCTTTAATTGATGTAGAATCTAAGTTCAGTATTTATTTGCAGTGATGATGCATCTCATTTACATTTACAGTAAGTGTAAAAATGTAGAAAAGTTAGTAGAAAAAATATTTTGTGTGGAAAATATAAAGATTCATACAGAATTCTGTAATTTGAAAGAAAATATCCTTGCATGAAAACTAGCATGTAGCCTAGCTATAAATAACAACAGTAGAGAGCTTATCACACTAGTTTGTTTAATTTGTTCTGCACCTAATAAATAATAACCATTTCATTCCACATCATTTGTTTACACCTGGTATTTGCAGCATGACAAGCCTTACTTTGATGTGGCTGGGTGCTTGTATTCAGGCCTGATTAATGGAAGTGTCATTCATTTTGCTGACAACTGTGTACAAAACATAAAACAAAACTTGGCTGTGCATTTATGTTAACAATGCTTTCCAAGGGAATACAATACCCTAATGTACTTATATAATCTGACTGATAGTATGCAACAAATTCTACTTTCTTTACTTTAGATATGTTTTCTGGACAAATTTGTCTCCTCAACTAACATCTCAACTGGCCTCCTATTACTAACTTTGCAAAAAGCCATGGTTATTTTTTTTTAGTTGATTCTTTGTGTGTGTATGTGTGTGTAACTGTGTTTCTGCATAAAGCTGGATAACAGTTTTGTGGATTTGAAATTCGACTAGCCTGAATTGTAAAAATCGCCAAGTGATTAATTTTGGTGCAAATCTCAGCATAAATAACCCTGGGATGAGCATTTATGGGGTTTGACAGCAAATTTTATACCAGTAAAGGTTATAAATCATGTGATCATTTTCATATGCAGTGCAATTACAGTGCAATTACATGACATACAATGACTGAGAAAAATGACGCCAAAAGCTGGTGCTGTTTGCTAAAGTGTCACTCAGTAGATCAGCATATAGCACTATTTCAAGACACGTTCACATTGTAAGGAATTTCCTCAGAGCTTTATACATGTATAGGTTACAAAAGCTTAAATTGCTCAAATTATCTATACTACACTGCCTGCTAAATTAAGTCTCTACTGCAGAACCTGTCAATCACTATGTAAAATACTATTCATTCTACACTATCACGTGAATGCTTGAATACCTTTGACCTGTTTCACTTAATATGATCTGAGGTTCATTTTGTGTAAATAGGAGGTAATAAATCCAGGTATTTACATAGATGTGGGGGTAAAGCCTGTGAGCAGCATGGACATAACATTTTAGCTTCATGGACAGCAGTACCAGAAGCTGCCACAGCACAGGAGGACAAATATTTGTGTTTCCCCCAGAATCCAACCACTGATCAGTATCTATGACAACCAGCTGTTCCCTCTGTTAGATGAGAAGTAGCCAGTGGTGTAGCCAGGACTTATCTAGAGCTGTCCTTATGGTTATCATAATGGAATCAAAAGCACAGGAGTGCTCTGTCAAAAATTTCTCTTAACTAGATCAAAAGTGCGAGGATGGCAAGTGGGAAGAAAAGAAGTGTCCACTATCTGTATCACCACCCTTCAGGACTGTAATACTGAATACAATGCTTGATTGTTTCTCTGACGTGGGAGAAAGTTTGCAAAAAAAATCTAAACTAACAGAACGTGAGCTCTAAATGGGACTAGCCTGAAATATTGTGTTACACACACAATGGATCTTGTCAGCACCCTCTGTCCCTGGAATGCCTGTACTAAATACCCCACAGAGTTTGAACAGGCACCTTGCTCAATATAAGTCCCGGGGTGGGACTACCAGTATTCACAAAGACTGGAAAATAACTGAAATTGTCATACGTACCAAATAGTAAAATGCCACAAAGTTCAAATAATGCCTTGCTTGAGCAATTGCTTCATAACAACTGCGGTTGGCTATATTGTAAGTATAGAGAACATATCCATGGATTCGGTGACTTCATAAAATACAAACTGAAATTTGCCTTTCTTGCCATCCCTATGGCTTCCTTTCCCCATTAGGCTTAACATTATTTTGGTTCTCTGTCTCTGCATAAATTTATAATAAAGTTGTTGTATATAGACATTTCATATAAAAGAATGGTTGCAATCAAGTTAGACCTTGCTCCTATCATTAAAATGCATCAAAGACCAGTCTGGATCAAACTATATAAATGTGACTGTAACCAAGATCTGCACTTACCATTTAAACATGTTATCAGGTTCACTAGGCTTTATCCTGAACTTAATTGTCCATCATAAGTTCCTTGCTTCCAAGAGTTTTTAAGTTTCCTGGAGATGCGATGAATTTCACACAACACCAAAACTTAATTTAAGTTTTGTGTTTTCCCTATTTCTCATATGTATGCTCTGACTCTCTGCCTGCTGTAATTACTAACAACTGTATGTCTAACTAAAGCTTATAACTGTATATAAATATGACCAACACTGGGATAACAGCATTTGATTGCAGGCACCAAATATTCCCACTGGTGTAGCAGAATGCCTCAGTATGTAGACAGACAAATTAAATCAGTGTAGCTTGGGTGCTGCTATATTCACATAAGGAATCAATTAGATGGCGTTGCATCACCAGTCACCCACTGTTCTTTGTTATGACATGAGAACCACTGCAAGTGAGTCACCTTAACCGCAGTAAGACTATGAACATGGGCTATTATGATATCATGTCTGAAGAAAGTTCCTCAAAACAAGACCTGACAGTGTATATTCAAATAAAAAATCCTTATGACAGTTAAATCATCTCTACACATTTTTTACTGGTTTTTTACAATATAAAGTTACTGTATGTAATATATTTGCTTAACTGATTAGGATTATGCCTGCACTTGTATATTAATTATTTTGTGCAACACATGCACTCAAGCCAGCAAGCAAAGCTCTTAATTTTGAAAAACATAGGTATAAGAATACTTGCTTTGCAAAACAAAAATATTATCTGAAACGATAACAGTTTACAATTATTCTTTTCATGTACTTTGGATAAAAATTCATTCAATGGTGTTATTCTAGAAATCAAAAATATATTTTTAATCAATTTTTTTGACATGAATACATCCCAAAAATTGCCTTATAAAACAAGAATATGACTTACCCCATAAAATACATGATCATATATAAGCACCAACAAGTGGCATAGTGAATATGACAGAAACCAATAATACTTTTGACTTCTCAAAGGTCAACATGTGACAGACGCAGCTGCAAGACTGAGGTAATTGGCCAGTTTTTGGGGTCACACACTGTCATGAACAATTTGCATGACTAGTTCTACTGGTCTAATTCAAGGTTTCCATGCAACAATGGAATGCCAAATATTTCAAAATAGCATGTCATTAAGAGGCAATCAGCGAGCGGCCTGCATTGTCCATTTCATTTGTCAATTTCTCTTGCTAGTTTCACGCATCAGGGATGACAGATCTTCATGGTTTGCCTGTCCTAATGACCATTCAAATTATACATAGTTGACACTTCATTTTCTCCTTGTCAAAACCTTGTTCACTTAATTTCCCTCTGCTCCAGTGAGAAATTATATTACTGGCCAAACAAATAAACACATCAAGAACAAAATGCTAACTAATTAGCTGATCAATGCTATTGTTTGCATTGCAATTTCTTTGGGTGGCAATTGACTATGTATATACATTTTTTTTCAATTAATCATGCTTTTGTATTATAAGATTTTCCTGAGCACTTTCAGATGAAAGACATGTATATATCTATATTACTGTACTCGACTCAGATACAGGTACAAATTTCACTATTATTAGGACAATGAAGGTCTATTTGGGATCTTACCAACAATTATGAGACTAAACATCTATGAATCAATGGCAGATATAAACTAAGCACTAAACTTAATAGATCTTGACCTTGATCAATGAACATGAAAATCCATTTTCTTGGACAAACACAGATGAGTGTCATTCTGTATCATGATAAAAAAGTTTACACTAACAATCCAGCTTAATAAAAAGTACTGCAAGGTATTGCACATGCTCATGACTAGATATGCCTCCCATAATATACAACTAGATAAGAATCTTTATTCCCCTGTAGTAGCCAAATATGGTAAATAACTTTAAATTTTAATATCATCAAAGATGCACTTTTGAGGAAATAACATTAGCTCTGTTTCAAATGTTCCTTAAAATGGCGTGTGGTTATTCTGCAACCTACATCCAGACTAAAACGAGCCATCAAATTGACATACCTGAACAGTTTAAGTCCATCAACAGAGCAAGTCTTCACTTTCCCATCTAACTGGCCTTTGATGGCATTTAGCCAATTAATCTGATGATGAAAATGCCACAGGCTACTTATATTTCCCTGCATGTATTAAAAGGCCAGGACTAAACCAATTACCCATGTGTACACACACATCCACCCTCCCTTATTAGGAATTCTTCCCTGCTCTTATCCACATAATGGACTTTAACCATAGCTATATTACATCATATGACACATTAATTACTAACACCAGGTAGGCTAAGGTGATTTTTTGCTACCTTGCTCCAGGGAAGTAAAATAATGTTACATCTAAAGTTGTCTTGTGTGCTTAGACTTGCAAAGTAATGTTATCAGACCATACCAGCAAGGTTGACTGGGTTCAGTACTGTGTAAATTAATGCTATATTTACTGTGTATATAGGATAAAAGCAAAACAGGTAAACATTTAGTTTTATAAACTTAACCACTGAAGCAAATCAAACAGAACAAAAAAATATACTGAAATGTGAATAACTTCATTATTCAAAAGCAAGTATAGTGTTATATATATACAAACATCTCATGATCTGTCATGTGACACTCAGAAATGGGTCACACCTGTATGAATTATTGGCAATAAACCTTTAAATGATTTGGCAGAAAATTAGAATGCAATGTATTAAATAATGAATCTTATTAGAAAATGCAATTAATACTCTTCCCCTCTGTATGAAAATGATAACTTTATTAAGAAAAATATGACTCTAAATAAGGAACAGGTATCTGTATATTTAGGATCTGTAGGTTAACGTTTTAACAGGGTCATACAGTACCCTATTATGCTGCCAGAACATGATACTTTCCAGCAATGGTCATTTTGCTTAGGTCAACAGCAGGGTGGGGTAGGTGGACCAAAATAGCAAGCACTATCAGTCAGACCCACTCAGGTACAGGCATTTACTGTACAGACTGTGTATACATGTACTAAATCAGTACAGATGTTGTACAAGTCTAGGTCAAAGGGCCATGCTTTCTCACTATCTCTGTGTTCTAGACTTTGCCAGGTCATGTCATATTCCTACAGTAAACACATTTGTTGTTGTGGCCTTAGTTGTTCCCCTCTGACATGACACACTAGAGGTCACATCTGACCTAACAGATGCATGCTAGATAATAATAATAATTAATTTGAAGTAGACATGCAATCACTCAGCAGTCACTGGAAGCATTGTAAATTTAATAAACTTCATTATTCACCTCTTAACCAATATCTCCTTTTAGTACCCATCTCCCCCACCAGGTATCAGCACCTGTATCACCACAATCTATATTTAGAACAGACAGATGTATTGGTTTTATTATGCATCCACAGCTGGATCAAAATCTATCTAAAAATTCCACAAATCTTAGTTTCTTCCAAACCTACCTCTCATCAGCACATAAGGCAACAGAAAAGACAGGCATACATAAATATTTGGACATTTGACATAGTCTCATAATTTGAAGTGTTTTTCCAGCTAAAGAATGAAGATATTTGTTCTCCTGTACAGTACATGCCTGACTTCAGTCTAGGTTATTGTATCAGTTTGACTGATATCAGTGATAACCCTAGTTCACAGTTAAATTCATCTTGACCAAGCTCTCCTGGTAACCTATTTCTATCATGTATACAAACTGATACAATAACACCAATGTGTGTATACTAATATCCTGAGAAATTAAGAACTGAATGATCATAGCTGTGGTTTTTTTTTCTGATTAAATAACAGATTCCTTTTTACCAGGTTAACATTAATCAGGTTTATATGCTGCAGGAGAAGTTGTGACTCAGAATTAATGGGAACAATTGTGCAATGGCATCCACAGCTGAGCTGCTTGTTGACATGTTGTATAGCTTGTCATTCATTATAACAGCAGTGATGCTGTTTAGCATGCCCCCACAACACCACTACAACAGTGACAGGATTTGAAACCCTGCACCACATCTGTGAGACATACATAATCACACTTACAATAAAAATGTGCTGTTTTCTTTAATGTTCAGTGGTGAGGGAAAGTATTTAAGACAACCTAGCTCATGTCTCATATTCATGTCTACCTCAAATTTTTTTTATATTGGTTTTGCAAGAGAACTTGGTAATTTTCACAAATTTCATTTTGTTCAAAGACTTATATATACACAAATCCCATTAATGTCAACAGATCTACATTTAGTTCTATCAGCTGCTTTTTAATGTATGCATGATAATTAACCAACATAGATAAGTCATTATGAACATGTATGTCACAGGGTGCAGTACTGCCACGAAATGGGCCCCAAGTTTGTTATTCATAGATTTTATTTTTTTCATAGATTTATTTTATGAGAAAATTAAAAAAAGTCTGTGATTCATAAAATTTGAAAAGTTTTGTGATTCATTCAAAAAAGCCTTGGAAAGCCACCAAACAATCAAAGCAGACCTTGGAACATTTCACAAAGTAACAGAGGTCATTCTGAGGCCACACCAAGAGAAACGGGGATGATTTCCTATGTGGAGGAAGATGGGTTGGAGATGATACCAGAGATGACTAGCTGCTGAAGAGGAACAGCTTGTAACACATGGAGGAACATCTGTCTGCCCTGACACATATCACTCTCCAAGCAGTTCATTGTGTATTTTCTCCTGCTGCCATCCACGTGCCACTCATGTGCGTAGAAAACCAGGTGTCTATTCTAAGGCCTGTTATAATATCTTTATATTTTTCACATCTTAATGATAAAATTATTGCAAAATGGAAATATTTGATGTTTACATTTTAGTCTCTGGCAGGGCAAATTTCAAATTCAATAACTGGGACATTATAATTCTAGAAAAACATTAATAAACTGAAGGTTGATTGTAACTGCTTGTGTGCTAACTACAAGTATATTCATCTTATACTGGTACCCCGTCTGTAATATTTTCATCAACCAGGACAGTCTGATCTATGCTGTGTGTATTATTTAGTACCCCATTCTACTTATGATATGTGACACTGTTAAACAGAGTTTGTGTACAAAACACCCCCCTGTGAGGGGGCTACATTAATGGCTATCACTTTACCATTAACATCCCCGTTTTGGACTCATACTGAGCATAGGATGAATGCTGTGACAAGCAAAGAAAGTACTCTGTATACTGTATATAACACACAGCCTCTACAAACAAAGCTGTATTCACCACAAAGGCTTGACAGTTCACATAACCCGACATGTCACAACTCCTCCAAACAAACCAGCACTGGAGCCACAGCAATCTCCACAAACCATCCTTGACTGACTCAGCCTCCGTAACCCAGTACATCATCCACAGCTTCCAGGGACAAAACATGACAACATGACATGCCTGGAGCATTCTTCTCCCCACTTCCTTATTTATATAACATACCACAGCGTACCCAGTGTCTGACGTCTTTGTGCTGGGGGATGTTTCACAAGAACCACAGCTGTACCTGATACCCTCACTTTTTACTATGAAGTTATGACTATTATTAAACAAGAAAGAATGGGACAAGGGAGTATAGTAGGTGTAGTCTGTACTTTACTGTAAAATAGCGAACTTTATGTATACTATTATATTAAATATTGTACCATGTGGGCATAGTACATAACTGCAAATGCATAGCTCCAGCTTTATAGGACTAATGCCATTTATATATTTCACAATATCATCCTTTGTTATATATTGCCCTGCAATAATTAGTTTACAGGTAAACCTGCCTGAGCTACACATAAGCCCATTTGGATGGACAAGTTGTACCACCATCCATTGTTAACACAGTTGTGGTCTAACAAAGATGCTTTTCAATCACACCACTTTTATTCTCACCACTCTCATACCACATCAATCTCAGAGGGTTGCTCTATGAACATTAAATTAACAAATGTTTACTGTATCTTGTATATTATTTACACCAGTCCCCAACAGGAGGACATTTTGTGAATAAAATCTGTTTTGTTAAAAAAATAGATAATGTACAAATTACATACCTTCTGTTTGTCTTGACTGGCATGATGATTTGTTTCCTCGGCTGCTCAAGAAACTCTTCAGATGTCACCATAGCAGCTCGTGAAACATTTGTACCGGACTGACTGTCCTTAATGTTTGTATTAACTACACTCCCAGTGGCAGAGCTGGGTACAGACTGATCTACTGGTCCTGGAGGAAACAAATTTGCCTTTACTGGTGCAGGAGCTTCTCCAGAAGATGAGTACTGTTTGTAGTGGTCACTACCTAAATGTGGTTCTGGCTGAAAGCTGGTCGGGTTTTTAGGTAAGTCCTCAGCAGATCTTCTTTTATGACGGCTTTGGTTGGTCTGAGGCACAAAATGACTGGGCGGTGTGCTGTCCAGACTGTATCTGCCCTGGTGCAGTCGACGCACCGCATCAATGTTACCGTTCATCAAACCATTGGAATCTGTCCAGGTTTTGTGGTTTCCACCACCGTCGTGTAATTGGTCATGTGACGTGGGTTGTGGTGGCGGTGGCGTATGAGCTTCCTGCCTCTCAATGTTACCTCGATCAACAGGTTTTGACGTAGATACACTCGCTGGTGCTTCAAACACTGGTTTAGACTGGTAACGTGCAGCATTTAACTGAAACATGTTCGGATTGGATTTTGAAAACTTTTTCGCTTGCTCACGCAGTTGGTCAGCGTAAGCTTCCTCTTTCGGTGTGGCTTCATAGCTACCACTGCTCCACCTTGTGTCAAACCCCATGTGCTGCTGTGGTTTGCGTTGGTACTGTTCAGCCTTGCTGGCACTTGATGGTCTGTAGTTACGGGGTGGCAGAGGGGGAGAGTCATCTTGGGAGGTGTACCCTTCGTTCCTCGTTATTTGGTAGCTGTGAGATGTGCTGACCGGCGCTGGCTGGGCGTGTGACATCACATGTCCCTCCGTGGAGCTTAAGCCACTGTGGGCACTGCAATGAAAAAAAGAATTATTTGAAGAATTAATAAAATCTGGAAAAGATATTATTTCCTGATGTATAATGACACTTTAATTCAGTGGCATGTCAATTGCCATGTTCTTGAGTCTTTTCCCATTTTTTTGTAATCCTGATAACAAAACATACTTCAACAGGCATGTACCAAAACCTTAATGTACACTGATCAACAGTGTTTGTTGACTGAAAATTCATCATTCAGCTGAACCTTTCAACTGCATCTGAAAATAAACTTGACTTTCTGGATCTGTACCTGTATCCAAATTAAATTATAATTACAGTGGCAACTGTTTGGTTCAAAGATCTGGAGCAACCTTTAATAGCACCAGCTGGTACAATAAAACATCAATACCTGACTATACAAACACTGATTGACACTTAAATTCAGTGGATCATTCCATAAATGGCATACCTTAGCTTTTGCAAATGTTTCCATGACAACATGACTCATAAACATAAAACTGCTATACCTCTGTATGTACCACTGATCAGAAATCATCCCTCAACAAATGACATCAGCTGATGTTATAAAAATTATAAATAAATATCCAATTTTGTAATAACACTGAATTTTAGTCTAATGCTTAAGAATTTTTAGCAATATCTCAGAATGAAGCAAAATGCAATCTGTTCCTGCATTTCATATGTACCATGTAAATAAATACCTTATTGCGACTTAAGAACAGTGTCAAGTGTGCTCAGTTTTTACTTCTGCTCCTAAATATAGAGCGAATACTGATGACATCATGCACTGTTTGTATCAGAGTTCTGGTGACTGTGCCTTGTGTGCACCATCAACTGAACAAAAGCCAGCATAAACATATCAACAATACAGTCATTATTTACAATTATGCTGGCTCTAATAGCTTCCTCATCTAAATTACAAAGTGAGCTGCCTGCACCCTGTGACCTTACATAAAACAGAACAAAACCTGGTTTTACCCTGGCAATCGCTCCCATTCTGTTGGACTATAGACCATGCTGCTCCTTATGGAATTCATGATTGTGTTTGAGGCATTCATGTGAATCAATCAGATAAGAAACACAAATGGGTTTCACTGGCTACCTGAATGCCTAGGTTACCAGGGCATGAGGCAGATTCTATTACACTCAGATATAACATCGATAATATACAGCACTATAAACCACCCTCTCACAGGTAACTGCCTATGAATAAATAAACATTGGTTAAGGTAGTGATGGTCTATTTAATAATAGGACCTGAATATGGGCATCATTCCATGATAGAGTATAGAAATTGTAATTAACACTATAGATACGGAGAGGACAATGTTAGACTGTGATAAAAAAATTAGAAATGTTATCAGAGGAATGATCAAGTCCACAGTATTAACAAACTGGAGTAGTGAGAAGGTGTTATTGCACATAGCAAACCAACCTAAATGACAAACAGTCAGTTGTCAACAATAGCCTTGGAACTCATACAATCTTCCTTAAAAGTTCACCACACGTATTTCAGTTACTTTTGTTGACCCTTATCCCAGCTAGATATATTCAATATGTTACAACTGATCAAACTCCATGCTTCTACAATATGAATTTTTTTTTGTGCTTGAGAATAACTGCATCTGGAATCTGCTGACAAAGGTAGTTTATATTCCATTGTCTTCAGCATCCAGGGCTCGTTACAGACTTACAGGTGCTTGAAGGGAGGAGTCCCCGGTGTGATAAGACAAGCACATCTTATCAGAAGCGGACTAATGTTATCAGAGAAAAATCCCTTCCTTGTACTTACTCCTTCTCTGCAAAGTTAAAAATCTACCAGTAAATAATATAAAGTGAAGTACTTAATCATATGAGCATATACCTGTCCCAGTGTGGCATATATATCAACAGACTTTGAAATTTTGTGATAGTTCCAACAATTGCAGTCCTTATTACGAGGATGGTTTTAGTTTGGAAATAGTTGAACTGATACAAAGTATAAGGTTTCCGTTTCTGTCTTCATGATTCAATCAGCAGTAACTATGACCAGGAAGTAATAGTATCAATCTACTATATTATAGGGAATAGTTTTACAGTCAAAAGTAGCATACACTCTTAGACATGGCTGTAGTTTCACGGTAGTGTACCGTGTTTCTTTCACGGTAGTACCGTCATTTCACGGCCCGGCCGTACTTTACTCGATTAACGGTAGACTACCGTGAATTGAGCTTGCACAGGGTCTTATCATGCCTTGTCACCATCTGGTCACCCCAGGGGGCCCCGAGCACGTGCGTTTCCTTTGTTAACATCCGGGCGTTTTCAGGTTTTTCACCGCCATCTTTGACATTTCCAGCAGCTCGCAGAGGCGTACAATCTCGAATAATCCCATGTTTTCGGTGAGTTTACCTTTATGCCTTGTTTCGCAAACTACTTTAGGAATCTTTAATTGGCACATATTATATATATTTCTTTGGTAAATTAAGATTATTTGCCAAAACTGGCTACTCCAAATCACACCATCCCTGGTTTAGTGGTATCACTGTTCGTGCTGTGTATTTTGTATATTGTGTGTAAAACGGTGTGTTGATATATTGTTAGTTAAATATATTGCAGATAAACGGATCCGCGTGTATATCACATATTGGCTTACATGGTTTCCGAATTTAAATACAGCGCTTTTTATATCATCATGATAACATCACTGCTGTACATACTTGTTTTAACTTCGTTTATTCTTCATCTCATGTGGTAATACATGTGTGCCATTTACGTGAGATTTAAATGAATATTGAGATTATTTTAGAAATACACTCTGCATATTTGTTTAAGTATTTGAGTCTCTCATTGAAAATATCCAAGTTAATCTTTTTATTTAAATCTCAATACATAATTTATACATGATATATTTCAGACACACAAATCATGTTTATGTAACTGATACTTTTTGTATTTTCTCTGTTTTAGACTATGAGTTTGGCCCAAAGCAGAGAAATCAACAATTACAATCATCACCGACCAGATGAATAAGACGAATAGGAATTTCCACTTGGAATTACCTCTTACCAAATATAGGCATCTTGGACGTATAATATATATATATATATATATATATATATATATATATATATATATACACACTATCATGATATAAATGATATGTATATATATATTATTGTATTTTCGCGTCTAATTTGAAAAGGGTTGATTGTGAAAAACACGCGAGTTCATCAACACACTGACTGTATGATTGACACGGGGACTCAAAAGGCATTTTTTATTTAAATCTGCAAAATGCAATACCAAGGTACACTTGTGAAAACACTTGTAATCTTCTTACAAGTTTGTGTTACATTTCGCCCAAATATGTTTGTGTGTATGAACAGATGCATTTATATACACGTTTATGCATGTTTAATCATGTTTTTCTCAGAGTTGTTGATTGTGAATATGTGTATTGATAATTTTGTGTTTTATAATAAAGCTTTCCCTTAAATATACTTTTTTTTGCTGTTTGTATCATTCTCATTCCCTCAATTTACCTTCCTATTTAGCTGATCTAACTACCTGCAATTTGTGAAATCCAAATTCAAAGTGACACAGGATCAAGTGTCTGCCCAACACCCACCACCCACCCCCAGACACCCACATCCACATCTATACATAAACATACATATATAATATTACAATAATACATAATCATAATAGTACCAGAAATGTAATATTTTTATAATATTAATAATAACCACAATATTATTACAGAGAATACCGTGAAAATACGGTATTTTACCGTAATTTGACCCGATAACGTAGTTCTCAAAGAACGGTAGTCTACCGTTATTTTACGTCCTACCGTAATCTGCAGATTACGGCCTACCGTTTTTCTACGGTAGACTACCGGCAGCGACGGATGCCGGTATACTACCGTTAACTTACGGCGCATGTCTAAGAGTGTATTCCCTTTTTTGTGATCCTACATGTGCTTACTATCCATTTTTCTTGAAGGTGATGACTTGAAGTCGTAAATATGTTTCAGATCTGCAAACTGTATTTTCATTACACATATTCATGTAAGGGAAAAATCAAAATTAACTAAACTATTACTGTATTAGTATATAATAACAAGCTCACCTGACTGAAGGTTAAATAAATATACAACTGGCCAATACATTAAACTTAACATACTGTAGCTGGTTAATTTATTATCATAAGATTATGACCTATTCAATTTAAATCTGCTCTTACCGTTTGTACCGCTGCATTATAAAATAATAAATATCCTTGCACAAAGTGTCACCACCAAAAGGACACAGTAAATGGTCCATGAGTCCAAGAGGGTCCAGTTTGTGGTTATTCCACTGGGGTTTAGAAAGAGTGCGGCTTGCTCTGAGCTGGACCTCCATGGTGTTGTATGGTGAATAACAGACCTCCCTTGTGCATAACAGGTCTTGTTATATAAGATCTCCCACAATAGCTGTGTACCTTACAGAGGGCACAAGTACTCAGTAATTCCAAGTATACAATCAAAGAGTTAAATTGGAAACCTGACTTTCTCCTTGGGGTTATACAGTATACAAACTGATGGTATAAGCACCTATGGTTGAATTAGCTATACCAGTCTGTGTTTTGGGTTTATAACAGTTTCAGAGACTGCCTCACTGTGAATATGGCAGGGCCTGCTTGTTAAGGGTGTCAATCACTGTCAACTGATTAGCTTACTGTGGTCACAAAGTGCCTAATTGTGGTCAGCCTACTGCTCAATCATCAGTTGAGTGTGAATAACCTAATTACCTCACCATCAGTGCCTTATACTGTCTATGAAGTGATTTACTTCCCAAAAAACAGGTACCTGTTGTGAAAGGGAAAAATTTGTTCCTGTACTTAAAAATTTAAAATATCTAATTTTCCACATCAATGCACAGTATTTTAACATTACTGAAGTTTGAGGAAGTTATTCAAATACAAATAATTATATGGTTTTATTGCAGAAAGTCCAAATAATTATGGCATTAGTTCACACTCAAAAGGTTTTTTTAAGATTGTTATATTGTCAAAATAAGGGGAATTTGCAGAAACATTCGTTAATTTCTCATGTAATGAAAATAATTTCTGTAGCAACAAGATGGTAACTTCATGCAATTTTTTAAACTAAAAGGATGTTTTATTTTGGTATGTGAGAAAAGTAAAGCAACATTTCTGCCCACATTTGTTACTGCTTTTTGCACCAATGTAACAGTCACATTTATGTCATATATAATTATGAGTGTTTCCTGAATAAATTGACCAACTTCCCAGAAGTATTTAAATTCTGAGGATTTTTGTTTTAATTAAATATGATAAATTTAACCTTGGCAAGACAGGTACACACTGGTGCAATATTTTAATTTTCCTCCGGCATGTTTTGAAGCTGTGGCTGGCAGTGGCTTTCAGGTTAACAGGCACTGTCACTAATGTCAAGATGTCCTATTTTCACACCTGACTGACCAGGGCCATACCTGAGCAAACCAGCGGACTGTAAACACACTGACAAGGACAACCTCCCAGTGAGCTGCACACACTACTCTACCTGGGGCAATGTATGAAATGTCACAACATCTCAGCCAATCAGTGAATGAAAACAGAAAACACCAGAACTGGCTGGGATAGTTGGTAAATATTGTAATTATTAATCCCAAGACATAAGACACGCAGGGGGTTAACCAGAGGGGGGTAAGGTAAACACAGTAAGCATTATGTAAAAATTGGCTCCATTCTGAGGCAAAGGTTTGAATAACTCAGGCAGTCAATAAGGATCAGCCTGTTGTACAGGTATGAAAAGTGTGCAGTGGAGCTGTATGGGTTAATTAATGTATTCTACCTGGTGATTTAACACATATAGAACACAGTTACTGCATACACAATGTTACCTAAATAGCTCATTCAGCACATGAATATTACATATACTCTTATTTTTATTATTTCCTTCAAACTAGTTCATTTAATTTGCACTGGCAACACAGTGATTACCACACATCTCAATGTTACATTATCCCATGGTGTAATGAAATGTTTTACTTTTATCTCAATAAATAAATAAACAACATATATCATAACATTTTATATAACATTACATTACAATACATTATACTTTACTAAATTATATTATATTATATTATATTACAGGATGAAATATTTTATATCATATTTTTATATTTGTAAACAAACTCTTGCAGCAAACAAGATAAGAAATGATATAGGAAGATCCAAGTGACCATTATAATGTGGAATTTATACAAATGTTCACAAATTTTGCATCTGATGAATACTAATTAACTGGAGATTAAGTGTTCAAAACATGAAAGAACAGTTAATTCAGTTGTTTTCCGCGTTGAATGAACTGAAACAGAGAGACAATGAAAGTATTGCTTTTCTACCCAGTGCTGCTGCTGTTTATATAATGCCCTGGAAAGTCTGTACAACAGCACTGTTTGTGGTACTCACTGGTGTAAAGTGTGTTAAGTCCAGTACAGCACTGTCTCCTGCACTCAGTGGCACTGACCAGGACAGCAGACTGAATGATATCGTCAGCATTTGGTACAAGCCCACATGTTAAAACAAATGATATATCCTCCTGACAAGGCCATTAAAATAAAAACAATAACTCTGATTGTAACTGCAAGCCAAGAGCACCAAACAACCCCAATCATAAAACTGCTGACACATCAGCTCACTGCTACCTGCTCCTGCATTACACAAAAGTTTTCTGATTACAAAACTGGAAAATGTGTCTGAGCCATCATAAATAGACATGTACCAGGATCGCAATCAAACTTCTGTTCTGCACAGAAAATGTGAGTCATAATTCACAAACTCCTTGTCTGATCAAAGCTAGGTCAGCTCAAGAATAAAGCCTGTCCCTAATACCAATGACTGACTCTGGCCCACAACAGGGATAAAGATATTGCCTTATCCAACAATGGAAAAGAATGCTCCTTGACAGAACAGTGTGCTCCATTGAGAACCCTCTATTTGTGATTTTTATTTAGATGTAGATTTTTATGTAGATGACTTTTGTTATGCCACAATGGACTTCCTCCCTTATCCTTGAAACCTTTATCTTCTTGATTACTTTTTGCATTGGAGAATTTCATTCTCAGTTGACATGCTCTCGCAACAATTAATATCTCAGTTGATATGCTCTCATAATATTTCTAAATACATGTATATATTTGTTGTACAACCTGTGTTCTAGAGCAGGCAAGCATGAAACTACATCACATACACAGATGACTTTATGTGGAGTAGAGCAGGTGTGTTATCATGCATGGCTAGCTGTACATCACAATAATCAGAGCTATAAACTCTTTCTTGTCGCTACATCATATATATTACCAATGTACAGCAAAAGTGACTGCTAATTTCTATACTTGTGTGTCACTCAAGGACTATGTCACGTGTCAAGAGATAGACATAATCGAACAGGATTCCAAAAATGTCATGGGAACAAATTTCTTTGGTTTTTCCTGAAGAATTTTCAAAATTCCAAGATATAGTTTTAACATATGACAAGTTTGACACAACTTCAGCTGTGTTGAAGTAAACAGTAGTTGAAGTGAACTTGGCAAAACTGAGACACTGCTACATGTTTGTGCAGTCTTGTACATGTTTTCTGTCTTGCAACATCAATGTTTAATGGTCTGTCATTTCTTTAAATAAATGTTTGGACAGGAGACAAATTATAACAGAATGAACACATTCTCTTTCTCAAATCAAATTCTCTGACTTTACTCTGATTTGTAAGCATTTCTTTCACACTCACTAACTAGAAACAGATATTATAGTTTTCTGGGTTTTCCCTGATTTCCAGGACATGTGGGAACCTGGTTAAAGAAGAGACCAACATGACTGAAGTAGAAAGGAATGGGAGGGAGAAATAAAGGAGAGATAATGGAAGAATGACAGGAAGACAGTCAAGAGAAGAAAAACTTCAGTTCTTACAAATTTCTTAAAAAGGCAACAAAGCAGGATTTAATGAACACTATGAATAATATTAATGAATGCCTGCTTGAATACCTTACCCTCACTCACAGGAACTGGTAAACATAATGATATGGCCAAACCTGATATAGAACCTACCAGCATATGATGTGATGCTGTCCTTGTAACAGATGACATGTGGGATGTGAACAACTTAACTGCACTTAATCTTCAGTTTAAATACCACATTTATAATTTGCATTGTTTTGCCAAATGTGTATTACCAACCATTAACTGTTATTTGCCAAGAGATCATCATGCAAATAACTATGATGAAAGGACTATGAAAATGAAATTTATCCACATGCGCCTATATTAATCTATTTTAATCAAACAAGACTGCACCTATGAAATGGATGTAAAATGTTAATACTAAGAGTAGGATAGTCTGGGTGGCAAGGTGCTCTAAATCACGCTTCATAATGTTTTCACCATGGATCTCAAAGAAAATTGATCAATCTGACTAAATTCTTGATTCTCAAGAACATTTCAAAATATCCTGTCTGAATGTTGATTTAAAACTCTAGGTTATAATTACAAAATTACGATTTATGCCCTGTATGTTTTTGGCTAGATCAACATTTTTTAAGCTCCAGCTCCGCTAAATGGCAGGACTGGGCACAAGGTCTGACAACCATGCTGGTGCTGAAAAAAAACCCATTACCCATAAATGATTTTGAGGACAGTCACTTAAGTATGTGACATTGAAAATCAACAGTTAAAATCTCAAAAGCTAACAATAAAAGTGAATGTGCTGTACATTTATGGTACCCTTGCAAGTGAAGATGAGGGACTAAGCCCCTGAAGGAGCATCAGTCAGTGTGTGACCAGAAAAATAACCCATTAGGATCAGATTGGAGTTGTTGAAATTGGTACAGTTGAAACACTGACAAAGAAACCAGCATCTGTATGGTATAGAATCATATTTTCTTCATCACAAGTTGAGTACTGGCTACTGCTCGTAAGCCAGATACCACAAAACTTGTGAACACCATTTTAACATGGAACAGGGAAGCTCTTTTTTTCTGACTAAGCCTTTATTCTAGGAAGGCTATTTATGGCCAGCAAATAGCCAGCAGGGTAGCTTTTTATCATGAAGACATAAAGAAGATCTCCTGAGCTGTGTGTGAGTCAGAGAACCAAGGTAGCCCTGAAAGTGCTTACACTAAGAATCTTGATAATGCATATACATTACAGTCAGCCATCTGCTCGCTCCATGCAGTACACAATGAAGGGCACCAAGGACAAAGAAAACATCCTATATGCCAGGAGACTATCAGCTCTGATAATATTTTTCACTGGTTGCTTAGGAAGGAGATTTAATTTCCTGATATTTAAGATTATTTTGGTGAAACAAAGTAAACTTAATATAAATGTAATATAAAACTCAACCATTATAAAGCTCAACTGGTACTTTGTAAAAGCCTATCCTGTCTTGGTACAATAAACCTACACACATCTGGGTGGTTGATTGAGTACATAAAATACCAGTAAGGGTCAAGTTGATCAGGATATGACGACATATCTTTACTAATAGTTATTTAGTACAAGCTTTCGTACTAACACTTCATACATCCTATTGCCAGGAAAAACATTAAGAATAAGAAAAAAAAGATTTAGCAGATAGATTTCCCCTGAAGCATTTTTAGTGAAACTTCTTTAAAATACATCAGAACTGAGATATTTGGACTTGATATATGGACAACATGTAGCAACTTAATACCTAGCAGACAGAGAATTTTATGGACTGTAGAACAATGTAGAATTTTTTTATCTAATTGAAACATATTTCAATAAATGAATTTTGCATTCTCTAAAATGTGAAGGTATAATATGCTGCAATGCTCTAACTTCAGAAAACTTGATTTATGAACTAAACTTGAGTTGTATGCTACAGTATGGAAGAGATATACATACATAAAGAGTAACAAGTTGCTCATACAATTGAGACAGCTAACATTTCATTATTAATTCTGAATCACTGGACTAGAAGTCATAGCCTTGGACAATCTGTCACGCCCACTCTGTTATCAGCTGGCTGATGTGCTGTTAGTGTACATGACAATTTGTCATGAGGCTACAAGACAGTCCAGACCAGAACCAGGATGTGGCCACTTGTATACAGGACCCAGGTCTGTCAAAATGCAACAGGACAGGCGGACCCGGGTAAACAAAAACACAGGGGTCCATACAAGGCTAACCCCAGGGGTCCAACCTCAATGGTTTGACCCCAGGCTGCTAAAAGCCTTTATGTAACAGGCATGTGAGCTGAGCTGGCTAATTTTACTGTTAAAGATCTCTGGAACTTCATGCTGTTGAACAAACATGCAAGGATTACCTGGGACAGGTGTGTGCATGTGTGTGCCTTTATTTTCTGTACCAATGTTCCCACTCTGAGTGTTTCAGCCTAGATTTAAAGAATATTGTATACACTATTGTTAACTCATCCAAATATAGTACTATTCTCCATACTAAGCCTTTCATTTTATGTAACACACTCTCTTAAAATAACTGACATTAATGATAAGCCACTCAAGTTACATTTTTCAATTGGTACTTGTCTGATTTTAGAAGACACAAGAACTGGGTATTCAGTTAATTGCCTATTTAGCATTTTTGCTGTTATATTAAGTGAAGCAGTATCGCTGTATGTGAACCATATAGTCAAAATGTGTGTTTGTGTGTGTATGAGCAGACCAGAATTTTGCAGTTACATTTATACAACAGTGGCGATATATAAGTTCAGTTTAAGATAACTGTATGTGAACCATATGTTAGACCCACACATGCCCATATTCCCCAGTACATGATATGATGGAACTCTCTGTGAGCAGAGACACAATGAACCGTGCCAGTGGTTTGCCTGATACTGACCCTCCCGCCACTCTTATCTCAGCCACAGCTATTTATAGTGTAATCACAGACCTACAGGACCAGGCAAGACTAGACATTCTGTATCATGTATAGCACACATACTCGTATAACAAGCACCACTCGACCTTGTATGCAAGGGTACCTGAAAGATGCCATAAACAAAATGCTACATGGGGCATGAATATATGTTTGTGTGACATTGATAAATGAATTAATTCACATGTGTCTGAATACTTCAGTTCCCTTTTAACTTTAATGTAAAAGCATTAAATGCATACTGTGGAGTTCATTCATATAAAATCGGTTTCACATTTTTTTGTCTCTGCACCTGTTGCAATGGTGAAACAATCAGAAACACCTGAAAATTATCACATATAATTTCAAAGATATGTAAGGAAATGTATTTGTCCCTAACGTTTTCTGTAACAATTACTACACCCAAACCTGTTGAAGTGTTTTGTGACATGTATAATTGGCCCTAACAAATGAGTTTGTGTGTGAAATCTGAAACTGTGGCCACAAAAACCAACTTCCACATGACTGTGAAGTCCTGGCTGCCAGGCTGATAAATGCTGAGAGGCTGCCTGTGAAAATAATATCACAGATATGTGATTTAGATTTTACTGTTGGACCACACAGCAGGTTAACCAGGCCATATATATCACCACTTAGGGCAATCTAAGTGTTTATAAACAGTTAATACTTCAATATGACACACTGAGGCATTAGACTCTATTGACCAGATGTGCATGTTTTCCCCCACAGGTTTTAAAACACCAAGGTGTAAATGTTAGGGGCATAGAGTATGTTCAACTTCAGGAAGAGATCACTCATACATTTTATTTTTATTTAATAAAGCTCATTAGATAAGAAAAGACATCTGAATACAAATACTCCACTGTTAATACCTCCCCATTCCTACTGCCTAAAGATCCTTTGTGCACGGCGTCACAATAACATGCATGATGAATTACTAAAAGCCAGGCATATTCTTTTATCTGCTCATATAACAAGCAGGGAGTGTGCAACCACAAATAGCAAGAGTATTACCTGTAGCTCCTGGTGTGGACTTGTATCTCCCTCCGATGATGGTGGTACATGTCCTTATTGTAAACAAGGGGCATACCACTGTCAGATATAAACACTATGACCTAGTCCATTTCCTTCAAGATATTGATATAAAATGCTCAGGCTACTACAACTCCTGGCATAGATACACATACAACAGCTGTTGATATCACACTACTCTCAGAGTTTGTGATGGCTGAGGCCGCGGTATTCCCTCATACAGATGAATGGAACAGAATGACAGCAAAGAGGTGTCACATTCCTGCTGAGGTCAAAGGGTGTGACCTAGTATTTCCTGCAGCCAACCAATCACAGGAGCCCATGCAGGTGATGTTGGCAAATCAACCAATGAGATACCTTGATACAACTGACCCAAACAGAACCATGTGGTAGCCTGGTCTTTGTGGTGGAGCATGTGTGGGTAATATGTAACAGGTTCAAGGAGCCCCCATTAGAACACTTGATGGTACCTTGATTCAGTGAAGATGTTCCTGGCCCTGTGGCCATGGATTGTAGTGTGTTCTTAACAGTCTTATACTCCACTTTATGTGCACCAAACAGTATATATGACATGACTCTAATGACTGCCTCACCTCAATCACCATACCTTTAGGTTATTTATCGATCGAGGGAGTCTATCCAATTAACCAGCTATCTGCAGGAACATTAATAAGGATCACCAGGCGGGGCTGATTATGCATTCAACCTGATTTAAAATTAATCATTCATTTTTATTCAGATGCACATCTGCTAGTGATTATACATGTTACCTGAAAATGTTATCAGTTGATCTAAACTGCATTTATAAATAGAATTATACTTTTTTTGTGCATAACAACTCTAATATACTACTTTAAGAAAAAAATAATTATAATCATTCAGAGTATAACTATTAAACAACATTCACAACATTTCTTTAAACAGCAGAAGAGTACCACACACAGTGACATGGTTTCTTTAATCATCATCTGATGTTTAGGAAGTTTCAATTTTCAGTAATGCTGTACAACATGTGGTCACAATAAAGTCTGGTTCATAGTCATACACGGTTCATACACGCTTGTGACTCATGCCAGGCCACCATCTGTGGACTTGTACTGTGTATGTATGGGTCAGTGCTCTACCTCTTGCCCTGTGATAAATCAAGGACCAGTCCAACATCTGTTACAGTGTCTACAGACATCACTTACTGTTACACTGTCTACAGACATCACTACCTAAAAGTACAAGGCTGGCTGATGTCTGTCTGGTCAAAATGTATGGTTTAAGGTATACATGTAAAAAGCTGTTTTTACATTACTTTCAGATATATAAAAACAAATAGTGTTTCTTATATCAAAGTTGGACACAATTACTGCAACAGATTGTATCAGGATATAAAGTAAATATTCTTATGTGAGATTGTCTAATATTCACTTCTGCCACAGAAAAAAAATTTTGGTTTTCAAGTGATAGATTGAAATGTCCTTTCAAAAGAAGATTAACTTTATATATATAATTGGATAAGAATTTGGTGAAAATACTGCAATTAGCATACAAATTCAAAAAAGAAACTCTAAATATTGAGTACTTTCTGCCAAGGTTGTTAAGTTCACAACCATTCAGTCAGTGCCAAATGTACATGTAACAGTCACGACAGTACTGGATTAAATCAGTGACATTCATGACAGTACTGTTATTACCAAAACATACACTAATTTAATATAGTACAAGATACAGCTGTACCGTAATTGTACATTGCAACAGGAAGTTGGAGGAGTGTGACAAGGATGAGGATGGCAGAAGATGTTCCGTCTCTCAATCAACCGCATCCTACACAGGAATATGAGACTTGAGTCAACAGGCATTAAGTATATATGATAAAGCATACTCAACAAAGAACCTGG
This sequence comes from Sipunculus nudus, assembly GCA_026874595.1. NCBI lineage: Eukaryota > Metazoa > Annelida > Sipuncula > Golfingiida > Sipunculidae > Sipunculus > Sipunculus nudus. The sequence continues at coordinate 24,598,738 of CM049315.1, read as the reverse complement.
GACCAGCATGTGTCAGGTCAGGTTACCTGGTGAATGTGGTTCCTGTCTGATGTCTAGCTGTCCTCAGGAGACCCACGTCCTTTACTAAGCCCCATAATTCACCGAGCTGTATCAGAAGTGTTAATACTAGTTCACGCTCTTGAGGGCATGTTACTGCTTCATGTGTCACTCTGTGATACTATATAATCTATGGTACTTGTGTCCTGACTTTACAGTTCATGTGTTCATGGTCAGTGGAAAATATTCCTTCATGTTATTATCATCTTTGGTAGAAATTCTTTAGGGTTAAGGGTAAAGGTGAAATGAGTGCATGTTGCCATTAATTTAATTATAAATGCAAACTTTTTCATCACAAATTTTTAAAAAAAATTTTGATGAATTTTATATTTGTGGTTACACAAATTTTAAATGGTTCATGTGAGTACAGCATACACGGTTTGAGACTTGTACTTTAATAATTTTATCAATAAAGACTTTGTTCTCACAGTGATATGAACACTAACAACAGTAATAATAATTGATAATAATAATAATAATAATATAATCATCAGTAATATCATATTCATCATATTTAATCACTGATCCTATATTATCAATAATGATAATAAAGTATTTCTTTCATGATACTTCTGTGACTTTAACTGGATTTTGTTATGAACACATCACTTTTTGTTTCATTTCTTCTTATTTCAATTTAGACTGACACAATCTATTCAGTGTTTTCTTTTCACAGACAATAAACTGGGAATGCCAATTGCATTTGGACACACAGCATACAACAAGGGAGGGCTGGGGGGGGGATGCATGTGGAGATATAAAGAGAAGAACTGAAAGGGTTAATTATTAAGTACGACAGTGACAATATGTGAAAATAGCACATTCCAATATGACTGTCACTGACTTTGGGATTGTGGAACATCAGCTCCAAAGTTCAATGTTTTGGACATTAGTTTCTATGTGCTCCACCTCTATTATATAATTATAGTTCCATTTTATCATGATCAAACATTAATATTCCTTATCATCTGCACACTTATTAAGCCAGCAAGGAAAAACGTAACATAATAAATTGATACCAACTTATCATTTTTAGCTGACTCACAGGCCTCGAAACTAACTTTTTACCCTATGGTCCCGGAACCGTCCCGAAATGCAGAATGAACCGTCCCGGGTACACAAATCACCGTCCCAGCTAGGACTCTCATGCCCCCCCCCCCCACCAAAAAAAACACACAACAATAATTATACAACAATTATTTTATTACTAGTGTCTGATCGGTTTCACATCACTCATCTGATTGGCAGAACCTGTGACATAGGGATTTGAGTGTGAACAGAATATAGTGGAGCAAGACTTTTTATGGAATCCATTGTAATTTAAAACTAGATGTGTCGGACATGAATGCCCCCGCCTAGGGCAAATTAGAAACATTTGTAAAATTTTGAAAAATTTTTTAAGTTCAGGAGGTGTCGTATGGTCAAAAGTAGGTCAACAAGGGCAAAATGCAAACTCGATCTGTAACAGGTCATTATCAAGCAACACACCAAAAATCATGCCAGTATCTGCAGGCACTGCGAAAAAAGTCCATACATGTGCACTTTTTTATAAAATTTTCTATGTAAGAGCACCGTCAAATGGTCAAAAGTTGGTCAACTGGGACAAAACCAGAACTCGATCTGTAACTAGTCATTATCTGCCTACACACCAAAAATCAGGCCCGTATCTGCAGGCACTGCGAAAAAAGTCCATACATGTGCACTTTTTTATAAAATTTTCTATGTAAGAGCACCGTCAAATGGTCAAAAGTAGGTCAACTGGGACAAAACGTGAACTCGATCTGTAACTGGTAATTATCTGCCAACACACCAAAAATCAGGCCAATATCTGCAGGCATTGCGAAAAAAAGTCCGTACATGTGTATCTGTCATGAATATTTCATATTTTTCATGAAACTTTCTATGTTCAGGAGCTGTAAAACGGTCAAAAGTAGGTCAACCGGGACGAAACCCGAACTCAAGTTCGACAAGTTAATTTGCACAATATGCGCGGGACACTCCAAGGGTTCATGGCGGGAACACGTGGACATAATCATATGCGTGAGACTTCCAGGCCAAAACCGATGACGTCTGTTGGAATCCCTATCCAAATTATCACCTGTTGTCCACACTCGGTTAATTAGCATATAATGGACACCTATTTTATGAATAAACGCGCAACTCCGCATATGCAAATTATCACGTGGTGCGCAGTTTTATTAGCGATCAGCATACACTGTCACTGACACATTTTCCAGTGCAACCGTCGTGCCCAAGAACTTCCATGTGCAGTGTAATTTACAGATACGGCACACAGTGGTCTATCTCTGGCTTTGTGTCATTATGGTACACGGACATTAACAAGATTAACAGAGGAGAGTTTTGTAATTATTACGCTGATTTACTTTGACATTTGACAAAGGCATTCAATATTCAGTCGCCTAAAATTCCGTCATTTAAAATTTTCTTTCGGCATTCTTGCTGGACTTTCGTTTTTGGCGAAGTATTATATATAATGCGCGCGGGCCCTGTCTCTATATTGTCTTCATTGCGTATATGATATATGCTTACTCGGGGAAAATTTTAATAGTGAACCCTGCTCTTTCAAAATTGCCAACTTGGTTGCTGCGAATTAATGATATGCGAGGTGCCGTCTCTGCAACGCAATATATAAGCCCCTGTGATCCTTGGCATGAAAACAACTGACCAATGGCGAACAGCTTCTAAAGTTATAGTAAACAACTTTCATTCATGATGGACATGTTTATGGAAATTTCTGTGACTTGGACCAATCATTTTAATGCATCGTAAATTATTCAGAGTTACACGCTTGTGATGCTATTACTATTAGACCCAGCATAACTTTTTAAAATACGAGGTCCCGTATCAACTAATTTCTAAATCTTTGAATTTGATGCATAATGTGTCGTTAACTGTTAATAATTAAAATAATACTGATTGAATAGGCAAGGGTTAATGACTGCACACCTTACTACTGGTCACCGTGAATCCAAATCTGTTCAGGTCCATACCAGCGATTCTTCACGCGGCCGACTGGTAAAAAAATTCTTAACCGCGGGTCCGCGCGTACACGTGTCTAATAACGACGCTGTGTTGTATTACATGATACGATTTTATGTATCAATGACACTTGACAGGAGCAACATTCTAGACTGGACGGCAGCAGCTGTGTTGTGTGTACCACTTCTTTTCCGTCTTGGCAAAACACATAAAATATGAACTGTGATAAAAATTTTGCTGAGATGTTCCGAGGGTTTCTACCGTCCCAGCCTCGTCCCGGACGGCAAATATGATCGTCCCGAGCAAAACTTCGATCGTCCCCGGGACGACGGGACGCCGTTAGTTTCGAGGCCTGCACTGACACAGTGTGGTTTAGCCATTAACATCTGGATCATAGAAGAGCATACAACACCAGACGTGTTATCCTGTGTTATCTCATAATCTGCTACAAATAAAAACATCACTGGCCAACTGTATCCAGTCCACAAATCTATACTGGGCATCAGGACTTGGTGATATATTTCACATACACAGGGGGCCATGAGGCTTAGCATGTACACAGATAAAATATGGCCATTATACCTTATACAAGACCAACTTCAAACCCGTTCCCAGCTGAGTATAATGAAAGTTTTACCTAGCTATATAATACCCTCACTGATTCTTTTTACATAAATTATGTCTCCTTGGCGCAGTATGAAAAAGAAACCTAATGATAATGGCAGTCTCGTTATTAATGGAGTATGTTTACCATGAAACATTCAGTTATACAGTGGTGTCTGATATGAAGGCTGTAGCTATACAATGTTTGAGGAAGTCTTCTCAGCTGAAAGGGAAATCTACCAGCCATAAACTGTTCTTTCTCTTTCATTGGTATGTCCATTTCACTTTCTATTTAGTCCTACCCCTATGACAATGAGAATGACAAACAAAATTGCATTACCTTGACCAAGGTAGGAGCATGAAATATGTAAATTGCTGGCCCCTTCTTGGATATTGTTATATCATATACACAAACTGTCCTAGGGTCACCTGTCAACTTTTACTATAAATTTTAAAGAATGTCCAAATATGCGGGTTACACATTAATGTTGGTCATCATTTAACAATTTAATAATATTCTGTATTTGTGTGATAAAGGCCTGTTTGTATCAAAGAATGCTTGGTTACACAAAAATAGCACAGTGAAAATACTGGCAGACATTAAAAATAATCAATAATCTGTTTAGCTGAATGATGTTCTATGGGGAGTGACAACTGCACCCTGTGACCCTAAGAGAACTCCTGACACACCATGTCAGGTGTCTAGGTAACCATGGTTGAACTGGAATAAATGTGCGCAATATTGCAGCTGGTGCACACTTTCATATGTTTATTGTCCTTCTATCATTGATCAAACAAAGCACTTACCAAGGCAGTTCCTCATAGGTCCCATCCTTGTCAGGCTCCTCCTGTGCTGCCCCCTGCCGCTCAGTTGAAGTACTACTATGTGATCCCTGTTGATAAAGAAACATTGCATTTTTAAGAATAATTTAAGCACCCTTATATATATATATATATATATATATATATATATATATATATATATATATATATATATATTATATATACATATATATATATATTTCTATATATATAATTTTTTTCATACCAGAAAGTATATCTCTAAATATATTCTCTGTGCAAAACCTGCTAAAAAGATATTAAAGCCATGACTCAGGAATGAATATTGATAACTGTCAATAGTGCAAATCTTTCAAAATATTGCTTTAAATATAAATTTTGTTTAATGTTACAAATATAAAATTATTTTTTAATCCGACCACATGACCTGCACATAAAATGAACATTATTAAAACTAATGTTTAAGCAATGTCCCCTGATGTGTATTTGTTAGCTTAACTTCTATTAAAGCATTTAAACAATATAGGCATGCAGGGGGAAGAGTAAATAAAAACTTTCATAGGTAGTATGTTGAATGATCAGTTATCAGGCAGTGATACAAAACTCATGACAACAGATGACAGTTTCACCTATATCCCTGTTAGTTTACAGATTAACTAGGTTTATTTCACACATTTCATTATTAAATACATCTAATTTCAATATATTTACATATCTGTGAATATTCATTGCACAAAAGTTCCTGTGATAACTGTATATATTATGCAAAAAATTATAATATACAATTACAAAGTCAACCTCACCATATTCATTAAACTTACATTTAAGCCTTTAAGACACACATAAAAGCATTTATTAATATGTGATATTCTGACTTTTGTACTTTGGTGAATCCCTAATACTTAATGTATAACTTTTGTTTCTGTATAATTGAATATTTTGTTAAGTGGATGATACATAGTTAAATCCATTTCCAAAAAGAATAATTCAATAGAACCTCACAGTGACTGAAGGACATCATCAATATTTTCACAAATTTCAACTTCATTTTAATGTCTTTTCAAGGTTTTTGATAAAAAAAAATTGAGACTTATATTAGCACAGCTTCTTTTACACGGTCCTCCCCCAGCTGTCTGTACATCCCACATTTCAATCTTTTTTCCAGCCACCATTTTCATACATAAATCTAGTTTACAGAATATGTTAATTCTAACTGACAGATTAGAGAATGTTGATCTTGCTCCTCTTGGTCTGCCAGACCCAATTAGAGTTAATTTTTTTTAAACAAAGTTCATTATTAGCTAAATTCAAGCACTTTCAAAAATCCAAAACATTTTTTAAGGATTTTCAAGGTCATGGAGAACCTAATTACTTAGGCTGTAATTTATTTGTTCAAACGAGATACACCCTTACCTTGCTGCTGGTGGATTTGTGGGCCGAATCATCGACACTGGATTCCTTGACAACGGAGGAGCCACAGGTAATCCTTTGAACATCACTGCCACCGGAAACAGATCCCTTTTTATGATTATCACTGGTTATATTCCCTGAACTCAATGCCTCCAGGTGTCTCTTGCCTAACATATCACTTGAAACTACAGGATCACTCATAGAGGCCCTGTGACTGACAGAAGATGGCACTTTGTGCACCTCTGCAGCATCTACGCTGCCTGTGGGTGCTAGAGTTGGGGACGGCTGGGGTTCAGCCGGAGAGAACACTGGAGGATAATCAGCCACTTGCAGAAGCTGCTCACCATCTGCCGAGTACCTATGCCCAGCGAGCAGCTGCTCACTAGAGAATGAGCCCATACTGCTGGTGCTCAAACGTTTACCAGTTTTCCTTTCAAAGAAATGAGCAAGAGCTTGCTGCTGTTGTACTTTCAAATCCTGGTCATCAATACTGCAGACTGATTGAGATACCCCTAGAGTGGTTTTAAACACACCATCAGAGTCACTAGATGACATACTACGATCATGCAAATTAGACAAGCTGAGATGAGAGACTTTCTGTGAGGCTAGTGGATCAGAGTTCCTGGCTGAACGGTCACTCGCAACTTCATCTTTGGCACCTGCACTTCGATGCTGTACTCCGCTATTATTTGATGACACCTCTTTATTAACTTCTGCCTTCAGTTTTTCCTTTTGAGGACGAAACTGTTCAGAAGTAGATCTTTTCATCTTTCCCAAGAATTTACTAAACCCCCCTGAGCTTTGATGGAGACGCCCTTCCGAACGTCTCCTGTCAGCATCCTTACTCTTTCCTGAAGACTGATTAGTTTCCTTTGATTTATCAGCTGTCACCAAATCTCTGGAGCTAGAATAGGAATGTGATTTAGCATGATCACCAGGCATTGGTATCAAACCCCCTTTCCTGTCCATAGTTTCTACTTCATCAAATATACCATACGCCTTTTTCAGGGACATCTTTTTACTGCGATCAAATTTTTTGGGTGGTTTGCGGTTATCACATACAATATTCTCAGTGCCTTTGTTCACTTTTACGTTAGGGCTTGCATTGGAATGTTGAGGACTGTGAGCGGCTGATGCTTCATCAGCCTCCGAAACACTGATGCTGGGCACATTGCTATGGTAACCAATGGTACTCTCATCATCAGTGCGATCACCTTTGATGCTTTGCATATCAAGAGAAGAAAACCCACTGTCTCTAGACTCACTACTTCGAACATGTTTTGAGAGGTTTGTCCCAGGAACATGCTTCTGAGGGTCAAGGTATCCTGTTCTCTCTTTCCGCAACTGACCTTGACCCCATCCTTGTGCACCATACAATTCTTGAGACAATTTACGTAACATGTAAGTTTGACTTGGCGAGTGTTCATGAATGCGCTTGATGACATCTGCCGCTTCAGAATTCTTCTTTGTATCACCAACAACAGCACTATCCTCTTGTATAGTTTCTGGAATTCTGTGCTGCTGTTCAAGCTGATTAACAATGGCTCCTGCACGGTAGTCTCTTTGTGGATTGCCTGGTTCATTTGTCACAGGACTGCGGGGGCCTTCAGAGAAATCACTTTCTTTTGTACTGACTGACCAGGGTGGGGAGTGGACCTGGATGCTTTTTTCATTGTTTGGTGATCTTACCCCGGGTGAGCTAGCTCCTACTGACTGTTGATAAGGTTGGACACCATGTGACATCAGCTCATCAGCATCTGTTTGTGTACTAGTGTTATAGCAGGGTGTAGTGTTTTTAACAATGTAACTGTACTGAGAGGGCACTTGGCCATCTCTGACTGCTGGAGAGTTTGCGCTCCTTGACTTGTTTTGAGGTGAAGTGGGTGGGGTAGGAGACGGGGGTGGGGGTAAAATATCTACAAGGTTTGGAGGTGGATCACGAGGAGAACTTCTCTGTGGTTGTGAAGTCTGGGGAACATGATAACTAGCATCTTTGGATTGCTTTCCTCGGAGATCAGTTTGAGAAAGTGAAACACTTCTTTGTGTTACATTGTCAAAGTGTACAGACCCTGTAGCCATGGTGCCTTGAGGGAACCCCTTTTCAGTCCGTGTCGGAGAACGTTGTTTAAACACAGGCGGCTCCATAGAAACTGGCAGGGATGCAGACTTGGCATGAAAAGCTCTCCCATAGCGCAAGCTGGATTCATCCCGCACAGGTGGCCTCGGTGGCATACCAGTGACTCTGGCTGCATGATCTGGTGCTGGTGGTGGCCATGCCTGCCGTGAACTAGAATCCTCTAACAGATTAGGACTTGACTGAGCATGGGGAGGATTATCTGGGGGAAATGAACTGATTTCGGTATTAACTGAAAGAGAGTTCAACTGATCACAGCTGTTAGGGTGAGCCCCTGGTGCACTCCACTGGTGACTGCCCATGTTTCGTAAATCCTGCATGGAATGCATTTGAACTGGTTCATTCTCCTTATTATTAGGGTCATATTCTATGGCTTCTGGGGACACATTCAGCCCTGAGTCTCTGCTAGCCGCAGCATACATGGATGGTTTTTGTGGTAAACTCATCCTTGGAGGATTCAATGGACCACTCTGCCATACCTTATTACTCGTCATACCAGCTTTAATTTGGTCCTTTCCATAGCCTCTATAAGAGGCACCAAGATCGGATGTAGACACTGATGCCCTCTGACCAAGGCCTGGGTAACCTTGACCTTGGGTTTTCTCATCGTGTATCTCGCTCGCTACCCTCTGATGGCTCCAGTGGGTGGACTGAGATTTGTGGAGTTGTGGGTAGCCATGATGGCTTTCTATGCTTCCTTGGGGTGCTGCTTGCCACGACATTGGACGGCCGCCTGGAATGCTGTTTGTGGACTTTCTCCTATTTGGCCTCACACTGCAACAGAACAGATATTTGTTGTATATTCTGATAAGCTTTTTGTAGATAATTCACTCTACACTTACTTCTTATGACAACTTGAACAAAACTTTTTTGAAAATCAAGTTAGAGATACCAGACATGGGGTCTATTACAGTTGTTCTATTACTATTACTATTACTATGACTTTCAATTTCTGATATTACTATTACTATTACTATTACCACATTTTATCTTCTATTACTATTACTATTACTATTACTGGGGTATCTATAACTATTACTATTACTATTACATAAACTGATGGGAGGATTCTAGACTTTGCGCAGCCATGAGTGCTATAAACTAGCACTGCAATCACATTTTTATATTATATATTAATATTAGAAGCACCTATATCATCCAGTTACCTACAAAATTTTCTTATACTGTGTCTGTCATTAACAATAAGCCTAATGATACTGGAGATCTTAATTATTTCAGCTTCTTAAATTCTGTTTATATATATATATATATATATATATATATATATATATATATATATATATATATATATATATATATATTTTGAAACCTCAATGATTATTGGGGCGTTTCAAGTCGAAATTATAAGATAATATTTTGTATGAACTCTTGAATACATGTAATTTAAAAGCAACCCATTGTAAAGACCCTGGCATATGTAAAATATTGATTTATAATTATATGCATACTTGTACATTTTTTATCATTTTCATATATATTTCACATAAATTTATTTTATAGTACATACTTCTGTTAAGATTTAATCTTCTTTCGCATAATTAATAAATAAAGTTTTCAGTGTAACTAAAAATGGTCTCCAAAGAAATTATTCAATGATTATGTCATATTAATATTTAGTATCAAAGCTGACAATTTAGTCCTTTATGTATGTATCAGGAGAGGAATTTTGGTAGGGCTGTGTCCTGTTTCTACTGTTTGCATCAAGATTCTGGACAGATTCTAAACTGGAGACAAAAGTACCCCATCTTCTCAAGTGTATATATGTTCATTTGGATATGATGCCATGTTTTATTTTATCACATAGTACATCTTGAGAGTGAACAGAGAGGTGGTGAACTTTACAATAATGGTGGCATGCATGGCTTTTATTCTTCAGGCATGCCCTTCTTCATTGCAGCAAAACCAGCATAGGATAATTTAGGAATATGGAGAGTGATTTAAACTTATATCAATTTTACAAAACAAATAAAATATTATTTATATCACTTTCACAATTAATTTGGTATTCAACAATCTTTCTTTAAATTTTGTACATAACAGGATCTAATTATTTGATATCAAAATTTCAGATATTAAATAATAAAATATTAACAGTTACTTATATTCTCATATTATATAATCAAATAAATTAATATCTTAAAAAAATTGTTCATTTAATTTTCAAAATATAAATAAACATAATTTTAGATACTGAATGAAGGTCTGCAAAATTGGTACTATGAAATAACAGACAAGTATTAAAAGAATTATTTTAAAAGAATATTTATATAAATTAAATAGATAATACATGTGCCTGCAGGTGACTTTATCAAAGTGATTGTAGTACTGGTATGAGTTTATATAGCATTGTAGGCTCCCATACGTTATGGGTAGTGAAAACACCATAAGCTTTTCATGAACATTTTGGGTCTGCACTGCAACTACATCTGGTTCCATATTCTATTTTTCTTAAATGTGTGTTATTGCAATCTGTATGATTAAAATGCAAACTGGCTTGTGAAAATAAATCTAGGTACATTTCAGAATATGCATATGGATTGATGGATGTGAGATAAGATGTACATGTCAATATAATAATACACAAGTTATCTGTCTCATAACATCAAACATTCCTCTGTTTATCCATGGTTTACTAATCAAAGGTCAGATTGTGCCAGGTTACCTATTTGGCTGTGACCTGCTCTGTCCAGTACTCTTATGTAATTAGCACCAGTGGTCACCAGCAGTGTGGCAGCTGGCCCATGCTTGCCTCAACAATAGGCACTTCCTGGGCAATTGCTGGACAAGAATTGAGTGTGTTCAGCATTATTTGCTGATATGCTTCATGATCAAGGGGCTCACAGGAAGTAATAGAAAGTAATATGTATTACTCTATTACTTTGCCTTCTGTTTCTATTACTATTACTATTACAGCTAAATTTTTGAGTCTATTACTATTATTATTACTATTACATGGAAAAAGCTGTAATAGTCTATTACTATTACTATTACTTATTACTATTAGCCCATGTCTGAGAAATACACATATATGTATGTACACTTTTAACCAGTGCTAAAACCTGCACTTGCATAGATCAGCACATTATCACGATATGTCATTTGCCCATGGTACTTGCATAATCCACAGAGTGCTCTGGGAGAATAATACCTCAAGACTGAAGGTACGCGATGACATATATTTGTTGAAGACCAATTAAAGCATATATCTGATTCAGCTGTCACCAGGTCGTGCTTGCCTTAAGTGCAAATACTGTTGATATGAGAGCTACCTGTTCTACACTATATATAAACAACAATGCAATTTTCAATAGCCAAGTATATAGTTATGCAAGGAATGTAGACTCAAGTGAAACTATTGTGAACAAGAAAATATTGTGTATATTGTGAGCATACACAGACATCTACTCATGTATCCCTAAATTGTAATAAAGTTATACAAATGACACTCTTAAATATATACAATATAAGAAATCGGGTGTAGTCCCAAAAATTCCAATCAAATTAAACAAATTCAAGGCGAGTAACATATTATCAAGTGACTTGGAACATATTTTGAAATGACATGCAAGGAAAATAAAGTTTAAATCATCTGTACCTATAAATCATGTATGACAGTCTATGTATTATGAATATATATAATCATACCTGTACTATCAAATTACATATTGATTAAGACTTAATTATCAATGAAAATTTTAAATTCAAACTACAATTCAGTTATGCTACTCTCTCTGACCACCATTAAATCACCATGACATGCCCACTGGGTTTTACTGCATAGGGCTACATCTATTCATCCAATCATAACCCAGCATTCTCCCTGAAGCACCTGAGTATTTTGAACTGAATCTCTGCCACACAGCCCCAGGTAACCGTTCCTCTACCTCTTCACATGCTTTTATGTGAGCCCTACATTTAGGAACAACTCTGGTGACCTTGGTGATTCCTAGAGATCTTAACAAAAGTGAAACTGTAAGAATAATCCACCGGCCCCCTGCTGCCAGTGGATAACCCTGGGGTAGTGACCCATGGACTTTTACCCTGACAGATAATGAACTCCATCCTACCCTCCTATGGTGAGAACAACCCTACAGAGACAACTTAATAAGAGCTTGAGTCTCTAATAATGCATGATGGCCTCAATGGTCCACCAAGGGTCAGCAATTGACAGTTTACTTACAAGAAAAGGCCAAGAAGCATAACTCTGTGTGAAGAATACTCCACGTTACTAAGTTACTGACTTAACTTTTAAATCAGCCAAGGGACATTAAACCACAAAGTCAAACAAGACTTGTCACCCAAATAGATATGAAAAACAGATATTCAAAATGACTCAAAACAGTGAAGTCATACATTTAAGGATCAACTATATAGTACACCTTCATGGATCAATGAAATGAAAACGTCTAAAAGAAATTTCTCCAAAACTTCCACCAATACTTCACATCCAATATTTAATCCTTAAAATTATCACAATTATTTTTTCCATTTCATTTTGTTGCATTTTATAGAGTCCTTACTCCTACCCAACAGTCAATAGATATACTATTCTCACAGAGACACATATATAAATAGATAAAAATATCATAACGTCTGGCTTCTTCTCTGTGGAACTGTTTAAATATTTAACTTATACTTTGATTAAATTCTCCTGATTTTATCAGTTTGTGATTCAAAATCACAAATAATGTATACAAAAATGTATGGTCTCTAATATTTTGAGGATAATAACGCTTTTCTTTTCTTAGGGGGCCAGTTATACTTTAAACTGGGACTGAGCACTTTACTAAAAAACAAATACCCATACTGTTTCATTTGATATATTTTAACTATTCAACACTGAAGCAATTACTTAATTCTGTACCTGAGAGCTATACAGCTTGGCACATTGAATATTGATGTGTCTTCCAGGAAGAATTTAACAATTATGATGACCATTTAGGTATGCTTGCAGGTGTATATAATTTATAATGTATATTCTTATCATAGTTACTTTTACATAATGGGGAGCAGTTCAAAGCACACATGGGGTCTCAACATAATTTTTCTGAATTAACAACCCTGACATTTCAGTTAAATGGTATATTCTCACTGCTACTCTACACACACAACCATTATACAAATAAAGACATATGTATTGTAAGTATACATTTCTTCAACTGTACCATGTGCTATTTTTGCTCCTGAAACCAAAGTACAGTTGAATATAGGGCAAATGAAAATAATGATCTAACAGCTGTATAATTCACAATCACTTGATCCTGTACCTGAAGTCTAGACACCTGTAATAATTAGAGCATAATGAATAGAGTTTAATATCATGTTGATACAAGTATCTCACACATACCATTTTATTCTCACATACACTGTTACACGCAGTATGTGCCACGGGAAATGTTCCTGGTATCATCACTCCTATTCCCCTCCACAGTGTGATCTCCTGCTCATGTAGATACATGAATTCAATATGGGGTGAAGGTCGGGTGAATCCGTGGGCCAGAGACATATTATTTATTTACCTTACTTGCCATACGAGTCTAACATAGTGGTGCCCCACTAGTTTAGTATTGATCTGACATCAGAGGCCACGTGGGGGTGATATAATTATATTACTAGGAATGTACACGCAATGACAACCCAGGTAATCATCACATGGTAATAATGTGACCAACTGCCAACCTATCAGACACAGCAGGGAGATGTCAATAGCTTAGTAACATGGCTCCTATTAGACAAGCTCAAGGGCTTCTGGACAGATAATTTATAGACTGATCACTTCTACAATACACATAATTATCAGGATACACACTTGTCTATACGTAAATTTTTTTTTTCGAGAATGTTCAGTATTACCAACCAGCCTTAATAAATCAATCACCTTGAATGGTGTCAGTTGGTACTGCGTACCTCGTGATCTTACATCAACCTAACGGCTGGTAATTCTGAAGTTGTGTGTGCGAGCCATATTTACCTATTGTCAACCCGAAGTGACTCAGACAAATTCCCCGTGCACCTGTGAAGGACCGTTCATTGTGGAGTGTCATGTGTGACCCCCACCTTGTCAATACTATAATGATGCTATAGCGACTGGGCTGCCCATTCCTCAAAATAACACTGAGGTTGGAAATATACCTTGCACCTAATCACCACTTTATATGTGGCTTAGTGCAGACATTATAAATCATGACCTGTGTTGACCTCTTTGATAACACAACGACCCTATTCTGTGGCACTTCCTTATACCTTGCATGTGAAGTTCCTTTGTTTAACTTGAGAATTATTAGTTTTCCTTTAATTTTATTAAAGAAAACACTGCAATTGAGAGATTTTACAGGGACAACAAAACACGTACACCTGACTTTTTAAGTGCGGTCAGGTAAAACTTAGATCCATGTCTATGATGAGGAAAGGTTGCTATCAAGTGATACTGTGGCATTATTTTTATTGGTTAAACAGTGTTACTTGCATCATTCCATATAGAACAATTGGTCACGACTTTAGCCATAAATTGTTACACATGTTTACAATATAACTGAAGACTTGTGCATGTCTATAGAAACAGACATGCCAGGATCATACTAGTGTGTATTTGGGCTGAAAATGTTTCTTTGTAATTACTATGAAGTACAACATATTTCATCTGTGTAAAAAACAGGTTTTTATATCATATATATTATAAATTATATCATAATATATCTTTAAAATACCAGGTAATCAAGTTTTTAAATATCAGGTAATTCAAAGTTAAAAAAAAAATAATAGGCTCTACCATATATACATCTACACATCTGTTAACCAATATTTCCTGGACTTGATCTTACCTTTAATCAAGAAAATTATTTCACTTTTCTGATGCTATCTGAGGTTGCAAAACCTGTGACACAGATTTAATTGATTTCTTGTGCTACCTATAATGACTCTATAACAACTAATGTCCAGTCATATCACTATCTTTTATGATAAGTCACAACTGTCATGGATGAGTGTAACTATTCATGTGGAATAGAGAAACGGCCCTGTCCCAGTGAATCCCCTTATACTATTTTGTTGTGTTCAAAAGCATAACAGTTCTTTACTTATTGCCTGGGTATAGCTTAATGGGGCAATATGCAAAAGTTATATGAATTTAGTAAATGAAATAAGTTGGAAACAGGTAAAATGGTCTAATTTTCAGTGGGTATGTTAAAAGGAAATTTCAATTTTTTACAATAAATTATTTATTTCTTTTTTTTTCTAATGACACATTTTTTAAAAAATGAAACCTTATGCAAGTTAATTAAATGTTGCTCAAGAAATAATTCCATGTTATCTAACATAAAATCTTGGCACCAATGCCAGATATTTACCACTACATTGAGGTGGACTACCAGAAAAAGGGGAAATGGTACTTTAAACTCCAAGATACTCCTAACAATGCAGCATCAAGGAAACACCCAATATTTGGTAAACTTGTAATTTTTAAACATTGCATACCAAATCATATATTATACCAGTTAAAGGCTGTGATATACTTTTTATTATATTTAGGAGCTGCATTAATATGAGGTACTTCATCTCCAAATTACATAAATACAATTAATGATGCAGTCTCTTAGAATATAGGTCAATATTCAGGTTGTAGTTAAGTTTATAAATAAAACAAATTTGAAACATAATATGTGGAAAATGACAGGAAATTCTAAGTAATGAGAATACTCTATTATTTGTCTAAAAACTGGTCAGTCAATCTGAGGAAGAATTTGGTGTTTTGATCGGTAGGTTAGAAATTTGGTTCAGTTGGCATTCAGGCCAAAATCACACCACCATGCCACCAATAACAATCGCTTCAGTTACAATAGATGGTACTACTGTTGTTACTGTAGCACACTGTTCTTACAGGTAAGTATGGAGGTCATATATTGTGAGAATAGAAGTACAGTATTATTTACTTACCTGTATATGACAGCAATATATACCCTGAAAACGGAATCCCCTAGACAGGTACATGTTAAATCTCAAGTATCAGTGACAAGTGATCTGTTAATTCCTTTGTGGACAAACACCTCCAGGCTGTCGGCATTCCTGGTATCAAATTTGGCCAAACGTTCTGAACAGAGACCCTTCCCTAAATAGGTCACAACTACCACTGCCAACCCTATATGGGTCTATGTTTGTATTTCACGCCAGGTATGCTGCATGGAATTCTCCCTCCTATTTGGGAGAGCCTACCAGTTCATATGGTCTTGTCAAAAACCAATTTCACAGGCACAGGTTGATCGAGCAGCACATGTAGAATGAATCTGGCCTAGCTAGCATGCTTCTCTTGCAGTGTGGATCTTGATCAGTTGGCTCATTAAAACCTGACAATATGTAACGCTTTGCAAGTTTGCATGTGAACTGAATATGTATAAGGCTCCACCAGAAATCCATAACAATACTCTGAGCACCTGTTGGCACCCCAAATCATTGATGCCAGACTTCAGGACTCCCTTCTTACACTGACTACACATTCTCTGCTCAGTAGATAAACTCATAAGCTTTTACATGGCTTAGGAGTGAACCCTGTTCGGAGCCTGCTTGGTGGGACTAGCCTAAGCTGAATGACAGATTACCTCCACACAGAAACACTCACAAAAACCATATTGTGGGGAAATTATGAGGTAATTTAAATATGAGAAAGCCAGTCATGTGATCTTCAGGAACTATTCATAACTCAGACAGCTGGCTCCCAGCAGCCATTTACTTGACTTGTAGAGTCATGCAACTGTACACTGTCATGTCCTTTAATACTATTACTGCACAATAAACACTTAATGAACAAATCCTGTATGAAAATACAGCTCATACATTATCAAAGAGAGAAAAAATTGAAAGGTTGTTGATTTGCAATACTGAGCCAGAAAAGCTATTTTTCATATTCACTTGAAACACACTAGCCTAATACTGACCTTTCCTAAAGAAAGGTGTCCCATGATGCTGACTGATAAATGAGGATGACGATTACTGTATTACAATAATTAGCTATTATTCTGGGGATTTTGAATTTTAAGTTTTTTTTCATATATAATCACAGCCTGCTCTGGTCCAGATGCCACAAATCTCTAATAAAAAATTTGCCACTTCCCCCAAGTCACATAAGAGTCTGAAGTTCTCATCAGAAAGTTAATTGGTTTCAAAGTCCCATATCTGTGCCTTATGCTGTGTCACACTAAAACAAGCCAGAGCATGTTATGAGACCAGTGTTTTTAAACTGTCATCTTAAATACCATGTACAAACAGAAGTTAGGGGCAGCTATGGAAGTAAATGTCTAAATTTACAAGCTGAATTTCTAAATTCCTTCAATGTTCATACTTAAAATTCATGCCTGTAGGTCTTTTTTAATGAAACAGGACAAATATTTTAAATGGATAATTTGAAAAGAATATACAGGATTTAGCAATTATCATAACCAAGTTTTCACCTGGCACTAATTTGTATGATGACACAAGTTTAACCTTTTAGGTGATATTTAAATAATTTATAAAATGATAAATATAACAAATGATAATTATATGAATCACAATCTTTGTTATGCTGACTTACTGTATATATATACATCTATATCTCTTGTGTGTGCCAGTGGTGAAAAGTTGTATCATATGAGTTAGGAATTGGGAGGGATTTTTTTGGTACTTTTCTCCTTTTTCCATGACCCGACATGTGAGCTACTAACTGATTTATTGTTAATTTTAGAAGTTTTTACTGGTAGACATATCTAACAAAAAAGATACAGCTGGGTTTCTGGAAATGTTTTCTAAGTTCTTTTGTTCTTTAAAACCATCTTGTTAGTTATTTAAAAGGCAAAATATGAGTATTTATTGTCCATGGAAATGTGAAAACATCAGGAAATAGTAGTCCTCACATTAAATTGCAAATTTTTAGCATTGTCATCTAAGTATGATAGCCATATAATATATTGCCCCACTGGGCTAAATGATGCAGTATGTTCTTGTAAATTTCTCATGGCTTTCTTTGCACATCACCAAAATTACTGGTAAACACACGTGATAATTCAGCCTGCTTCTGTCATAATGACACATTCCTCCATATTATTATATAAAAACAAAAGCTTCTTATACCCCTGATATTACTGCAGTATTGCCATTATCTCAGTGGGGGACAAATATTCCAAGTGGCTATGTCAGCAAGACCAGATTTTATGTGACACAGACACTTGCTTCCATCTCTCAAAGAAACAAAGTCTGTGTGAACTGAATAGTCTCAAGCACATCCCATAATACTCCTGATAAAGAATTGTACACAGGGGTTCCATGTGCTTAAAAAATCTCGTTTCACACCTGAGGTTGTCAGGTAGCTACCTTCTGTAAACACTTGAAGAACCCTTTGAAGTGGTCAATTCAAACTGATGAATATTTATTACACGAAACTGATAAATATTCATCATCACATGTCACTGTCTTTATAAACTTGTGTTTATTTTGAACTTGACTTTTTGTATCTAATGTCTGTAAACAGCTTGTGGTGCCTTGCCAAAATAAGAAACTGCCAGCTGACAAGACTGTAATATGACAAGCATTCTGACAAGCAAACTGGACCACAGCTTTGTTAGTAAACTCTCTTAAATTCTTATATCTTTGCATGATCATTCACTCATTGATAAGGAATGTTCATATAGACAGCCTTATTAACCCACCTAGTCATACATGCTATGTCCTTTGTAAACTTTTCTATGCAGATTGTAATAGTTTTGTACCAGTTTGTTCACAGTATTCTGATGAAATCTCTGGACAAGGGGCACTCACCATGTCTAAACATTAGGAAGTGGAAGATCTCGGTTCTGTGGTGAATGACTGACTGATGGTATGAATCAGATGTCTGGTGAACAGCCAGGATATATAACACACTAATACTCTACACAACCCCCCTACCCTGAGCACTTCTCCATTGACCTTGTGACCTCTGGTTGGTCTGTGACCTGAGGGTGGTCAGCTGCTGACAGTGTTGCCCCCTGTGGTAAGACATATTGTGCACAGCCTGATACAGACATTAACTGAAGATGGACTGTCTTACTGGAGCAACAAAAGGTAGCTCAAGTCTTAATCAGATACCTGGAAAGCACATCAAGCGTCAAAACAAATTGCCAACTCTGCAATTCTGCACTGAAAGGCAGCCTCGGTCATTGAATAAATGGTTGTCTTTCATAATCATGTAAAAATTTAAAGAGTAACTGAAGATGGAGTCTAAACAGTAAGATGACCAGTTTTATACCATTACTAAGACCACAAATAGTAATGTAGACTATCATGAGGACCCAGATTAGTGTTAGGTTGACACGTGCTGCAGGAGGTTAAAAATAGAGATAAAAATAGATGCAATTTTTTTTTTATTTAAATACATTTTTGCTCATTTGAAGAATGATAAAACCTCCCAATCATTTTCAACACAAAAAAATTTTCCATGAAATAAACACAAACTGATTTGATTAGAAAGGAAGTTCACATAACTCCTCTGGTTAGAAAATTACAGGCACCTACCTGTCATAGACACTTCATTATTATGAGAACTATGATGAGCAGTCCTGTGAAATGAGGTCTGTAACCTTTCTTATAGAGACACCTCTATTTAAGTCAAAACCAAGATGTGACAAGTGTTCATGATCGAAGGGTTTCATGTTATACTTTATACCTTAAAAGAATACCACAATTCCAAGCAAAACGAGAAAAGTCTTCCTCCTCACAAAGTTGCTATGCAGCAAATCCATAAGATTTACCTGTCACTACAAGGAAAAAGAAAATCTACTTGTTACCAACAATACAGAGCAGCACCAAAATGAAAGAATCCTTCAGTTATCAGATAACCAGACACTAACACATGGGTCTAATATGCCTCTTCCTTAACTCCTTGACTGGTAAGAGGATTTGTATCAACAAATCCTGGCATTGTCCTTTCTCTTTGCAGTAATAAAACTTCATAAACTCTCCAAAGAACTCTGGGAAGAATGCTTTTTGACCGGAAAAATGTTCATACCCCGCAGACTTGTCATCTGATATGACACGGCAAAAACATGTTTCTTCTTTTAGTGGAAACAATGCTCTTGAGATACAGGAAGGCGATGACTGATAAAATACCGTAGCCATGACTGTGTGACATCTCATGTTCCCATTCCTGCTTGATCAATTAAAACTGATTTTTAGATTTTTCAGTTGACAAACCTCAAGAGCACTCACCTCAGGGTTCAACTCTGACTGACACGGGAAATGTTATTTGAAACAAAATATCTGCATTTATAAACTGTATACATCTTAAACATTTACATGCACTCAGCACTGGTATCAGATGCAATACATAAAATATAATAGTAGTTACATATGTAGCAATTTACATACATATCAATGAACAAGTCAATAATTATTTTTGGTTGTATTAAGTTATTCATAATTATATAATTCTGACTTAAATACTCATAAAAGGCAATTTTATTTATTACACTGTACAATACAGGATTTAAAGACCATTTCCTTGATCATACAATATTGTCCCCTATAGTACCACATTCTTCCACAAGATGCCAGCATTGGTTCCACTCATGAATGATGTAATAACAGGTAAAAATTGCTCCAGCACCTAAATCCAGATCAAATTCAAAGACAAACATGTTAACAAAATGTCACTAAAATAAATGATGGCACACAGCTCTTTATGGATGAAAATACAAGGTTAATTACATAAATCCCCACCCCATCCCTCCCCAACCCCCAAAGAAAAAAAAAAAAACATTGTGTTAGGCTAACAAAAGGTTACTACTAAGAGGTACAATATGGATTGATTCTCTTTCATACCACCTTAATTTGTATTTCTTCTCCTCATAAATCTTCATGACTATTATAAACTATGGTAATGTTTTCTAGAAACTAGCAAAATAGACAGTCAGTACCTAAGTGATAGTTTAATACCTTTTTAACCTTTATGCTTGCCACAGTTTCTACTCGTCTCCTATACAGGCATACCATTCAACAAGACTTCTGTGGGAGCTGGAGGGCCCTTGGTTTCTCAGCCAGCTGGGCCACTGGCTGGAATTTGTCCCCTCTGCTGATTGATAAGACCCTTCTCTGTTGCCAGGAGAAGGCACATCTCTAAACGTAGGCTGTGATGTAATACATTGGGGATATGACTGAGTGGGCTATATTATACAGGGAAAAAACAGCCTTGGTGAAATGGTTTATATGTCCTGTGGGCGGATACCTAAATATCGTGGTCACATGAAAAGTTTTTGGCATGATTGTGTCTCATGAATTGACTAGAGATCCTGGAATGACATTCTCTCACAAACAAGGTCCCTATATATCAAGTTGAAAGAGTTGCCTAACTGTATACATGTGTACAGAAATGGTTGAAGCTTTATCCTATTCAAGTTCAATACTGTCCACACAGCCTCATATCTGACATCTATAAGTCTTTAATAAACTATGTCATATTTTTCATTGTTGCATAAATAAGGAACCTTCCATAATAACCTTCCATCTGTCATTAAAAAAAGTCCCTTAAAAAATTTATTTGAACAAAACAAAATCAGCTGCAAATTTATCTGATCTAACTACTCCACAAATTTATCTGAAACTTAATAAATAACACATAGGATGATCCTGCTGAAAGTTTTGTTTTAAGTTATACGTATATCCTGTAACAGTTTCAGTTCACAATTACCTATTACCATATGATTCAAAACATAACACTTTCTTTGACCATACACCTTACAATAATATGCCAACATCTATGTTGATACAATATGTGCTGCCTGAAAGCCAAAGTCACACAATCACAGCCAGACATGGTGAATCAGAACTAAAGTCAACATAAATAATGATGCACACTTAGGTGAACCCCAGGTCTGTCTGTATGACATAAGTTACAATACATTATTTACCTCACCACTGGTTGGTATAAATAAAGTGGTATTTACACTTTACCAAGCCTGGTACTAAAATACATCAAAGAGCCAGTCCAGTTTGTATTGCATATTAAATATCATCAGGTGATGTCATGATTTATTAATATCAAAAAACAGTAATTGAATTAAAGCAGCTTCAGCTTGCCAAGGATTTATAAATATTCATTCGCAAAATATTTGTCTGGTGTTTCTAAATCATACAAAATGATTAAGAGAACTGCAATATGCGGATG
Source organism: Sipunculus nudus (assembly GCA_026874595.1). NCBI lineage: Eukaryota > Metazoa > Annelida > Sipuncula > Golfingiida > Sipunculidae > Sipunculus > Sipunculus nudus. The sequence continues at coordinate 24,576,551 of CM049315.1, read as the reverse complement.
CTAAAATTACTTTACAAACTTTTTCATTTTGTCATTCTTACAAATAACCTCCTTGTAGAGGACAGGGTAATAATGTTTAATACATACATTCATTGATGCACTGAATAATCAATGCACTGAATCAAAGCTAAGAAAGTCAGCCTATATCCTTCATTATATGCTAGTATGGTTATGGTGACATTGGTGAGAAGATTTAAACATTTCTTGGTCCATGTTAATGCTGAAGTTTATCATAATGTTCATCTTAGCATTCCCCCCCCCCCCCCCCCGAAATTTTATTAAATATGTCTTTCAAAATAATATATTGACTTTTTTCAATTAACAAGTCGAGAATTGAATTGTAAGGCAAAAACTCAATGACCAAATTGAATCAAAGACCCCTTGCCAATTCATGCATGGTAAAATTAACTTAGTTATGTTCAATACTTGCTGTCTATATAGCTATGATGACAATGCCTATGAATTATATATTTTAAATATCAGTGAAAAAACTCCTGTGATATTTTCTAAATACATTCATAAGTACCCTGCATTTTCCTCCTTCAAGTCTATATATACACCTGCCATTAAGGATTTTGGGTAACTCACCTGTCTGGAAACCTGTTCATCATGGCCGAGCAGATAGCTATGCAATATCATGTAAGAAATCCAGGAGTTTTCATTATAACTTCACAGAACTGTTACCTATCCAGACAGGGTCTACAAGCCATCCTCAAGCCAAAAACTGAGTAAAACACTAAGTGTTTCCCTATTTATGCCTTTCCAAAGGCTTATCATCATCAAGTAGTGTGAACCAGCACAACTCTGTTAGAAAGGACACACCTGGTCAAACAAAACACACTTTTTCCAGTACCTCATGGCTTATTATAAATAAACATACATATCACCTTGTACAGCTCAGGAGAGACCTCAAGTAGTTGGAAGTATAATATATCTTGGAGCCAAGTTCAGTCCAGGATAACACTTGAAGATTAAACCTCAAAACCTTTAAGATGTGCTTCATTGTAAGGACAATATGTATATATTATTAATATTATGAAAATATGTATATCTACTTTGCTACAGGCTGACTCATGGTTCATACATAATCTACTTACCATTACTTTCTAAATTCCAGGATTTTATACCTGTAGAGCCAGCATATACAGCATACATCACCACATGGAGACAAGACTGATGACTGACATGTGTACCCTACATATTCAGTACTGACCTCTTATAATGAAAGAAAGACCCCCTCAAGCTCAGGCAGCTAGTATTTATCTGATACTCATGGACCATACCAAATCTCCTTGTCCAGAAATCCACAAATCCATGGTCAATAGTACTCAATCGCTAGCCAGGATATTATTATTAAGCACATTATCATGACATTGTTAAATGGACACTGCTCTAGTCATAACCTCTGGAAGTATGTAAGAAACATAGGGTACCCCTACCCTGCCCTTTATTTATCTGGTTGATTAAACCCAATCTCACCTGGGGTGCTGTATTGAAGCCGGATCACATAACACCATTTACCAGTATCAACTAGTAACACCTAAAGGTCTATTTGACTTAATATTACAACATCCCCTATAACATGCCTTTCATGTAGACCCTCCAACAGCTGACTATAAGTAATTCTATTACCAGCGCATTGACTTCACACTGGGTGTTGGTCTGCCATAATTTATAGGTAACACTGAGGCCTGTTTTCTCATCACTTCTTTCATTCCATACATGTGACAATCATGCAATTTTACTCGTGTAAAATCCTAATGCCCAGATTTCATGCCTCTATATTCAAGTCCTTATCATTAATTTGTGCATTTCTATCAGAAATTCAGAATGGGATATTATTATGAAACACAAGTTTTAAATCCCTGAGAGATAAACATGCTGATGGGTAATTCTGCATATCCTGTATAGCATGATTACATGTCAAGGCCAGATTATTATCATTCACTCATGACATTACACACTGCAATGTAAAATTCAACAGCCAAGTTTTTTCTTCTTTATTTATTTCAAATTATGACAATAATTGTATCCGCCAAAACGAGTTTTGCGGATACTATGTTTTCAGCTGCACGCCGCAGCCGCCTCTGCCGCCGCGTAGGTGTCCGGAGAACTCCTCCGTAACTGCTGGGCGGATTTTACAAAACCCGGGATTATGTTCCGGTCACATGTGAACTGCTGCGCCCCGATTTTGTTTTGACCTCTGACCTTTCCTCTGCGCTCTGCGTCCGTTTGTGCGTCTGTTTCCACACATAAACCCACATATCTCGGGAACCGTTTGACCGATCAGGAAAATTTTTTTGCACAAATGTAGCCCTTGGAGAGCTTTATAACATACACAAAAAATGGTGGCGCCACCTGCAACCATGTTTGCACAGTGTCCATCTGTTCGTCTGCCTTGGGTTAAAATCACTCATATCTCTGCAGTGACTTGACTAATTCACCTGAAATTCGGCATGCGTAAACATCCTGGATAGCTTTTCTGATTTTATGACAGGTGGCCCCACCTACATTCACCTTTATGCTTCAGACATTCAAGCTCATATCTCGGGAACCGTTGGACCGATTGGGCCAAAATTTTGCATGTGTATAGATCTCACATAGCTCTTTATCATACGCAAAACCACATTCACGTTTATGCTGCAGACATCCAAGCTCATATCTCAGGAACCGTTTGACCGATCAGGAAAATTTTTTGCACAAACGTAGCCCTTGGAGAGCTTTATAACATACACAAAAAATGGTGGCGCCACCTGCAACCATGTTTGCATAGTGTCCATCTGTTCGTCTGCCTTGGGTTAAAATCACTCATATCTCTGCAGTGACTTGACTAATTCACCTGAAATTCGGCATGCGTAAACATCCTGGATAGCTTTTCTGATTTTGACAGGTGGCGCCACCTACATTCACGTTTACGCTGCAGACATCAAAGCTCATATCTCGGGAACCTTTTGACTGATTGGGCCAAAATTTTGCATGTGTATAGATCTCACATAGCTCTTTATCATACGCAAAACTGGTGGCGCCACCTGCAGCCATTTTTGCACAGCTCCTGTCTGTTTGTCTGCCATGGGATAAAATCACTCATGTCTCAGCAGTGGTTTGACATATCTGCCTAAAATTTTGCAGGTTTTTACATCCCCGACAGCTCTCTTGATTTTATGACAGGTGGCGCCACCTGCATTCTAGTTTATGCAGCAGACATCCAAGCTCATATCTTGGGAACCGTTTGACCGATTGGGCCAAAGTTTTGCATGTGTTTAGTTCTCACATAGCTCTTTATCATACGCAAAACTGGTGGCGTCACCTGCAACCATTTTTGCTCAGTGTCCATCTGTTTGTCTGCCACAGGCTAAAATCACTCATATACATGTAGTGGTTTGACTTATCTGCCTTAAATTTTGCATATGTATACAACTTGGACGGCTTTCTGGATTTTGTGGTGGGGGGGGGGGGGGGCAACCTACATATAAAATTTGGCTGCAGACATCCATGCTAATATGCAACAATCTATTTCCCCTTGCCACTCAATCCATGCCTCACTTCACCCGTTCCACTCTGATTTAGGGGGATACACGTAGTAGCTTGTCGACTACCCGTATTCTAGTTGTTTTATAACTTTATCTCATACTAACAAGTTGTTGTTGAATACATCTTCAGTGAGATCATGAATCTCACCTTGTGTGACCTTGAGCTTTAACCCCTTAAATTTAGTTAAGTAAAACAAGTAATACTGGTTCTAATCAAATGCCACACAGTTGCTGCCACTGGTACAACAACCCTGTTATAATAATCATCAGCATACAATATCTCCAACATCTATTTTGCTATAAAGAGGAAATTGTAGACAATTCATCACACCTGTAGACTTTTCAGTGACCCTGACCTTTGAGCACCTGACCTCAATTAACAGGTACTGAACATAGTTTGTGTTACTGAAGGCTAAAATGAAAGAAAATATTAAAGCATAAAGTCTTGATTTCTGAGTATACAAACTCTAAATGGACAAACTAGTGTCCATGCATGTCAACATGAGGTGACAGTGACTGACTTATTTGTCTTAAATAGATATTAGATGTATGCAATAACATAACTGCAATGGAGTGTATGGCCTTGGGAACAAATATAAATATTAGGTTCAAATCTGTGACCCTGGACTAACATTGTGCCGTTGAGAAAATATTTCAGCTAAGCAGGTCCCCCCACCCATAAAATTTTGTTATCCAAATATGGATATAGACGCATCAACCCCTTTAAGCCTCATCTCCCTGGGGGGGGGGGGGGGGGGGGGGGCTTGATAAATTAGGTTTTCCTGACCTGAAGCTCTCTGGCCTTTTCAAAGGCTTATGCCGCTGACTCCGGCTATCCGACTGACTGTACACGGCACTGTCATCTTGAGCCCATCCTCTATCACCAACACTGCCAGTCTGGGCCCTCTGTAGGAGCGAAGAGGAACTAGGTGTCCTCACCTGGTCAAAATTTCCCCTGCAAAACACAAACATTACCAATAATCAAAACAGTAAGTCAATAAAACAGCATAAAACCGGAGGAATTATTTGAAACAAATATTGATGAGAAATGATGCATATAAATTCTGATGAGCCATCAGGCAAACCTGTGTGTATAATGAATGAGCAAAATGGAGTGTCCTCTTTTGGAAATAGCAACCTCATGTAACATAGGCTGTCTGTTAACTATTGACTAGAAGCAAACATGTGTCATCCATTGATTGAATCTTGCCCATATCGCCAGTTCCATACCTGTATGAAATACCATGTGTGTAGACCCAAGTACCTGGAAGATCCTCAGGTGATAAAACCACAACGATGCCTAGACAGAACTACAGCATCCACTATAGTGGCCTGTGTTATTTGGTTTGTGTGTGTTACCTGCCTGCTACAATAACAAACAAAGCACTAGCACCAGCACCAGGAAGGGCAAAGTCTGTCTGTACCTGTTCACAAGATCTGAGGAACTGGCTACAAGTGCTGCCACCTTCATGACATTATCAGAACTATTCCTATGTCAGTCTTGCTCCTAATTAGCACTGGCAACATAAGACAGTATGTCATCTGTGACCTGTTTAATATTAATACTCTGTAGTTAAAATTCATTTTAATTTTCTATTGATATATGAAGTGATAAGAATGACATCAATTTTTGCTTAATCCAAAATACTCTCTGGCTCCAAAGGATTTTCACTAATCATTTCAAAATTCATGGGAGCTTATCCATAATATATTTAAAGGTTGACTTCACCATGCTTAAAAAAATGGTTCTGTTTAACATTTGTGCATAATAAAGTGCTGTTGGATAAATTTATATTTAAAATATTCAATTCTATTCAATTCTTTTCTTGTATCACTGATGAAACATCAGACTTGTACCAGTCACAATGGCCGTTTTTTTGTGTGGTTGGCAAGTCATCCATGTAAAATCACTGCATTTCAGGAATTCCCCGCCGGCTCCAGTTCAGACTGATATATCAATTAAATATCATTTACAGAATAAACAGGTTGACTGACTCCACACAATGTACAGAAATACATTCTGTCCATAGATGTAGAGGTGGCGAGTGCAGAGAACAAAACCCAAATATATCACGGCATGACATGCTCTCAAACAACCATCTGACCTGAGCCTATTTCCTGTGGGTTACACATCCACGGTTCAGTGCATTATGGTTAATTCTGGAGGTCTTGGTGCCTCCAGTCAGTCATGGTTGATAATTAAAGGAGACTTGGTACCATGTCAATATTAATAAGCTTCCTATATGATGTTGACGCTATCATTATAACCTCATTATAGATTTAGCACGGCATGATCTGCATCCTTGATTATATCTACAGACAAAGAACACAGGTTCGTCTAGTTTATTATTCCCACCACGTGCCAGCATTAAATGTATTAATATGAGTCTAGTTTGGAGCCTTACTGCAGTGAATGACACTGCAAACATTTAATAATTCATAATATATGGAATTTCACTGTGTGGTAAAAATAATATATATTCAAGAAGACAATTGCAAATTGCAGAAGGGTCTATCACACCTGAAAGGTAAAGTGATTGTCCTATAATAACCTGTACAGACAGGTAACAGTAAACCTGTATGTACCAGTATGACCCCATCAATATCTGTAAACTTACAGTTCATTAATTATGACTCTTATGTTAATATTATCAAATTTACATTCCTCATAACGAGGTGAGACTTGGTCATTCTCTTTTTTTTTCTTGTTGATTGTTGCTACACTGATCATCGCAATTTTCAAAATGCATACAATATGTCTTCATATTGAAACTTGCGCATGTATTGGACCTGGAATAAATTTTGGCCCCTACTCGGCAAGTATTTCCTTAAAAAGAGATCTACAATTCACACTTTTGCAGGCATTGTAGTAAGCATTTATATTTATATTGTTAATATTATCTGATACAGTAATAGGACATGTAATTTTAGGAATTTTTAAAATACTGATTTTAAAGACAGACCTTGGTTTAAGATGGCTTTGTTGTATTTTACCTCTGCTATGAATTCATTAGCAAATTTACTCAACAAATTTTGATGCCATTTTGATGAAATTTTGTGAAGGGTAAGGGTAACACTAAAGGAATAATTGATGGTAATTTGGATCACCATAAATGGTGTATGTTTTTTGTTCCAACCATACCTTGAGTCACCTGATTGGAACCTCCTTTGATCTGGCAAGCTGAGCTCACCTGTGTGGAAACCAGATTTTTAACCATGACCCACACTGCTCTTAGTTTATTTCTTGCATTCATGCAAACAACATAAAAGCTGATCAGGACCCAGGTAATACTCAGGATCTGTTTACTGCAGAATGTTTGGCAGGGTTTTTTTTTTTGCAGGCTCTTAATATGCTTTCTAGCTGAATGTTAATATTTATTATGAAACAATCTGTATGCCTGTTTTCTGAAAATTCACTAGAAGGAGCACTCTTTTGTTTGGTTTTTCACCTTTGTGATGTCAACAGAGGTAGTTTACAAGACCACCTTCCAGCAGTATTTGTGGTATAAATGGGGAATCTAAAAAAGACACTTGTAATTCATACAAAAGAACAGCATACTTAACTGTGCTGTGAAGAATAAACACATTAATTAACTGTAAATTAACCCTTCCAGTCTCACATGTTTATATATCTGTTAACAAAACCATGTTAAGTGGACTCAATGTTCTTGTGATCTCCATAAACCACACACTAGTCCATTAAAACTCCAAGAGACTGGTTTTCACCCATGACATAATTACACAAAGATCAAATGTCAAAAAGCTGGGCTGTACTGGATGACCTTATCTCAGTAATATCTCACCCTATTATGTTCTACATAAGTCTAGATGTGGACACTAAAAAGGGGATACTGCTGTATGTCCCAGTCACAGAAAGGCAGCTTAGATTATTGATGGTACCATGCTGGACCATGCCTCATACAGGACAGTGGTCAGCCAATGTTGACTGCCCCCACATTCCACATACACTGACCCCTACCTGCCCTCCTTTCTGTCATACCCCTGTATTTAGTCCTGTGGTTTTGTCCTGAATTAAACAACCCTGTGCTACATACCACAGTGGAGGTCCAGGAACCAGCCTGGTCAACAACTGTCTATTCTCACACTAGACATGAAAGAATTAATAAACATGAGCTGGAACTGAAATTACCCACCCGGGAGGTCAGCTTGTGACAGGCAGCTCAAATAACCTCATCACAGTGCTGGCGGGATGGTCAATAATGGCATCGTGTAAGCCACCGCAGAGAAACCTCCCACCTGTCTAAGTCCAAGGTAAATAAATGACTGTGTCACCCAGTACTGTCAACAATAACATGTGTGAAGTGGGAATATGGATATTTTGACCAGTAGTGTCATTAAGTCTTCACAACAAATAGCAAAATGGCAGAAGTGTTTGCAGTATTTAACCAAAAATATTTACTCAATAAAACCAAACTATAAACCAAACATGTCATAAATTATATTTAAATCAATTTCTTTCCTGTTACAGTGGCCACACAGAAAAAACAGACCAAAATCACAATGGAAACTTTTCCAGATATCTAGCTTGTACACAGATACAGATATAGACAAACACAGCAGTGACCACTACACCTCTGCATACTTAGTTACCAGAGGTAATAAGAGCACAGCAAATGTACATTATACCCCTGTTGTGTATCTGGTGACCTCTGACCTCTTTACATGTACGTGAATTTTGATGAGAAACTTTATTGGTAAATATGTATAATGAGTTTCATGAAAAACCATAGGATTTTTGGTAAGTCAACAAGGTGCCTCCAAAGTTTGGTGACCTTTCACCTCATTAAATATGCATGGATTTTGCTGGAAATTAAACTTAGGCGAGATATTTTATTGATTAACATTTCTGATGAGTTTTATCAAAATCCTTCATATTCTTTGTAAATTATCGCAGCAACACCACTAAGTAGCCTAGTGACCTGTGACCTTATATGTGGATGTTACCCATAATCCAACTTGGGAGAGATTATCTGTTGGGGAGTAGTTATGGTGAGTTTTGTGAAAATCCATCAAAGCCCTGGTAAGCTATTGCAGCTACACTAAAAGTTAATGGACGGACAGACAGACAGACGGAAGTTAAGACCGACAATGGGTATACCATAAAACTCCCATCATATGACGGGCGTATAAAAAGTACATATCATAAATATAGAAAGAGATTTTATAAAGCCTAGCATTATGCAATATAGATATTTTACACAGGAGTAATAAATACTATTTGTGGATGATCAATATTAACTTGGTATTTACAAAATGTACAATATCCAACAATACCCACATATGCACTGGCTGTTCACTGAAAACAGCTGGTACCATACTAGTTTATGAGTTTTCTTGGTCATAATTACATTTTTCTTTTACAACCACCATATAGATCTGCTGATATGTATGTCAAATTTTTACAAATGGTGAATGCACTCCTTGAACCTGATACATTATTGAACACCTAATTTGCTGTTGGATATTACATAAAAATGTAAGTAAGAACAACAGAATATTTTGTGTTGAAGATTTCTTTCCTTTACTTTGAAAGGTAAAGGTGAAATAAGGGAAAAAAATTTTTTGAACGAATGCACAGGAAACCCTTGTATGAAAGGAGTTTGCACTGAGCTGCCTTTACCCTGGTCTTTTGTATAATAATAGCTGATATTTGATATTTATACAGCTCATTGACAAATTCCTTAATGTAGTTATTCTTACACTTCTATATTGTATGTGGTCTGAGAGTATGATACATTCCCAGAGAAAATTAGATGTCAGTTAGGAGCCTCGAGACATGAGTCTATTCATCAGAATATATAGCTGGTCCTGTTGTTCACCTGTACTCGGTAACCCAAGAGAGTCTGTTTGATTCTGAAAGCAAGATCTTGAATTTTTACATTGCTTTCAGAATAACACCAGAAAACAAATTTCACACCTAGTGGCTTGGGTCAAGCATTTGAACTTCACTCATGCCAGATTGATTTAGAACATGAAATAGTTTCTGATCCCTTGTAGCTCACTTTTGTGGGGAAAAAATGACATCCCCTAAGAGGCAAATGGCTTGATGCTGTACATAAGATATTGTTACACAGCTGCGCAGTTACTTATTTATTCATATGAAATTCATGACTACAGTACCTGTATTCCAAATTAATGGCAAGAAACTAATTCTTTTAGCCTTTTATAAATATTTTATAGAAAATTACATACACTTCTGCAGGTTTTAATTTTTTTTTCTCCTAATTCTGCAGAAATTAACATGTTTACTATAGAGAGAACCTGAGTGACACATTGAATATCAAACTGTTATACATGTATATATCTTATTGGCCTGCAATTAAGGTAATCAATATGATATTGATTAGATATGACACCATAATCAATATGAATTAATCAATTTCTTCTTGGGTTCTACTTCTATCATTGTATATTCTTATCATCGTCTGCACTGTCAACATGTATGGCATTAGCTTCACTGTCTTTAACATGAAGCTGGTTATTAATTTCTCTTTAATTAGTAATTCAGTCTTGTTATAATGAGAGTATTTCTGTAATCATCTTTTTCACCCCAGTGATGACCTAATACAGTCTGGTTTACTTTCAGCATATCTTTTTCTTTGGGTCTTGGACACTGGCATGAAATGGAATAAATTTAAATTAAGCAAATAAAAGTAATTCAGAATCAAGTTTAATTGGAAGATTATTTCAATAGTTTAGCAACTTGAATGCATTGTCTATTTTGAGACTACGTCCTGAACCTAAAATCACATTCAGGAACATTTCCTGACAAAGTTTCTGTTGGCTACCAAGTATCCCAGATGCAAACACTTTTTCAATTTCTGAACTCTGTTTAGCAACAAAAAATATATGCAGTCTTAATTTATTTTATTTCATTACCAGCCTGAAACTTTATCCTGTTCAAATAGCTTATATGTTTACTGTATGGTTGCTATCTCATATTTTTCACATAAATGCAGTCTTCTGTGGTACACCTAATGCCACCTTCCAGCACAGTTTGTAACTAATAAACTGGAGTACAGTAATTCATGGCCTGTCTTAAATGAACTATTATTTCAAAATATTCCAGGATATGAACAAGATAAGTGATCAAACAGTGTATACTATTACACTGGTAAAAACATACTACAGTGTACTAACTGAATAATACTACAGCTTCATCCAAAGATTTTGAAGTGTCAATTACAAGTGAGCAGAGTTCACACTGTTGTCAAATAAAAATTCTGGTAGTTCTACCTTGAAAGGAAAGACTTCATAAACAATTACAAGTATTAGAAATATCAAGCATATATCTATTTCAGAACTGCACAACAGTAAAATCCTGGCAGTGGCAGCACTTAACTCTTACCCCCCACCCCACCCCCCTGGCCTTTACTGCTCTGAAAGCAGGATGCATCTGTGATCACTCACCTGTACATAATCTACCTGTAGATACCTTGGAGTTGTAATGTTCCTTATCACACCTGTATCACCTGCACATCATTTGAGCAGGTAATATTATAAACAGGTATATCCATTGGTGGCACTGTATTCACCATGAACTACCAGCAAGTCACTTGTGTTCCTTTCATCCAAATTTCAGCACAAGGAACCTATATACACTCAATTAGCTATCGATGACTTCCAGAGGGCCACATATGCTTACTGTTAGCTCCTGCTTAATGTTGTGACTGACGGTAGATTACCCGGTACTCAGTGTATTCATGATATCAAAACCAGGTTCAGGACATGTGATGACACTAGGCTCCATACAGTCTAATATTTATTGATGTATACTGTGGTGACACTTACTGTTGAATTATGGGACACTTAAGTCTCATATTAGGTACATATTAGGTGGAGACAGATATATGATGAAGTGGTTCACATGAGGACTTAAAGAAATCATGGATGTATAGTGCAAAGTCTGACTATCATCAATTTATTATTGTAATATGTGTGATGTAAACATATTTAACACTGATTTAAAGAAGCTAATACATCTCAATGTGCTTCATTTATGTACAGTATTAAAGCTCACAAATTTCAGGCAAAGGTGTCATCATATGGCACCAATACCTGTTAACCAGTTTAAATACAAAATTTATATTAAAAATTTCTTCATCAGTTCAGTATTCAAACATGAAATTCTACATGAATCCTTTCCTTTCACATTTACCATGGAAACTGGATACGCATAAGGACGATGACTTAAAAAAATAGATGGAGTATTCTAATTTTCATTGCATCATGCATAAACTATATACTGGGTTATATATTAGACTTGCAGGATATATTTATGGAATCTCAGCTTTATAAAACAGCACTAACAGACATGCAAAAAGCATTCAAGTATCAAAGACAACCAGCATCCATCTGTATCTTTAACAAGACCTTTAAATGACTGATTTACATGATTCTGTACATGATCTTTTATTTGTGGAATTACGAATACCATTTTAAAATAATTTTGCAGGCACAGCTTGGTTACCTTTAATAATTTAATCCCTTACAAAGCTTCATTAAATTTCCTTAGAGTTTTGTAGAATGCTATCATTATCAAAGATACAGAAACCCTGGGATTAGAATTTCTTTCCAAATGCAATTTGTTAAGGTGACCATGAAGATTGGTTCAACTGCTTGACTTGTCAGTGTAATGTCTCAAACTGAGAGTCTCAGCTCTAAGCTGGAAATGAAGAGGCAACACCTTTCAAAACTTAATTTGTGAGGGTAACCATGAGACCCATGCAACTGCATGACTTGGCAATATATTGTCACAAACTGAAAGTTGGTGATCATTATTTATAATCTATAGCATGAAAATGCCACATGAAGTTAACATACAGTGCAATAGTCACCATTCAATGATGTCAATAAAGCCATTACAGACATTGAATGTGATGCCTGTATTTTTGTGTTTGAACAACCCCTAGCGGATTGACTGTGACCCAAACAAGAACCAGTAATCAGTGTCAATAAACTGCTTTTCCAAGACCCATTCATTTTTTTTTTTACACAGGGGAACTGAAAGTGTGCTACATAAGTCTCAGTCTGAGTTCAAATGACGTCCACATGTATGCCTACACAGGACCAATTTGTTCATGCATGTGGCATGCATGTTGTTGTCGTTTTTACACATTTTTTTGTTTTCCAATCCAGGGACCAAAATTAATTCTGCTCAAAGTTTCTAAGGATAAACAAATACATTGAAGTATCAGGTCAGATGTGGCAACCGAATGCGAGATATAATAATTGTACTGTAAAACCAATACTAATATTAAAAATACCGGTAAATGACCTATGGGACATGATGCTCAGCTGAATTTGACAAACAGGCAATGCATGTATTGATTATTAATGTTATGATCTTGTGAAAATATTTGTTAAGGAACCATAAACAATGGATAGAATGACTTCCAGAGTGCTAAGAATCAGGTGGTTTTTTTTTTCACAGGCCTTCGGAAAATAGGATACAGTGACCTTATTTAAGGTTTCACAGAAAATTTTACCTAGAAGTCCCTAGATGCTAAGGTCTATGTCCAACTGCTACAATTTGTATCCATCTAACCTATAGGGTGCTAAATGCTCACAAATTATGGGTCACAGTTAGTGGTGGGCCGATCATCGAGTTTTATTGAAAGTCAGTCGGTTTGCTGCCACTTTCAAGCGCTCAATTACCAAAGGCGACTATCGATTACATCATAATATTATTTTCTTTCCAGAATGCCTTTATGTTATAGGCAAAAATTATTCTTCCATTTTTTACCACATTCCGCACTTCATATAATGAGTCTGCGTTCCCAGATAACTTCCATATGTAACTGAGTATGACACGGTAGATGCGAGAACAGAGGACTTCTTAAACTTATATCTCTGAGTTTGCAGGGAGCAGCAGAATGAGCAGAGAATTTTCTAACGAGATGGCTACGCTCTTTACACAGCGCTTTACCTATAGGGCTACTTCCTATATCGTAAGGCGCTGTTTGTTATGACCTCGTATCCTGCTTTGCAACACCAGAGGGGAGCACTGTATTTTTGTCCAATCAGATTAAACTTTGTGCTGGAAGACAAAGCCAAGCGAGAAATACACGGAGCCAATCATATTCATTTCTTTTTGAGTGACAGCTTATCCCCCAGCGTAACCGTCTAAACAGGCCACAGGCTCAGAGAGAATTGCCCCTGACATGGTTTGCTTAGGGCCTTGGGCACATAGGATGCTCGGCCGGTGAGCTGTAATTCAAACGAAATGTAACAACAAAGGCTGCTTGCACACCTCGCTGGCTGGTTTCAGTTCTGCAGACAACAGATACATGGCTACGCTAACACGGTCATAATGTCATAATCAAATCGGTCGATGATGCGAGAATGCAGAGGGAGCAATTTAAATTCGACCGGAAACTCATCAAACGGCGCTTGAAGCGCGGCAATGGGCGGAGCCAGGACGCCTGTTGAGTGTTTGTTTATTGGCATCTGATTGGCTGCTTGTCACATCGTACGCACGTTTATTTCAGTGGACAACAAACCGCCATCTGGTGTCTAAATATATCATAAACGGCCAAAGCTGGCAGCGTGAAAATCAGTTGCTTCTTTAGAAGCGCAAGATTTCCGCTGCCTCGGGAGCGTACGAGATGGCGGGATGGCGTTTAGATGCTCTTAACTCCCATACAGAAAGATATTACCCGACGTTGCCGATCGTTTAATTTAATGCTTAAAATTAGTCTGATTGTATCTTTATACGTGGGAGGATTGTTACACTCGTGCGCGAGAGGAGAATACCTGCCGGGGAAACGCAGGTAGAGTTTCACAGATAATTGCATATTTCTTTGATAATTGCATATATTTGTCTGAACAGATTAATAATCGATCATCAGTCGGTTTGCTCAAACCTATGATCGATTATGGAAAAGGAACCGACTCCCACCACTAGTCACAGTGGCCTTATTTAGGGTTACCAAGATTTTACAGGGCCCTTCCTGGATCTTAATTAAATTAGAAGTTTCTAGGTCCAACTGCTACCATTTAATTGTGCCTTGGTACTCAAATCATGTCATTTTCCTATAGATCACAGAATATAGGTCATCTTTCTCCTATAGCTCATAGAATATATAGGTCATGGTGACCTAATTTCATGTTTCAAAGGACATTTGCCCAGGACCTCCAGGAATTTTATGTTAGAAGATTCTAGGCCTAATGGACCCAATTTGTGCCCTGTTTGACTGTCTATTGCTCACAACCATGTTTTTGGCTTGTAGGTCGCAGAATATGTCACCATGACCTAATTTAAAGTTCCCAAGGATATTTGCCTCAAAGGGGCCCAATCATGCAATCAAGCATGTTGAGTAAACACAAAAAATAGCTTCTTCCCTTATATATTGTCTTGAAACCGTTTGTTTACTCCTGTAAACTAGTGTTAAAAAAAGTGAACTGGGTGCGATCGCAGGTGTCAACATAAACACAGTGTGTCTGGTTGTGTGCTGCAAGGAGCCACAACACGTGCCAATCAGGAGATACCCTGACTGACTTGGCCTAAAAAATGTAATACATGTTCCTGCTGGCTGAAACACCGTGTGTTGCCCCTGTATATCAGACCTCTGGTCACGTGGCCTTGTAATGGTAAACAGACTGTGTTTACCAACATGCTGGGCTAAAACAAGATGTTAAACAGTCATATGTGAGGAAATGAGACTGTGTGCTGGAATGGTTTTGCTGAGAAACTTTTGTATAAAGCAAAACTGAACTGATGTGTGAAGGAACAGAAATAATATTGCTCCTGATTATGTCCCTTTAAACCTCCCTGGATGTTCCTTTAGAGGATTCTAGGCTTAACAGATATCATTTTGTCCATATGACATTAAGGGTGCTCATATGATATCTTTTTCCTATAGGTCACAGAATATTGGTCACGATGACCTAATTTCATGTTTCCAAGAACATTAGTCCAGGACTTCCCAGAACATAATTTTAGAAGATTCTAGGCCTAATGAATACAATTTGTGCCCCTTCTGACTGTCTGGGTGCTCAAAATCATGTTTTTGGCCTGTAGGTCCCAGAATATAGGTCAACTCATATCAAGTTTCCAAGGATATATGACTAGAAACTCCATGGATGTTGCTTAAGAAGATACAACTTGTGCCCTGTCTGACTGCCTGGGTGCTCAAAATCATGTTTTCGCCCCATATATCTTTTATAATAAATAATACTGTCAGCTGAGTTAAAAAAGTATTTTAAGGTTTTGTTTTGCATAATGTAGGTGCAGCTTATAAATTGCTACAAAAAAAAAATTTCCCAACTGTTATGAATGTAGATGTTAAATGTGTAAGAATTATGTTTCTAGTCCTTCCTTGCATCTATTAATATCACTTTGTCCTGTATTATAATATTGTAATCTTAACAGCTAGAATTGAAGTACTCTTTTCAGTCAACTGATTTATTTAAAAGTGAATAAATGTAAACCACCATCATAAAATTAAAAACTGACACAACAACAATTTCTGGTTTCCCTTCCTATTTTTAGGATGGGTGTTGCTTCTCTTTCTATTTTATAATTATTATAAATTTATGAAAGGCCACCAAACAAATGGAAAAGATGAAGAAACACTATAAATCATAAGCAGACAAGAACAAATGTAAACCAAACAGACCATGTAATCTTTGACCTCTCCTGATGTGGATTCTGTCATACCTGCAAGGTTGATGGGTCTGGAATTCCCCAGATGTCATCTGGACCAGGTGACTAACTCAGAGGTTAATAAGTGCATCAGTCACAAACCTTTTCGAACCACAACACTGGTTGTCACACCCAATATCCCCAAGACACCTGCTGCCTTGCTTAAATGATCTGTTTCCCAGAAACCACAATGATTCAATATCTGCTAGCAAAGGCCACTTGTTATTTACCTGAAGATTAATTCTTTGTCAAACTGACATTGCAAAAGTCTACCAACTGTGGAAATGGTAAAAAAAAGGGTATATCCAATCTGCACCTACAAGTGATCTCTGTAGATTCTATTAAAAGTTTTCAGGGAGAAAAGAAAAAGGTCATGATAAATGCCAAAAAGTAATGAAGCATTGCTGAGAAATACCAAAAAATACCAAAGAAAATACTGAAAAGTTCACATAAATAGCTTAAAGTTAACAAAATGTTCTTCAATGTAATCTGTTCCTGTAGGATTATTTAATACTTTTACACCATGTATCTTTTTTTTCTGCAAAATTATGACTGAGGAATATTTTTGTAACTTTTCAATACTTCATGGTATTTCTTTACAGCACATTTTGGTACTTTTCAACAACATTTCAGCATATATTTGGGTTTTTTTTACAATGATCAAGACATTACAGAACTATCAAGGATACAGAGGGGTTTATAAATGGGTGGTGCTCACAGCAGGAGGTTTTTACCATTATCATGCACCGAAAGCACCTCCAGACCAGTAGAACCTGAAGCTATGATAACATTGTATTAAATCATACAAGGAACTATTACATTAATTTTTCATTACATTTCTTTGATTCTCAGGATGACACAGGAAGACCTGGACATTCAGCTATTTTCTTGTTCCATGTGCACACCAAGGGACCAAACTGTAGAAGCTGTCCTATACTACCTGTCCAATGGTGATCCTATGCACATCAACTGACCAGTTTGACATCTACTTTTGCATCATTTATTTAAATGATCCATTTATATTCTAATCCACTGTCTTCTCTCACATTTTTTAGTAGTTATGGTATTATATTGCCTATCCAACCAGTGGGACAGATTCTACAGTCATTCCCCATGAAGTCTGACCAAAACTTAAATCTGGGAATGGCACAGGAATTTCCACCAAGGCAACCTATATTACCAGTACTCACACACAACATTGCCAGTATTTGTTCAGCTAAAAATAAATTACAGGACTTCAGGCTAGCTGTTTCATGAATTTTCCTGGGCTGTTAAAATTCAAATGTTCATTCCCACACCCTTTGCCCTTAACTTCATTGAGAAAACTTACTGTAGCGTGAATGACACATCCTGTACCTACCTAGACATATTCCTTCACCATCCAGCTATCAATCCTGATTGAATCTTAATCCAGTCCCTCAATGGGAACACTTATTATATGACACACTGAAACCACAAAATGTTTTGTCAAAATTTTCACTTCTGCAATTTCTGAAGTACATTCAGTTCACTCAAAAAATTTTAAGTCAGACTCGCCTTCTAAAATTTCTCATGCAAAATCAGCCATGATGTTGTATTCTTCAGAAGATCTTTAGTAATGACTATCTGGTCACTGTGGTATCTTCTGTAAATTCCAAAATGGTCTTGTGCATGAGTGAAGTAACATTTTCCAAGGCACTTTTTCAAAGTGGTATCATCTCATTTTCTGGTGCACAGCAGTGTGCACATGCAGTTATATCTCCTGTAATTTCAATAATAAGAGAAACTAAGTTTAATCCTCTGCAATATCTGGTCCATAAACGTTAAGGTCGTCCCACCAAAATTGGCCCACTGAGACTGTAACCTGAGTGGGAATGTTACAATTAGCCATACAAGTAGGCAAAAAATCCACCATTGCTAATACAACTGTAAGCAAAAGCGGCCCCTGCCTAGACACATGTGATCCGGTGTATCAGCACACACCAGACAAATTATAGTGTGCATAGCATGTCAGTAATACCTCCAGGTCCCTCAGAGCAGTCCACACTTTAATCCTGTGCAAGGGACTAGCATGGTCCCTGAGACACATTAGTGATCTTATACACAGGTTGCCTGTACACCTTTATAATGCAGAGGCCTCTGCCCCCAAACACCAAATGCTGCCACATTTTCCGCATGACTTGGCAAGGTACTTTGTCAAACAGAGCTGCATCAATTTTCTGGAACACATACCGCTGTCCATGTATGCATGTACATTGGCATTTACAGTTGTGGGTCAGTGGTCTTTGTCCAAACATAAACGTGAAATAAAATATATTTAATATTAAACAAATTTGCATATATAAATGCATATCTGAGCATACTCTGGTAGAACTCACACCGTGATATCTCTTTGCAGGTCAACATCCACATGCATTCAACCTCATCCAAATTGACATTTTATCTGTACCTTAATAGAACCATTACCTGCAAGTGAAGAGAATAAGGAAGGGGTGGTTAAATGACCAGTAAGAGCTACAAGACAAACTTCACAGACGCTATACAAATCTTCACATGTATACCATACTATATTTAACCTAATGGCTTGCTTTCCTCAGATTTTAATGAGCATAAGATAGGACATTTCTGGGTTAGTGACAGTTAACAATGTGCACTAAATGTTTACAGTTCACTGCACTATTGTGCTATCATTAAAACAACTGAAAGCATCGTTCAGTGTTTTGGAAACTCCCAGCCCAGACAAAGATTTCAGTGAGGGAGGTATAATTTACCATACAGGAAATTTATTTTACTCTGAATAACCAGGCTACATGCTTGAGGAAAAATAAAAAGCCACACAATATTTTAGCTCCAATGTCAAGAACATCGTGTAAAAATTGATTTGCAGGATTGTTCTGAACATTTCTCCAAGTTTACATGCATTCATATCAAATGCCCAAGGATTTCACTATTCTAATTCAGCTGTTTTTTGGTGAGATCAGAAAGCAACCCAAATATATCCCTGTGCTTTCATCATAAATGTTATTTCATGAACAATACTTACAAATAACTTTCATTCAGTTCCATTAAATTCCTATTGGTGACACATTCCTCCAACAGATGGCGAAACTAGTAGCTATTCATTCACTTGAATACAACAACAGTTGTATTGAAGTTTTTTATTCCGCATTGATCAGAATCACGACCCATTTTAATCATTATTAGCTTCATAGAGCTATCTCACACAATATTCAAGATGATATATCAATTTGATAACTTTTAGTAATGACAAAAGGACAAAGAGACAGCCCATCATGGTGATAATGGGTGAGTGTAGAAATTTCTTCCAACATTATTAGTTGAGGTAAAAACAGGACGAAATGTCCTATTAATATTCATGGAGGTCAACCACTTGTGGACACACATTCCTGCAGTCAATTGTCTTGGAGGCTATGGTTTGCTGAGAAACCATAACCCATGGTGACGAAAAAGGACTTCTTTAGCTAAGACATTTAATACGCAGTTCTAGTATTGTATATATAAGTCTTGCTGAAATTTTTGCAATTTGGCCCCTGTCCTTGCATCTTTCCCTTAGGGTTTTTGGGAAAAAAACTAGGATCCACCAAGAGGTGGTGTCATGGAAATAAAAGAGCATCACATAATATGTTGCACCTGACAATATAGAGACACATACCCCTTGGGATCAAGTCAGTGTAGATTATATATTCCAGATGATATACATATTTATATGAGATATTATAACTAAGCAGCCTGCAATTTCAGAACAGCTGCTTTCATGGTATGTGACCTTTATTGATACCAACTATTTTAATAACTGGAGACTAAACACCCATTGCACTATAATGGAGTGCAAAGGCTTTAAGGAAAACCCATACAAAATGATTATACCTGTTTTATATGAGTCACATTCCGGGAGTTTCCCAAACACAATAGAAAAACATAACCTATGCAAAGAAGAGACTTTCATGAGAGACCACTAAACAATATCTGAAAGAATGAATATTTGCAGTGACCTCAACAAAAGTGAAAGGAAGTGTGCTGTTTGCCTTCAAGATGATCAATGACTAGCATTGCACCAATGCTGAAGTGAACTTGAGACCGTCATGTCAACAACAATCTACGCACAGAATTTCTGCTTAGGGCGTGTATAGCCACAGTATGCTTACAGTTATTTAATCTGTTCACGTCTCCACAATTAAACAACCTGACCTATGCCACGCACAATGAGGTTTCATATTCCGCTCCAGGTGTATTTATCTCCACATTCCATTTTGGGGTGGTTTCCATTCCTTGGGTATCATAGACTGTCCCTTAACTGTAATATCCCTTAACTCACACCATACTCAAATTATTTTTCTTTAAAATTACATAAAAATATCACTGTCAGTCAAAGAACATGTAATGCTGACTTAATCACCAACGCTTTTGTGGTATACCTTGTGTATACCTCACAGAAATGTATGTTTAAAGCTGGTTTGAAATTATGGGGTACACAAAAGAAGTTATTTGCTGGATCAAATGCAAAAAATAATAATAAAACACTTTGTAGATATCATATAATTTCTATAACCTGATTTACAATATGACTGCAGACACAATGTTTAAAACATAAATATTACGGAATCTTTTATCACTTTAAGGAACTTTTTAAAATTGAATAACAAATGCCTTCTCCAATAATTTAAGGTTTTGATTTATTCACTATATTTTCTTGATCATAACAAACAATACTGGAGTTATCCAAGGCATTACACCTGTTGACAGTAACCTGAATTCATTGTATTCTGATGGCTTTAGAAAGACTGCAACACCAGTCACAAACAAAAAAGAAGTACCGGTACTTGATTTACTGCCTGTTCAGTAGACTGTGCTAAATTATAAGATTAGTAACACATATCTAATTCAAAGTTCACATGCAGGTAATAAGTCACATTTAGTAGAATAACGTGAAGCAAGGGTATAACATGTTTCTACAACAATCTAAGTTACAGCAGAATAACTCCTGTTGACAAGCATGACAGTGTATACTTCTTATGTATATTTTGTATTTGTTACAGATTTCCAAATATATCACATGTTCAATAATAAGTTGCAAATAGGGAACCACATTCTTGCAAAATTTCAAACACCTCATTATGCCAGTATAACATCTCTATTCCAGGTACACTGGCCTATAAATCATATATGCTGAAAATATAAGCTACATCTTTTCATATGGGAAACATATTATTATACTTCTTATACTTATAATACTTATTAGCATAAACAATTATTCTGCAACATCAGATTAGTTGTGTTCATTTTTTGTAAAAATGCTATGATTAAAAGGCCTGAATGGTTACTAAAATTCCAATTTATAAGGGTAAATGCATACCAAACACTAGTTAAAGTTTTTAAAACATACAACGACAATGGTCCCTATATTGTTGAGCACGAAATCTTTTAGCAATTCAATTGCACCATCTTCTTCTGAGCACTATATACCGTAATACAATAGTTATCCCGCAAAGGTAATTACAAAAGAAATGTGACCTTCTGAATACTACACAGTACAAATGTGAGTAACAACAATAATGACTTATCTAATCAAAGGAAACTGTCATATACATGTATACTTTAACAGTTGTGAGGTATGGATTTATGTATCAGATAGCCTTTTAGTTAAAACTAGAATACCGGTAGTCCACAAGTGACTACTTGTATCCGCCTAAATCAGAGTGGAACGGGTGAAGTGTTGCATATTAGCATGGATGTCTGCAGCCAAATTGTGTATGTAGGTTGCGCTACCTACGAAAAAATCCAGAAAGCTCTATACACATGCAAAACTTTGGCCCAATCGGTCAAACGGTTCCCAAGATATGAGCTTGGATATCTGCTGCATAAACTATGTGGGGCCACCTGTCATAAAATCAAGAGAGCTGTCGGGGATGTATAAACTTGCAAAATTTTAGGCAGATATGTCAAACCACTGCCGAGATATGAGTGATTTTATCCCATGGCAGACAACAGATGGGAGCTGTGCAAACATGGCTGCAGGTGGCGCCACTAGTTTTGCATATGATAAAGAGCTATGTGAGATTTATACACATGCAAAATTTTGGCCCAATCGGTCAAACGGTTCCCTAGATATGAGCTTGGATGTCTGCAGCGTAAACTTGATTGTAGGTGGCGCCACCTGTCATAAAATCAGAAAAGCTATCCAGGATGTATACGCATGCCAAATTTCAGGTGAATTAGTCAAGTCACTGCAGAGATATGAGTGATTTTAACCCAAGGCAGACAAACAGATTGACACTGTGCAAACATGGTTGCAGGTGGCGCCACCATTTTTGGTGTATCTTATAAAGCTCTCCAAGGGCTACATTTGTGCAAAAGAATTTTCCTGATCGGTCAAACGGTTCCGGAGATATGAGCTTGGATGTCTGCAGCGTAAACATGAATGTAGGTGGCGCCACATGTCATAAAATCAGAAAAGCTATCCAGGATGTTTACGCATGCCCAATTTCAGGTGATTTAGTCAAGTCACTGCAGAGATATGAGTGATTTTAACCCAAGGCAGACAAACAGATGGACACTGTGCAAACATGGTTGCAGGTGGCGCCACCATTTTTGGTGTATGTTATAAAGCTCTCCGAGGGCTACATTTGTGCAAAAAAATTTTCCTGATCGGTCAAACGGTTCCCGAGATATGTGGGTTTATGTGTGGAAACAGACGCACAAAGGGACGCAGAGCGCAAAGGAAAGGTCAGAGGTCAAAACAAAATCGGGGCGCAGCAGTTCACATGTGACCCGAACATAATCCCGGGTTTCGGAAAATTCCGCCCAGCGGTTACGGAGGAGTTCTCCGGACACCTACGGGGCGGCGGCAGCGGCGGCGTGCAGCTGAAAACATAGTATCCGCAAAACTCTGTTTTGGCGGATACAATAATTATCAGTTTTAAATTTTTTGGACAAGCTGAAAGAAAATTGCTCAAATACACCTATCATGAAACAAGCAGGATTCCAAGCCTATATGTAAATAACTGCTGATTAATGAGTGTTTATTGCAAATTGTCAGCACCCTGAATTCCATGATATTCTCTGTGATGTGTTCAGCTTAAGAATCCAATAGCACTTTGTACTGGGTCACTAATGACCGTTCTTGTAGCAAAGCCTGTGGTGTCCTGGACAAGCTAGCAAAACAAAATTCTGGTACATAAAACTGTTTTTACTCCAAACATCACTGTTAGCACAAGAGGGGAGTCTTGCAATTATGGTTATTGGGCAGCAGGCCTGTGCGATTGGCAGCCAATCAGAATGACAGGCTGTATCGATTTTACAGTGACCTCAGGCCCTTGTTATAAATTTTTTTTTCTGTGAACTTTGGAACATGAAATGGATTCTCTTCATACCTTTTATCTCCTGTCAAACAGCTAACCAAGAGTGCTGGGTTAAAATAATGTTTGCTGATGACCTCTGACTTATTATAATAAGATGTCTTGCATATGAACTTTAAAAGACTCTTCCATCAAAACACATAAAGAAAACTAAAACAATTATAATCAGGCTAAATGTACTAGAAAACTTCTTGAAATCATAAGAAAATATGGGGTCAGATTTTTGTATTTACTGAAGGTATTACACAAGGGACTTCAGACTGGTGCTAATTAAGATAGTGTAAAGGTCACAGGTCTTGTACATATTGAGTGAAAGGATAAGGAAGACATTAAAGTGATAGTGTTGTCAAGTGGCTCCAAGATAATGGGGGAAACTGACAGAGTTCATATGTTGTGAACTTCATGAGATCTTCACTTTCAATTTTTTATCACATATATGTAGCTGTGGAACATCCACAGTTTGCATTCTGAGTGCATTCAAATTACTAACTAGTAATGAAGCCACCTGTTAACCTGCATTTGTATATGTAGACCATATACCAGTTAATTTTCTTAATTTATTTTTATTTTGTAAAATTTTCAAAGTTACCAGATCATTAATCTGCAAGCCCATCTATGAAGTATGATATACATAGGTTATATGTAAAGTGATAACGTACTGTTTCATAAAATACAGATTTCTGCCCTCTGTAAATTATTATATATTAGTATTGTGTACACTGCTCAGTCAGCCAAGAATATTCACAAAACAAACATCAAGGCACACAAAATTAAAATCAAATGTTTACATTAAACTCAAAGACTCAGCAGAACATACACTAAATGGAAAAAAAACATGACAGAATTTGTTCCCGACAATGGTCTGGATAAAATACCTGTGACCAAACAGGAACAATACTGTTCTGCGTATCAGGTCACTGCATGTACTGTTAATATTTCCATGTCAAGCGTTTATAATGTGCAAGCAATATTTCTTCCTTTGAACCTTAATTTGTCAATAGTGAATTATATATAGTGCCCGTTCTTGTGGTTTACCCTTCTTTGTTCTTTGTGGCAAAATAACATAGAATAACCACAATGTCTGTCTGGGTATAGTCAACTAAAGTAACAGTTCCTAATGAAGGAGTGGGGCCTTGCTTTACACGTTTAATCACAAATATACATGAAATATCATAAAGCCTATACACTGGCTGTAAATCACAGCAAAGAGTTTCACTGTACTTAGTATTGTTCTGACTGACCCAGTGTACCGTAATATTTAAACAAGTAAAACACAGAATTTAAGAATAGAATGATGTGTGATGTGGCTAAGTTCATATTTAAACAGGGTCCCAACATTTATGAAAATAAAACTCCCAATTTTTTATCTGATGAATTTTCAAGACTACATGGTCATTATTTCTACCTAATACCAGTCTGAAACATCTTCATTGTATTCAGTTTCATAAGGTTATGCCATCACCAATCTTGCCAAAAAAAAAAAAAAAAAAAGATTGAGAGGAATTTCCAGAATTCAAAGTAACTTTCTAACAACTGGTGGGTGTACTGTTTTGAAATGAGAAAACACATGACAGACTGACCACTTTCTAACTGGGTCCACTGAATGTCCTGATAAAACCTTTCTATGATTTAAATACATTATTTTCATAAACCCGCTGACTCATTTTCCAGGTTTTCCCCAAAATGCCTGGATGACCAGGAATGTACCCTATAAAAAGTACCTTGTATTTCACATGAAAATGGAAGACACACGAGGTCCAGAAATCTGAAGCTTAATTTCAGTCTGATGTAATCAGAAATGTGCAGCCCTATGAATGGATATCATGTAAAAACTGGTCATGTTCGTGACAAGCCCTTCCATCTTGTTTTTCTATCGATGGAAAAATCAAGAGAATACCTATGTTCCTTGGCATGGTTGTTCCCATGGATGCAAGTACCTACTGGTATCTGTGCCGGACAGTACTCACATGAGCATGACGTGTAAAAATTGTAATCATTTCTCCACAGTTCAAATTTTACAAGCAAATCAATTTCAACTTCAGAAGTCCATATCTTAACATTTGTTTCTAAAGTTATGATTTATTCTTTGTTTTGAACTTATGTGAATAAACTTCATATGTTTGCTCAAGTGTGTTATATTTACTCTTCAAACTAAATACATGAACAGATAAATCTTGTTATTTTTTAACACCAATGTATGTTACTAATCTGTAATAGACAAATTACAAAGGTCTTCGGAACATAAGATACCATGGAACTTAAGTAAAAAGGAACACTGGGCTGCCCCTCGACTCAATCGGACAAATATTCAGGTAAATATTACCTGTCAAAACTATAGTGATCAGAACCCCACATTTTTCAACCATGTAATAAGGTAACTTTTCCTGTATTCAGGAAGTCCACTGGATAGTTGACTGTAACCTTTAACCCTGACAGAGTTGAAAGCCTAAATACAGAAGGAAAATATGGCTATAACATCTGATTCTCTGATGTACACATAAAGCAAGAAAATGACAAGGATCTGAAAGGAATCCTGTCATGATGAAGAGACCCCACAGCTGGAATTTCTCAACTTTAGGGAGATCTTAGAGATAAATCATAAAGCAGAATGTTGTTACAACTTGCAGTGAGAGGGAAGAATATGCAGGATTCTGAAGCATAAATTGCTCAATGGAACAATTAATCTGAAAACATCTTAACATGATCCTGCATAGGCAAACCTATCCTCATTCATCATTACAGAAATAGAAGCACCATGATATGCCTTAATTCACTGCAAATACAGATTAAAATCAACTGATGAATATAATTAACATCCAAATGTTTAAAAGAAACAAGGTGTTGAGTCTACCAATTAGCAGTTACTGGCAATATCTTGCAGTAAAATGTACAAAACACAAAAGTACACATGCATATCCACATAGTACAGGAATAAATATGTCCCCATTTGGATGCTGCACACAAAAAGACGACACTCTCTGAAGCATAAACCACAACAGATCTATGATAACCAGACAAACAATGCAATAGTATCCTGAAAGGCTGTTTATTACATCATGCCTGACAATTAAATGATTTATAGTTACATAATGTACAGTTACCTTGTTGTGTTCCCATATTTCAATTTTCCAACCACATAAAAACTAACACCGACCGGAGAAGATGTATCCATGGTTCCATCAATGTATCAGTCCTAGCAACTAAAATCTCTTTCTGTCAACGTGATGGCTATAACTGGGTCTACTCCACTCCAGACCAGAGATGCCCCGCAAGGGATGGGCACTCCAGAATTAATTTTGATC
The DNA here is from genome assembly GCA_026874595.1 of Sipunculus nudus. NCBI lineage: Eukaryota > Metazoa > Annelida > Sipuncula > Golfingiida > Sipunculidae > Sipunculus > Sipunculus nudus. The sequence continues at coordinate 24,549,697 of CM049315.1, read as the reverse complement.
TCATATGCATACATGACCCAGAGCAGCGGCCTGTACCATCTTCAAAGTGTTGGGTCATTAAATATAGTGATGGATCCCCAGATTTACTGGCCGCTATTAAATGACCAGTCCACATGGAGTATGGATGCCTTCATTGCTATGCAGAGCCCTGTCCAATGAAGTCTATCTGACCGATGTTTGTGCCATTCCCGCCTTCAAGAAAACAAAGGCGGAACACTTGTGCCAGACATGGGAATTAGTGGGTAATTTTGAAGAGGCCAATTAGACCACTTAACAAGAGACCAGGCTTGGACATGGTGGGGTAGCCATAGTGTTACATGCTGGCCCACTGTGAGACAGTTGACATAGGTGTGTAATAGGTGTCTATTATGTGAATATAAACGGTCATCGGAGCCAGTGCACGAGGTAAATCCCCTCTTGCCTAAAGGTAACCAGGGCATCGTCCGTAAAGTAATAGCTAACAGTGACATGATAATATTTATATACCTGTACACTCACAGACCTGGCTGAAAAGCTGTCATTAGTATGCTGTTATAGCTGCGCTATAGGGCTGCTTCACCCATTAATATGTAATATATTTGTAAAAGAGATTAATATGGGCTTCACCATGCCATGTCCAGAGCTTGATCTACTGCATTCAGGATCATAATACCCATCAAGTGAAATCTGTCCTTTGACTACAAGACTCAAACCTATATACCCAAACATGTATGTAAAATACTTTACCATCACATTAAGAAGCTAGCAGGCACTCATACAGCATATACCTTGACCAATGCAATAAATCCTGGTAAGTTTTGATTCATAAAGCAAACTAATGGTTCCACTGAAGAATGGGTGGTGGGTTTACTTTAATATACATGTTTTAAAAGTGACATAAACAATACTTGTCACCGTGACCATCTAGATCAACTCTTTACAAACTCTGAAATATCTAAAAAATTTCTACTGAACAGACACAGGAAAATACCAACTCAAAACTCTTCACCTTCTGTTCATGACTGTATTAGATATATTGCAAACAAACATACAAACACACAAACAGTGCAAACTAAAGTATTTTTCGGAGGTTCTGGCATTTGTCAGAATTTTTTTAAATCTCCCCCATGGTATCACTAATTGCCTCTGCCAGAAGGGTATGCTATCATCCCTGTTTGTGAGTTTGTATGTTTGTTCGCTACACATCTAACACAATCATGAACAGAATCTCATGAAATTTGCAGGGCATTAAGGAACTGGCCAATGAAGAATGGATTTTGGTGTGGACCCAATACATGATACAGATTCAGGAATTCATCAAGGAATATTCAATAAACTAGTCATGATTGTACTTATGTACAAATGAACCTGGCAGTTTTGGGAGCATCCCACAATGGGGGCCCCCCATAAGGCAGAAAGCTTGCATTCTCAGAAAGCAGATTTCTAGTTTATGTTAATTCTAGCTTTAATTGTCCATTTACTGAGAACTGCCCTCCATAATGTTAAACCACATACTTCTCATCCTTTATGGGGTTAACACTTCACTGTCTTAATTAACAGAAGACAAAAAAAATCAAGCTGACATTTTACATGTAAGTAATGAAAGAGAAGTCATTTTCGTCTAACACCTGGGAAGTACTGTCGTGAACCTTGTGAATAGTTAATCAAGGTAAAAGTGTGGTTGTGCATATAATTAACACCAGGGCAGCACGCCTAAGAGGTCCCCAGGGGATGTGGGCAGAGAGGACCGTGAAACTTCGCACCTTCTTGAGGACATCTGCAGAAAGTGGGTAAACAGTTGTAATAAGCTTGGTGTAGAGGTCCAAAGACCCTGGACACCCAATGCTGGTCTGAGACCCCCCTTGGGACTGTACAATGCATGTGTGTGGTATAGGAAGCTGTCCACCGCTTAAACTCATGAATTCAAGGCTTATAATTAACTCCTGATACTCGTTATAAAGAGGCCGCCAAACCCTTTGACTTGCTTGCTTGTGGAGGGTACCTGAAGAAAATTGGTCTATTGATTATGACTGTGCCTATTATTCTGATTTCTGAGAGGTAAACCCTTGAATAGTTGTCTACAGAGACTCTCAATGTTAAAGCGACGGACAGACAATGTCTGCTTGTTCTGGAAATACAGAGTTCTGTACTTGATCTCCCCATACATGCAGTTCTACAACAATATCTTAATTTTCTCATACACCAATACAACTGTGTCCTGCTATTGCCTTATTGAGAAATTGACAACCTGAGCACAGTGAGAAATATTACTTTATACCATACACTACACTATCACAAGAAATGACAATAACACTGTCTGGAAATAATAAATATTAAAATAACAGACGGGGTACTGAGGATGATAGGACTCACCAGTATATTATTATAAATATTCCAACAGATAATGTCAATATGCTTTTAGTGAATAAGATTTTAATTTATTAATCAATGTTTCATTGGCACCCAGATCTAAATAAACTCTAAACTTAAAACAATTCTTCTATTCATTCCCCCATGAAATATACTGAAACAAAAATCCACCAAAGCCTTAATAATAAATTAATAATAAATACCTTGCACACATTCAACCAAACCATGCATGTTACACATGCATGAACAATTAGAAGAGCAGATATTGTGCATATATAAATATCCTTCAAACATAGATAACATGAAAATGTTAAAATAATCTGTAGAATTTATAATACATACAGTCTGTTTCTATATATACCCCTAACCTCAGCATGTGACAAGATTATCACTGTTAACATGACAATACTCATTGTACATTTATGACTCATGCATTCAGAATGAAAGAGAGCCCACTAAAAGGATGTTAAAGAGCTCTAACAGAGTAGTGTGAAAGCTCGGCACCACTTTGTAACTTTTTACCAGGGACACTGCACCTTGTGATTATGTCACATGGCATTTCCTATAAATACCTGCCAACAATTAATGTGAAGAATCCAGACTATTACAAAGAGCCTCTGACAAGAAACCAGTCTGATATAAAGAGCTCATATATCCCAGGCCACCAGGCCATCCTTCCCAGGGGAGGATCCGGTTATTCCGATAATGGGAGGGGGGGGGGACTTAAAATCTACTCAGTGGATCATAATTAATTTAGAAGATTTGAAATTACAATTATCTTACATCACTCCTGCAAACTTCTGGTTTTGTGTGAGACACTTCAGGGAATAACAAGTCCTGAAGGATTATAATACGTGTCATTTTAATATGATGAAAATCAAACTAATAGAATACCTATAACTATAAGATAGAAACTGACACTCTTTTCTTTGTAGTCCTGCACAAAATCCTTGCCATTTTTTAAGCATGGTAGTATATGTCTTTCGCCTGCTTCTCTGTGGTTGTTTTTGTCTTTTTCGATGATTACTGTATCTAAAAACTACTGAAATCAAATACCAAGAAGCTTTGTAAGCATGGAACACTGGAAATTGGAGACCCCATTCATTTATGATGCAGATCAATAACTAAGTAGCCAGTATAGCCATGACCCATTTGGACTGATTAGCCAAGTTGGACTTATGTGATCTGCTGAATGCCATTACAGTTACATGCCTCATTATGCATGTGTGCTTACATAATACTAAACTATGTTGTGTGGTTTATAATGTTTGGGGAAACCACTACAATATTAAAACAGTAAAGTATATCAAAGTGTCAAAAGCACAGCTATGCAAAGATCATATTTAGATGAAAGATCATTTTTAGATGAACATGCAATCTTGTAATGTCCCCACGGAAAAATATCTCAGTTTCAAATTGGAGTTAAATGACTTCTGAATAATAAATGTTGAGACCAATGGGAAAATACTGCACACTCAACTGAATTAATGCAAAGTAGAAAACAGGCATGATATAACAGAGAATCATAAACATACCAAGTTCTGCCTTAGAACTTGTATATGCAAGCAGAACATGTTGACACTTTGTATTTGGGAAGAAAAAGGAAGCAAAAAGAAATGTTTGGATCAAACAGGAAATTTGTGTGGGAATGAGAAAGCTGGTCTCCACTCCCCTTTAGGATCTGCCACGACCTCAGGCCTGTAAAATGTCACTGGTAATAAAAAGCACATAACACATTATAATATGTGATGAAAGGGTGCAGATTTTACACCAGCTGAACCCATACTGGTACAAAAACAATTCAGTAAGCTTTAAGCCAGTGATGTGTAGGCTCCCCTGGTATCTAGTCATAACAAAAACCCTGAAGCTAAACACAGGCGTACATGCTTGTTATCAAAATCAGATTAGTTTATACAGAGGTCATGGTGTCTGATAGAAAATACACTTGATATGTTTGGAATTTGTCCATATAATAAACACTCATTCTGATGTGAGGTGGCAGGGCACATATCAGGTTGTCCCCAGCTGTGACATCCTTGAGTATGAATGGTCTATCATATATGGTTCTCTCAACTACCCTACATGGAATCCTACTAAATTAATTTAAGGGTTTGGGCATGGTAAAAAAAGAGATATTCCATTCTAAACTTTGCCAAAACAGGTTTCCTTGCCACCAACCTCTCTTATCAGATTCTCATTTATCTGGACACTGTCCACTTTGTACTTTTGTGTTGCTTCCCCATGTCCCTTTCGAAGACTGACAGGTTTAGCAAACACACTAAAACCCAGATGTCATAAGTTGCATGATAGATTAAAAGTATACTAGTTATTAGTTTTACTAACATGCAAAAAAAGGAATATCAAATTCATTATTAATAACAGAATGCAATGTGATGAGAGAATGTCATGTCCTTAAGACGTTGGTAGATGGATTTACACAGATTTGATTTAATTTAGTGAATACAACTAGGCAACAGACAGTGTCTATTCAAAATGCCTTTTTTTTTCAAAAGGCTTTTCTGGTTTTTTTTACTGTTGAAAAATAAACACTTTTCCTAAAGATACAAAATCCATCTATGGCACAGAAGGGTTGACATTTGGGATCAGTTTTAGGAACATGATGGTTCTATACTGTTATCTTAATTTAATTTGCATAATTACATGTTGTCATCTCAGGAAAGCAACGCTGTCAAAATGCTGTGAATGGGTTTGGTGAATACATGCTTTACATGCATTGAGAAAATGCATACCGGGGTAATAAATATTATGTATATGGTTGGTAAAAGTCATATGTGATACACAACATATTTTGTGTCTTAAGAAATGAAGCATATATTTATATAACAACACATAGTGATGCATAACTTTTATATATATATATGGTTTTGGAAAGCACAAAATAGTGAACACATCATGTCATCCAAGATTGCACAAAGAGTGACAACCAGCACAAAGAGTGGCTGCACCTACATTATCACTGTTTATAAAGTAATTAAAGAGTGCATGTTGTCACAGAATAATACCGGATGTGTTTGGATAATGGCTATTTTAATAAAAGAACACCAAATAATATATATGGATATGTCCAATACCAACATTATTTCCTGCAATTTATTTCTGTTTAATATAACCTATCTTTATATTACAGAAACATAAATGCCAACACCTGAAGGAAAAGCACACTTCTGTGAATAACGTGTGCACAGACACTATAGCTTCAGCTGGAGAATCCCCCGTGTGATAAAATGTAATAATAAATAACATCACCAAAGACGTGCCTTCAGCCTGATCAAAGGAAGAGGCAGATGACAGGCATGCAGTGTTTATATGTCAGTAACTTTGTAGTATGACTTGTATTTCCTGCACTGGATGAGAATATGGCATTCTTACTGTTTCTATTAATAATTCTGCTGTCCTAAACCAAAAAATGAACTCATAGGCCAAAGAGTGAAACATATAATATGATAATAATCCTTGTTGTGTTGGGACTGTAGGAGGGGCCCTCATAAAGACACAAAGTGCCAAACATCACAGCAGAAACTCCCTTGATGTGTCAGGGGAAAAAGAGAATTTATCCTTATTTTATCATGCAGTATGTGCCTTTATCTTCACTGGAATTCCTGAATCATCAGTACCGGTAGTTCCAGGGAAACACATATTTGGCATTCCTTCAGAAGGCTCCAGAAGGACCTTATAACATGATCTTAAAACAGAATGCCTATGGGTCAAACTGTATGTCTATTAAACTTCAGAATATGGTGAAAAATATGTAGAACTGAATTATACATTTTATCGAATAAAAAACAATCTTAATAAAGTCAATTGTATGTCAACTAAACACAGACATGTTTGAAATCTTTTAGTTTAGTTAAGACTAATGCCAGTAGGTGGGACACTATATGGAAAGTGATAGATCTCTGAATGAGGTCCTTGATTCAACTCTATCCCAATGCGTCTGTAAATACTTGTAACTGGCCTTTTCTATGTCCTGAGATAATGAGAGATCACAAAGGTGTCCTGTACCATTTTCTTGAGTAGAATACCTTAACAATGTGATGAATATGTTCATCTCTTTACAATCACTAACAAAACATATATATAATCAAAGAATTATGTACAATTGGTAGTCATTCACATTCCCAGAGAAAATAAGCACTTCAGGAATTTCAAAAGACTAATAACTGGCACTATCAACAAAGACATCTTGTTCAATAATAATAACTGCAAACAGAAAATCTCATAAAAATGAGCATATTGGCAAAATCTTACAAAAAAGTTGTTCAGCATTCCCAGGTTCCTTGCCAGGGTTAACAAAGCTGTAGTCACAATTATCCTGGGTTCAGCTTGGTGTAACCATACATGTTACATAATTCACCTAGTCCATTCCCATTTCCATTCATCCAAGTTACCTTGTGCTTACTGTGATCATTATACTTTTATATTCATGTATAAACATCATTCAGCTTAATAGATGGTTAATTTACATCAAACTCTACCCTGAGAGAAATTTAATCTTTTTTTACTTTTTATCTTAACTGCTACTCAACAAAGCAAACTGAAGTATTTATTTTTAATTTAACAGTTTTAACATATTTTGGCAGTAACTCTCAAAATTACCAGTAATGATCCATGAACAAGTGTTCTCTTCACATATGTACCTTATTCTGTCTAGGTTATTCACCTGACAAATATTCCCGGAGGCTGATGTCCTATTACACTGTGCAATGATGCTAGCAGGTCTTTGCACCCACTTCAGTCTTCACCTAACCTATACTTTGATCATTATTCTGAATATAAAGGTAGAGAAGGTGGGACCATCCCTGTACCACAACGGTATGGGTACATCCAGGATTGGTGACCACTCCAGGTATGTGAAAGTTCATGGCACTGCATACCATCCAGAAACCCTTCAGTTCTGTATACCAATGATAGTTATCAAAAGAACTGGGGATTCAACTCCCAGCTTGTATATATTATATATTTATATGTACAATATAAATGTATGATTTACAGCCATCTTTGAGAGAAACATTTGGCTCATCTTATGACAGGTACATTAACAAGTTAAATTACTAATTATTTGGGAATGTCCAGAGGATCAAAGTCCAGGCCAAATGGGAATATGAGAAATGTGTTTTGGCTGATATAATAGTAATAGCATGAGAACTTGACACAATGCCCATATGCAAAATGTAAAAATTTACTAAGTCCTAATGCACATAAATCCAATAACAAGAGAAGACTGTAGAGACACACATATACCTGGTTAATAAGAGGTGGATCCCAATAACCCTTGCAATATAAAAGTCCAACATGAAAAATTCATAAAAAAATCAAAATGCATTCAGGTGTGACTTTGCAAGACCTAATCAGGCCAGAAAATACATAAAATACATTGTTTTGTATTTGTTAAAGGCGGGTATGAGTTACAGCTTTTTAGATATCACACTTAACACACATTAAATGTGTACATGTAATTTAGAATATAAAAATACTTTAATAGATAACAAGTGACCCATGGGTCATGACGCTCAGCTGCCAAGCATGGCCTGCGACATCATGGGCTGCAATTCACAACTTCTAGTAAAATTGTTGCAGAACCTATATGCCAATTTTGTTTAAACTTTCTACATTGCCATAAATTCTTATCATATATGTCTGGTTAAAAAATAGTGAATGATGGTCTGAGGCAAAATGTATGGTTGTTGAGCTATCAGGAACTAATCCTGCTCGATACCTGTCAGTCTCAAAAGGAATACCACACAGGCAACATATAAGATCAAAATATAGCAAAAGATCAAGGAAATCCATGCAAGAATTATTGTGAAATGGGTGCTTCCATATTAATTTTTATTCAATACAAGCCAACTGTACTGAGCTTTCATAAATGATGGTCATATTTATTAAGAAATCTTTGACCCAATGCAAGATTACATTAATATACATCCCACTGCATTCACTTTAATAGTTCTTGAGATAATATGTTCTAAAGGAATTTAAAGATGGCGTCCTGGTGGCCATATTGGATTTCTGACAGGTCGGAAATTGAACAACAAACATCCTCTAAAAGGGACCAAACATCATAAAAAAATCACAGAAACTGTCCTGGCAAAAGGATTTCTAAAATTGCTACCTGGCATACATAATGGTTTTCTGACAAGTCACACATCCTCCAATAAGACACTAAACTTGTAGCAATTGCTTCAAAGAATGTAACAGTTATGAATGTCCAAAACAATTCAAAAGGCATGATCAGGTTGGAGAGCTCTCATATCAGATTTAAGAACATGCAAATGTAAAAAGTGCAAGTCCAATTTGTTTTAATTATCAGCATGCTATTCAATGGGGTCAGCAGGGTAGGTAAACTGCAAAACCTAAAAGAAAAGAAATGCAGAAAGCATCACTAAGAGTCTTGTAATCATATAAAGCCATCCTAAATCCAGGTACAGACCCACCTATTATCAGAACAAACACTTGCTGGTATATCTGATGATTTGTATAATAATATTCAGATATCTAGAAAACTAAGTTTATTGCTATGATTCCATGATATAAACTGCAAAATGTTCCCATCATTTTATAAATCAGTAGATAAACTTAACACTTAACGCTCATAGTCTTAATGCCTGGCCAAAGCATTCCGACAACAGTGTTTTTGTTATGCACTAATGATATATCCTTATCACTCCGTGAGCTGATACAAAAGGGAGTCATATATCACAAGTGTCACTGACAATTATGGGCACATAGTGAGATGTACCAGTTGTGAGTGCCATATGGTTATATATACAAGAAAACAAGAAACATTGAGATGGTCTACAAAATAAGTTATTGTGAACATCCCTGACCTATGACCTTGGCCTTTTGCCCACATATCAACTGGATTCTTTCTAAATGATGGGTAACTACTAACCACTTACATCTGGCCAGGTGTAATTACTTGGCAACCAATGAGTGAGTAACTTAGACCTGCAACCTTTAACCTCCTGACCAGCTGACCTCAAAATCAATTAGTTATTTCTTAATGCAAAAAGACCCATAAATATGAAGTTTGAATCAAATTCAGTGATGCATAGATGTGGCATATGTGAAAGACTGAAGGTTTGGGTTGAACAGTTTCACTTGAAATATGTTCACAAGCATTAAGAACAATATTGTGACCTTGACCTTTGACCTTTTGAACTCAACATCAATAGGCTTCTTCTCCTATTGGTAGGTAAGCCATATATAACAGATGGAAAGTATTGATTGATAAGTTTGCTGAAAATGACTCCACGCAAGAAGAGGGTGCTGTGAACTTGACCTTTGACCTCAAAATCAACAGGTCTTTTCCCCTGTTGGCAGAGAAGCGATATCAGTGCTGAAAGGTTTGGAATGAAAGGTCAAGCTTGAAATGTGTCCACAACCTTTTAAAAAAAGTGGATCCTGTGACCCTAACCTTTGACCTTGTGACCTCAACATCTATAGGATTCTTCTCCCACTTAGTAGGTGAGCTACATGTGAAAGATCAAAGAATTGGGATGAAAGGTTTGGCTTAAAATGCATCCTGAGGCTTTTCAAAGAAGTTGGTTCTGTGACCTTGACCTTTGACCTTGTGACCTCAAAATAATTATGGTTCTTCGCCTGTTGGTAGGTGAGCTGTATGTGAAAGATGGAAGGTTTTGGATGAAAATTTTGGCTAAAAGAATTATTTCTGGGGGGTGCAAACACACCCCATAACTTCGAGAATATAGGTCGCAGTGACCTAATTTCAGGTTTGCAAGGAGATCTTTTTAGAACCTCTATGACTGCATAGGGTTCATGGCCCTAGCCCCTATGGTTACGATTTGTGCCCTGCTAACGGACGGCCGGCCGGCCGGCCGGACAGACGGAAGGACGCCGGACAAAGACCCATCGCTATAGCCCAGCATGACTGAAAGTCAGCTGAGCTAAAAAAACTCATTCAAGTGTGACCAAAACCTAATCAGGTCAGGGGACTCTTTTAGATACGCCTGCCATGCAATATAAGCAGAAGTATAGATCTGCTTTTTGAGAAATTGTGTCACATAGAAATTGTTTACAGGTGGATAGACAGACACCTCTACTAAGGTGGGGGATACTTAATCTTTAAAATGATTTCACAAGTACCACTGATGATTAGACCATTAACCTATCCAAAATCATATTATAATGAAATGACCTTTACCCTAGCACACATATTCATCCCCAACACACAGCAATGCCTTAAAAAATTGGCACTTGGCACCAGAAAATGGTATATTTCCATAGATAACTAGTGGCCCATGGGCCATGACGCTCAGCTGAATTCAAGGATTGTTGAATTCGATTACAAGATGGAGAGATCCAAGATCTACATACGTGCTAACTTTCAGCTCAATACATTGAGCCACTCCTGAGATATCGGCTATTATCTAAATGACACCCAGATTCAGACTGCCCAGAAAGGATTGCAGGTGGTGCCACCTGTCTTTGTTATGCACAACTACATAGGTGAGGGAACAACTATGCTGGGTTACGGAAGATCAGTCCAAGGGTCTCAGAGGAGTTCTCCAGAAACAAACACCGTTTTTGTATCACATTTTTAATTATTTCGGGGGTACTTATGAGCCCGATAGCTCAGAGGATATGGGTAACAGAGACCTAATTTCAGATTTCCATGAAGACTTTTCATGGAGCTCCCTGGGTGTCAAGTATGAAGATTCTAGGTCAAGTGGTTACGATTTGTGCCCTGTTACAAGATGAGGCTTTATTTAAGTCTCAAAATGAGAAAACAATGCGTACAAATTTAAAAAAAAAAAGAAGGCGACACCAGTCTGCAGGAACTGATGAAACACTCCATGATCAATATGAATGCAAAAAATCATGGCCATCAGTACATAAGTTATTCAAATGCTGCAGCTTTTGTATCAAATTTTGCATTATTCTGGGGGGTACTTCAGAGCCCCATAGCTCAAAGGATATGGGTAACAGAGACCTAATTTCAGGTTTTCAATGAGATTTATCATGAACCTTCCAGGATATTAAGTTTGAGGATTCCAGGTACAGTGGTTACGATTTGTGCCCTGTTAACATGACAGTTTCATTGCAGGTCTGAAAAAAAGAGAAAAAATTCTTTAAAAAATTGGAAAAAATACAGGTGGTGCCATCAGTCTGCAGGAGGTGATGGAACATCCCATGATCAATATTCATGCAAAGAATCATGGTGTTTAATGCAGTAGTTATTCAGATACTTGAGTTTTTGTATCAAATTTTGCATTATTCTGGGGGGTACTTCAGAGCCCCATAGCTCAAAGGATATGGGTAACAGAGACCTAATTAAAGGTTTTTAAGGAGATTTTTCATGGCCCTCTCTGTATATTAAGTTTGAAGATTCCAGGTCCAGTGGTTACAATTTGTGCCCTGTTAACATATGACAGTTTCATTGCAGGTCTGAAAAAAGGAGAAAAAAAATCATAAAAATTGGAAAAAATACAGGTGGCGCCACCAGCCTGCAGGAAGTGTTGGAACATTCCATGATCAATATTCATGCAAAGAATCATGATGACCAATGCAGTAGTTATTCAAATACTTGAGTTTTTGTATCAAGTTTTGCATTATTCTGGGGGGTACTTCCGAGCCCCATAGCTCAAAGAATATGGGTAACAGAGACCTAATTTCAGGTTTTCAAGGAGATTTTTCATGGCCCTCCCTGCATGTCACGAGAGAAGAATCTAGGTCCAGTCATTATGATTTGTGCCCTGTTAAAAGATAACCACATCTTAAGGTCTCAAAAACAGAGAAAAACATTCGTAAAAATAGAAAAAATACAGGTGGCGCCACCAGACTGCAGAAACTGATGAAACATTCCATGATCAATATCCATGCCAAGAATCATGGTGATTAATACAATAGTTGTTCAGATACTTGAGCTTTTGTATCTAATTTTCCATTATTCTGGGGGGTACTTCAGAACGCCATAGCTCAGAGGTTATGGCTAACAGAGACCTAATTTCAGGATTCCACAGAGACTTTTAATGGGCCTCCCCGCATCTCAAGTGAGAAGATTCTAGGTCCAGTCTTTACGATTTGTGCCCTGTTAACAGATGACCACATCTTAAGAAGTCTCAAAAATAGAGAAAAAAATTCGTAAAAATAAAAAAAAATACAGGTGGCGCCACCAGACTGCAGAAACTGATGAAACACTCCATGATCAATATCCATGCAAAAAATCATGGTGATCACTGCATTAGTTGTTCAGACAATTGAGCTTTTGTATCAAATTTCCCATTATTCTGGGGGGTACTTCGGAGCCCCATAGCTCAAAGAATATGGGTAACAGAGACATCATTTCAGGTTTCCAAGGAGATTTTTTATGAACCTGCCAGGATGTTAAGTTACTAGATTCTAGGTCCAGCAGTTACAGTTTGTGCCCTGTTAACGGACGGACGGCCAGACGGCCGGATGGATGAAGGACAAAGAGTGATCGCTATAGCTCAGATGACTTACAGTCAGCTGAGCTAAAAAGTGAAGTGATGTGCGTTTCTTCAAACAACAGTACCCCTAAATAATAACGAGGCTTCTCCAGGTAACAGATTGTACTAACATGAGAAGATCACTTAGGTAATCCCAGGTATGAGATCTTATAAAACACCTGCAGTAACTGACCAGCTATCCTGGTTAGAACTATATTGTAATCACCCTGTAATGATGTGATGTTGGCATGCCTGAGTGAGATCTCACCTATTGAAGCCAGGTGCATTGACAAAAACTCAAAAACTTGGGGACCTTGAAATGTGTGTAGCAAGCAAACACTTGGAAGAAGAGCAAGCTGGCAACTTCTTTGATTTCCTCTAATGGGTTGTTACCGCTTGTTGAGGAAGGCAGATCCACAAACAACTCCCTCAACATCTTGAACGTAACTCTTTCTTTGGAAAGAAATACAACTATATTTTTTGCAGCATTTGCCAATTTTGCCTACCTACTAAACTGACATGAGTATTATAATTAAAATATTTCCATTGTTTTGGTATGTTACCTCAAGATCCAAGAATTACAACATAGTTAAAATTTATGGCATAAATGAGAAGAAGGGCTTAAATTAGAGTAACACATACATTTAAAAACATTCTTTACACAATGTGATAAATGTATTATTATTATAATGAAGACATTGAATATATTGCTGGATTCAGAAACTGTAACAAATTTCTTTTGTAGCTACAAATTAAATTGATATACCTCATATATAACTAACATATTATTTGAGTCAAAAGCATATTTGACTAACTCCTTCCACAACAACTTGTTGCTCAGGCTACCTCAGATTAAGGTCCAAGGAAAACTGGTTAATAAGATGACTCTTCAGGCTAATCAGACTACCAGAACATGAAGCCTTTAATGTAGTCTTAAGACCATGTGGTTAGTGTCATCCACAGGTGGTCCCATATCCAGGTGTAGTACAGGTCTACTGAGGTGGATGGACATATTTTACCTGCCTGATAACTTTATTTTGTAAAATGGAAGCATGTCTGGTCGAAAAGTTCCAGCTATTCAAATTCTCTGCTTGGCTCTCATGTTCTGTGTGCATGGCAAATAACAAAGAAAGTGTAATGGGGTGAGCATGTTGACCCCTGTGACCCTGTAATGACCCAAGATGACCATGCCCAGGCTGATATTACTCTTAGAAGAAATCAATACCACAGCACACAATACAAGACCAATACTTTGAGGAAAGTACACAACTGCTCACACTGTAGAACTTCAGCCGGAACCAATGTAGCTTTATATATGGGGGAATAAAGTAAGCAGCACAGCAAGCTTCGATCTAAACAATAATTACTGCATACAAAATCCTAATTGAATTAATCCAGGTAAAGGCAAGCACACTGCCCAGAGTACTAATCTACATACCTGCAATACCTGAAAGTAACACCAGGTGTGTCAAGTGAAAACTTGGGAGCCTCAAGAAAAAGTGTATTGATCGATGTACAGGAACTGCTCACTGACACATCTAGTGGTATAAAATACAACAGCTGTGTCACTGTAACCATGCTGGCTTGTGGCAAGTTTTCAATGATGAACAAATCCACAGATGCATAATAATCACAAAATGACAAAGTTTACATGTGCTAATAGTAAATAACTGGATGCATATTCACTAATTTAATGCTTTATAACTAATATTCATATTCAGCTCTAAAACTATTGTTATTTCTCTGTGGTAAAAGTCACAGAACCTGGATGCATCATCAATAGAAAAGAACATTGACATCAGTTATGGCTATCATGTGAAACCATTACAACTATACAGGTGAGTTGCAGGTAAACACAGGTGAGCTGGGTACAGGTAAGTGCAGTGATAGCACGAGTCTGATTATTGATGAAACTACAATTACTGCATAATAATAATAATAATAATAATAATAATAATAATAATAATAATAATAATAAAAACAAAGGAATTCTTTGTTTCCAAGGTATTCATATATGTACTTTACCTCTTTCAATACAGGGAAACTTGACAAACTGCAATAAATTAAGTGTGAATAATTCACTGATAAACTTCTTGCCTTAATAATTTTCTGAACTGTTGCATCATACTTTGAGTATGATATTTGGATATTATTTTATTAAAAACTCATTACCCTAGAATCAAGATGATCTTTGAAAAGTGAATAAATGAAAACTAAAACATTTCTGTATCATTTATGTCACCTCAATTCTGATGATCAGTCTTTATCTATTTGCACAAAATACATACCCTCAATATTTATAGTCTGATTAACAATTACAAAGTGGATTTTGAATAAGATTTATTTTTTTTTTATCAAAGAACATATCCAGACAGTGAAATAAAATGGCCACACATGGCTGAGACCAGAAGCATTTAAAACAGTCTTTATATCAGCTCACCCTGGGGGCTTTACAAAGGCCATAAAACAATTTACGACATGACCTTGAGTGAGGTCACTGTGAAATTACCCATGCTTACGGCCTTAATAACGATCAACCAGAGACAGCCAGTGGCAATATTTTCCTTTCTTGGTGTAGTACATGACCTTAAGTTGACCAACAAGCACTAAACTCTGTGGGAGCAGCAGAGACTGGAGTGCACTGTAAACCACAGCTTTAGCTACTGGTCATCAAGTGACACTCACATGAAAACAATGCTAATGTTTCACTTAATGCACCCTATGTACTATGTGCTTCACAGATCTGTCAAAAGTGTACATAAAAGTCTACATAAACTTAAAGCACTATTGAGTCTATACATTAAACAACATAGCAAGATATCTTTTATTGTCCCATCATCTCTGTCTGTTAATCATTACTTAATGAGTGAACTTTCCAAAAATAACAATCTTCTTACACTCATCAATAACAGGTGGTGCATACAATACAAATACTGGTACCTCCCACCAGGAGTATTATAAGCCATCAGGATCCAGGATTATAATATAATTTATATTGGTTAAAATGAGCCCCTACTCTCTAAATGTTCCCCAGAGAAGCCAAGAACAAACCTGGAAATTAATGCCACCTAACAGGACAATCATACAGGAGACAAGTGTTTGTCAATGTATTTAGCTTGGGGGGGGGGGGGGGGTGCATTTTTATTACAAATTCATAATCAAGGTTAGAGGGACCTGTTGAATGTCAAAAGAGTACTGAAACAAAAATCACAAAGTTACACCTTATATATATCATAAACCTTATATTCAATAGACAAGCAGAACTAATATCACTTGGCAGTTTGGTATTCTCATGAATCAAAAGCCAAGTCTACTCTATATGAAGTTTATTATAAAGAAATACCTCCAGATATGTATAAAGTAAAGTTGAAAATTCCTAGCAGAAATACCATATTCACCAAGAATGCAAGGACAATGAACTAACCAAGCGCTCATATCTTAATGGTATAATTAATATAATCAGTAGGAAATCTTCCATACTGCATAATTAACAGATGATGAAAATATTATCCAGTGCATATATCATCCCCAATTAAATCAAACATTACAAATTCTCAATGGGATGCTTCCACAAGAAAATAAGTTTGAAATTCACATTCAATTATCAAAAAAGGAATAAAACTCAATGTAGGAAAATAAATTTAATTATATAACTGAAATATCAAATTATAGAGGTTTCTATCTGCCGAGCTAATTAATAAAACATTGAGAGTATAATTCACCAGGCTGGTGGATAATGACACATCACAATCTATAAAATGTACAAGTGCGGGTCAATAAATCACATAAATTTATAGGTTGTTACTATAGAATCCTAGAAACTGGTCATATACATCAAACAGCTGTATTAAAAAAATTTAATTATACCAAACAAAACAACCCAATACATCACAGACTCAGTGATGTTATGCAGGTTGTGAGTGATTAGGGTCATATCCTTCAAACGGTGGTGTAATTTAATTATTGTGTGCACAGCATATGAAATATTTCTCATATTTTTCAATGCTAAAGCAAGATAAAATATATAATGCCTGAACTTAAAATTATAACTGTAAATCTGTTCCCATGGTTATTACAAAACTGCCATATATAATCTAGTCTGCACAAATCAATGTACACAAGGTAACCTTTTTGGACAGATATCTGTGAGGTTCACTAATTAATTAGGCCTGAGTTAGACGTTAATGACAGACCTAAGAGCTTAAATGTAATCAGTCAATTTCTAAAACATTTTAATACTCAGTACAATACCTGTGCCATCAGAATAACACCTGTGCCAATCATGGTTTCAGTACAGCATCAGAGGCAGTTTTGATGATCTATGGGCAACTGATTTAAATCCTATATGTATAAAGTATTATTTAAAGAGGACTGGATGAAATACTTATATGGATATGGCAGTGCTGCTTCAGTAAAAAATAGAAACTGATGCCAGTGAAGGGAAAATTAATCAGTTAGGTTATGACAGGGAGTACCCCTAAACCTATCTATAGAAGTATGGTCTTTTCAACTGTCAAGATAACCTTAGATTTATAAAGAAACCAGAGTAGATTTATAAGAAATTATAAGTATCTTTTTTTTTCAAAATTACATGTGAAATTACCTTGTAGTATAGGCCCACATGGTCTCTCCTGGTTATTTAATCCCTTAGTCACAGATCACTGAGATCCGATAACCTGAACCTCATGCCACACCCTGGCGCAATCTTGTAATGACACAGTGACAGTGAGTATGAGCAGTCGCACAGTGAGAGTGTATATGCCTTGGGCAAGCAGTGGCTGCTAGTGCTTGCACACAAGACATCAAACCAAACCACGTGACAGAAGACTTTCTATAGAAGCCAAGCCTGATGGTTACTTACCACATGCACAGTGACATAAACCACCAATACACCACACACTCAGCGTACACCTCTCATACCTGATGTTAGAACAGGTGTTCTCTACTGTCAATGCCTGTGGTCAAAGCTTCAGTTTAATATTTGCTGTTAACCATGATTGCTCAGCCAACACTTTGTATATCAGGCTATATGGACTATAAACCTAGTCTGTTTCCTCTCTATTACTGGCAGCATGCACCATGCTATGCAGGTGATGGGCTGCTTTACCCTTACCAATTCACTTTCAGTATTAAATTTCTAGTCCAGGTGCAATGATATTTAGTCATATTGAGGAACACTGACAGATTTTAATAAGTTTTGTGTTATGTATCACTGTAAATTATGATTGTATAACACATATTAAACATTTTACACAAATATCATTAACCTGTCACCGTTTCACTGTGATAAACTAATAACCTGTTACAATACCATGTCTTATATATTAACATGAACCAATTTTAAATGTTGCTCTTGCATGCTTAGTGTAGTTCATCATCAGTTACAATGACGTGATTTCTTAAGATATTTCCTGACATTATTACATACATTTGTTATCAAAATTATAACCTTGTTTCCGCAAATGATTTATTTACATATAGCTTGCTTCATACATACCAAATAGAAAGCTGTATTTCAAGGTTTAATTCTAAAATGTGAGACACTAACTGTTAACTACTCACAGACTGTTAATGCCTTCATGCAAAACAAAATTAACACACCTAAGTTGAAGCTGTAAAATGCCCAGGTGATAAAAGCATTATATAATATAATATATATGACCAGTGATTATTATTATCAGATATTACAGATGGCATTCTAACACCCTGAGCCTGAGTTTATCACATAATGATTTGAGTACTGGTAACTGCCACTAATATCATTAAAACATATTTGGGTTATGTGGGAGTAAGACAAAGCACATACCACAAAAGAGCTATTAATATAGTTTTACATAGGAAAATTGTAACCTTAATATTTTTTATAAAATATTTATGTAACATATTGGTTTAC
This sequence comes from Sipunculus nudus, assembly GCA_026874595.1. NCBI lineage: Eukaryota > Metazoa > Annelida > Sipuncula > Golfingiida > Sipunculidae > Sipunculus > Sipunculus nudus. The sequence continues at coordinate 24,531,004 of CM049315.1, read as the reverse complement.
TTGTAAAACTCATTATGCTGATTATGGCCTGATGTATGCAACACAGTTTAAAATCAGAATTTCTTTTCTTCTTTCTCTGTTCCGCAATTCAGTTCTGCACTCTAATGACTTCTACAGAAGCACAGCAGGGCACTACCCTACCCTACCCTACCCCCACTAAGGTATAAGCCCTAAAGTTAAGCTCAATCACAAACAGAAAACATCTAGGGAAGCACTTCAGTGACAAAATCTTAAAACCTGAAACATACCTAGCATACCTGAGATATTTCCCAATGATCATAAATAACTATTAAAAAGACCCTGATAATTAGATAATTGGTCTGCCATATATATGTTTACATGTCACTGGATTTAATCGTCTACAGAGCCTATTCCCCATGCATAAATATACGAGTGAGTGCTTTCTGCTTCTTATAACAACCAAGTGCTCAATTATAATTTATGGTTTCCATCTCATAAAAGAGTCGCCACATCTCAGGGTCTACCTGACATACCTATGTAACCTGGACAATAATTAAGGAATAAAAGCAGCTTTAAAGGCCAGAATTAGGCCTGTCATAATCGCCAGTGTTTGTGGTATGACACAAATTGGCTTTGACGTGACTCGCTAGTTTGATGCATGTGAGACAGTATTGTTCTCTGGTAGTGCAAGGGGGGAACATATCCTCCGGACTGCATGTGATCTTTGTGATAGGAAGACTTTTTACTTATCTGACACACATTCATGACAAATATATGTCTCATCCTGAGGCAGTCTAATTCAATTAATGTCCATACAGTACACAGATGTGATGTATCAGGAGATGAAAGGAGCCCACCCAGACAAGAGTAACACAGGAATCACAAGAATTATAAGGTTTAGAAGAAATACAAACACAGTCACATGATGTTACATAGTCCACAGGTTTTTATATATGACATAATTAATGTGGGTGTTACAAAATAAAACACCAATTTTCCCAGCTGTTATAATATAGCAGTGACTATTAACTACTGATATGAAAATTATGAACTGTTTTATGTAGAACTTCAAGGTTTGTACAGACCTGTATTTCTACCAAACACATCTCCTTTGACCATCATTAGATTTTTAAATTATTACTACTTTATTTGCACAATTTGTATTTTCCATTTGTAATGATTAGATCAGACGGGGAACATACAACAGAACCTATAATAGCTCCTACCACACAACACATACGCATGCATCTTGCGTGCTTTTTTTCAACATCTTTCACGGAAGATTGGTTATTATTTTTTTATAATTTTCATCCTACTCCATTCAATTATCACAAGTTTACAAGTCAAAAGTGTCAATTGTTTTTGTTATGAAATACATGTACCGCATATAAATTTACACAAAGAAAATACCCTATTTCATATAAACTATTAATGGGGAGGTGACCATGTGCTTCTCTCTATTAGAGAAAAATTAACTGCCAATAATATTTAGACTGGAAATAATGTTTGATGATTTTCATAAACTTGAATTTCAATGTTTTCTTAAACTTCAAACAATCAGATTAAAACAGGGATTTATATAAAGGATTAAAATTTTAAAAGATTCTCTCTAATTTTAGATCCCCATAATAGATAGATAGGATAGATTGACATAAATGATCAGTTTTTGTAACATTTAATTTACAAGGCAGCTATAAAAGCTATATGACCTTGTTTTCCATGTGGTTTTAACACATGGACTCTGTGTTAAATATCAAGACTTGTTATTAATTTGTAAATTCAGTCAACTTTGTTTGAGAACCAATGATTCAGGCATTTGTCATACAGGCTTGACCATTATATGACATTAGAAAACCCCAGGGTTGCTAACCAACCATGCTTTCTATTGAAAAATGTAGACACTGAGTGGCCTTCTCCAAATGTAGGGGGCAGTTAAGCAATGTATGTCTATAGGGTCACCTAAATAGCCACTAACACCAATACTGTCCATGAACATCAAAAGATATAAGTAGTCCACTTTTGGTGATATCCTTATGGAATGTCAAGGTCCTAGGGGTCAAGTGTACAGTTTTGTAAAATAAGTGCTGGTTATCCCTGGTGTGGTGTGCTGTAACTAAGCTACTCAGACTGTTTATTACAAGTATAGTGTCAGCTGTATACCTGGCTGTGAGAATTCCATGTCAGTTAATACATAGAAACACAACCCCTCCCTCTTTTTTGTTCAGACCTCTGACTTGTGGTTTGCTGTTCAAACCTGACTAATAGACGTGGGCAACTGTCAAATAAAATCAGCTGCTCACCGTGAAGCAAGTACTGTTATGATCGCTACCTGATCTGCTTGTTATGTGTACAAAAATGATGAATTCCATCAAGATAGGTGGGAGGTATTGTACATTTATACCACAGCAAACATTTTATTTATTAACAAGAAATTTCTTATGCTACTGTTAAACTCTCAGCCTTGGCCTTACAGGTCACAGTATGCTATTCTCCACGTTTATATTTGTGAATAAACAAATGGGGTACCCATTTACAACTAGCACCATATCGGCCCTCTGACATTAAGACCAGATTATACTGGCTGTCAGAGTGCCTTTACGTGTAGGTCTGAAGAATGCATTATAGGGCCCCATGAGGGTGCAAATATTTTTGTCATATTTTACAATGCCTCATGGCCTACAGGTACACTGTCAATTGACATAAACCAGATAAAGTGTTAGCATTTTTAGTGTACTTTCTAACAACACCAAATATGAGCGAGAAAAGTTCAGCATATTGGAAAACCCCTCCGCATGTTTGTAGAAGTTCTGACTGCATGAATACAGGCATGGCTCACAAGGGTTACTAGACGCAGCCAACTTGTACATGATACAGGAAATGATTCGTTACTATAGTGAAGGGTTTTGGTTTGTTCACATGTATTCTCTTGTGGTAATTCATCATTCATAGCATAATGTTAAAAATATGTCCTGTTTACCACAATATGAATGCTACATGATGGAAGACCACTGCGATGCATTTCTCGATATTGCTTGTATCAAGACTCAAGTAGGCTAACCAGCCCATTGCCTACTGAGTCAGGTTGTCACAGCTAATTTACAACCAGATAGTCTGTAAATAGTCCAATAAACCTGTCATTGAATGAATCCTATTATAATTTGGGTGTGGTCCCAAAAAAGGTGTTATTTAGCTTCTAACTTTGCAAAAACACATCCCCCTGCCACCAAATTCTTGCCTGGAAGCTGGCCTTGGAGAACTCTGGTGTTGCCTCCCTACACCCTTATCGAAACTATGACATACTTTTTTTCTCTGAGTTCCTCAAAACCTCTCTTGACGGCTGTCATGCAGATGTCACAGGTAGCATGCCAATATTATCAGTATAAAGGTAATATATACAACACCTAAATAAATGAAACCCAGGCTCACCAAGGTAACTAATGGGATGGCAGATTCATGAAGGGAGGTACTGGACTTAACAGAAATTGATATTCATAGTTATAAGTCCATGTGCCAGTTTGAATAAATGAAATTTTGGCTGATGCAAGATATTTGGTATATCTCTTGGATGTTTATAACTGAAGTTTGGCTAAATGAAATGTGCATAATTTGCATGTCTTTGTCGGTTGCACATCAGATATTTAAATCACACCCTGTTTCAATAATCACTGCTTTAGGTTGACAGGTTGAACACATTTCAAATTTCATCTATTATTAACAGCTGCTAAGATAAAAGGGCATACAATGTTCTATATTACCTTTATAAACAGCAAGAGCAAAACACTTAGAAAGTCTCAGAAAGTTACTACAATATACTAAGGAACCTTCCAATTATGAAGCCTGACATGGCCTGAGTTTTTGCCTTTAATAAGCTATATATATATAAGCAAATAATATAGAGATCTGCCCATAATAGGGAGGTTCACATAATACAAATGGCCAATAATACAGAGGTTTCCAGGGTTTTCAATAGGAAGAAAATTTGAAGAGTCTGGGACACTGAACAAAAATTGTGGGGAGTCCTGTCTGAGTTTAGAGCATCCAAAGCGGAGATGATATATGTGTCCAAGTGTAAAGTTTTATGTAAAATCGAATCTTTTTCGAATTTTATGTAATTATCAAATCCTTATATGATTAGAAATCATGCCATTATATGAATGTTTGCTTATAGCAAATTGTAAGCCTTTGTTAACAACACAGTGTTAACACAACTGATGGGTTTGGACACTCAGAACCCAGCGTCCGTAAAAGATTTTGAGCACCACAGACGCTTACCCCTGCATTCCTGAAAGCCCTGAGTTTCCCTGTATTTTTAAATAAATTTTTTGCACTGAAGGAAGTTTAAGGGTACCTCAGGAAATTTTATACAAATTCTTCACATAGGTTTACATTTTCAAAAACAGGTGCATAAGAAGTAGTAAATAATGGTAATCCTACACACTTTTGGAGGTCTGTTTCTATGAATCAGGTTAGTTCATGAAACTTTAATAACAGTAGATCACAGACAGACATCAATATTGTTTCAGGCAGACGTGAGTTTACATACAAATCTGATCCAAATCCAGCAACAGGTGCAGCCCCAGCTGACAGACTGATGGACAGCTGGCTCAGCAGGCGGAGAATTAGAGAGGGTTACCATCAGTCCTCCAGTTCATATGGTAACAATTTAGGACTTACCAGAGATGGTCAACATGCTGGAGACTGGTCACTCAGCATACCATGTGGTCCAGTATGAAATTTATTAAGAATGACCCTCATCAGAGCACTAACCTCCATCAAGGCAATTAAAGCAATCCTACTTGGTCTGCCATTTAATCAGATCGCAAACAAAAATCTAATTGGGCTGGTCTTCCTAGAACCATACCTCACTCCTCTACAAAGTTTCATGGAAAATGAAGCAATATTTTAGCACACCGTAATCCTGCTCACAGACCAAACAATGTACAGATGATCAAACAAACAGACAGACATAGGAGAAAGCATAACCTGAGCAGTGGTATATAGTAACAGCAAGCACATGGATGAAAACTGATATCTGCCTGAAATATTTAAATTGCTAAGGCATGTATAAAGGAGATGGGCAGTTATGTTTTCACCTGTCACCTGTCTGATGTGCTTGTCTATTTGTGTGTTGGTTTGATTGTCGTTCAGCAGGATCACCAAAAAATATTGAATAAATTCCAACAAAACTTTGGAAAAGGACATGTACCAAAGGAGATATCAAGGAATTTCAGTGTAGATGTGAACAGAGGGGAAGATTTGTTTGAAATGTTTTATCCTTTTGTTATATATAGTTGAATTCTGGGCTGGACTCTGCCCATTCTCACAGTCTTTACAAATATCTGCAGCACGAGACAGGTTAAAGCCTGGGAGATATCAATCTGGGTTCCATGATCTGAGGACCCTTAGTGGATCCACTAGTCAACAAACCATGTTCAGTGATATTTGTGTAATGCACTGCAAGGTGGTAAGGCCTAAATCATCTCCATACACTGATCCTTCCAAGACCACATCAAATAGGCAACCTCCATGCAGTAATAGCATTTTATACACTTCAAACATGAAACTGTGAAAGAATGCTTGGAGAGCATTCTGTTGGTGTTCTATATAGGACCACAGGTCTGTCACATAAAATCTGTATCAATATTCTATATTTGCACTGGGCGTACATTAAGTGGTTAAGGACCAGACTGTCCAAGTCCCCAGGTAGACCAGGGCTGATATAAGTTATAATTGTATTGGTTTTTCATGGACAGCACTGAAAGATGCCAGAAATCTGCTGCCAGACAGTCAATAATAGCCAACCTCCTGGCATATAGGAATCAATGAAGACGCCATACTATGGCATAATAAATATGGCATATTCTACATAAAATCTGACAACAAATGTTAATAATACATGGAAGCTATCATATATCACTGGGGCAATGGCAACACATATTACATATTATTGCATTGGGAACAGCAGTTACTTGATACAACAGTGGGTCACTTGAGACATTAGTAACATTTACATCATAAAGAGAAATTCTTCAAAACTGTCAATCACTAAAAAAGATTTTCCGCATCATATATGGTAACATGTGAAATCAGAAAATATCACAATCAGCAAAATTTTAACTCTGGTGGAGACATCAGTGAGAAAATAATTCTATTCAACAAAGTATTCATTGAATTCCCCTGGGTCCAAGGAATCATTGCATATGATTTGAACGCTATTAAAAAGTGTTCTTATTTACTAACTTATCTGAAGGAAAGTGAAACTAGAATATCAGCAGAAGCTGACAAAAGCCCTCAGCCAAAAGAACAGTGTTTAGAGGTGGTAACAGTAACAAGTACTAAATATCTGTTCTCACATGGATGTATATCTGTACATGTCTCAGTTATAAATTTAAAATTGTTATTACCATGATTAATAATAATCCACCAAATGCTTCCTGAAAAATAAGCTTCGAAGTTTTATTCTATTATAAGCTCTGTGACCTTGAAAATAGGTCAAGGTCACCCATCTTCGAACTTGATCGAGACTTTTTCAATATACATCTTCACCAAAGAAATAAAATTCCTATTCTGAATCCTTTTAGAGATATCCTGCTTACAAGGCCAAAGTTGAAAAATCCAAGAAAAAATCATTAAAAATCAGAAAGTGTTGGTGGCACCCCCAAACTTGAGCAACAGTTACAGACCATCAGTCCCTATGATCATAGTAAGTATTGTGAAAATCCACCCAATGGTTCCTGAGAAATAAGCTTCTAAATGTTTTTTCTATAATCAGCTCTCAAACGTAGAAAAATAGGTCAAGGTCACCCATCTTCGAACTTGACTGAGATTTAGTCAATATACATCTTCACCGAAAAAATAAATATCCTACGGTGAATCCTTTTAGAGATATCCCGCTCACAAGGCCAAAGTTGAAAAATTCATAAAAAATCAGAAATTGTAGGTGGCGCCACCAAACTTGTGTAGCAGGTAGAGATTATCAGTCCCAATAATCATAGTAAGTTTTGTGAAAATCCACCAAATGGTTCCTGAGTAATAATCATCTAAGTGTTTTTCTATAATCAGCTCTAAAATGTAGAAAAATAGGTCAAGGTCACCCATCTTCGAACTTGACCGATATTTTGTTGATATACATCTTTACTGAGGAAATAAAATTCTGACGGTGAATCCTTTTCAAGATATCCCGCTCACAAGGTAAAAATTAACGGACGCCGGACTGACAGACGGACGGACAGCTTCGGTGACGACAATAGCCCATCAGCCTAAGGGCTGAGGGCTAAAAAGGCCATTTTGTAGCACAGAATGTCTTTTCAATCACATGTCAGTCATGTGCTGAGTAAGTCTGTAAAATTTGATGAAGAAAGCAGCAAGGGTCTTAGAGATATGTTGTAAAAGAATGGGGCGGACCAACAGACATACAGATGCTTTTAGTGGTCCTCCCTTCTAAGGCAGGGGACTAAAAAAGTGGAGAACCATCAAGTAGGGCTGAAAGGAGTACTCAAGTCCGGGTAATACTTACCGAGTACTCAGGTCCAAAATTCGGACTTGAGTACTCGTTGTGTACCTGCATATCTAAATATTACTGCAAATTTACTGGCAGTCTTGGCCTATTTATTTATTATTGAAGTAATAATCATACTGTACAGTTTATTTCGAAGAGACTTACATTTATGATTTATATGCTTTTGAATGGAGTTTTCCACTGTTTAATTTTAGGATTTATATCTATTCCTTCGTTTGGATAAAGTTAAGCCATCATGAAGTCAAATTGATGTATTTTTGCATCGGTAAACAGATGTCATTTTAACTTTACAGCGTTGCCTTAGTAACGAGTACTCGAATCCGAGTCGGGTATTGCCTATCAGGTACTTGAGTCCAAAATTTTGTACCCGTTTCAGCCCTACCATCAAGTGTCAAAAATTAATCCATCAATAAAACTACAGTGGAAATTCACAATAACCACCACCTCGGGGACTGAGCGAAATGACTGAATTTTGGGGTGATTGTACTGATGAAATTCCAAGTAACATGAATCATATATTCATGACCAAGGAGAGCGTTTGTAATTGTGCAGGCACAGATCCAGGGGGTTAGGGGTGGGGGGGGGGGGGTTATGACCCCTTCATCTCCCAACCACCAGTATTTTTTAGACCAATTTTAAAACATGACAGGTAAACTGTTAGGAATAATCCCCTAAGCTGTGAAGAACAAAAAAGTTAGGTTCAATGTTCTATAACATGTCTGATGATTATCAAATGATGAAACATTTATTTTTGTTTTTCTTTTTAAAAATCTAAATATTTAGACATGACAAGATGCACACAGAGATCAGTATATGTAATATACACATACATTTGTACACCTACATCAAGCATCAAGAAGAAGTGCTTTCTTATCAGGTATTGGTACTTCACAAGACGTTATCAGTGACAAGTGCTGTAACCTGACAAGATGTACCTGACCACACAGGTAAGGTTGCCACAGAGTGCACCTGTACCAGGTACCACAGTAACATGTACCAGGTACCATAGTAACAAGGAAGAATAACAATCTACTGCTCTGCAAACCATATATATTTTCATATTTTTTTTTATTTTTATATATTTCCAAAATATTAAGAAATGAGGTGATGAGAAAGCTAAGACAAAATAAATGTTAAAACAGAACTGGTGCATGAACTTTATTGTGGGGGATGCAACTGAAATTTGAATATGTGTGTGACCTGCCCTGTAGCAGTGTATTTGTGTTGTGAACAAACAGGTTTCTTCCTACTGGTCCCAAAAATGATTTAAACATCATCCCCTAGAGGGCTCTCTGTACTTACAGGTTATATTCAGTTTTTCATTGGGGGGGGGGGGGTGTTGTGTAAGGATATGGAAATGACCTTTGTAGACTGTGATGGGGTCTTAGAACATCTACAAAAGAGTTTCTAGAATTATCAGACCACACACACGCACTAATTCTGTTCATTGTTTTTGTGTGAATATCTCCTATATATATAGGTATGATATGCATCAGCTATGTGATACCTATATACACATGAACCACACCACATCCCTCTCTGCTTATCAATTTATTATATCATTTCTACTGATTTGACATATATGAATACATATATGCACATGCCTTATCTCAACTGTTTATTTATTTATTAGTCTGGCAGAGATTATTCAGTGATGTGCACATGCACAAACATGCATAAACACATGTCAAATGTTTATTTACAACAGCTAGGTAAACCTGGTGAGGTGTGGAAAATAAAATATTATGACATATGGTATCACTAACTGGTGTAGAAAAAAGGCCGGGAGCTCCAGGTTAACACCATGTTATCTCTACATCCATCTGACATTCACAAGTCTGCTGTACATAAGTAGGCACAGATTGAACTGAGATATAATTTCCGCTGCAGCCTGCTTGAGGGATATCAGAAGCGTTTTGTGCCCCGGGATATTTACTCAGTGGGTAACCCCATCACAGCCACATGTCACTGTGTCAACAGGCTCACTACCTGCCCTTTAATTTCCTGAACATTTTGGGCACATTGTGCTCTTACCTGAGAGCCAGGTATGTCCCCGCTTAAAGACCATTTGACTATACAATAGACCATCCCTGTATATATAGTGACTGAGCTCTGTGACAACACATACTCAAGGCCTCACAACATCCTCTCCACCTGGTCATTATGGCTTATTACGCACCAAGTTTTGTCAGTTTCTATTTAAATTTAAAGTTTTACCTTCTTTTAGTGCATTCAAAACTTAACCCCCACAAGAACTAGCTAGACCAATTAAGTACACAATTATACTCAGTCCGCAATCCTCACTAATTATGGCATATTAAGGTCTCAGGATTTGAAACGTTTACCTGCACAAAGCTTCTTGAAAAAGATTTACTCAGCTGTTTAAGTGCATTGTAATATTAAAACACATTCATCCCCGCAATTACTCTTCTCCTCTGTGTATGATGTACAATTTTGGATGAATACAATGGTATCATTTTAGAACTTATATTGGGTTGTGAATTCGCAACAACCCCCCCCCCCCCTTCCAATTTTTGCATTTTCCTATGTTGGTGATGTACAAGATTAATAATTACTGATATGTTAAATTACTGAGTCATATACCTCATTTACCTATACTGGTTTGTCTCAGCTTGCATGATAAAAGAGTACTGGACAACCTTTCATACAAATTCCTAATATCATTTGAAGATTTGGATACATGTTCCAAAAAGTGTTAAACCACTCCACACTCCACAAACACATCCCCTTGTCACCAAACTCCCTTAGCAGACAGATTCATGCACACCTAGTCGCTGTCCTCACAGTGCTTATGTGTTGCTCGAACCTTGATAGGTTAACATCTCAAAGTTTCTCAAAACCACTCAGGGGGCTGCCATGTGGCATTAACACTAAAACCAAGATGTCACAGGTCAAATGTCAAAATTATAGGTATACCACTAATATCTCTAAAAATCAAACTAGAGCCAATCTGAGGATCGTCGAGGGAAATGTGCGTGTGTGTTCATCAACAGATATCTGACATTTTAGTCATGGATGTATGAACACAGGACCTTGATCAAGACTCATTCATATGGCTGGAAATATCAGCCGGATCAATATTACATGGCATTCTTGCTTGCTGTATCATCATCTGAATGTAGATTCAGCACAACTGAATCATATTATACAGACTTTTGTTGAATCCCTATGCAGATATATGAATACACAAACATCGCTATGATACTATTTCATATCAATATTTACACAAGTTTCTGTAAAGCACATAATTGGCCAATTATTATTTCTTCCATGATGCAAATTTTTCTGTTTATTGATAACTCATCCAGTTTTTATAATTCTGTTAAGCTGGTCTCAGCAAAACCAGAAAATTACTTTGTACACTGTCAGATGACACTAAAAATTAAAATTTTAGTGCCTTTATTATTTATACTTACTTTGCAACAACTCATTACCTTTGTAAAAAGGTCTGACCAATAATTGTGGTTGAGTTCCCTGAACTCAAAAATATCCACTTAATTTCAGATTAAAAAGTTAATACTGGCTTCTAATTACAGCTGTACCATTAACAAACCCTTTCCTTGTACATGTGATTATGTGGTGTTGCTCTGTGTGATAATACAGGTGCAAACCTAGTCCATAAGACATATAAGCTTGACACAAGCTAAACTTTCCAAACAGCTTCCACAAATGGAGTCCTGCTGTCATATATATATATATATATATATATATATATATATATATATATATGTTGTCATGGTAACCAGGTAAAATGATGAATGCAGGTATGGATAAATCACAGGTACCGTAACCAGTTACAGCATCATCACCTGATGTTCTCATTTCATGTACCACCTACCGTTTATGTTTGTTCTTCTTCTTCCTTCCTGACAGGCGCCGAGATATGAAACCAAACATAACTGTCGAGGAACTCCTAATACACGGTATTAAGGGTGGTGTGACGGCTTTAACGACAGACTTATATTGACCTCCCAAAGCACTTAACATCCATATAAGCTTGCCAGGTGTGGTCGGACAATATGGCAGCTGACGGTAGTTTTATCTGACAAAATCATCCAGCATTCCTCAGAAACAAAGCTTCAGCATCGGTACATCAGGTCAGACACAGTGAGGGAGGACTGGATCACAAACAAGTGGATGAACAGCTGCGTGTTTGTGGCATGCTGTGGTCAGTCTTCTCACTTCTCATGTGTTGTCACTCATGTTCTGCAGCAGAACTCTTCCTTACTATTGATTTTGTATCCCAGGCTTGTATTATGGTTGAGTTACACCTGACACATGGCTGAGGAAATGCACAGATAATTTATGCCTGATGATGCTGACAGTTGTTATCCTCATCTGGTTGTCCACGGCAACCAGGTAGCAGGGAGGCAAAATCACCTACAGTGATGTCTTCATCATCATATACCAATCATAAGCTTCAGTTCACACATGGGAAATACACACAGCAGGAACAAAGCTTGCATACCTAATGAACAATGGACCCACCCCTGAGCATGGCCCTTACACTTAGTCCTATGGCCTCAACACAGCCCATGTGGAGGGGACAAGCCTGTGTAAGCTATATATGACCAGAGTTGAGTGTCCCATGTGCTCTGAGAACTGACATTGTCACATATTGAAACAGGTGGTCTCCCCTTGACAAAATACAGGAGAAGGGTGGGGGGAGTCCCCTGTCTGCTTCAAGTCTTCATACTGACACTAATAACCTGTGTAGGTGAGTGGGTGGTTCCACAGTATTGGTTTATAGGGAAAGTTTACAGATCACTCTATCAACAGGTGCTCCTGACTCATATTCCTGGCATCCATGTAATAAACACACATTTGTCACCAATGTATGATAAAAATTAAGGAAATTTTTAATTTTCTTCTGACGCGATAGGCAAATATTCACAAATAAGGCTAAAGGTGAATGTCACCTTTGGTTAAGGTAATATTGCTAGAAAAACACCCTAATTCAAAATTAACCCCAAAGTCATTTAAATATAATATTAGAACCATAAATTATACAGCACTTTAATCCTGGTATAGTGCTTTTTCTGATGGTATACATATATTTAAGATTTTCATTAATTTGCACAGAATATTTTCACATTTAAAAATATTAAAATTTAATACAATACACTGTGTTAGGCTCCCAGTAACAGCAAGCTTCTTTTGAGTGGGTTCAAATTTAACTACAGGAATACATCTAAAATTTTTTTTTCACTCTACCCTGCATCTTTCTTTGTTTATAAAAAGAAATCTAAATTTTTTATTTACGGTAACCACAATCATGATAGAGGTAAAACAAAAAAAAAGTTTCAGATATTGTCATGTTGTTTAATATTAGCCCACCAGAAAGTGGCTTGCTGTTACAGAGTGCTTAAAATAGTATACCATTTTAAAATCAAATTTATATTTAAATGTTAAAATATATCAAATTAAATTAAAAGAAAATTTTAAAATATGCCAAAAAATACCAGAAAGAAACTGGACCAGGTTTCAAAAAGGTATACTTTATAGGGTCTATGAATATGAATTTAAAACAACTTTCAAATAGAGTTAAGATATATGGGTGTTTGCTAGGTATGCTACCTTAATGAAGGCACCTCATTTAAAATCATCAGACAAAATGTTTTATTTATAATTAATGAATCAATATTAACCAAAATCTCATACATAAGAATTATATGCAGCTGTATTTTTTATTATATTTTTGACAATCTGACCAAATTTCTAGTATGATTATATTAACTCCTTTTTACTCAACTCTTTTTTCTTCAAATTCCATGACTCTGGATACTGTTGCTATGGCAAACCTCCATGAATCCAAAAAGATAAATTGCAAAAAGACAAGAGAGACAAATGACCATATATACAATATTAAGCACCTTCATTCTGTGCACTCCTATGCCAGTAATAAAACCAATTCACCCATAATTCTTCCTAGTCCTAATAACCTACATGATGAGATGTAACAAATCTTTCCTCAAATAGATACTTTAACAATGACTTTGTTAACATTATATATTATATACATGTATGTATACAGAATGATATTAACAAATTGAGCCCTAAGGACTTACTTTAAAATAATTTACAACTTTTTTTATTTAGCCCTATTTTTTATTTAAATGTTTTACGGGGCAAGCGGATTCTGAAAGAAGTTCTCATAGCTGGACACAACAGTAAACCTGTTTCATTGCCATGATTTACAAGTTGTCTCATTTCAAAGTATTGACCAAAAGCTTAACCTTCCCTTTTCTATACAGAGATGATATATATATATATATATATATATATATATATATATATATATATATATAGATATATATATATATATATTTATATATATATATTTATATATATATATATATATTTATATATATATATATATATATATATATATATATATAGATCTATATATCTATATATATATATACATATATATATATATATATCTAATATATATATATACAAACACTGAACACTGCACATATATATATATATATATATATATATATATATATATATATATATATATATATATCCTATATATGCTCTTAATAATATACCTTAATATTCAAGAAGCATTTGCACTAGAAATACAAATGGTCAAGAAAAACTATAACTACAGTGGTCCCTGCTTTGAGAGACCACCCTCTCTGCTAAGGAAAAGGGACAGCAATCACAGATGGTAGTTTGGTCAAGGGACTTTAAAACTGGTTACCATTTACAGCTTATTACTGTTTCACTGGTCCGAAAATTTGATCAAAGACAGCAGTGTTTCAGCCATAATCTGAGTATTTAAAAAAATGATCAAGTAAGATCTGCTTGGTTTGGTGGCATCTTCATCTTTGACTCCAATCAAAATTTTACGTGTAGGGATCACCCAGGGAACGGGTCTAAGATCCTTCCAACTGGAGTGCTCGGAGAGCTTAATCCATCTTCAGTCAGTCAGTCAGTTAGTGGCTTAAAGTAGGTGGTCACATGATCCAAGATTTGCTTAAACAAGGGACCACTGTACATGGCAATGGAATGTAATGTTTTATATAATACAGTGGTGAGAGTCTATTTCATAATAAATCATCAGTTTGAACTGATCTGACTTATTGTCAGTTAACAATAGAGTAAGTACAAGTCTGTTCTATGACAGAGATCCTAGAAAATCTGGCAGACACCAGGCAGGAGAATACAGTGCATAATTTGCAATCTAAACCTCCCATCAAACTCTTTGCTTATTCTCCAGCTCACATCCTTTGCTTTTGTTGCCAGTGTAACCATCATAGAAAAACATCATGCTCATTTTTGGCATTTAATTAATATTGATATATATATATATATATATATATATATATATATTTTGCTGCAGAGATTAATTTTTCATTCTGTGATATTTAACCAATAGCTCTTTAATCAATTTTTAAAATTTTGTCATCGATAGGTTTTCTTCAAGATTGTGGAAGAAATTTATAATCTGACAGTGTAAGTACTCCACATCAATACAGGCAACAATAACTGTACTTAACACATATAGGCCAAACCCTCAAGTGAACCCAGATAATAAACTGGAGAGCTCTCACTATATAATCTTGAGTGGTAACATAAGCGAAGTTAAGTCTTCCTGTTTGTACGGGGTGGTGGAGTGCTGTACAAATCAGAGTGACCTCGCTGCAGGCACGTTCCTCATTCTCGTGCTGTTCAAAGATCATATAATACACAAACTGAAGGAAACTTAGCTATGTTAATCCAAGAAACAATATATCTGGCAGCAACAATACTGAGGAATGTTAATCCATGTGAAAATATTTCCTCAAAGTCCAGAGATGCTAAATTCCTAGAGCAAACTCTAATAGACTCCAGCTGTCAAAAGTCTCACCCTAGTGTTAACTAATCATGCTTAAGTTTCCTTCTTTTCATATTCCTACCTTGTTTACCCTTAAGGAAGTTACTGGGCTCAATACTACAGTTATTTCAAGCTATAGCAACTTATTTTACTTGAAAAGGCTAATCCACACATACAAGGATCAGCCTTGAAGATATGAATCCAGATTCTTCAAAGCCCTTCAAAGCTCTGAGCACTTTTTATACCATGATCCTTTTGATCAAGTTGACTGAACACTTTGATAAAATGTATATATAGACCTGTCTGGCTGTATCAAATTACAAGTTGAGCAAAGGAACAATAAAAAGTGACCCATGGGTCATAATGCTCAGCTGACTCCTGTGGCTTATCAGCGAGAGGCTTATTTTTGCAATCAAAGGTACACCTAAAGATGTTGGATATTATGTACCGATAAAATGTGGTTTCATATCGAAAACATAAAAAAGGAATATAGTTGCCAAAAGGACACAGGTAAAGAAAACAGGTAATGTTTGGCAGAACAAAATACTCATTTTGTATGATGACAAGAATATTGAACCAAATGATGACTACTGTATCATCAGTGACAAGTGAAACATTTTTTTTTTTGAAAATTTCCATTTTACTTGCTCCAGCAATGTCTTGAGCATGGAACCAACTGATACAGAATCAAGATCAACATGCACAGGCTGCCAAAGTTCAACAGCAATTCATATACAGTATATAAGATATCATAAATTATTCAGAAACTGACCCTTTTGTATAAAGTTTTACCCAAAGGCAACTAATTTTAGTCACATTTTACATGTACATGCCTTCTTCTGATATACAAGTTAGTGACAAATTTGATTTAATATCAGCCTTCACCTAATTTTACTGATGACCCGTATCAGTGGAGGATCCAGAGAGGTGTCCAGATCCCCCCCCTTCTGCACCACATCAACCTTTTTTTAGGGGTTCATACCCAGTATTTGTGACCTGGACCCCCTTCTTCCAAGACCAGAGGACCTTTTATTAGTTTTTTTAGGGCTTCCTTGATTGGACCCTCCCCTTTCCAAAATCCTGAATCTGCCCCTTTGTATGGATGTCAATTTAAAATTTTCTAGAAATAATGTAAACATTTTTGCCTTGTTCAAAGCTTGGCAGCCAGATACGAAAGAAAGAACATCAGACCAAGACTCTTCACTGCAGATCTATAAGCATAACTGAAAGTTACCTGAAGTAAAATTACAATTTATATAGGAACAGTCATCAATTTATGCAACTGCAATGATCATAATAATTCACTGTTGTCTGTATATCATTATTATAGTAGAAGTACTCATGTTGTATAGAATCAGGACAAAAAGAATAAATTTTTTTTTTTTAGAAAAACTTCAAACCAGTTAAATATTATTCCAAACAATATTACTTGCATGTCACCAAGACTTTCCATACATTAAAGATAAACTCAAAAATTTGATAGGTTTTTCCCTTTACCATCATCACATGAATGAAAATATTTCAAAATTTTTTTTATCTCTACTAACAAAGTACAAATAAGAAAACAAAGGAAGTTAATTGTGATGAGGATAGAGGGGCACAAAATAGAGAGCCAAATGCTTCCACTAAGATTAATTACAAAATAACCTTCAATGATAAGATAAACAAATAAACTTTATACAGACAAGTGTTTTGATTTTGTTTCCATTTATTACTGATAAACCACAAACTTGAACTTAATTCCATAAATTGCTTAGTTCTGTCTGAACTTTTGAAGAAATATCCCGAGCTATGATTAGTTACATTATGAAGTTTTGTTCATTTATGTTCGACATGGACCTCCTTCATTCAAAAACTTGACACCAGATGGCTCTATGGGCTGGGTTCCATGTGTGCACTTTTACAGTGTCATCTGGTGGTTAAAACAGGTACTACACTTCAAGAGACCAGAAGTGTATGCAAGGAGTAACCATCCCCCCCCCCCCCCCCCCTCCTCCCATGCTCCCTCCCCTCCTCCCATGCCCCCCCCCCCCCCCCCCGCCCCTTCCCCCACACACAAGTTACCATGTGCTTGAAGATAGACAGTAATACTTATTCTAATGAATAAAATACCTAAAATCAATAAAGATCTTTGTCTGATAAAGCAATACCTTTCCTGTTTCATGAAGTAGGTACCATGAATGTGGACTGGTGTGTGATAGGTTTTCAAAAGATTACATCAACAATAGTATTATTAAATTCAGCTCAATGGCACAAGTCAGGTAAACAAGGTAATTACCACATCACAAGAAAGTAAAATTGATCCCAGTGTTTAACACATCCGATCCGCTCTGCTCCTCTCAGTCAACAACGTATCACAGTTGGGGATTCCGAAACAAATCCTGTTCCAGTCAGGTAATCAGCAGTTATCACTTTATTGATGACAGAAGTGGAGCCTAGGATCAATTTACCTGATAATTCTGATTGAAACAGACTTACCTTGAAACTGTTAATGTCAGCGTGTTAAAGGCACTCTCAACCAGTTCTATCCCCTCCTCCACAGAATGACAGGCTACACCATTAATGGCTGACACTAGGTCTCCGTGCTGTAATATCCCTTGATCTGCCTTACTCCCTGGCTCAATCTGCAGGTAAAGGCCAGCCATATTATTAAAACAGTCCATCCAAGTTTCTTAATCATAAGTATCTTGATCTTAAAATAAATTACTACCAGCATGTGCTTTTAATTATTTCTAAAGTGAGCTTCAATTGGAATGCTGGCATGGTTGAGCTGTATTGTCAAGATTTCTTTACTAACTGACAAATTTAAAGCTAATTGAAATAAAGATGCCAGATTTTAATGAAAGTCTAAATGCAACATTAATATACCATTCACACAGCAAAGGTAAAACTGGCTGGAAACAGCTCCAAAATGTATTCTGATCACACAGTGCAATACAAATTATTAGGTATTTAGATGATTAAAATAAAACATTTTGAAACATTTAGTTAGATGGTCAGGTGGTCTAAGTGTGTTTTTATTCCAGGTGAACCAAAATTTTATGTACAGATATGAATTCACTAAATCAGCAATAACTGGTTGGTATTCCATGTATAAGATGATGGCCTGTGCTTGGATAATGCATCCATCACAACAGTATATATGTATATATATATATATGTGTATAACACCTCCAGGTTACCTGGCTCAATCAATCAAGAGTACTATCTAAGCAAACATAAGGTTCAAACTGGCCTTGGTATGTGGTCTACCAGGCACATGCTTATCTTACACACAGGAAGTTGGCCATAACAACAGTAATACAGATATCATCATATCTACTGTCAACAGTCATCATGATAAACCTTCAGCTGAACCACACAACACTGACAACATTAAAATCCTTATGACATTATTGCCATGCAATAAACACTGACCAATGACCTTGTCATGCCATATCTATCCATTGCTATTTGTAATAATTAATAAATCAAAATAAAGACATGAAATACTGAAACAGCACAGCAGTAACAAAACCTGGGTTATCAATTAAATATATATATATATATATATATATTTAATCTTTATAAACTTTATGTATTTTTGTGGATTGTACAATTAGTTATAATAACTAATACAAGGTACTCTCCATGGCTCGATGTTGGCGCCCGGTAGTTGGTAAGCGTGGAGGAAACCGGAGGACCCTGAGAAAACCACCAACCTTTAACAGGCAACTAGAACCCACTCTCATCAAACCTGAGTTGCCAGAAGAGAAGGCTGAGCATTTTACCACTCAGCTGTCCAGGTATATATATATATATATATATATATATTTATATACTTTATGTATTTTCGTGGATTGTACAATTAGTTATAATAACTAATACAAGGTACTCTCCATGGCTCAATGTTGGCGCATGGTAGTTGGTAAGGGTGGAGGAAACCGGAGGACCCTGAGAAAACCACCAACCTTGAACAGGCAACTAGAACCCACTCTCATCAAACCTGAGTTGCCAGAAGAGAAGGCTGAGCATTTTACCACTCAGCTGTCCAGGTATATATATATATATATATATATATATATATAAACTGCTAAGTTTTAGGCTAGATGAAATTACCTCACCTGGATTTTAAACACAAGGTAAGATCAACAGGTAGAGCAGGTATCTGTGTCCAGACTATGTATCCCAAGTCCAGGTGAATCTATACTGGTTGGTATGAAACCACGAGACCTTGACCACAGTAAATACCTCATTCATCAATAATGCATGCCTTCTCCTCATACAGTGGACTTCTCACTCAGGTTTAAGTGATGGCTCAAATAGTCCATGTGTACCAGACAGTCAGATTCAATACTGTATTACAAGTATCAGTCATCAGTCTCTACATCAATATTGAGCAGGGTTGGGAATGAAAATTGTATCACAGATGAACTGAGGTATCAGAATCCTGCAGTCTTTCTCTACATATTATGCAGCAGATAGTCAAATTAATTTATGAAAGGATTATCAGAGTTATAGTCACTACAATGTTATGTCAATACCTAACAAAAACCTGATCATGATAGTGATTATGTCTGATCTTAATCCCAATCTTCAATTAATAACAAGGAGAATGACTTCTTGTCTGGTCAGTTGAAGGTGATGGCTACCCATAGCCCTAATCAAGCTCATAACTGTATCTACGTAACATGCTATCTTCATTTCTACAAGGCTCTTTTTAAATATCAAATCAATGTAAAATTGTTTATATTTATAAAATTATTTTGTTAATTTTAGATACAGAATATAATTATTTTGATTCATATATACATGATACATGTAGGTTATTCAAGCCAGAAATAATTTTATTCATCTATTCTAACATATTTCAATTTTTTACAAACGTTAAGATGTACCACAAAAATCAGTAGTATTCTTTTATTGCATTAATTAATTCATGTGAGCTATCAGTCCTACTATTATTTACTTGTTCAAATAACTCATTGTATTTGCAGTATGGCATGGAATAAATAAAATTTTGTCTTGATGAAATTAGATTTTTGTTTTGTTTATGAGCAGGCTGAACTAAGTGAATTTTCCTTAATTTAATAAGAAATATGTGCTGAAGGCATTATTTAGTATTATGTCAACTCACAGTCTGAATCAGGATTTGGGCTATACCAGATCCTGATTGGGGTTTGGGCTGGTCAGAATCCCAATCTGGATTTGGTCTGGACCAATTAATAAAACATGATATGATACACACATGCTGCAATTCATCATTATTAACACTGTTTTTACTATATTCAGGTTCTAATATTTAAAGTATTTTAAACATTATTATTTTAAACAGATTGTGTACATAATTTTATACACAAAAATTCTTTAATTGACAAATGTTTTCCCTCCTGAAATCTACAAGGCCACATTCAGATAATTGGATATTGGTATTGTTAAACTGTGGTAAAAGTGCTTCAACACAGTATGTAACTGCAGGGTATTAAGATGTTCGCCTGAACTGGTCCCATTAAAGTGCATGTGTTGGGTTTAATCAGAGATCCAGTCAATACAAATAGTGGATTCACAGACGCTTTGCCCCAGCTGTGTAGGATAAAACCAGACACCCACACAGTAAGGAGCATTGGCCAAGCATTGTCCATGTAAGACATGAAAATAATATTAACAATAACATGGCATGCACAGACACAGAAGTATGTGTCATACTGGGTTAACCTGAAAGTTGCCTACAGAGGTGGAAGTCTCTATAATAAGCTGACAGTAGCTCACCTGAGTTTCTACATGAGCAAAATCATACTTATAGACACTTACGTTGTTAAAAACATAATGGGAATTTATTTTTATGTGTTTATGTGTTATGTGTAAAGAGCAAATATTATTTAAGCTTTAATTATGTTACCATTTATTACACTGCATACCTCACAGAAAGTGCAATATGCAAAATTATACAAAAACCAGAACGTCAAAATTCAATGTATACATAATAAATTCAAAAGTCTGTCTAAAACTTTAAAAGCCCACACACAGCCATTATTAGATGAAACAAACAAAATCAAAATCTGTAAAAATATAAAGGAGAAGAAGCATTTTTGTGATTTTGGAAAAGTTTGCTTCAATTTGCATAATTAATGAGTTCCAAAATTCTGTGTAATAATTTAAAAGCAAACACCTGGCCCCATCAGATAAAACAAACGTGATAAAAATTGGCCTAGAAATAAAGAACAAGCATTTTTATGGTAAATTTTTGACCAACTCCAGACAGACACCTGATGGAGGACAGATGGACACTGAGCCAAACAATTGTTACTGACATTTATCTATCATCAGGTACAGCATTTATCGAATGAATGGAATAATATCATTATTTTTTTTAAGTATATTTCTATTGAAAGAATGATGTGATACTTAAAATACCTGTAAGTGTAATACATGGCTGGCCTTAGTTACAAATAGAGATAAAAACTGAATAATATAACAATGTGACACATTAAATATTTACTTTAATAAAAAAGGAATAAATAAAAGAGGAATCTTTATTTTTATTTCTATCAGTCTAGCATCAAGCAAATTTGAACATATATATTCTTTCACAGGGATTGTCTTGCACACAAATTGAGATCTGTAACTTAGTGTAAGATGAAAATGATGTACTAATGAAAGGGAAACTTCAATGTTGATTCTTATCACTCTACTATATAGCATATTTATATAAAAGATTTCCAGAAATATATTTGAGATAAATTTATATATGCATGATTCTACAGCAATAGAATACATAAATATAATTTATATCAGTAACCTTTATCAATTCACCTGTAATATTTGTGGGATATACTATAAAATGCCTGTCAATAGCTCGACCTAGTTTTATGCATGGCCCTTGCACTATGATGCAAAGCATTGAAGTATATGAACCATAACACTGTTATGGTTGAACAAATGGTCTTTTGACAAAGTATCCATGAGGAGGAAATTACTTCTGCGTGAGCAAACTGACATCACAGTTACTTTTATTACACAGAATACACATCCCGGGAGTGCAGTAGTCAGCAGGTCAATGAAGAATAGATTAATATTGATACATTTTATTACTATATTATTACAACAAGGATTTACTCTCCAGAATGATATTTAAATATGTCACCATTTAAAGTGTATAAAACCCCTTAAATTGATTGTCACATATATGTGGCTGTATGTGAACATGGCGCCACACATTGACTTCCATAAACACATGATGTATATGCCTATATTATATATACCTAAACAAACACCTCAACTTGAAGGTAGAAAATATTAATTCAAAGAGTAAAAAGTAGTTATGTTTATAAAATATTAAGGAGAGAAAAAAGAGTTTGTGACAAAATCTCCTTCCTCCCCAGCCTAAGAGTCAGAGCTTGTGTATGGAAACTGTTTTGGTCTTTTTCATACATGCTAAAAGAACTAAAGGTAATGAAGGGTCGTCTTTCACTGGTTAATATCAAGAATTAGGTGCTTGACTCAATTTTCTGAGATTCATTTTGAATGAACTTTCCATGGAGACATAGCCCCTTATAATTTTTCTTTTAGACATCTATAAATAGTCTTGAAATGATTATTTTCTAGATTATGCATCAATAGTAACACAGTTTGAAATCTCTGTATATGATAAAGGGCATCTACTGATATGTGTTTGTAAGGTTACAATGGTAAATTACTATTATCAGCATTCGAAAAACTATAATTTCATCCCCTTCTTTTGAACATATATTGACATATATGTATACAGGATCTTTTTTCCCAGGGTCAAGATCACCAATTTTTTCATTTGTCCTACAACTTAGTGGAATCAATTGGTGTGTCAAATTTGGGAAAAAATATGCAGTACTGGTACTTCCAAAGTTATGGGTTCACTCAAATTGTTGTAAAAACCAGGAAAGGATATTAGATAATGCTTTCCAAGATCTTTGGTCAACTGGATTGTTTGGACCAATCCATGCAGCCTTTCTTGAGATATTAAAGAATATGTGTGATTTTCATCAATTTTTTTTGTCAAAATTTTGTAGAAAAACCTTGTTTCTCTAAGTCAAAGGGAAGGGTGAACTTGGCATTTACAACTTGAGATCCAGACAACCAATATCCGATATAGTTCCACCTTCTTCAGCTTTCAGTAGGGTCAGTAAACACATGTACTGTGTAGGGTCTACATTATATTGTTTTTACCAATGTTTGTGTAAATAAATGAAATATTTTATTAAAAAATAATTATTTTCACACAAGTGACCCTGGGGTCATGACACTCAGCTGATCTGTGACACTGAGCAATTTAGACCTGCAACAGGTCTAGGAATAATTTTTTTTTCATTTTTTTGTATCACCTTTATTAATGTTCAGTGATCATTTTATAATTCATGTATTGGCCCCTTCTGTGGGGTGCAAATAGTTTACTTTCTTTCTCCAGGGGGCCCCACTATCACTAAGGGGTAAGGACTACATGAGAATCCTCCCTATAATTGAGCACACAGACACCACCTGTAGTTATAACTGTGAATTACTGGAACTGGTCATCCCAGCAACAGGGCAGCTGGACATAGGGTCAACAGAGTAACAGAATAGGGGTTACTTTTACTTGGGGTATATTTATGTAAAATCAGAAACAGACAAAATTATAGGGACCTACGCAGGTCTATGAGCAATTCTAACAATCTGGATTGCTGTCAATTTAGCCTTTTTTGATTGAACACGTCTGTGGCAGACAACCGATATCCGTATACAACATTTATTAGTTATAATGAATGACATTATTAAGGTGTGATCTCTTTTTTATAAATTGTGTGACCACATATAGTAGTTAGAAATAGTAAAAAAAAAGGTGTTGTGACCACATTTAAATATATTCTTACATCATCATATCCCTTATTTTTTTCTAAATTCAATCATGAATTTTTTTCAAACCAAGAGACCATATTTTTTACCAATAAAAAAATAAGTTGTGACCACATTTGATTTGACCAGCCATATGTTTGTATTATATATAGAATATTATAAAATGTGGTCACATATGGTGTGACCACATTTTTTAAAATAAATTTTGCCAAAAATAAGTTGTGACTACATTTTACTTGACTAGCCATATAAGTTTGTATTATATATAGAATATTATAAAATGTGGTCACATATGGTGTGACCACATTTTTCACCTTAGAAAATTGACAAAAATAAGGTGTGACCACATTTTATTTGACAAGCCATATAAGTTTGTATTATATATATATATATATATATATATATATATATATATATTTAATATATTATAAAATGTGGTCACATGGTGTGAACACATTTTTTACAATAAACTTTCCCAGAAATAAGTTATGACCACATTTTACTTGACCAGCCATATAAGTTTGTATTATATATAGAATATTATAAAATGTGGTCACATATGGTGTGACCACATTTTTCACCAAAGAATATTGACAAAAATAAGGTGTGACCACATTTTATTTGACCAGCCATATATGTTTGTATTATATATAGAATATTATTAAATGTGGTCACATAAGGTGTGACCACATTTTTTACCAATAATTATTAACAAAAATAAGGTATGACCACATTTTATTTGACAAGTCATATAAGTTTTAATATTTGTATGGGTCCGTTATATTGCACGATTACCGGTTCTATTGCCACGGACGGTATCCCAGTCAGTACATATAACAGGGCAGAAAATTAACGCCTGACCTCTGGAAATGGCAGGTAGTTTTCTCAGGGGTCCAGTTAATGTTATCCAGGCACCTTTCCTTTTCCGGCATTTTTAAACCATTCATGTTACTCTGACAAAAAGACAAGTGACCGTTTCCTGCTGGAGATCTGTTGATAGTTGTAACCTTACCTGTGTGACGCCTTACCCAGAATACGCCTACCCTCAAAATATTTCCATATATGGAAATAACACTGGTAACCTATGATGACAAAAAGTCATTTGCATAGTGTCATACACTGGTAGCACACTCCCACTCCTCTGGGCCATTTGTTTTGTTTTTTGGTCTAAGAGAAGTAGATTAACAACTTGGAACATACAACCATGCAGGGTCAGGTGGAATTTTGTGGGGTCTGGCAAATTTTTTTGGGTGGCAGACCCCATTTCAGGTGGTTTAAAAAAGTTAATTTTATGCCCTGTATAACTATAATCAGAATGCATATTATCAACAATAAAAGCATGATTTTTACTTCAATGTGTGTTTGTATGCTTTTCAAGTTAGTTCTGGTGTCTAGGACGGTTTCATAGAGACCTGGACAGTACAGCAGGGTCCTGGACGGTATGGAGGGAGGGCCGGACGGTATAGGACTGTCCGAGACTTGTTGCGGATCCACAATTGTGATTGACGGAGAGGAGCAGAGCGGATCGGAATCACACGTCTTGGGCCGAGACAAGTCCGAGACGGTAAACAGTCACACCGGATATAATAATAATAAACTTATCATTATCATGATAATGAATTCCTTTTACTGTTAAAAAAATTACAAGACTAATATACCAGGAATTAAATTATCAATCATTTGAATCAGTCATTCATTAATGACATTAGTCATTAGCCTATTAGTATTATATAAATATATATATATATTTTTTATTTTATCAAACTATTAAAGTATTATTTGTCACTGACGGTGTACATCAAAAGCAGATAATATCGACTCGACCCCTCACCATTTCTTATTTACAGAAGGTCATCAAAACACATCATATAAATCAAATTAGCCCGTACTGAACGGTCAGTGGAGCACTTGACATGTTGAGCGACCAGGAGCTGATAAACTGCGAGGCCATCCCAAACTGATCATCTCGAACTCGCCATTACCAACTGTAAAATCGACATTCAAGTGAGATAAATAGTACACCTCAGTTATACCTGTGACATCTTACCTGTGAAATGAATACCTGACTGAATTTGTGACCCCGTGCAAGTAAAGTTAACCCCCACGGTTTCCCTCCTTTCAATACAACTTCAAACTTGCCGGCATGGGTTGCACTTTTCTCCTTAAATGTTCCAGTGGGCCGCTCCCTGCATGCATAAAAACCAGTCTGTTTTTGAGTTTCAGTTCTCGTTTGTTGCCCGGTATCGGAGCCTCTGAGTTCGAGCTCGTTTGCCGGTTCCATGGCTTAGTTCTTATAATTCCATGAGTTTACCATGAATCGATCCGTCGTTACTCCGACTCAAAGCCATATGGAATTTACTGTTGCGAGTGTTGTGTCGTCTGCTTACTGTACACAAGCACACGCGCTCGCATCAGCTGGAAAGGAAATGGGTCAATGCTCGTGTTCAAGGGCCACGCTTTGGACGCCAGGATGGATTTATTTGGACAGAAACGCAGACTCAATGCCTGATTAAACTCGTATTAATATAGAAAATGAGAATTTTAATATTAAATAGTACAGTAGAGCGCATATCACCGCCCAGGTCATATCTAGAGCTAGGTACCGGTAGTAAATTCGTTAGACCTAGGCCCAATTTAACTGGGTCCGTCTTTTTTATCTGGATCGATTCGTATACCTGCCGGTACTAAAATTTTATGGACTCTTGACTCCACAAAGTTTCCCAGAAATCGGCTCAGTATAGGCCCATTAGGCTCCGCAGTCCTTTATTCAATTTATCATTAATATTATAAATCTTGCTATAAAAGAAAATTGATCAGACAAACAGACGCGGATGAAAACATAACCTCCTCGGAAGAGGTGATTGAAAACGAAATGTTAATATGACAGACTAAATTGTAAGTTCGCTTCCTTTTACCTTTTTTAAAATAAAACATAAATAAAGCAATCAACGCTCAAAATATGTTAATATATATGTAGGCCTACATAGGCCCCCTATAGGGACTAATTAATTCAGTGGCGTAATTTAACCAGTGGGGTGACCGGGGGCAGCTTGCCCCCCCCCCCCCCCCGACACTAAAAATGGGAAGGGGGAAAGAAATCGGGGAGGTGAAAAAGGAAGCAAAGAAAGAAATGAGGAGAAAGAGGGAAAAAGAGAAAGGGAAGGAAGAAGAAAAGGGGAAGAAAATAAAAGAAAAGGAAAAGAAAAAGCAGAAAGGAAAGGAAGAAAAAAAAGAAGTATAGAATCGGGAAACCTCTTGAGTCTTGCCCCCGGACGGTCAGGTCTTGTTACGCCCCTGAATTAATTGTAAATAAATAGGCATATAAATGGATTTCATAATTAAAATGTTACGGAACTGTTTTTTATTTTTTTTCCAAAAACGTTTTCAAAACAATAAAGCCTATGTTTTTAAAAACGATCCTGTTAGAACTAAAATTCATTTAAATGTTAGATCCATACATTTAAAAAAGGGACCTGTGGGCCCCTCAGCTGAAATTGCTTCTGAGAATATTGGTCTAAAATCCTACAGTTGTTGTGTTGACTGTGCACTTTTATATGGATGCCGGAGCCTCTCATGATCAGAAACATATATATTTGTAAAAGTTTTAGTATATCAACTATAGGCTAAGTGACTGTAAAATATGCATGTAAATATATCCACTTAGAACATACGAAACCCTGCAAATTATAAAATAATGGACATGAGCACAATGAATTTACTAAACTGAAAAAAATGCTGTAAAAATTGACATTTCCATTTTTAAAATGATCATAAAGTAAATTTGATAAGCAAGTAAAAACAAGCAAATAAGGTATGCATCTACACCGTGTAATATACGAAACTTGTAGCCTAAAACCATTTTATGATGCAATAAGAAAAAAAGGGATATTTTAGCATATCCATTTTTTTTTATTTAAAAAAATTAGTAAATTCGCATTTTAAAGATTATGAAAATATAAATTAATTCAGTTTTGTCAGTTATATCATTATTTATCCTTAGGTTGACTAACATCAAGTCAAATTATGCATACATCTATATTTTATTATTTTTTAAATCACAAAATGTTTAAACTGAATTTAAAGATTTTTTAAAAGAAAAAGATACTTTAAAAACATTATGCCACAATTACATGGCATCTTCAAGATTACTTGTTTAATCATTATTCAAAAACAGTTTTGTACGTTGGAGTTTTCAGTACATGCTTTAATTTTATTAACTATACAAAATATTCAGTAAGTTTTATTAAAAATTCCCTTTTCAAGTCAGGTATACACACTGTTGGTTGTGGGAGAAAAAACATCATTAGGCTAATTACAGTCTCAATTACTAATATTGAAAATAATATTCAATTTCACACATGTTAAAAAAGAACCCAAATTTTTACTCTTCAGAAGTAAGCGATTCCTCTTGTTATAAACATCCATACTTTGATAACAATACGTCACTTTATGGACACAATTAAACGTGCACTTTAATCATCGTAGCCCTTATATACCTCTGTTATAATTTACATTATTTTTTTTTCAAAATTACACGTACATTATACATAATTTTAATGTTACTTTTTACACGCACGTCTATGACGAGATTTATTATGGTAAAGGCTTACTCAGTGTCCGCGCGTTAACTTTTAGTGTCGCCGTTATAACTTACCAGGGCTTTGATGGTTTTTCACGAAACTCGCCATGACTACTTACCAATATAGATTATCTCGCTCGAGTTCGATTATGAGGAAAAATATTAAATAATGTCCGAGGTCACCACAGAGCCTACCTTGTGGTGTCACCGCGATAACTTACCAAATATATGATAATGTGATGTTTTAATAAAACTCAACAGAAATATTAATCGATAAAATATCTCGCCTAATTTTCGATTTCCAGCAAAATCCATGCATATTTAATGAGGTCAGAGGTCACCAGAATTTAGTGGCGCTGTGATAACTTACCAAAAATCTACTGGATTTTCATGAAACTCATTATTAAACCAATACATGTAGTTTCTCACCTGAATTACATTTTCAGCAAAATTCATTCATATTTAATGAGGTCAGATGTCACATGGTATATCGACGGGGGTATTATGGACCATTTGCGGTGCTCTTGTTAAAAAAGATCAGTAATTTGTCAGTTACTAAATGTTTCAGAAATGTTTCTAAAATGTTGTTGGAAAATGTTCTGTTGAATCTTTTGTATTAGGGTTCTGTTGATCAACACTGAATGAGTATTTTCCCCCTGCAACTAAATCCCCCATAGCAGGAAACATTTTAAGAACATTTTCAATATGATGCACATATTTTAACTCAAAATTTTCCAAAACAATTCTAAAATATTCATATAAAATGTAACCGGATTTTTTTTAATGTAACAGATAATTTTGTTTAATTAAACTGTGATTTTGAAAAAAAAATATGAATTATAATAGTATCTTTAACTTTTATCTATAGCTCTGTCAAACTGATGATTGTATGAAAGAAATATACTTCAATCATGCACATACACGCACACATTCAGATTGCTAACAGTTTATACGCAATTTATTGTCGGAAACGAGTACCTGTGTAAGTAAGCACGTCAGACACGTTGCATGGAAAAATGGGAACTATATATGTATCTCTCAGGAGACCATACCCCTTTTAATCGTTTGTTTTATTCCAAAGGTTTCGTTTCACTGGACTTGGCCGTTTTCTTATTTAATTTGGAAACAAACCTCTGGACTGTCTAAAGAAGTCTTGAACATCGTTGTTTTTAAACTATCACCCGAATCGTGACTATATATATATATATATATATATATATATATATATATATATATATATATATATATGTACAACCTTTGTTGAAAGAGATATTTGAGTTATTTGAACAATACCCTTGTATTCTTTCTCGTGAACGAATCGTGCTTGATTTTCCTTTTTTTATATTTGGGATCAGCTTTTGCGACAATTTGAATGTTTTCATCTTTTTTAATATTTGTTGAGTATAATGCAACTACATGCATAATGTTTTATTTGTTGTGTTATCAATTTACCTCCTTTCGTTATCGAATGTTTTACTGGGTACACTGGAAATCCGATCGTTCACGCGACGGGCTGTATATGTGGCTGTACATAAGTATACAATGTATATGATCGCATTGAAATAATCCAAGATATGTTTAACCGACCTCTATAATGTTAATGCTAATTCGCAGATTTTGCAAAGATGTCGTTTATGTTGAAGTATGAAATTTTAGCTTTGAAAAAAGGCTTACATTATTTGAACCTTGGCCTGAAAATTTATACTGCGGGATAAAGTTGTTTTGCCACCCTCACATGTTAAGGGAATAAAACAAATCAAATTTAAATTTCGAGACAATTCCCTGAATTTCAATAATATTAGCTTTTTAAATGTTTTAATCAGTAAATTATTACCAATTTAATGCTGTAAACGGACCAAAATTTATTTTCTTATTCTGAAAATATATGCATAGGCTTACGAATATGTAGTGGGGGCGAAGAAATATATATATATGATAGGGGCCTATTCTGGGAGAGTGATTTTAATTTTTTCCTATTTGTCTGGGGGGGGGGGTTATTCTGAGATTGTGAGCAGGATTCCTTATTTCGGGGAGTAGGGCGCTTCTTTCAGTACTTCTGCCTGTGGATTGTCTCCATCACATTTTCTTCAGCAAATGAGGCACGGGAAATTTCCTGGGCCGGGTAAACAAAAGCTACGTCTTGCATGAAGCAACGCCATCTGTAGGCTATGCCTGGTACTGAACTTTTGGAAATCCCCTTATATCACATGACTGATCATGTGACACCCTAAGGTTTCTCCACAGGTGTTGCACAATCTTGGGAAACACCAGGTTCCCAGAGATGCCCAATAGATTGCACCAAGGAAGGTAACCCGCCTATAACGGAGGCCCGCCTATAAAAAGCCTGTGCAGAGGTCAAGGAAGGCACAGGGACACAAGTCACAACACGAACGACCAATGTGAGATAAGCAGCCGTTGGGACCGGAGAATCATAGGCCTAAGCATTTTACAGGTAAGTCTAATTATCATATAAATTAATAAAAAAATAGAATTTCGATTAATAAAATTATCAAGTATTTTTTTAAATCATGTGGAATTTATTATACTTATGTGGGTGATATCTTCTGTGGAAATATAATTTGTCACTGAAAATGAAAAATGTTTGATATTTATATTTAATATAATAATAATTACCTGATATAGAATGATAATAATAATCAAAATACAAATCGAACACAAATGGATTCTTTTGAGATAAAGTTTTGGCTAATCACAATATTCTTTCAACTGAGTTTTCAAATATATATATTCAGAGTAATTGACTCATCCCCTCATCAAAGAAATCACAAAATAAATATAAATTTTGTTACTTTTGTTCATTTGTCAATTAGCCTGAGATCATTTGAATGTAGAACCTGCAATAATTAATTTCATTATGTATATACATTTCTGGAAGAAAAAACAGTAATGGCCAACTTGACGAAAGGGGAAGCTTTGCGTCGCTGCAGGGAGACCACAGTCATTGACGAGGTTATTGACCTGACAAAACATGTTGACCCCCAGGTGAGACAGAAGGCCCTGCGTGAGATGTGTCCATGCCGAGTGAAGACTGACATAGACGACTTCTGGCACAGAATATTAGAAATGTTAGACGACCCAGCAGTCAATGTCAGGCAACAGGTGAGATGTTTTTAATATCAAAGTGTTGGTTAAAATGAATATTACAGTGTTTTGTATATTTTTCAAAATGTACAGTTTTTTACTTTTTTTTTACATTTGATATATATATATATATATATATATATATATATATATATATATATATATATATTTTAGGCAATACATATTTTTATTTCGTTGAACGTTAATTGTTAAGGCATGTTACTGGGTATGTATTATGCCTGATCCTATTTAAGATAACATTATATAAATCAAGATGCCAAATCTCTTCATACAGGCAAAACTCTTTATTTTTTTTACATTTATACAAAAATCATTATTTAGAGTAGACCATTCCAAAGAAGGTAATAATTACATGAATACTGGACACAGATTTGAGAGCTATGCATTTCCTCAAATATATACTTTATTCTGTTATGAAAAAGTTAAACATTAATAAAGTTAATGAACTTCAAATATTATTACCCATTGAACGTACTGACATATTTCTGTTTTAGAAATAATGGAGTATTTTTAAATATTTATAGGTGCTCCATACTCTCTGTGATGGTTCACCAACACACTTAGAATTTGAGGTGGCTGAGGCATTAGAAAAGTTCAATAGAGACCCAGACTCAAACATTAGAAGAATGGCCCACAAAGCTCTCACTGCCTACAGGAGGACAGGAAAGTGGAACATCTTGTGATTGGTTGATTCAGACATTACTGCCTTCTGATTGGATAATATAGACATTACTGTCTTGTGTTTGCATGGTGCAGACACTACTGGTTCGTTATTGGATGATTATTACGGAAAATATAAAAGTGCCTTAGTTTCAAGTGGATTTGGAATCTTTAAATCATTTCTTTATTAAATAAGGATCAGAATCTCAGATTCCCTTCTTTATCTTAAAGTTGTTGTAATCAATTATCAACATGGGAAGGAATTTAAATAGTTTAATAGCAATCAGTATTGTAAAATACAAAAAATACAGCTTTACCTTCATGAATATGTACATAAAAGGTTCATAAATTGCTTGGACATTATGTAAATTGTATTACAAATCTGTTCATATTTATTTTTTATTAATAAATACTGTTTTATATTTTATTTGTTTTGACCTTTCCTATTTGTTGTCTAATTGTATTAAATGAAATTACCTGGACCTACTCTATATAACTCAGTTAAAATATATACATCACGTGTATATATTTTCATACAATAAGATTATCTGCTCCAGTAAGTGCAGTTAAGTAAAAGAAAAATAATCTTTTCTGTCTTAATCATACACAATCGGTCATTTTGGAGTTGAAGAAGGCTGCACCTCTGGACAGAATATTACTTACGAAAATGCACTATTGTTCTGCTTTTTAGGAAGAAATGTTTTTCGACACATAATAATCCAAATATGCATTATATTAATGTATACTGATCATGTGTGACTGGACATATCAACAAACACTAAAGAAAAAAAATTACTTTATTAGTAAACAATAAACATCATCATTCCTACAACCAATAACAAGGTGATCCTGCATCAATACAGGTGAGCTAAATATCTCACCTGGTAGACTGGTCTCTGTCTCATACTGTCCAGAAAATATATCTAAAATATAAAGTATACCACTTGTGCATGCTACAGCAACATAAATGCTGCAATCATAATCAAGTTGTATTCTATGCCTTCCCATATGTTCATATGACTCTGAAGGGTCACCCAAACTGATGTATTTCTCGGGAGGCACACATTTTGTTTTTTCTTCAGATTTCAACATTATTTTCACATTTGCAGGACCTGCAGTTTTTATTACTTTGAATATAAAAGGACTTGAGTATACTTGTGATTCTAACTTGTGGTTCCAAAGCAAAGTTCCTTTCCCTGATATGCAATATATGTGATGGTCATGTGATCCAACTAATATTTTATAGTCATGTGATGCAGTTGTGTCATGTGACCTGTCCATATTGTATACACAAGGAGATGAGAATACTGGTCCCTCAGTCTCAAATGTCCATATCTACAAAGAAAATAAATAAAAAGAATACAATCTGATAAACAATTTTGTAAAATTATAGACAAAGTTCAATAATAGCCATTAATTTTCACTTAAATCATGAATAGGTATAATATATTAATATGAATATTACCAAAAAAGTGAGAACCAGCAACAACTGGTACATCAATGGTATGATGCTTCTAAAAGATGTACTTTCATAAACCAATGAAAATGTAAAATTTTCTTTCTTAACTCTTGGATCATACACAGTTCATGTGTACATCACATGTAGACCTAAAAGGGGCAATGCTCATAAATGAAGGCAAGATTTCCTATCCTTTTATAGTTTCTTACAAACACAATCACCAAATTTTTATGATGACATACTGTTTGTTAACATATGAAAATGTCAGGTGGATGACACTTAAGAATATATGTCTCACAACCAGTTTAATTATTCTGAATCAATCTTCACCAAAAGTTTTGTAACTGCCACATTCTACAGTAACATTGGTTTGATAAAGTATTCATATATACCTATTGGTTGCTTTTTGATGCATTAGGGCTACGTTTTATTGGCAAAAGGGCTAATGTTCAAGTTAATTCACATGAACAGTAAATTGGTCAGATGAGAGCCATCAGTAAAGGTCTGATAGACCTGTTTACACCAGAAGCAGATTATTTGAATAATTATCAATAATTATGCATAAAGCTACACTTTAAGGCCTCACCAAAGTTCCCTGATGGTTCAGCATGTGTAGTTTACCACTGACACAGCCAATGACCACACCAGCCTCACATACTGATGGGGAGGAAAATACAGGCTTCCCACAGCTGTACCCCCACAGCACACACCCTGACGCCTAGCAATGAAATCAGCAGGAAAACACAGCTACAAATTATAACTTGTCTGAGTTTTGTTACTGATAATGATTGACACGATGGCAAAATATCTTAATATTCCAGATCATAGCTTCAAGAATGCACATTATTTACTGAATGTAAATTAGAGATATAACCTCCATTGGTGGCAAAAATGAATTCCATACAAGATACCATTTTAAAGAACACTTGCAGGAAACTTATTTATTCACATAAAACTTGTAATAAAATGCTGTATACCAGTATGTTTAAAAATACATAAACTTTTAAAAGGCTCTTGGAGGCTAAAAATCACATGAGGCTCACAAGGGTTACAGGTTCATTCTAAATGTCCTTTATTCTCTCAACTTTCTTCAGCGAGTAGGTCTGTTAGACCAGTTACTCATTAGATTTAACCAGTTTAACCTTGGACCACTATGATCTCTCCCTTGGCATCTGTGCTGCTAACAATATGTAATAATTGTACCATATAAATATTCAGTTATAGTCAGTTATAATTTCACCCAATAATTAAGAAAATGAGCTTTTAGAAAGAGGCCACAGTTTCCTGTCATATAATTAGACCAATATATACCCACACTCTTATGAGAATTTTGTGGTATGTTTCCACAAGATATACAGAGAATACATCAGAGAAAAATTCCAATTATTTCAAAAGTTAAGCAGAATCATGTAAGCTGAACATGCAACAGAGACATGCATGGGGAAAGTCTGGTTGTGACTTTAAATAAATAAATTTTCTGCTAAAACGCACGTCAGAATCTATAGTGCTAAGATACTTACAGGATGAAGTGCAGACACTGTGCCAGTCAGATCAGCAGTGTATATCTGATGGGGGCTGTAACACACTGCTGGTGAAGCAAACACACTACCGCCCCCAAGTGGCTGTTTCCACCTGCAGCTCCTCTCCTGTAATAAATATATAACACATAAAGGCTCAAAATGAATAAACCTGGATAAACAAAGATATGAGAGAGGTTAAGGTTTTAAATCACTGTCCAACCTTTCTGTTTCTTAATTCTTTGCATTAAAAAATATATAAATAATTAATCATGAGACTTTTTTTGTAATAACTGAAGAGCACAATTTGTGATAACTGAAAACCTTTGCTTATTTATTACTGTCAAATTGTTAATTCACATTTTTATTTAGTGAACCTCATTTTTGGTAATATATACCAGTATAATAAATGGTCATGTATAGCTATATTCCCATGTATACATATATTTTGATCAGATAAAGCTTACACACATATGGAAAACATCTAGTTTTACATTTGTCCACACATATATGGAGATGGAGACTTAAATTCAAATGATAAAACCACAGCTATACTGCTTGTAGTGTGACTAAAGCCAGACTTACCACAACATCTAAAGCATGGACATGTTTATCATGAGAGCCAATCAGAACAAGTCCTGTGATGACATCACAGCATGGTGAACTTTTGACCTGTCCATCAGTTTTATACACCCACATAATCTCACCACAGAAACGATTCATGAAATACACACTGAAGTCATAGCAACCTGAAATATATAAAACAAGGGACCCATGGGTCACGGTGCTCAGCTGATTGTGACTTATATCGAGTCAATAAAGCTTTTGAATATCATGGACATGTTGGGCTATTATAAAGGAATGTAATGTAATATGTGAGTAAATGATAAATGAAATTACCTGACTGATGGATTAATAGAGTAAAATATAGTGGTTTATTTTTTATTTATTTAGGAGAGGTTGAAAATTGTGATATATTTGAGCAAATATACATGCAATGCCAGCAGTAATAAGCAGTAGTAGAATGATGATAAGGCTATTTGTTGAAGGATCTAAAGTGTATGGTAGTCTGCATGCTTTCAATTTGACAGATATGATGTTATGATTAACTATGCTGATGAAGTGATTTATGAATTTGTGACTGTATGACATAATATCTCTTTAGTCTTGACAAGATACATTATTGTGAAGCCCACTATGTTTGCATATTACACAATATTGACATAATTTCTGGCATGTACATAGGTACCTATGGACGAATAGTTATACAAAATATTTAAGTATGAATATATCTGATTCATCTTGTTCTTGCTTACTGAGGCTGACTTTGGGATGGGGTTCAGAGAAGGGAAAAGTGAGGGCAGCATGAAGGTGGATGTAGAAATATTTTATTGTAATGTTTTTCATTTATATAAGAATATGAGAAGCTAAGAGGAAAAGGGCCCTCCTACTTGGTTATAGTAAAGTTCTAAATATATGATTGCAAACTAATACTCTGACAAGACTGTCATGAAGAAAAACAGTAAAAGTTTTGAGATACTGTGATGCATATGAAAATTTACAGATGGACAGGCAAGTGGACAGACTGGACTAATACCTTTATTTCACTTTCAAGGGAATAATGCATTTAAGTTTATATATAAGCCTATTTTTTAGCATATCCACTTTTTCCATTAAGAAGTTTTTATCTGAATCATATTTTGTATTTACAAGTTTTATAAATTTTTAATAAAAAAACTGAAAATATAAGTTAAAATATTAGAATTGTTGCAAAAGTTGCAATAATTATATATACAGAGTAAAAAAAACTGAAACTATAAGTTAAAATATTAGATTTGTTGCAAAAGTTGCAATCATTATATATCCAGAGTGTAGCTCATATTGGGTCATATTATGCATACACATATATTTTATTAATTTTAAATCACAAATGTTTAAACTGAATTTAAAAGAAAATAATGCCAAAACACGGCATCTACAAGATTATTCCTTGAATCACTATTAAAAAGTTTTGCACATTGGAATTTTCAATACATGCTTAATTTTATTCACCAAAATAAAATAAAAGATTCAGTAAATTTGATAAAATAAAAACATCTTTTCAAATAAAGTATACACACTGTTGGTTGAATAAGGGACAAACAATATCATTGTGCTAATTACTATCCAAGTTTTAATTTATTACTGGAATTAATAGTCAATTTCACACCTGGTGAAGTTTTTACTCTTCTGAAGTAAGGAATTACTTATCTGATGAACATCCACACTTTCATAGCAATACATCACTTTGTGGACACAATTAAATGTACACTTTAATCATTGTAACCCTGGTGGTACAATACAAAATCTAAAATGTAGCATAGCCTAGAATAAGAATGAAAATAATAACATTCATCTAGTTTATGCACCATGGGGGGGGGGAGTGCAGGGCAGAGGGGAAGCCTGCTGGTAGTGGCCAAGCTGAGCCAAGGCAAGCTGCCTGGGGTGGGTTACATAATGCAAGTGAAGGCTGTACTACTAGGTGGGCTAGATGTAAACAACACTTGACATGGTGTATGAAAACGTGAATAAAAGCTATTCTTTCCAATCAATTTCTTTGAAATTTCAGATTTTAAAAGCTTAAATCCTTAGGTATATATGCTGTGAAAATTAAATCAACAGTGCTTACAGGGAAAAAACGTGCCATTGCCATAGCTGGACAAAATTTAAGGTACTGATTTTTTATTTATGCTAATAACTTGAAAAATTTGCAAAATTCAGATCTAATTTTGGGTAAACAATTGAATCTTGATTAAATAAAGTTATATTCCTGAAAAAAAGTCTCTAGCTTCAGCAATTCTCATGTTAAGTGAGTAAATATATTTCCTGAATTTTTAAAAATTGCATCATATTTTGGCCCATAACTTCAAAATAATACCCAATACTGACCTAATTTTTGGTATGTTCATAGAAAATGTATGAAAGAATGTTAATACTAAATATGATCAAAAACAAATCGGTGGTTTTGATATTAGGCAGCCTTGAAGTGTAACAATGGCTTTTTTTATGAAAAATGGAGGTTTTTCCTTAATATTTCGAAGGAACGAAGTCCTAATGACCCAATTTTCGGTATGGTAGGAGATTTTGGGGACATCTAACATTATGCCAACAGCCTGGGGAGCATAAAAATGTGCACTGAATGACCTACAGTCAACATAGTGGACTGCTTGACAATGTAAGGGAATACAACAAAAGCCTCCAAAAAAATTCAATAACTAGCCTAATTTTGCAGCTTTTATTTTCAAATTTCAGATTTTAACAGATTAAATCCTTATGTGTACATGCTGTGAAAATTAAATCCACAGTACTTACAGGAAAAAAGCGTGCGGTGACCAAAGTTGGGCAAAATTTAAGGTACCAATTTTATATTTTTGCCAATATTTAAACAAGGGACCTATGGGTCACGACGCTCAGCTGTTATATATGATAAAAAATATTATTTAGAAATGAGGCACATGCTGGTTTTGTGTGGTAATAAATATAAGCTGTATAATGAGTTGTTGTTGTTTAGCTTATGTATGATTTTGATAGTACCTTTGGAGACAGGGAAGAGGATTGATTTCATTTATTTTATTAACAAATGGAGTACTACTGTCACACAGATTTTGACTTGGCCATATAACTTATAAGCAGAACATATAATATAAGAGTTTAAATATTTATTTAAAAATTATAAATATTGTCCCAAATATAATTTTTATTAAAAATAATAAGAGAATCATATGATTTTTTAAAATGAAATATAACTGATATGATTATTAAAATAATATTAAAGAATATATTCATGAATGCATTCATGAATACATTTTGAAAGTATTTGCACGAGTATTCATATACTTTCATTTTTACCTGAATTCCCATTCTTTATGCAAGAAATTTTATAATGGAGTACATAATCATATTCGTATTTAAATACAATTACAAAGTATTTGCACCATGTCTGGTATTAATTCAGTTTTCACCAAACAATGATGTTAAGAATCCAGAATATACAAAATTCACACATTTAAATAATGATCATAAGTACCTGGTTTTATGGCTTTTATTTATATTAAAAAATAACTGTAAAAAATTCATTTTGGAATAATTTCACATCAATGTACACACTAGACACAGTAGGAATTTAGATTAATATTATCAACTGCATCTTTGTCTATCATTAATTTCCTTCATATAATCCTTAATGATTAGTAATGAATAATATGATTTACTTCTTTATCATTAAAAATGAACTGAAAAATGCCATAGGTGACTGCATGGTGTTATTTGGAATACGTGACATTCTACCCATCGATACAAGATTCTTATATCATCAGTAACTGCAAGTTAATTTCCTGTTATTATAAACTAACAAATTCCTTTTCTATTTTTCTTTAATTTGTTATTAAAAACCAATAAAAATTTATTAATTTTTTGTTTATTGTTATGTTGTTGGTTAAAACTACTAGATGAGTTGGGTTGAACACCTGGATCAACTGTGGCTGGCCATAAGCTGCCTGGATTCTCCCCTCAAGCGTGCATAATTTGATGAAAGGTCAACAAGGTCAACATACAGGTGACTCAAGAGGGGCTGGAGAGAGCCAAAGTCTGACAGGGTCTCATAAAAAACATTAATAAAAGCTACAATATTTGGCAAATTTCTTTCAGCTTTCTAAACTAAAACTCTTAAAGTGTAACATTGGGTTTTTAATGGAAAAATGAAGTTTTTCATTGATATCTCGAAGGAATTAAGTCCTAGTGACCAAATTCTTGGCATGGTAGGGGATTTTGGAGAAATCTAACTGTATGCCAAATTTAAGGAACTTAGAGCTGAAGCTCGGGAGCTGAGCTCTAGCAAACTGCATAACACTAGCAATATGTGACATGGTGCTTGAAAACTTGAATAAAATCTACAGTTTTTGATCAACTGGTTTCAAATTTTTGGTGTTAACAGTTGAAATGCTAACAAAAACATGCTGTGAAAATTAAATCCACAGCAGTTACAGCAAAAAAACGTGCCATGGTCAAAGTTGGGCAAAATTTAAGGTACCAATTTTTTATTTTTGCTAATATTTTTAAAAATTTAAAAGATTTTGATCTAATTTTGGGTATACAATTTAATTTTGATTAATAAAAGTAATATTACTGGAAAAAAAGTGCTTAGCTTTAACAAGTTTTGTGTTAAGTGATAAAATTTCTTTCCTGATTATTTACAAAATGCATTATGTTTGGGCCCATAACTTTTTTAAATTAAATAATACAGACCTAATTTCTGGCATGTACATAGGAATTATATAGTGGATTATTTATAGGAAATATGAGGAAAAACAGATGAGTGGTTTTGATATTAGGCAGTCCTAAAGTGTAAAAATAGGTTTTTAATAAAAAATTGAGGTTTTTCCTTAATTTCTCAAAGGAATGAAGTCGCAAAGACCCAGTTTTCGGCTTGGTAGGAGATCTTGGGGACATCTAACATTATGCTGAATTTTGGATTCCTAGGTCTTACGGTTTCAAAACGTGCCACATCTACGGACGGACGGACGGACGGACAGACGGACGGACAATGGACCACGACTATAGCTCAGATGACTTATAGTCAGCTGAGCTAAAAAATTTAACAGATTTTGATCTAATTTTGGGTATACAGTTAAATTTTGATTAATTAAAGTTGTATTACTGAAAAAAAAGTCCCTACCTTTAACACTTTTGGTCTTAAGTGACCAAACATCTTTCCTGATTTTCTTACAAATTCCATTATGTTTGAGCCCATAACTTTTTTAAATTATATAATACAGACTTACGGTAATTTCTGACATGTACATAGGAATTATATAGAGGAATATTTATGGTAAATATGAAGAAAACCAGATGAGTGGTTTTGATATTAAGCAGTCCTGAAGCATGAAAATAGATTTCTAATAAAAAATTGAGGTTTTTCCTTAATATCTCGAAGGAACGAAGTCCTATTGACCCAATTTTGGCATGGTAGGAGATTTTGGGGACATCTAACTGTATGCCAAATTTCAGATTTGTAGGCCCAATTGTGTCAAAACGTGCCTGTCTTACGGACGGACAGACAGACAGACGGACGGACCGACGACGGACAATGGACCACGACTATAGCTCAGATGACTTATAGTCAGCTGAGCTAAAAAGTTTACAAAATTGTACTTTTTTCTGATCAGTTAGTTTGATTATATATAATCACAGTACACTGTTATCTTGCACTGATTTGGGTAGCCAGGGTTTGTAAAAAATTTCAAAACATTTATTTCAATATTTTTGCCAGTCCTTCTGAAATATGTATGGCCCAAATACAGAACATGAAATTAAACTCTTAAAATTACATTTCTTAGTATTCCCATTTTTAATTATGAAATTTCACTATCGAATTCTAGAGTACTAGTATATGCCATTTTTGTAATGTATTAAGTAAACCCTCATGAAGTTTGGCTAAACAAATGAAAGGCTTCATCACTTAAGAGGTTCAGCACATTCAGGTTGAGTTAGTTATCATTAAAGTAAACTGAGATCTTTAACTTATAGCTTTAACATAAATGGGTTATTTGACTCAGACAAGCTTGATACAACATTGTAGTGAATTTGGTGGTCAAGCGTTAAATCTGAGCAAGTACCACAATACATGAGATGAGTGTTCTGGCCCAGTTCTGGCTGGGAGATAAGAGAGAACGGGTGCAGTTTTGTCCAGACATATAAGAAGTGTGTAAATTTTAGCAAGTACCAGTATACATATGACAAGTATTCTGGCCTAGTTCTGGCTGCAAAATAAAAGAGACTTGGTGTAGTTTTGTCCAGACATACAAGAAGTATTAGTTTGGGACCTTAGATTACATGGCAGTACACTGTAAGGTGACAGCTGGTAGGCTATTAAGCTAAGTATTCCTTTGTTAGTGTGATCTGTTGTCTTGTTACGCAGTCTTGTTCTGTTACTGCTTCACATTTCTATTACCCTCCACCCTGCTAAACTGCAAAACTGTTAATTTCACTTGGCCAGGGAACTGTTGGGCATGTTACCCCCTGAATTTTACTTGTTAAACTTTGTAAAGTTGAAAAAAAAACAGTGCAAATTGGATGTCACTATTCTTTGCACTCTGAGAATTATTAAGTGTGACACATCTGTTACTTACCTACAACAACAGCTTGCCCATCAGGAGAGAGACAGGCTGAGGCCTCCACTCTGTCTGGCAGCACAGTCTCCCAGACAAGCTCTCCTGACAGCAGAGAGATGGCGCTGAACTTGTGAGAGTGAGACCCGATGTACACAACAGCATCAGATATACTGCAAAAAAGAGAGGTAAAGTACACCTGTACACCTGAGTATTTTTTAGAAAATTTAGATATCAACAGGAAGGTATCTATACATAGGTGTAAATACAAAAAGTAACACAAAATGCACATTTTTTTTAGTTAGAAAGAGTATCAGAGACAAACTTTTTTAAATATGTTATTCTGCCAACATTTGCACAAGACTGTATGTGAACATTCACCCTACAAAAATTATTTTAAATGTCATTTATTTTGGACCCAACTGAATGACCAAAAACAATCCTGTAGATATCAACTAATTTGCAAGTGTGTACATTTTCTAAAATCATATCAGACATTCGGTAAGTTTATATTTTTTTATAATTTAGCGAACAATCATTTATTTTGAGTAAAATGAACAGTGTTAGTTAAAAAACTGTTAGAAGATCTATTATAAAAATAGAAAATATTGTAGCTGGAAACCATATATAAAACTCCGCCATGATCATAATCAGTTATGACTGGAAATCTGAGAAAACTGCACCATGTGAGACCCTTTAGTGTCTTTTATTCAAATAATTGCCTTTACCTTGTGCCAATTATCAGAGAGGAAGCATCCACACATTTCCTTGTGTTATACTTCCAAACTTGAGATAGGGTCATCCAGTCAGAGGGTCCATAAGTGACAATTGGCTCCATCTGTCTGTTTATCTTTGCACTCTTTAGCAATTCAGCTCCAGTTTCAGCAACATTTTTATCATATGGCTGTCCACATGCACTCAAGCAATGACCACATGTGCTGCAGTGGCAGACTGTTTTGTTCGTTCTTGAAATTGCAAGCATAATATTCATATCATTATTCTCCTTATTTTCTGGCTGACCGGGTCTTTTTCTGTTTAATTTGCCACACTTGCTACAACCAGCCATCAGTCGAGCACATGATGAAGGCACTGCCTGGGGGTCCCCCTGAAATGTTTCCATGGTCACGACGCTCTGCTTAGTTCTACCGAGCTCTGATGAATTATGTGAAGCATTCTCAGTGTCTGACCCATCAGGCATGTCAGCTGTATGTATTTGTGTACTGTTAATGATTCTTCGCTTTTTGTTGCCATGAGAATATTTCATATTTCCATTACCATCAGTGTTTCTTATAACATCTCTAGCATCACTTTTACAATGGTCTACTTCCAAAGTTTGTTCCACATCTTTGACCCCATGTTTTTCTGAAACAGTGAATTCAAGATCCTTTTTACCAGAGCTAAACTTGTTGCTATGTCTCAGATCTTTGATAACACGACTACTGAGGCTGGCTGTGTATGACCTCTTTAAATATGCATTGTGGTTCCAAAACTTATGAATATTCATGAGCTCACCATTAGTCTCACTTGATTCTTTACTGGTACTTGGTTTTTGCAGGTACTGTGTTTTTTTTATTTCATGACCACTGGACACTGATTGGATGTAACTTATCACCTGATCCCAGGTCTCTTGTAATACTTTGTCCAGTAGCAGAGAATATGATGTTCCAGTGTCAGATTCAACTCTGCCCTGAAACAGTAAAGCTGTCAAGGAGTTGCCTCCACATTCTAAGAATCTGTCTGTGGATGAGATGGAATCTGTGGTGTTTAAATGGAGGGCCTCCTGTTAATAAAAAAGATGCATTTGTTGCAGTTCATAACTTTTCATAATGTTTTAATATAATGTGCCAATTATTCAAATAGACCTGTTTAATCTATAATGAAAGCTTGGATGGACAGATACAAATCATTGAAAGTTCATAATTTATTTATAATGTTAAAACGTCAAGTACCAAATATTCATTTATACCAGTTATGTCTATATGGAATGCTTGGATTTACAAGAACAAATTCTCAATTAACGTTATTGCTGTCATTTTATATCCTGGTGTCATCCAGCCCTGGCGTCTACCATACCTATGCATCCTGGGTTTGAAATATATGCTTATCACATGGCTACCTTTAAATCACTGAATAGTGCAACCAACAAGCCAATGACCTAAACTAACATAAATATATCCTATTGACCAAAACCATAACATCGTTTACCCCTTGCTGACAAAATGTCAGTATG
Organism: Sipunculus nudus; assembly: GCA_026874595.1. NCBI lineage: Eukaryota > Metazoa > Annelida > Sipuncula > Golfingiida > Sipunculidae > Sipunculus > Sipunculus nudus. The sequence goes on along the minus strand of CM049315.1, from coordinate 24,486,118 downwards.
TTTACCTTCCAGGCTTTCTCAGCAAGCTTAATGGCATCAATGTTTCTCTCACATTCAACGTCAGTATCACTCAGCTCCAGTAACCTCCTTCTGTCAATCTTTCCTGAAAATAAATTATTAATGTTTTAACTTTATAATATCGTTCACATATTGGTTTATCAGTTTAAACAAAACATTTTTTCAACATAAATGCCAAGTATAAAGACTTAAAATTGTGAAAAAAATGAAAACTTTATAATGAAGGTAATCAAAATATATGAAGAATTAATCCTGCAGTTCAAATATCTGGAGATGTAATTAAATCATTCAAGTCTGTATAGGCGTTCAGTAGTCTCAATTCTCTTAAGTACACCATAATTTTATAATAAGGATAATTAACCTTTTAAACGAAAGATAAGCAAAGAATACCGGTAGACAGTTTCTACACAGCACTTACATGGGCAACAGCTGATATTGTTCTTAGTATTTTTCAAAAGGAGTTCACACCCTCCACTTTTAGAAAGTGTAGCAAAGAGCACTGTGCAATTTTGTGCATTACCATGCAAATTTATACACCTTAAACATAAAATAAATAAGTCAGTTTGCATCACAAAATTTATTCTGATTGGAAGAAACTGCTTGATACATGTATATGTATTCATTAAGTACCAGTAGTGTTTGACATTTAAGAAAAAGACTTGAATGGTGTGCAAAGTATCTAACAAATTAATGACTGTGACTCGATTGTTACCTTTTCTCAACAGTTATAAGCTCTCTTTGACACTGACCATGCCTACTTCCTATGGACATTTGTTTGCACAGCAACGTACTTGCTGGTTGTGACGGTCTCATCCACTCATATCAACAGACTTCTTAAGGCTGTGGGACCACTACTGCTTGCCTGTAGTAGGTTTTTATGGCATAATGAGTTGGTTGTGGTGTTAGATACAGGTTTTGTTGTCCCCATCACAATTTATTTTCTTTTCAGATGTTAAAAGCCTCATTTGGGATGTATCTATTTGACAGTGTTGTATCCATCAAAGTCCAAGTGCAAGTCTGAGTCCAAACCACCTGAGTCCATGTCAAAGTATTTTAGGTTCAAGTCCACTGTATTTGAGTCTGAGTCTTTTAGACCTCAAGTCTCAGTCTAAGTCTAAAATAACTTTATTTTAAACACTTTAAATTGGATATTTGAGATTATCATGAATATTTACTATGTATATTTATATTACAGTTTACATATGCTTTGATGTTTAAATACATTTATCTCTCATTGCAGAGATAAAGCTTTGTATACAGTATTTTTTAAATATTCTGCAATAGTGTACATATATGAGCTGCTATAGTGTGCCCTCCCATCTAAATGTCCTAGTACATGTCACACGCAGTCTTTATCCTATGGACTCTAGATGGTCTGATATCTGGAGTCCTGACCTCTGAGTCCTGACCTGACCCTTGAGTCCAGACTCCAGTCCAAGTCCGGGCTAAAGTCCTACATCACTGCCATTTAGTTTACCTGTCAGGTCAGCAGTAACTGTCATGCAGACAGAAGTGGACCAGACTGTCACTACATGTAAGTGGTTTTTCACATGAATATCCACATTAGGTATTACATGAATCTTGTATAATGGGGTACCTTTGAACAAGACTATTGTTATTTAAAGTAAAATCCAGCATTTGCTTATCAGTGCCACCTTGTATTCAAACTCTGAACAATTTAGAAGTTTAAGATTTCTATCTCCTCGATTAAACGTTAACTTCTATCATATTTCAATTCAACGTAGTTCAGCTTTATGTATTCCTGTTGGCGATCCACTCAAATGTATAAAAATATACATAGGAATTAGCCGGTTTAATGCATTCCTGAAACATTCTCTGTTTCACTCAATGAACACAAGATGGCGCTGATAAGCAAATATTCCTGTTCAAAGCTACCCCATCATTTATAGATAACTGACCATGTTTGTTGACTGGGAGCTTGGTGAGAACATGCACTCTGTCTGGCTGGTAATGTGATGGCAGGTGGTCACTAATGATCATCCTCAATGTCTGCTCAGGTGTAGTTCCTCCACTCACCCACAGGTGGAGCTGCTGCTTATGAAAAAGTGTGCAGGCCTGAGTGACTTGGGCATGTTGTTTTATCACCTGAAAAAAGCAAGCATGAATGTTGGGGCAAGCAATGATCTAAGGGAATGAAAAAATAAAGTTTTTAAAAAGGTGCAATGTCTTTTGCAAAAGTCATTTGGATCTGTGGACCAGAGCCTCTGATAGTCATCATTTAACTTATCAAATGAACCATAACTTTCTGTACATGATCTCTAACAAAGGACATTATTAACTACACTACGAGGTTATTGGAACAGATTCTGTCTGAAATATGTCAACCAGGAGTCTCATGTTATAAAACACTGGAAATCAGTCCTTATTAAATGGTTTAATGAAATTTTCCCAGAATGAAATAGTCAGATGTAAAACTTCCAAGCATATTTTCCTTTCTTTGAGTGATACACAGCAATTTAGTCCCAATGAGAAAAGTATTCAAAGAATGCATGACTACACTGATTTACAGTGGGCTCATTAGGTATTTCTTATATACTTCTTTTATCATAGAAACTGTAAACATATCTCTATAAGGAATTTTCCTGGGAAAGAAACTCTGTTTAATATTACGGGTAATAAAACATCTAACATGTAAGAGAGGGAAGTATATAAGTATAGCAGAACCTCTGGTAGAAAATTGTGGCCTTTATTTAGTTACTGAAAGCACAAATATTTGTACTGATAGCATGATTATTCTACCTCCTCCATCTCATCTAAATTCATCCTCTTCCCATGTCTCTTGATCTGGTGGTCTTTCCTACCCAGGTACCACAGGTGCCCCTCCTGGTCTCTGTATACCACGTCACCAGTACCCCTCAGTTTACCAGGTACCAGTGTTTTCTCTTGACCCACAAGACAAACTCTTTTTTCACCACCTGTTTGGATTGAATGAATGTTAACACAGCCTCACTACTCCTGTATTTCCTTCAGTCATGGGCTCACAGACATTCATAGCTTTAGTTTCAAACAAACTCACTACAGTGTGACGGTGTATCCAATGAACTTTCCTTGTTAATATCTATTTTTCACATTTCAATGAATTAAATTTTGCAATTTTCTAACTTTCATTGTTGTGTGAGCGTTTAGTTTTAGCGGTCTCATTAAATAATCACACATTTTGATATGAATAAATATATTAATATGTGTGCAAAATTGTTACAATTGGACAATTTTATCTTCACAATAATTCTCCTTCTGCAATAATTGCAAATTTGAAACCCTCGTAAAAAAAAATGACAACCACAGTATAAATAAGGTTAACACATTGGTGGTCAATTGTCAAATGAACCAAGACAGCAGCAAAGTTTGGCAATCTGCCACTCTGACAATATGTCAAGGCCAGTTGGAAGGCTATGATATGCACTGTCACGGTTATATGCTAACACCCATTTCTGTTATGATTGATTAGAAATGTTTTACTGTACTGTGCCTCATCCCTTTGATATGGTACTAAGGGACTTACCAATGTAAAGTTCCCCACTGCCCTCCTGAATACTGTTGTCATCAAGGGCTGGGATTCTCAGCAGAGTTCCTTTCAAAGCTTGACCTAAAGGCACTTCTCGGTCTGAGCTAAATAAGAAGAATTTACAATATGATGTAAAGCAATACATGTAATACTAAAATGTATTTCAAGTCTCTTTGATCAGATGCTGGCAATGTTTGCATTGACAGAATTTATTGAATCATTTGAAACCTGGCATATTAGTTCAATTTAGTAAAATTCTCTACATGGCAAAATATATCAGCAAAGTACAACTATTATTTATGTATTACTCTATGTAATGGTGGAGTCTTCTAGGTGTCCTGTTTAGTGTTCTTTAATTTTTCATTGAGCATGACATCCAAATATTTCTAATACAATGTTTTCTTAAGTCTGTATATAAGTTTAATACAAAATTGTGAAAAAATATGTAAACTGCATTCTCTGGTATATTTTTACCTGGTAACTTTATGGTAGGATGCCCATGATGATACTTCAGTGATACCATAAAGATTGTAAAACTGTGTCTTGTTGTTAGGTGACTGTAGCTGTCTCAGCATCATGGGGTTGGGGAAGGTTTCTCCTCCTAACGCGAGAACTCGTAAGCTTGTTTCATCACCCAGCAACCTGGTCCTGATATCCACCTCACTGAAGGAGAGAAACAAGCTTGGTGTTGTCTGAAATGAAATAAAGGAGAAAATTTTTTATGCAACTCAATAAGTTTACTACATATTTGAATGAGACAATTTCAGTTACACTTACATATCATAGCAATATGACAGATTAGAAATGATGTGAAGTGTAGTGTCACATTTTAAACCAAACAGTTTAGCCTATAAATCCCAGTTAAATTACACTGGAATTGTGTTACATTATGTAATGATCAGTTATCTGGTAATTGCAATTATCAAAACTATTTGAGTAATATTTACTCAACTGTTCTTATTAAGAATATCAAACTATTTTTTTCTAATTTGGTATGCTGAGAGAAGTGCAACTACCAAGTTTCAAGAAATTTTGTTTTAAGCTACTTCAATCACATAAATTTCTAATCCCACCAATTTTACAGCAGTTCAGTTATTAGCCATTCATGCAAATGCATCTCATACAATAAGGCCATAGCCCTTAAACAAGTTCTTCACAAGCATAAAGAAGTACATGTTGCTTCAACATTATAAATTATAAATATTCATAGTCTCCTCATTTTATACATTTTCAACAAAACAATAATTGTCTACATTTTCTCTATCAGCCACTAATTAGCCAAATTACAAACAAATGTGTCTTGGAACTTTAAAGAGTCAAGCACTTTTTAAATTGTTTAATGCTATTATGATCATCACATTAGACATTTTCCACTTTTCCTGTCTGTCCACTTTTCAGATTGAAACCTAATGGTATTTGATAAAACATTATAAACAGCTTCTGTGAATGTTGTAAATGAACATACCTGTAATAATGTGACATTATGCCTGTCACACAGGATTGATATAAGTTTGTTTGGTATCATCTTTGTTCGTTCTGGTACAGTCAGCAAGGTTGCACCACAAGTCAGAGCACCAAACATGTCAACCATACTGGGGTCAAAGGTCAAAGGTGAAGCCATGAAGACTGTGTCACCAGGAGAAGTATAGAATATTTCACTGGAAAATAAGAAACATGTAGTTATATATCTAAACAATTAAAACATCAATTCTGATTTGAACATCCATTACTTGTATATATATTTTGTCCTAAACAATGTTTCCAAAGGTTCATGAAGCCTACAGCAACATATCCCTCTCATTGAAAATTGAATACATGAAAGAAAATAAGACTGTTCTTAGTCAGAGACAGTTATTTAAATTTGTAAATCATAAACATAAATAACAATTTATGAAATACCACTGGGCAACAAAAAAGGATTTGGTCAAAAGAATACCTGCTAATGTTTTAACAGACCATATTTTTGTGAATGTGTACAAAGTCCTTGATATTAATGTTACATATCGCTGCTCCTGAGAAAAACAAAACTCTCACTCATGAATGTGTCACATAAATTTTACTAAACTTTTTATATTTAAAAGCACAATTTACCTGAGATGAGTGATATTTGGTATGATACACTGGTGAGGGACACAGACTATCTTTGGTTCTCCTGTTGTGCCTGATGTGGTGATCACATAGGCCAGAGGTACAGGAAGTGGAGTTCTTGTGATGTCCACCAGATGGCACAGTATGTATTTGTCTCTTCTCCTGGAGGTATCACATTTTATCCCCAAGGTTGTTAAATGTGTGTAGAAAAGCTATAAATAAACAAGTTAAAAGGCATTTTGATTTCATTTTTGAACAATTAACTCTTCATAATGTATTTACTTAACTTCATTTGTTTCAAAATGTAATAAATGAATGAGTACCGCATACTTAACATGAAACTAAGTTATTTACTGATGGTTATAGACTGATCTTTCAAGATCATTTTTTCACTTTCTTCCATTTTAGCTTCAGTTCCCTAATATAAATACAGTGGAAGAAAATTCTGTTCTTAGCCAGTAATTTCAATAGTTAATATATTTGTGTTTGGAGTCTGTCTGCTGATAATGATTAAACATGATGTAAGCACATAAAATACAAAATCCCAAATGTTGAAATCACTCATGTAAAGTCATGTTTATATGCTACAAAGGGACTTAAATTCACATAATTAACAATAGGTTTAACAAAGAATAACCGATTAAGTGATCTGTAATTCCATAAGCAGGCTTATAAATGGTTAAAGATAGTCTTATAATAAAGCATTAAACATTATTTATAAACAGAGGTACTATTTGTTTATCCTGTAAAATGTTTTAAGCATAGTTCATGCTCTGAAACATATCATATGATAAGATTCTGGTAACCTATGCAAAATGATTTCCAAACATTAATTAAATTTCTGTGACAAAAGCAATGGAGTTGCAAAGTTCACTCTGGCAAGAACATAAAATAAATAATTTTTATAACTGCTAATCTGTGTCATTATCAGTTATATATGAATCACTACTACAGAACTGTCAAGATTATTTGTTCACATCAAGATTAAATAGTGATACATCAGTTGACTTAAAGATCTTGATGGTTGACATTTGACAATCTATGTTGCCGTGGTGATACCTTTTCTAGCTGGTTCCTGATGATAATCACCCTCAGATGAAGACGATGAATCAGATGATGTAGTCGCTGTACAGGTGTCTCACTGGTAAGTATGATGAAGGAACACTCACACTGCAGAACACTGTAAACAGAACAATACACCCTGTTATACTCCCTGTATAACCTGTATAACGCTATAAAACAAAACACCACGGCAAGTGTATAAAAAATTACACTCTAAGGTACTGAGATATAAATCACACTGTGTACAAGTTACTTTGAAAAATAAAAGAAGGCATATGAATTACACTGCATTACACTGCACTGCAAAGGACCATTAACGATCACATGCATATCACTATAATAAAACTGCACTGCTTGGCACTGCAAAATATATCTCACTGCTTAACACTTTAAAGTAAACCACACTGTATTACACTGTAACATTAAGATGTACTGCTGATATCAATAAAATACAGTCATACAGCAGGGCATTACAATATAAAGATAAAATTGTTGAATTACAGAATAATACAAATGTAGCAATCTTGTTTTATTACTATTAATGTTTAACCAATGTTTTCATGAACTATTTTTAACTAATTGTAATATGAAAATACTAAACCATTTTTTTTCCATACAAACTGCCATTATATACAGTCACATTGTGTCACAAGTTCTAGGTATCAATTATGCCCACTTATGTGTTGTCCTAATAATTTCTTATTTCTTTCCCTCACAGATGTTGAGGTTTAAGAAGATTAAAGCATAAGTCATGGTCTAAAACAGTGTGCTGGAAATTCCATAACCATACAAGCATTTTCCAATTTTCTGTTCAACATAACCCCAGGAAACTTTTCTTTTCATATTTATTTTTAAAACTTCAAAAGTTGCTTTGAAATAATGTACTCACCCTAAGCATAAGCTTGGCACATGAAGGTCAGGGTCAGTGAACACACTCACTACCTCCTGATGACAACCAAGGTCAGTCAGGTCACACTCTACCTACAAGAACAATAATATATGCTTAAAGGTATACATTTTCTAATTGACAATGTGTCTCATCAGTTACACATGGAAAACAATGATTTATTGTGAGTATCATGAAGTATCCACTGACATTCACTCTGGCAGATGAACATCAGGACAACTATAAGCGCTTTTGAAAATTTATTATGATTAATATATCATTTATTACTATATGATAATTCCTTTCTTATTGGGGTGAAAATTTTAACTTTTCATAGGGACATTTACATCGTGTTCCAAGAGTAACTATTTATGATAATGGTAAAATGAATGTGTTTAAAAGTAACACACTTTGATTGACATTAAATAGAAATATAGTACTCGCCCAGAGGCCAGTACAGCCAAAAATTTCACTGGTCTACACAGGAAAAGCGATCTTTCAAAAATTTTTTTTTTTCATTTTTTTATTCATACTATCAAAGTAAAGGCCAAATAAACTAAAGAAACAAAGATATAGGCCCAATACAGTTTCTGGTAAGATGGTGTACACTTAATACCTTGTCCTTGTATATACTTTGAAATTTTCATGGCCCAAGGAATAAAGATCACTCGCCCAGGGCCTCAAGATCAAACAAACCTACTCTAGCCAACACAGGATTTTTATTCCCCTTGCATTAGTGGGCAAGTGTTATGATTTGATGTAATCAATCAGAAAAGATAAAAATTATTTTTAAAGAGGATTGTAGCACAATAATTAGTGATAAACAGAATGGTAATACCCAAATAAGGAAGGCTACCTGAGCTGACAGCTTGGTTTGTGATGTGGAAAATACCCAAATGGCAGATGCCATATTCTGTGGAGGAAACCATTTATTTCAAGAATATTTAACATGCCTGAATAGCTCCCTTTAAATGAGTGTCATACCTGATGAGCTTCTTCTCCTAGTTCCCTGTACGTCAAACTGCTGGAGTTCTCCCCATCATCATGTACAACTGCTTCATTCTTTGGATATGTACTGATTGTTTTAAGCACAAGTGAGTGCAAGGTCTCCATTGTTCGCCTGGGCATAAAAATAACACTATATTGTTTTCTTTTGATTGAATTAATATTAAGTCTTTATAATACTGTAATATTTATCATATAATTAATGTCTGAACTTTAGCCAGACTGAATTATCATTTTACGTCTTTCATGGTAAATTTTGATTCGGTACAAGTCTAGAATTCAGGCTGCTGTTCTGGACAGGTTATAAGACACCACGGATACATGTGAAACGTTGTAATAATATATCCAGTTTACTCCTTTGTAAGTTAATGGTATCCTATATCCTTCCCATGTACCTCTTACCCTGTACAATTTATCCTTCCTTCAGGCAATTTAACATGCTCGTATCCGTCATCATTCCTCCCTCTTGCTTGTTTACACCACTTGGCTTATGTACACGTCCTGCCTACGTCATTCACATTTGTTGCCTTGCGCCCTCCAGGCATTTGTACGCACACACATCATGGATATATTTGGTGTATTTCAAGGGTTAGGGTTCACAAATAAAACAGTGACTCCACCTTGTCTGCAACAAGCGCGAGATGGAGTACGGTTTAGTGGCAGGCAGTTAACAAACGGCTGAGGGTTAATTTTTTAAAACTTTTGCGACATCGGGGCGCAAAGCGCCCGGACGACGCATACGCTTGACAAAAATTAACCCTCATTTTAACAACTACGACCAATTCTGAAAAGTAGATTTAAATATCTCAACTCGACCCCTTTCACCCAACTCGTCTTGCATGGCGCAGTGGTAGCACATAGGACTTGTTTATCCATGATTGCTGGTTCGAGACCCGGTGAAGAGCTTCACAATTGCATGTTATGTGTACTAATAATTGCATTTCTCATAACAGGTTCGCCACTAGACGGAGACACTGATACATACGGCAGACATACGAACAAGAGACTAGAAACCATAAACATAGACACCAGAAGTTTTATTCATTGACTCAAACTCAATGGCTCAAACAGCAGCCTGAATTCTAGATGTGTTCCTTTGATTCATCTTCAATAATTTACAATCTTACCCCTTTTAAGAAATTATATTTTAACTAACTAGTTTAAAGGGGCCTAATCAACTATAAAGCATGTTGAATTTACAAGAAAAATAACTTGTTGAAAAAAATAGATACCTGCAAAAATATTGCAGAAAATAAGGAACATAGACTCAGTATTATAATTTAATTTGTCATTATTTATATTTATAAATAAATAATACCTGAAATGGAGGCAAGTTTTTTACGTTAAAGAAAGTTATATTTAAATATATCATAATAAAGACAAGTTACAATTTACATATCCTGGATAAATGAATAAAAGTATACTTATTATGATGTATACTTTTATAGTATTAACAGTGACATAGTTTAAATTATTAAGCAAGAAATCACAGTTGTCATTTATCAATTATAAAAATGAATTATAATAATTTGAGGTAAACAAATGAAAGAAATAACTCTGCATAATGCATGATTTACGTTAAACTGAGGACGCGAATATTTACATGCCTGATGTTGTTTCACGCTGTTTTCCGTGACTTGCTGTTGCAGCTTCTTTCTGCTTGACAAGTTGTCTTTCTCGCTTGCTCGTTTTTTCTTCTTTTTTTTGCATGAGTCTAAGCGGCCTCAGAATTGGTATGGATTAAAATCAGGATGTCGAAAATCGGATCTTGGATATTAACCTCGGATGTCATGTTTGACACCTGCAAGCAGAAGAAACGTAGCATACATGTATTTTTTAGCGTATTCTATGTGTGAATGTGTACTAATGTGTTTCCATGTATATTAAATCTGTTAATAAGTGAAGCCACTTTCTACTTAAGGTTACTTTCGAATCAATATCTATGAGATACTCTACGTCTTCAATAATATGAGTTTATGAATTAAACTATAGATATAATTGTTGCTCTTACCTATCTCAGGTGAGTAAATTGTCACCATTACTGGCATTCATATATATATATATATATATATATATATATATATATATATATTATATATGTCATGAAGCTCAATTAAGTCTTTATTATCTTCTGCTTATATTATACATTCCTTTATTTGCACTGTATCCATTTGTAACAGAAAAAAAATAACTTTTTTTCTCATGTATGAGAAAATTTCTGTCAGACTTACTGCCCGCAAAGTTGAAATCCGATGTCCCAAGTCCTCCCCCCCCCCCCCCCCCCCCCCACCCCCTTTCTTTATTTTGACTTCCGCTTTCTTATTTTAGACCTCATGGTTTTACTCTGTATCCTCACAACCTTGACCTTGCCAGAAGTGTCAAACAGCGACCATGGCAAAAGTTTTACAGACGCTTCGAAATAACTGGAAAAAGACCATCTTTTTCACTGTTGCTGGAGCATACGGAGTCAACTGGCTGAATGGAAAATACGAGTGAGTTATATATGCTACCTGATTAACTATAGGAGGAGACCGGTAAAAAATGAAGCGGGTTTCATCTATTATCGCCCAAAGCAACATGGGGCTCATTGGCACACACCCACCGTCAACAGTACCCGAAGTGCTACCCTATCCTGTAGTAGTACATTGTACTACTACAGGACACTGAGTTGTACCAGTACAGGCCACTGTGCTACCCCTTATCTGGCCAATCATGGAGCTTCATGCATGACTAAGAGCAGGGCAATTAGTGTGTCTGGGGCTGGTGCCAGACCTCAAAAGATGAGTACACAGTGGTCAGCTGATTATCAGCTTTGTTATAACTGAAGTATTAAGATAACAACAACAATGGTTATTTCTCTCCCTCTCTATTTCTGTCTCATTCTCTCTCCCTCTCTTTCTCTCTCCCTCTTTCTTCTTTCCCTCCCTCACTTTCTCTCTTTCCTATTCTCTCTCCCTCTCTCTCTCTTTCCATCTATGGTTCTCTTTTTCTCTCTCTTTATCTCTTTCTCTATTTCTCTTTCTCACTCTTTCTTTTTCCTCTTCTTTTTTTTTAAAAGCGCTCCTATAGCTTTATTCATAGATACATATAACATAGATTGTATCTATTGTGCTCAGATATCCATATTAATAGATACATATGCTTGTAATATGTATACACAGAATAAATATACCTAAAACATGTAAATATATCTGTGGACATTCAGGCCTATGTGTTTTATTATGTATTTATTGTGTTTGTAGCATACTGTACATATCAAACACTGAATTACTGTGTAAAGTGTAATTTGCTCGTCTGTGTAATGGTAACATATGTAAAGTTGACTGATTTGTAGAATAATGGAGTGGTTTTATTTCAAACTGATTGTGGATTCTTGAAATGGATACAAAATGTGATGCTACACTTTATGCATAATGTCATACATGATCTGTGTAAAAAAAAAAAACAATTATTGCGTCCCTATAAAGTAATACATTAATGGTTTTATTATAAAAGGGGTTAATGCTTTTCTTTATTTGTACATTCACAAGAGATTCTTATATGATATGTACTTGTTATACATAATGAAAATGTTGAACTGTAATTTAGTACTAAAATTGTTGTTTGATCTTTTTATGTCTTATAACTATTTATACCTAATAATAAAAAAAACAATTTTTATCTATTTAACTCATCTTTTGTTGATACAGTTGATAGAAAATCTGCTGTATGATAAAGATGGATGCTATTCAGAAAGAAGCCATTGTATTAACTTGATTCTGTTCATTTGGATGCTATGGAAATGGACGCTGATCATATAGACTCCATGGTGAGGGGTAAAAATGGCACAGGTATATATATGTATATATACATTTCAGGGGCACCATTAGCAGGGTTTTGGGATGGAAATAAGCATTTTCTATATATTTATGCATTGAATACAAATATTTGTACAGCTTACATATAATATAGCTAAAATATATAGCTCACATCCATACTACTACAAGCTTCCACTACTACTACTGTATTCAAGACAACAAAGGGCAAACCCTGCATTATGATTCAACTTTGTACAAGCAGCTAAAAACATCACAAGCTGATAACAAAGACCCAAACTGAGACCCTCACTTGGTACTTAATATAATTTATCTATTAATTTATAATTCATAACAATATTAAATGCTAAATGGACAGTTAAATATGAAAATTAATTATTAAATGTAAAATGTAAATGTGAATGATAAAATATGACAGGTTTTCATATGGCAAACTTTGGATGAATATCAAATATCAATATATATTATATATATATATATATATATATAATATATATATCTTTCTGTGTGCCATTTTTTCCTGGTTAACATTTGTGCCATTTTTACCTGTGCCAATTTTACTGTGCCATTTTTACCTTAGATTGAGTCTGAAATTTTACCTAAGATCAGACTCCATCATATTATAGACCCCATCATATGCTGAGCAAGCCCATGCACGCTTCATTAAGATGCCTAAATACAAGCCATATAGCCATATTTTGTTTTGTTTTATATTTTCTTTACATATTTATTTAGTGAGAATGAAGATGGACTTCCATCGTGTATATTGCCATCATATGCAAAGTGGGCTGATGCGCCTTTCATTAAGGCGCCTACAAAATATTATGTCTTATATTATATTTTGTTTACGTATGTATATTGTTTCCTTAAATTTGAGAACCAATTTAATGAAACAGTTATCAATAACGATGTGATGTTTAAGATAATATTTCTTATATTGTGCAAATGAAAATAAATGCTAATCATACATAGAGGTCATTGTATTATCGACGCCATTGTCTGGATGCACACTCATGAAAGACGCCTAATTACAAGTCATAGAGTTCAGATATTTTCTAAATTTTTCCAGAAAAGTGAGACCCAATTTAAATATAATCTTGTTAAGTTTTAGCTTATTTTCATGATTTTCATGAGAACGGGGGTGATTTGTTTCAGTTACCAAACATTAAATTTATATTGTCACGTGTACTAGTTTCTATGAAAGTAATATAAACTTAATTGTATTTTACCATTGTAAATTACTCTATTATTTCTTAATATATACTTAAACTTTAAGATCTTATATAAATTAATATTATATTACAAAACATGAATAGGTTTTTTTTTCAAATATGATTCACCATATGGAATACTGTAATAACAAATTACAAATCATTAAATTTATTATGAAGATTGTTATTTTTTTTATAAATAAAATATTTTTGACACTACATTTTTTTAATTAAACAAATACATAAACTTAAGATGCAAAATTTAATTACATAAAAGGTATAATAATATGTATACACAATGTGTTAAATAACGTTGTGACAATATATTCATACAATGGTGATCTAATTTGATATTAAATTATATAATACTTGATCATATGATAAAATAAAATATAATGTATTATTATAATATAATAAAAATTCCTAAAATATATAAACCACTAAAAGATATTGGTTGTTGGTTGGTGCAGTGTGATTGACTTCTGAGTTTTATGCATTTTGAGCATTGTCTGTCACTTCCAAGTGACTTCCAACACATTAAATATACTTCAATTTTCATATAAATGGGAATAAATATATGTGAATTTTTTTGGTATGGCAAAGTGGGTCTGTATCTTCCAATTCAACATAAAAAGTTGTCAATTTGTTTGTTACCTTTTATATTATCTTAAAAGTATAACAGATTCCTACTTCCAAGTTTATCTATTGCCTGATTTGTGCACACAATAAAGGAGGTTCATGACTATTGATGTTGTTATCTTAATACTTCAGTTATAACAAAACAGATAATCAGCTGACCACTGGGTACTCATCATTTGAGGTCTGACACCAGCACCTGACACACTAATTGCCCTGCTCTTCCTATGCCCCCAGTCAGGCATGAAGCCCCATGATTGGCCAGATTAGGGGTAGCACAGTGGCCTGTACTGGTACAGCCCAGTGTCCTGTAGTAGTACAAGTGTACCACTACAGGACAGGGAAGCACTTCGGCCCCTACTCCCCACCGTGGGTTTTGCAGGATTAAAGACTAGCTATAACTCTTAACTGCCTAGTCGGGTAATCAGTTGATAAATACACCATCCAACTGTGTATGTCACTGCTAAATTATTAATTGATGGGTAAACTTTTGGGCACTTGTTCAAAATTGTGCCTACATCATATGCTATATTCGCAACCGCTGGGAATTATGGTAAATACTAGTTGATCAGTAGAAATCACCATTCGTTATGTGATCCAAGTGGTATGTACCACTGGCAAACTGGGATTTGGCGGAGCAGGTTGACGTATACCAGTTAGCCACCTTCACCTTTATCCTTGGCTTTGGGATCCAGGGAGAAAATAATGAGGAGCGTGTAAAGAATGTGGTCTGCACTTCTGGAACATGAAAATATAAAAGAAAACTGCCTGACTTCTCATTTCTTATTTTACCTCCTATGTGTCCCTGCAGATGTCCCCACACTGATTTCACCTAAAACACCTGAAACGGGAATTGAATCTATGATCTGTATACTAGCAGCCCTATATGCTACTAACTGAGCTGTGAAGATGAGATACCAGCAGAGGTGTTTTGTTCATTTAAAGCTGTGATTGAAGTGCAATCTATTGCGAATATGGGGAAGCAAACCCCTGCTCTGGCGGAGAACCAGGGTTCCCCTCCTCCTCTAATATAATAAACTCAAGTTATGAGCAGCAGCCCCCCCCCCCCCTTGCGTTAAATTAATCTGTTTTTAAAAATACAAAATGGTTCCCCATTTACGTGATTGTAGGCGCTTAACTTTGAGCTATAAATGAAATGAAAACACCCCCACTAGTATCATGTCTTCATGGCTCAGTAAATAGCATGTAGAGCTCCAGATCTAGAGATTTTAGGTACAATTCCCGACTCAAGTGACATCTGGTATTCACTTGTAATTCATGTTAGAATAGGTGAAATGAAGGTAGAGACATCTGCAGGAACACTTAGGAGGTAAAAATGAGGATGTGAAATTTTTTTTATATTTCCAAGTTCCAGAATGTAGACCCAATTCTGAACACTCTCCAAAATTTGCTCCCTTTGCATTTCCGCTTCATCCATCCAAGCGACTTTACAATCAATGTACCTACCGTTTGGACATTTGGGTAAAATATTACTCATATTTATTGATTTCTCTGATATTTCCTCCTGTAGCATTTTCTATTGATGAATTCAGATAAAACATGTGGCATTATTATTTACAAATGTGTTCGTGCATACATTGAACATCATGAATATCACACAAAACAGTAACTGCATTATATGTAATGTAGGTTGATAACACTGCATAAAAATCTTCAAGAAAATGGGAGCTCTTAAACCCTTGCCGGGAAAAAACTTGTTAAAAATCAATTATTTCATTTATAACAGGGATAGTTAATGTAATCTAAGGCATTAAAGGTTATTTATTTGAATGACCAAGAATTTAGCTAAATATTGTGATTATGTATGAAAACAAAACTCACTTTAAAATTTTGCAACCCTGATGTTTGAAACAGAGACGGCTCGAACAGAATTTAAACTGTACAGAGATTAACAACCAACAAGACACAGTCATGTGTGCTCTCTAACCACTAAACTGCTTTGAAATTAACATCAAATGAGACACAGTATTCTTTAACCAGCAATCTCATGCTAATATCTAAACATGATATTCCATATTAATATACAATTATCAAAAACAATCATCTGGTTATACTCCCTACCAGAACACACAATACAATACCTAAGTCACAGTTCTCTGGTGACAAGTGCATTTTATGATACCATTAGTTACTCTTACCGTGACTCAGATTCACTTATTACTTCAGATAGATGGCATGATCAGGTCTGCTACATAAAATTTCAAAAGAAGTTATCCAATATAGAAAAAGGTGGCCAGTAGATATAAATGGTTGAGATTATCATGGTGGTTCAGATTGGTGCTTCTTGACTCATAAAAAAATTCTGTTATGATTGTTTGAATTTGTTTTACTCTCTTTATATTATAGGGATAGTCTAACCAGACAGGAGTACTGTGAACGAGCCAGGGTAAGTACATTTATACCTGAACATTTTTTTCAGCTAAAAGTATAGCTCAGAGTTCAGTACCTGTTGCTCCAGTCATCAAGAAAAAATGTGGGAAATATAGATGAGAGACTTTTCTGCTTTTAGGGTATGACCTAGTTGCAGGTATTGGTTGTTAAATTATGTTCAGTGATCGATTATTAATTATTTTATATACCTTTTTTCACTATGAAATCTGCTGTATAGAATTACACTGAAAGAATGACTGATTGAATTCAGTCCGACTGAATACACTGATAATAACTGATACATAACTGTGTGTAATTGGTTAGGCAAATATGCAACCAGGGTACTCAGTTATGAAAGAAAACCACCAGTCATTGATATAATCAAATAACTGACACACCACTAGTATAAACTCTTCAGTGCAGGTGTTGGCAGAAAATAATATTTTAAATCTAAATAGAGTACAATGATAGGAAGTTACTCTGATCTACTTAAATATTTTGTTACAATTCATCTGATGCAATAGATATTGCAAAAATCACATCTGATATAAAAAAAAAATTTAATTTAATTTACAATAGTATGATGACAAGTCTTTGCAAATAAAGTTTTGAGTTGTATTGATGTTAGGTAGCTGGTTTAAGTCAAATTTTTACTGTCACAGAAATTGTAACAACATTTCAATGCAATTCAGCTGAATATTAGATTCCATTTTGGTAAAACTACCTGATTGCTTCATAAAAAATGCATTGCATTCTGTGGATATGTCAGGTAGTGGTATTTCTAGACTACTGGCCAAGGTATAGCATAGAAAGTAAAAACTGTATTAAAAAATTAATATGCTATTTACTACCAGTATCATGCAGTGATGAAAACTTGCCTTAAGTAAGAGTCAGTGAATTTGTACTGTGTATTGTTAACTCATTTAGGTTCAGTGACATGTATCGTGTATTTTTAATGAAAAGGATATATTCAAAATAAATAGGAAAAGCAGTTTTATTAATGAGACAATTTTCCAATTTATTAATGACACAAGTTTGTATATTGCAGGTATATGGAGAGGTACCACTGAGGGGTGATAATAAGCTGAGAAAAGTGACTGTGTTCTTGAACCCTGCAGCCAGACAAGGGAAAGGAAAAGAGCTTTTCCAGAAAAACGTGGCACCAATACTACATGTAGCAGGATTACAGGTCAACCTGGTACTGGTAAGTCAAGGGGCTTTCAGTCGTATAAATTAGATATTTCATCTGAGGAATGACACAGTCACAGATGGTCACCGGTGACAGTGGAATTAAGGTACAGTTTTCACTGCACTGTGAAACTGATGCTTGGTGAAACCATTTGAACCAGATGTATTCACTTTCACTATCAGATAAACAACAGTGTATACCTTCATACATGCCAACATTTGTAATTTCAAAAAAGGTTTCGAAGGGCTGCCTAAGCCCCTGCAGGGTCCAGGTACAGAGCCCCTGCCTATGAATGCTCACCAGAAGCTGAAAGGATCCCTTCAATCTAGTTGACAACAATTTAACAAAAGCAATATAATGAAATAAAAAAATCATGTTTGACAAATTTTTATTTCAACATTTCTTTAAAAAATTGGGACAGAAACAAAAGCCATTGTTCTCTGAGATATCACCTAGATAACAGTAAACTTGTATTACTAATTAAGGGAAAACTGTGCTATAGCTGCACTTAAGTGCCAGTAACCATTGTAGATATATGTGAAAAACAATGGTCAACCAATGAATCCCAAAACCTCGTGTATGTTTGGTAACAGATTATATGATTTTGCAAGTATTTAGTAGGTACACCGCTAAATTGTCAAGAATTAAGATGATGTAATGCAGTTAAAAATATATTATAATATTCAGTTGGAAAAAAATTATATGTTTGCACATTATGACAAATACTTGGGTTGTTAATACAGAACACATTTTAATAATGTTTTTGATTTTATCTTTTAGACAGAATATGAAGGCCAAGCCAAGGAATATATGGGGGTCATTGAGGACACAGACGCCATAGTGGTTGCAGGCGGTGATGGCACTCTAATGGAGGTATATCCCTGATGTTGAAATAATTTAAAATTTAAAGAAATCAAGAAGAGAAACTCAAACTGTCTTTTTATGGCTTTATTAATGACCCTAAAATTAATTAATAACCTTAATGTAATCTTAAATCAGTTGAAGAAGCAGTGATTTCATGATTCTTTACACATTGCTATAACTACACCATGTATTTTTAAAGTACTGTTTGCTTTGGCTAGGTTTGCTGGGTATTGCCACAAAGTATGCTGAAGTGATCCATGCACACTGCTTACTCTACCTGCTACACTTGTTACCTTGCACACATTTTTGTTACATTATGCACAGTCAGAATGTAATAGTGTTTTGTAGGTGGTGGCAGTAAGGTGTGGCAGTGGTATTGGAAAATGATGTTGATATTTGCTGCTCCGTTACCTGTGTGACCTTTACTTAATTGAGTACACAATGAATAAATTTTGCAGTATTCCAGTGTTTGTATGGACATTATATTTGTATATGACAGTAATGACTTACTTTACTGGTATTTAAACAAGTGTATAGGTTGAATATTGAAAACAAATAAGTTGTATGATTATTGCCAGCCATGTAGTTGGATTTTAGATATACACATTTTATCTCTACAGTCAGGTGTTTGTTTTTCTTTGACTAATATATTTAATTGCAGGTTATCACTGGACTTTTAAGAAGAGATGATGCGGTAGGCTATTATTATAAACAATGATACTTTTCTTCTCAGCAGTTTTAAAGTATCCACTAAATTCCTTTGTGAAACCAGACAAGATATTGATACATTTGTAGGATTATGTTCAAAAACATTTTTATTTAAGCAGGCTGTGCTTCATTTATGATGGGAGAGTATTTTTAATCCAGATCATAGGGGTCCCAACATCAAAGCAATTATAGACATGCTTATTATGATAATTATTGGTACTTGGAATTTTTAAAGTGGCTTTGGTCAATAAATAAATAAATAAATAAATATTTATATATATATATATATATATATATATATATATATATATATATATATATATAATTTAATTAAATTATAGTGGAAAATATCTCTGGTAATGTATTTTCCAGTCATAGCATGTGTGACATAGTTGCAGGCACATCATTATACACAATTGACAAATTATGCAGTAAAATAAGGTTTTTGGTGTTGACTTGTCCATGAGTACATTTGTCTTAGTACAGTGTTTCATTCTCTTTACTCTTTGTATTATTATACTTCTGTAATTGTATAACAAAATTATCTCCTCAGGAGGCATTGGCCAAGATCCCGATTGGAGTTATACCACTGGGACAGACCAACACACTCGCTGGAAAATTATTTCAGAAAGGGAAATCAGAGGTTAAGTAAGTGTTCTCCATAATTTCATTTATTGTGCAGATGGATATTACTTTTAGAAGATTTATTTATTTATATTTCTAGTATGTACCTTGGAAAACATGCACTCATGCCTGTCTTTTCAAGTAGACCTGACATTTTTTATTCAATGGACTTTTGTGAATGTTTATAGTGCCTTTGTGTGAGCAAATATATTAACCCAAATCATCCCAAGACACATTATATTAAAATTTCTATATATTACAGACCTTTATAAAATCACATAATAGTGTGATATTATGAACTTGTTTTCTTGATTTTATTTCATTTTAAAGCTTGAACATTTTATTCAAATTTCAGATGGTTTGCTGATTGTGCTATGGCTGTCATTGAAGGAATTTATAAACCTATAGATGTGATGTGCATCAAGGTAAGCATCTTAACAAATTGTCTGTTACATCTAATACCTATTTATTTATTAAGAACATTCAGTTTTGATCATCAGAAGGTGAAGGCATATACCTGTTAGAATTATATGTGCTGCTTTTTTTTCATTTCATGAGATTTTAAAGGGAAAAAAACAGTGAATACTCTAAACCTTGAATCACTTATTATGCACTACCATAAGTTTATTTCTATATTCTCACTGTTTCTTTTTGTTTTATGTATGCAAGTCTGTCATTTGGAAATATAATGTGATTTCTGTATATTATCCTCTGTCTTGTATAGATACCCACTGTATAAGTCAACCAAGTTTTTGCTCACACAAAACCAGTTTGCCTTGGTATCAGAATAAGCTGAGCACCATGGACCAAAGGCCACTTTTCTTTGCAGGGGAAGGAGGACAAGACAGTGTATGCTGTGTCAGGTTTGAACTGGGGAGCCTTCAGGGAAGCTCAGGAAAAGAGATCAAAGTAAGTTAGTGATATAGTAATTCTGATGAGAGACATCCATCACAATGTCAGTTACATCCTTCTTCTACTTTTTCTTCAAGATCTTTAGGGCTGGTCATTATTGATGCTTTTCTCAGCTTCTTGAGGAAAATTAAACCAAATCAGTCTTCATAAGTCTTATAATATAATTATTTTATGTACATCTTCTTGCATCCCATGAACTGTACTGAAACTCCAGCTGGACCGGGGTCTCGGTTATGCTTTAGATCAATGACGGTTATTTTGCCTCTGTTGAGTAATTGATATGGTCATTCATTGCTCAAAATCATGAATTTATTATTGCTTGGAGTTATGTGCAGCCCCTTTAAATGAAGTTTTTACGCAATGTGTGATAACTTGGCCCTGATCTGAGTCAATCAACAATGGTATAACATATTCATCATGGATACTAGTCACATTGGCCACTCACATGGGATGTAGGATACACTTTAATTTATTTGTTTTATTAACTTTGCCAAGAATGTTAACATAATCAAGATTAAGAAAAGATGAGATAAATTAGAAATCATTTTAGCTAATCTAGGATTCTTTCAAGATTACAAAAAGACTGAGTAATTAAGAATTTTGATGGAAATATGGGAAATGCTTCAAACAGCACAGGGCATATCTGCGAGTAAGTCATGCCACTCTCAGTCAAATAATAACATTAATGATTAATGACCTGATCAATGATTCATGCAACAGCTTCATAAATAAAAAAAATAAACACAGCTACTCATGGATATTTATATCCCTTGCTATCAACATTATTTCTTTTACCTGGATTGCACAAATAGTTATTTTTTCACTAAACATGGCACTCTCCATGGATCAGATGGTGACATTCAGTAGTTTGTAGCAATGGAGACCCAAGAGAAAACCAGAAAAGCAACTACAACACACTCATAGCAACAAACAGGGCTTATAAGCTGAGAGAGCGAAGCCTTTCACCCATTGACTGTCCAGGCTAGTCTTTTTAACACAGAGAACAATTCCAACCAGACCCAACCCTGCTTTGTAGCTCTGACACCAACCATAACATCACATAGTCATAAACACTACACAGTTTTGAAGATAATAATATTGAGAAACTGTTGTTTACAAAAATATTGAGATATTTGGATGTTATATCAACTTTTTCACACTACTCTTACAGGACAGTACTAAAGCACAGTACTATGTGTTGTTACAGATACTGGTATATGGGACCACTGAAGCACCGTTGGATATACATTAAGAGAGCCATGAAACAGGCACCACTGACTCTACAAGCAGGCCTGACGTATACTCCGTCATGTGAGGGCTGTTCCAAGTGCTACACGCCACCCCCACCACCTGTCTGGAGATGGTGGCATGTTTTCTACCCTCCTAAAGAAGAGAGTTAGTGCAGTTTTTTTTCTTCAACAATGTAAATATTTGTTATTTTGATGAAAAAGACAATTTCCCAATTAGGTATATTTATGAATTTTATTTTGTTCATTATATGGGCTTTGTTTTGAATATCCAGTAAAACACAAAAATAACACCAGTCTTTTTTATGAACCTCCTATTTTTTTTTTCAAACAATTTTGTAAAATATTACAAAGTAACAACAGGTGGCATCTTTATGAAGGCCAAACCATTGGCCTTCAATCAATACACCACAAACTGTTATTTCTTTGACACTTCTTACAATAACTGGAACCAATTACCTTGACCCTCTCTCTCTCTAAATACTACATAATGTGCCATTGCTCCAGTAACTGGCTCATTTCTGGACTCTGTCTAGATTGAGTATTCAACTAATGCTTGAACACCAATTTACATTTCCTTAGTCCTCAGACCTCAGGAATTTAGTTTAAGTATTTGCAGCAATAAATGCTGTGTGTTTTGACATAAGAAGAAACACTTATAAATCCTTTTAATTCATAAGCACAAATATTTTTTTCTTCATCATTCAGAACCAGCCAAGGATTACTCTAAAATAGAAAACCCAGAATGTGGTGCAGTATATAACCAGGAGGTGGCAGCAGTGGAGGTAAAAGCAGAAGCTAATCAGGTACCACAGGTAAGATCACATGACATTAATGAACAATCATGTATCCTCAATTAGGTCTTATAACTTGATCATCCTTTAGGAACAAAGATGACCTTGTGGCATTTATAATGTAATGCTTTGACAATGTAATTTGCATATTCATAATTAAATGTTGGCTTAGAAGCAGAAAGTGGTGTAATTTCCATGGTTTACAGATGCTGATAAATCTTTCCTCCCTTTACTAAGAGACGTATCAAATAAGTAACACAAGTTTAAATTCTGCTTTATGTGTAATGTGTATTACAGGGGAACATGTGTAAATCAGGGATGTGATAACTGTTAATATTTTAAGTAACCATGGTTTAATCAAGTATTATCACAAGAACATGTGTCATTTCCTGGAGCTGTACAAGTGTTTGAGCAAATGATATTCCTTGTGTATTGTAGGCTGAAACAAATGCTATAAAGCTGACATTAGGTGCAGGGGAGATTGGAGCCACAGATTTCATAAAAGAAGGGTATGTATTACCCTTTATATTTATCTACAATGTTGCTCATTCTTCTGTTTTATTTAAACTTAAAGGTCATAAGATTAAAACCAACAAAGACTTGATATTAGGAGGTTACATTTGCCAAGGGTTGTTATTTATAATTCTTAAGAATGACATACTATTTTATTATTGATATAAATTCATTATGCATAGACTTGCATCATGATATTTATCTACAATGTTGCTCATTCTTCTGTTTTATTTAAACTTAAAGGTCATAAGATTAAAACCAACAAAGACTTGATATTAGGAGGTTACATTTGCCAAGGGTTGTTATTTATAATTCTTAATTCTGACATACTATTTGATTATTGATATAAATTCATTATGCATAGACTTGCATCATGATAAGTATTATTCTGACATAATGTATTGTATCATATAGTTTGTTCTATACTGGTGGCATAAATTGATTTATCACATTACTATTATAACACTGAAGTTTTAACACAGCCGTTAGATGTACTTGGGTATTTTAAATAACTGCTTTACAACAGATGACATAAACTTTTTTCTCTCATAACCCTAATAAGCATAGAATGCCCGTTTATAAGAGAATTCTTTTGATACCCAGAATACCTGAATAAATCATGGGTGGAGCCAGGGTTTAGGATAAGGGGAGGGGTCCAACCCAGGAGGACTAATGAAAAACCTAAAAAAAGGTCCCCAGGTCCTGTAACGATGGGGGTCAAGGCCGAAAAATGTTGTCTGATAGCTTCAGATGAAAAAGAGGGGGTCGATACCCCCTGGACCCCCCTCGATCTGCTTCTGTTATATTACCAATTTGTGTTACTCAAAGTTTGCTGTTTTATGATGCATTATTGGATAATATGTACTGGGTTGTTTTCTTCAGCTGGAATAGAGAAAAAGGCCAGCCCACTGGTACAGACAAGGAGACGCATCAGGTCCAGGCCTTCTCACTTCAGCCACACGTTCCTGAGGTAAGAATAGCTTCATAAGCCCAGACATTCACCATGGCAATCTTCACCATGGCAGCAATCTGTAAAACACAATCAGAGAAAATTTTTAGACCTCTCACTTAGAGACAGCAGTGGAACTAGGGAGATTGATATCCTGTCTTGTAATAAATAGTGCATGTCACAGTATTGCTTTAGGGTGTCTGTAATATAGATGTGTCTGTAATATAGAGATGCTGGCCATGGTAGGATGGAAGTGTCTGAAAAATTGACATGACCATAACATACAAATTTCTGTAAAATAGAACTATCTGCAATTCAGAGGTGCCTGTAATATAGAAGTGTATTTTATATAGATATGCCTATAATCTAGAGGTTTGCTATAATATAGATGTGTCAGTTATATAAATGTGTTGTAATATAGAGCTATTTATAATATAGAAATATATGTAATACAAAAATATGTAGCATAAAGACTGTTATAAAGAGGGGGGTGTAATATATAGATGATAATGTGTGGTTGTAATATAAATGTGTCTGTAATGTAGAGATGTTGTAATATTTATGCCTGTAATACAGAGGTATATATTACATAGTTTTGTCTAATTTTTTTTTACTTGAATGTTATATAGAGTTGTCTGTAATATAGTGATGCTTGTAATGTATAGATGTCCCAAGGGGGAGGTTTCTGTGCTGCTCTTGTATCACATACTTTAAAATAAGTCTAAGTATACAATGTAAAATATCAAATCAAATCTTAATTTATGCAAAAAATCACATAATATAATTTTTATGATGGAATATAAGAAAAAGGAAAAAAAGGTTGGTAAAAATAGGAAAACCCACGTGTTCATCATGTTAGAATAGTTATTTTATTCTACTGATATACTATATCATAGACAGTATTGAAAATAATGTAATATCAACAGAATCCTTGTGTTTAGATAAATGTTATATCTTATTCTGTTGATCTGTGTCAACCTGTTAATGGGGTTTTATTTCCTGCTTTATATGCCTAGTTTACCATGAGGAAACAAAATGCCAACCATCAATAATATCTAAGTTGTTTAGTTAATAAAATTTCACAGAGCACCTATTTACAGAGAGTCTATGCTGCACAACTTTTCTAACTCATGTATGGCAGTCAATGTCACTGATCACATGCAAAAATAGCCACAATGAAGGCTGCTGATTGGACTGTGTAAAGCAAACACTCCATAAAATGTAATCGGTCAGAAAATAAGGGTTGATCATGAATGGAGGTGCACATTCTGTCTGTCGCATCATTTGAGATTAATACAAAAAGAAGTAAAATATAAACTTTTCTTATCATGTACAGTTCTTAGATGCCATATTTTAATAAAGGTTGTTTCTGCCATGTGTTGTTTTCCATGAAATAGTATATAATATATGCTTTAGAAAAAAAAAATCCTAAAAAAGGGAATACATACATTGGTGGAGCAGACTGGGTTTATATATTACATATATCTTAATATTGATTTTCTAAATGTTATGTCTGCTCACTGTTTTTCAGGGACAGGAGGCATGGTTCACAATCGACAGCGAGGAATATGAAGCAATGCCCATAGAGGTCAAACTGCTCAAGGACAAGCTGCGAATGTTCTGTGCATCTCGTGAAGAGACGACTCCACAGTGAATAATGGGATCACTGTCCACTCATCTAAATGTTCATTTGTCACAGTTTCATCATTTTCATTAAAATAACTAATTAATTGAAACTTTTTTAGTTGTTATTCATTGTTACAAAATTCATATCACCTTTTTCATGCTTACTTCTAGCTCAAAAGGACCAGTGGGGAGGACTCTAAAGGGTTAAAATGTTTCCATGTGAGTCACATACCTGACAACATGCACCTCTTGTCCAAAGATGATAAAAATAATGCATGGATGATTCCAGAATCCATCTTCTGTCATCAGATGGAATAAAAATAAAAAATCCACGGTCACTTATAAATTGCCATTTTCCATTGATAAAGTGTATACCAGTAATCTAAACCAACCTGAGTGATTGGCCATTACTTGACGAAATCAGTGACTCCGTGTCGGCTGGTAACATTCAAGGAGAAGTTTTAAGGCCCGGCTTTTTACCTGTCAGGACTAGTGGCTATGTTGATTTAGTGGTCCCTTTGTGGGATTAATCCAACAGATAAAATTAAATAACACAAATTTATTTTTAATTCACCAAAATGGCTGAAAAATCTGGCCAAATTTGAAATGAATAATTATTAAGCTGAAAATAGACTTTCTAACCTGATTTACATTCTCATCAAGATTTGCATATATTTAATGAGGTCAACACACTGTGGAGGTAATTTGGTGACTCACAAAAATCCTATGGATTTACATAAAACTCATTATACATATTTATCAATAGTATGTCGCCTGAATTTCATTCTCATCAAAATTCATGCATATTTAATGAGGTCAGAGGTCACCAGATGCACAACAGGATCTAATGCACGTTTGCAGTGCTCTTGTTATTCATTTAATCAGGTCACTGGTTATATTTGGAACTTCTCCCAAAATTGTTTAATTGAAATGACCAGACCCACTTTCTCAAACATTTTATATGAACAAGAATGTCATGTGGGGCTGCCATATATAAGACTCTGCCGAACAACTCTGTAGAATCGAAAACTAAAGAAAATTTAGTTTAAAAAAACCAATTCAATAAACATGCCCTAGTCAATATATATTGCAGCCACCGTGCAATATCTCGACAAAGTTGGCCCAACCATTTCTTGTAAAACATTACCAGCAGTCGGGAAATTCTTTTAGCATTCCACACTGAGTAAAAATCAGACAGAATTTAAGCAGAGCAAACCAGATATTTGCATTAAGTAACAAACACAAGAATATTCACACAAATGATGTGTCACCCTGTAAAGCTTTACAAAAAATTTAACCTGTTAAATTCTGTAAAAATATTTGGGACTCAATTATGGATTTTGACAGATGTGAAAGTACTTTGTGTACTGTAACTTTTGCATATCATTATATTGTTATCTAATATCTTGAGAAAGAGCTTGTTCCCGTATTACGCTCATTTGCCATATAGTCGTCACCAGGTAAAACAATCACTGCAGACTTCTGACCGATTGACTGAAGATGTATGAAGCCCTCCGAGCGCTCCAGTTTGAAGGGTCTGAATTGGAGTCGTAGACGAAGATGCCACCAAGCCAAGCAGGGAGTCAATCCAGCCACCAGCATTCCCGGGTTGGGGGCAAGTAAAGATATCCGAGGAGTCCAGATAACAACAGCATCGACAGGCACAATTAATGGAGAAACCCGTATATACGTTTTTACGGTTCTCTTTCACACGGCAAATCTGGTTGGCCGAACCATAACACAAAACCTCAGACACATATTCTCAGATAAACGCAACAAGGTTTTAAGTGCAAAAATGGTGCTCTATTAATATATATACAATATTTACAATATCAAATAATCAAGAGTTAATACACAGTGAATACTAAACAAAGTCTCTTGAAATGGCTGCAACTAAATGAATACTTAACTGAAGTCCAAAAGTCTAACTAGCCACTATAGAACGTGGGCTTCAGAGCAACTGTAGGATCACTCACGCACCGTCTCGAAGAGGTTATGAGTGTATACGGACGGACGTTATGATGTTAAACATTAATGCAGTGGAGGAGAGTGTAAGTGGCAGATAAAAATAATCGTCAAAATTAAGATACAAGCAGCAGTATCCTATGGTTGTTGGGCTGAAGCCCGCATTCTATAGTAGGACCGATTCACTGCCGGTCCATAGTAACACAAGGAGATAACGAAAAGTACATCATCCGGCGCGCGTCCTTCCTCTTCACGAATAAAAGTCCATGATTTTTTTTTTTTTTTGTGGGGGAGGACGATTCCTCGCAGAAGAGAGGTGACGAGTCCTCTTATAAATATATGACTCGTGAAAAGCGGTGACATACGTCACAGTGGTTTTATTTCAACGAGGCAGCGAGTCTCCGACTTTCCTCAATAGCTATAATTGTTCTGAAGTGTGTGTCCACAATTGAGCGAATCCCATGCCAGGGACAAAATAAGTTGATTGTATATAGGGCAAGTCCCGTGCCAGTGACAAAAATAACAGTTTTATATCCAGCGGTTGAAGTTCTAAACAGTAGGGGGCGATCCAGAAAAACACTACGGGTGCGGCTGCAGAGGTCCACAATATACCTACAGCGTCCACGCAGTAGGGCTGAAAGGAGTACTCGAGTACTCGAGTCCGGGTAATACTTACCGAGTACTCGAGTCCAAGTTTTTGACTCGAGTACTCTTGTATGTACATGCATATATGTATATTACTGCAAATTTTAGGACAGTCTGTAGGATTATTTTTAACCATTGTCGTAGCCTGGCGTAGGGCTCTTAACATAATTATGCTAGTCAAATTAACCGAGGTCTTGTTATGACATATATCTATTCCTTCGTTGCGATAAAGTTAAGCGGTCACTAAGTCAAATTTATGCATATTTTGCATCGGTAAACAGGTGTTCGTTTTATCTTCACAGCGTTGCCATGGCAACGAGTACTCGAGTACGAGTCGGGTAATGCCTATCGGGTACTCGAGTCCAAAATTTTGTACCCGTTTCAGCCCTACCACGCAGAAGAGGAAAGTTCGTGCGATATCAAGGGGTCCACAACAACGTTGACATGTGCGACAGCTCGGACCACTCCAACCGGAACCCCCGCTTGGACACTCCGAATACGTAAAGCCATTATCGTCACTTTGCAGACTTAACTTTACAAAGGCGCCATGAATGTGAGACGCTGTGGTAAACGGCCGTGCCTGAAAAGTGAGACGGAAGTTTATTGCACGCTGCATGAATACTGTTTGTAAATATATGTTTGGTAATGAAAACACTAATATGGATGAAACGGTCTTGGCGGTAAATATATAATATGATTAACTAAGAAACAAATCAGTAGAAATATCACGCGATCGTGTATTATTCCCAAAATCTAGACACTATAGGCCTATTCGGCATGGTAAACGACGGTACTTCTCAATCCTGCAGACAAGCTGGAACGTTTGATAGCTGACCAACCGAAGTTTGTATGACATAATAATAATATATAATATATGAAATAAAATATAATATATGATAAATAATATGCCCTCAGTTGTCAGCAATTTAAACATTGACCACACTGGTAGTAATATCAGTGATAAAAAATTAGACGACCATTGGTCGATAGCTTGCCGGAAGTGACGTAGAAATAGTCAACTGAGCTATGGAGAAAAGGAAGAAAATGAGTTATAATTTGTGTACAAGACAAAGTTATAAAAGGAAAAAAATTTTGACGTGTTTTGATGACCTCGAACTTTCACCTATATACATAATAAACATATATACATGTAGTTCCTATATACCATAATTATGCTTAAGTTAAAAAAGTTATTCCTAATAAACCATAGCCTGTAGAATTCTATATATAAGACGCAAGAACCAAAAAGAAAGCTCAATTTAGGACAACTGACAAACAGTGTTTTTTTTTCGGAAAAATGATAACCCACTTTAGAGATATTAATGTACGACATAATATGCACAAGTTCCTAAAGATTTCCTGCAAAACTGTGGCCTTTAGAAAGCTATATGTCAGACCCAAGAAACAGTCGACTAGACCAGAATATGAAGAAGCCCCAGAGGAAGCAATTGAGCCTAAGTTTGTGATGATAGGACTATTATTGACGAAGTTATAACGAAAATAAGATTTCGTCAATTTCTGATGACCTTGACCTTTGAACTACATTCATCAAAAACAAAAGGTTTCCAGGGCTTTTGGTTTTCTATCATCCGTGAAAGTTTCAAGTTGATTGCTGCACAACTGTGACCGGAAGAGCGACTAACAAACTAGATGACCAAAGGTCGAGAACTTGCCGAAAATGACGGAGGAATAGTCAACTGATTGAGCTATGATGAAGAGGAAGAAAATGAGCCATAGATTGTGAAGACAAAAATTACATTGACAAAGTTATTAGGGAAATAAATGTTGACATAATTTGATGACCTTGAATTTGAACTTTGACCTATATAAATAATAAACATAAATCGTTTCCTACGATATGTTTAAGTTAAAAAGTTATTCCTGCTAAACTGTAGCCTGTGGATTTCTATATAAGACGCAAGAACTAAAAGAAAGCTCAATTCAGGACAACTGACAAACAGACGGACATAATGATAATGTGACACATCTGAGATAACTAGTGGCTAGACAATCAGATGGAGAAGGTGCATTGGAATAAATTGAGCTATAGTTTTTGTAGGTCAGCTTTATAATTTTGGGGATATGGCCAAGCAATGATATGTTGAAGTGTTCGAGTTTAGCCCCCCCCCCCCCCCCCCACCCCCAGCGGCTATTTTCCAAAAATGAAAATAACTTTTGAGATATTATTGTAAGACATAAGATGTACCAGTTTCATAAGGATTCCTGCAAAACTGTGGCTTGTAGATCGCTTATTGTAAGACACAAGACCCTGGCGATATTGCGGACAACTGACAGACATGCTGATAAAGTTACACAAGATTGAGACCAGTCGACTAGACGAGATTATGGAGAAGATCCAGAGGAAGAAATTGAGCCGAAGTTTGTGAAGATACAGAACTATTATTGACGAAGTTATAACGAAAATAAGATTCCAACCTTGACCTTGGACCTATATTGACCAAAAACAAGGCTCCCAGGACTTTTGGTTTTCCATCATCCCTGTAAGTTTCAAGTTTATTGCTGCAAAACTGTGACCAGCAGAGCGAGACAAACAAACAAAACAGACATACGCAACTGACCAACATGCTTGCGAAAATCGAAGAGATTTTTGGCAAGCAATTAAATGAAACTATTCGTCATGACGATGGCCGCAGAATGTAAAATATTTATATACAGTTGAACCTGTCTGAGAGACCACCATTCTTATAAGACCTCTTCCTTGTTAAGTCAACCCTTTGATGTACCGAAAGCATTCACATTAGTTATAAATGACCTCTCTAATAAGACCACCTGTGAATAAAGACCACTTTTGGGCAGTCTCATAACACAGGCGTCATTCTATTGCTAATATTATGTCATCAACATGTAATCTTGTGTTGTTTTCCAGATTATGATGAATTTAATTAAAATGGAATAACAGAATTTATTTTTGCATACGTAGAATAACACACTCTTCTCTATTGCTCGGTTAGATCCGTATAAAATTAAGTATAATACGGGATATCGCTAATGCAGCTTCTCGTGTAGATGGAGGAGATTAATGAATGGCTGGCGCAGCCGGAAGCTCATGTGAGCAGGCAAGCGTGATTCAGCCAGAAATATACTCATTAGCACGGACAAAATTTACTTTCCCCACTTTGTTAGATTATATACGCTATGGACTAATTAATTCATATGATCATTGAATAAATACGAGGTTACATTAGTTTCGTTGCAGAATGTACGACACATTCAAGGAAACACGTTTGCAAAACTTGACGTTTATCAATGAGTGAAAGACCCTGTGTACAATTCCCCATATATCATCCTACAATTAAGGCAGTTGATTCAAGATCAAATTCATTGCAAGGCGCGAAGCGCCGAGGGGAGGGGGAGGGATTGGAAGGGTATAAAATTGAGGTTTTGTGGTATCATAATGGTATTAATGTTAGAAGGCAAATTGGTGGCGGGACTAGAAAAAACAACTATTGCCAAGAGTAGCACCAGTGAAGTTTTGAATGAGACCAAGAACTTATTCTTTCCAAAAGGGATCTGTCGTAAATCTGTACAGGTTGAAGAATGTACCTTTACAGTGCGTGATTTTACACATGAAGAACTACCACCGAATATAACAGTTGGAGATTTTTGTGACACGGTGAAAATGAGCGGCAAGCACCGAAAATGAGCGGAAAGCTCCGGTTTTTTTCTGTACATAACCGGCCCTCCGCTCAGACAGATCACAGGCTGTACGTTAGAAACACATTACGTTTACAGGACAAGAGGTGTCTCCTACTGTGGTTCGCCTGGCTACAACAAGCACGCCCACCCAAAGCCAAATATATACAACAAGCACGCCCACCCAAAGCCAAGTAAATGTCAAACAGGAACCTATCGAACATGAAGGGTCACCAGTACAGGCCCCCCCTGTAATTTCAAACAACCGGTTAATTCCCGCGCGCCAAGGACAAAAGAAATTCAAAGTGAATGTCCGGTTTTTGAATCACTGCCTGATTTTGATGAGCCTTAGGTCCAACAGGAGATTGTTATTGATGGAAGTTGGTCAGCTCCACCGAATGACGGCGAGGTCTCATTGGGACCCATGTGACCCAATGTTTACTTATCGGATACTCTTCCGCTGACGTTTGATGAACAGAAGTTACCGGTACATACCACATAAAGAGACCCGATTCCTTTCTCATCCAATAGGTATTCATCCGAGCAACTGTCTCGAATACCGCCTCCATCATCCATACAACCAATTAATCAGTTATCATCCTAGCAAGATCCCCCAAGTTTCCGTGGCTGCATTTGTACCACAACTACAGCATGCTTGCTTCAGCATGAAATCATCACAAGATTCATGGACCCACACATATTAGTACGCTCTAAACACAGCGCTTGACCTCCCGGCCCAGTGACCTTCCACTCACACGCTGTGAGAAATAGCAGGATTTTTCAGGTTTGGCAACACCCAGTCAGTTTGCGCTGGATAAAGTAAAATCTGATTGGCTCTGCGTTTAAAAAATCTGCAGAACTGGTAGAAGAAATCTGAATGGCTTAGCGCGCGTGTAAACAAACAGCTATGCGAGGCAAGCTCATGCGGCACGCAATACAGGAAACAGCAGACAGTGGGGAGGGAGATAACTGACCTCAGGCAAGTCAGTATACAGACTGTGTTGAAAGCTGACGATTGCACCGTGTGTATTCCAATGGGGGTGAAAAAAGTCTGTGCTACCAAGCGCTTTTCACAGCAGTGCAAAGTGACCGGTACCTCGAACAACATCCGTTTGTACCGGTGATACCTGCAATGTGTTTGGTTAAATATCACGCAGGGAGAATTCCACAAAGACAGCGACGCCTGGTGGCCAAACCTGACCGGACACCGCGGTTTAATGCAGCGGGTAGTTTAGCGAATAGTTGAGCGTAGCGTAGCCGCTGCTAATGGAGCGTAACATATGAGACACTCCTCTTTCGTTAACATTTGTGGATGAAAGAGGTGTAGATGTGCATTGGGTCTCAAGAGATACGAATATACGTGCTTTTGGGACAAGTTCCTGAGTTCGTCTGGAAAAGGGAAGAAAGAGAGGATGCCAGCCATAATGCTTCATCTACAGTTTGCAGAATGGGAGACTATTGGACGCATCCTCGTGAAGGGAATTTTTTATCATGGAGTGTTTCCCATACAGATTTCTAGGGCTTTTTTGTAGCCATGTTGTATCTCCTAATGGAATCTTTTCTGCTTTATGTAACGGAACCAGAAAAGGTAGTCTTTAAGGAAGCTTTGGATAGTAACCTGGTTGACGAAGACGATCAGGATTTGTTGGCACGTATGGATTGTCATGCTGTACCTACAGGGGATCATGTCAAGGTTGTTCTTAATCAAATTGCCCAGAGAGAACTAATACAGCAAAGCAAGTATAGTCTAGATGCCATGGCAACGGTTGTAAGAGGGGCATTGTTTTTTGGGGTGTTTTTGTATTTTTTTGGTGGAGGTAACCGCTTCCATTTTTTAATTTAGTCTTATCTAATTCTTAACCTATGTATTTGCATCTGCAGAGTTTCCATTTCGTTTTTGGACTACTTGACAGGGCGGTAGCACTCGCTTTCTATCATTTTTTTTTATTTGTGTATCCTGGTGTCACTCAGGCCCGATGTCTACCGCACCTGCGGGTCCTGGGTTAGTAATGATCATCTCAATTGCTGGGTCATAACACTGAAGAACCCCCCAAAGACGCACTCGTGTGTGGGTGATACACGGCTGTGGGGCACAGCCCTCCCATTAAGCCTGCAGAGCGCTCACCCTGGTTGGGGGCCGATCGGCTGAGATCAGATCCCACGATCTCCCGGCTTTGAGTCCTGCGCTCTACCCCTGAGCCACAGAAGCCGGTCAAGAGGGGGACTGTTGCAAAAATTGCCTAATACGAAAAGTCTGTTGGATCTTGTCAACCATCATGTCGAATGATACTGAAGCCTTTTTAGGGATCGACTGCAATTATTGAAGAAAACAGAGTGTTTGGATATGTGAAACAGCTCACAAGAGGTTTTGCCCCTAATTTTCTAGTCAATTTTTCTGCATTTTGTTCCTGGAGCGCGGGTCATTTGCGTAGAGAACATCAGTATCTCATTTAACAAAGTACGGGGATTGGCAAGAGCACCAATTGCTCGGACCTGTACGCCCTTGTTTGAGTTTTCAAGTACCTACACCTCTTTTCCAGAGTGCAGGCATGAGTTTTTGAATGTTCTCGCGGGCTATTCTTGGAAGTTTGACATTGACTGACTAGTAGTAAGCCTTCTTTATACCACTTCATGTATGAACTTTTAACATGTCATTCCTTGACTTTGAATGACCTTGAAAGGTCAAACATTCATTTTTTTTTAGATTGGAACTAAATTCTAATTACCCATATAATGGTCTTATGCTCCTGGGAGGTTGAACCTGTAAGAAAATCTGAATGACGTGCATCACGCTCACACATTTTGTCATTATGATATCGTGGACAGTATGATGCTGATTGGTTGTCTCACTCTCAGAACTGAAACAGATACACAAAGTTACCATGTAACATATATAGGAAATCATTTATAGATTGTTGCTTTTTTAGCTTTTGAGTGTGGGAATTAAATAATGTGCCTCAAGTCCATTTAGTGTACCTTAATTATGAATAGTTTACGACAAATTTGTTGAGCCACTCCTTCACACATGCTTGAAGTGATTTTTTTTTATAATTTTTAAATCTGCATTGGACTAGTTAGGAAAAGTAACTTATATGCATAACGCCTATATAGTATTGGTTACGTATGAGCCCTTGCTGTGATACATATTCACACTACCTGACTGGCATCCTTTAATATTTTGACTTGAGCTATTATTGATCTTTTTTTGAAAATAGTGCCAAATTAGTATGTAGTTATATGGTAAAACATGTATCCTTTCATTTTGAGGGTAAACCTTGGACTTCAAGTTCTGATTTTATAGAGTTTGTACTAAGATTCATCATGGAAAACATGCCTTTTAAATTTTCAGTCACACGAATAGGAAATCACTTATAGACTGTCATATGCCATATGGTGTACTGCTAATTTGGCATTGATAGAAAAAAAACAAGAGTTGGCGCTTCAAATTGTTTTGACGACAATGAGTGATAGACCAATAGGTACTATGCAACCACAATGAAAATGATGAATATTTCTGCTTATTTTTATGGCTTAGTTTTTATACAGAGTATGTCACATTTTGTCAGCTTCACAATTAATACCTCTATTCTGTTTTTTTTATTTTCTATTCTGCTATTTGTAAGTTTCAATTCCATGTGCATATATACATTTTTTTCATAAATCGTTTAACTTAAATAAGTCGGACCACTACTTCATCCAGCTGATTGCCAATGAAATTACCATCCTCCTTTAGCATATGCAAAATATCCATAGTGTACTGTACAGTTTTTTTCTTAGGGAACTCAACCATGCCTCAGTCCTTTGGTCAGTTGTGCTTGCACCATACATAAAACCCTTTTGTCCTGCAAAACTGTCTGTGGAATTTCGGCGGAGAAATCTTTGAACTTGTTCAACACGTCCGTTCTCGGTGCCATCATCAGCTTTCACTCTTTTTGGACAGTCTTCCTTTTCGATAAATGCACTTACATAATAACTTAATATAACCTTTGGGTTGTTATTTGTATAATAAGCTTCTAGCGAGATAATTTGTCTAGACACCCACTGATGGCTAAGCCAAAAGATTTTAGTTTATCGAATCCATCGAGATGCCACGTTTCATTCGGTCATACTGTATCTTCGATGAACCAGTCTGCGTTTTTTCCTAGCTTCAGCACCTTCTGGATCAAGTATTTGCTGCAAAACCTAAACAGTATCCTGAGTTACAACATAACCTTGTTGTAAGCATCTTTCGTGCATCCATCGATAGCCATAAAGCTGGCTGCACTGCTGCTCCTCGATAAACAAAGCAGCTGTCAATAAATCAGTTTATCTTTTTCTTCGATATTTGTTTATTTAACAGTCTACGCATATGTCTCTGACTAATGATTATTCTGTGGTTAAGTGATAAACACAAAAGTATTTCTTTTTGAGTAAATTCTAATAGTATAAAATATACACGAATAATTTACGGTTGATCCATTTTACAAGTCAGAAACGTCAGGGCGGATTAGTATTCCCGGTCCGGGCGGATAAATTTTTTTTTCACCCATGTCCTATGTCCTATATTAGTATTCCGGAAGGGCGGAATACCCGGGCGGATTAATCTTTAATCACCCATGTCCTATATACGCTTCCGTAGTTTACAGCCTCCATACATGAGAGTATCGTAGTATATAAGCGATATCCTGTATTCCCTTGACACCAATGAGCCCAAAGTTCTATGCTCTACAGTAACCCCCTATATGCCACAGGGCATCAAAAACCTTAAGATGCTTCTGGGCCTACTGATTTGGTTTCAAATCCCCTTTCAAAACCTGTATAAATATCCGGTACACTTCAGAGCAACTGGGTCTAGCTCTATGATTATCACGTTTAGTCCAAAGACGTGGTAGTATTTTATGGTGTAAAATTAACAGTTATGAAACATTAAGTGAACGCTAGTTGGTAAGACGAAGGCTATATTTTCCGTACTTAGATTTAAGGACGGCCGTCCTTCCTTTTAAGTACGTACCTAAATCGAAGGACGTCATTAAAACTGTGGTCAGCCCTGACATGATCACTACACATAGACTGTTCAGATATCAGTGAACATGAAGCATGAAGCCTTGTCAGCTTAGTCAGGACACATCTATTAAAGAGCTCAAAAGAATAGCTGTTAAATGTAAATTTCGTGATCAGACAGAGGTGGAAGATCGTATGCTTGATCACCTTATGTGGGGCTGTAGGACCAGTGAGGTCCAGAAACTATTGATAGGTCGTGACGAAAAACTTAAACTTGAGGAAGCAATTACTATTATCCGTGCTTATGAAGCAACATATCATCGAATGCTAAGTCTGCAAAATGCTTTAAATACTGGCACCAGTGCTAATACATCCAGTGTGAATAAGTGTCCTGAAGCAGATTTAGAGGTCGCCACCGTCACGTCACTTCACTTCACAGGAGATCAGGGAGAGACTCCGTACAGTGAACCGATAAAAGAAATACATAAAGAAACATATAAGACAACACAGAAACTGGAGACCAAGAAGTTTCTCCCGAGGCAGAGACATGAACATAAGAGAAATTTCAGATTTAATTACAATAAAAGTACCCAGAACAGAGGAACACGTCCACACTCCACAACAGTATAGGAAACCAAAATGTACACAGTGTAGAGCAACAACAAGAAACGCAGGACAGTGATAGTGAGGGTCCAGAATAATTAGTTTCAACACTTATCATCTTACTCTGTGTCAGTAGGAAAAACGGATACTAATGATACTAGAGAACAGATATATGAAACCTTACAGGTTTATAAACTGAGTCAGCGCAAAATAATTGATATTAAGTGTACGGTAGATATTGGCGCTGAGGTCTGAGAACCAGTAGAGCACTCTAGTAAATTACACTACATTGCTCTGTAGATACTAAGCAGGAAGCCACTGAAGTAGATACCAGTAACTCACATAGACAGTCTGATTTATCTGTCAAACAACATGCACTACCAGACAGAAAGCGATTAACATTTAGTCACAGTCATGAAAGTGAAACCACGGAACAGAATACTGACAAAAGGAAAGCCCTTACATACATATCAAGTGACAAAAAGCTAGAAATCGTGCATCAGTAAAGAATGCAGACCAGTTAAAACCGATGTATCCTGTAGACCAAGAGGAAATACCTGGAATGGAAAAGACAGTTCATGAAATCCTGAATCATACAAATGCAGTAGCTAGAGACCAAACACTTCAGCTGTTACAACAACTATTCTTTGAAGGTCAGCCCAGTAGTATCAAGAATATATCACCATCATTAAAGCCATTTTGGTCTGTGTGGGATGATTTATTAATACAGGATCGTTGTTATGATGGGCAACAGAATTATCATACCAGAGTCGTTGAGAACAAATACCCTAAGTACGATACATGCTGGTCACTTAGGGATGGAAAACTGCAAACTCTACGCAAAAGGCACTGTATATTGGCCAGGAATATATAAAGTCGTTGAACAATTGGTAGCAGCTTGTCAAACATGTCCAAAATATATACATAGTCAAACCAAAGAGCCTGTGATACCAAGTGACATACCACCTCGACCTTAGCACACCATCGGTAGTGATTTATTCATGCTAAATTATAACTGATTTCTTCTCCTGAGTGACTATTTTTCAAAGTATCCTTTAGTGAGGGAATTATCAAGCCTCACAGTAAAGTGTGCTTTCAAATCAATTCTATCAGAACATGGGATACCAGTGAAGTTAACATGTGACAATAGTTAACAATTTGATTTCCATGAGTTCAGAACATTTGCAGCAAATTACAGATTTGAAATGATAACATTATCACCATACTACCTACGAGGTCATGGTCTGATCGAACGACATGTACAGATAGTCAAATCACTGATGACGAAATGCCATGCAGATGGATAGGATACATACTTAGCTTTATTATCACTCAGAGCTACAGCACTAAATCATACAACTCCATCACCGGCTCAACTACTTGCTCGACGTGTGAATAATTCACATTCGACCGTTTCAGGATAGAAATGACACTGTAACATCTAAACAGATAACCAATGGGGAGAGAATTGATAATAGCGAATCAATGAATGTACCAAACTCACCAAGACCTGTGCAAGGACAAGTCAAGACTTCTCGTTCAAGCATATTAAGAAACCAGAGAGACTCGATTTGTGATCACTATTTTTTTTACGTTAACTTAAGCAACCATACATACATACATACACACACACACACACATATATATATATATATATATATATATATATATATATATATATATATATATATATATATATATATACTAGGGCTGGGTATCTGTCCGCCTCATCCGGTACAATACGTATTGCGATATAGTTAATTCGATACCGATACGTATTGACGATATGCTTCATTTCTCATTGTATATCATTTCTTAATAAAAGCTCTGTTTCTTGTTTATAAATATATATATATATATATATATATATATATATATATATATATATATATATAACTCTGAAGAAAAACAACACTGTAAATTCACTACAGTCTGTTTCACGGGATGCGACCCGATCATCAGGTGAATGTTGTTAGAATCTATATGAATGAGATAAAATGATATACAGTGAAACCCCTCTGGGGCGGACAGTCACGGGACTGGACGATTTGTCCGGTGTAGCGGAGAGTCCGCCCCAGAGGGACGGGCCCAGGAGGTCCGGCTGCGGCAACATATCGGAGACCCAAGTATTGGACTTTTTCAAACATAAAAAACGGTATTTTTCCTTTAATATTTAACCTTAAATATATGTTACATGTGAATAACATTTAATGTTACCGGTTGTTGTGTTTTATTTATTTACCTTTATTTTTGAATGAGGCTTTTTATATTAACAGGACATTATCGTTATTACCTATTATTAAAATAATATTCTTACATTGATTGATATTAACAGGAATTACTCGTCTCGACATACATTTCTGCACTGGGTCTGTAATTTTTTTCAATTACTCTCTCTTTCCTTGATAATAAAAGAATCGCTTATGACATAAATTAATTTCTGACATCTCGTTCAAGTTTTGTAATAATCTGTTGGGAGCGTAAGCAAATATTATAAATCGATGCATGATATCATATACGCCTTATAATTGGTTTTTGGGACTGATTTCCGTGATGCAAATGTTACAGGATCGGGGATTAGTTGATTTCGCTGATCCCTCACGCCAGGCGATAGGTCATGACTCGTGACTGTTATCGTCAGTGTGTGTAATAGATACGTCATTATCCTCGCTTCTGGGCCTATGATAGAATAATGTTGCCCAAATTCAGAATAATATGTTGCTTTACTGAAAGCTCGGCACAATGGAAACTTCGTTAATTCCGTCATTTTTCGGGGACTGCTATTGATAAATGACACATAAATGAATGTCCCAGCTGAAAAATAAAGTAACATGAATAAAACTAGCTCCGGTCTTATAGTCATGGCAGTATACCTAAATCATGTTAACATTAAAGTGATATAAGGCGTACCATAAGCAGACCATATTTGCAATTTCAACGCATTTCTGCCGACTTCGATCGGGGGGGCCGCTAGGGTGTCCGTTAACCGGGTGATTTTTGCCATCGGGCGGACAAAAGTGTCCATTG
The DNA here is from genome assembly GCA_026874595.1 of Sipunculus nudus. Lineage (NCBI taxonomy): Eukaryota > Metazoa > Annelida > Sipuncula > Golfingiida > Sipunculidae > Sipunculus > Sipunculus nudus. The sequence continues at coordinate 24,445,180 of CM049315.1, read as the reverse complement.
TCCAGATAGCGGGGGTGTCCGCCCTAAAGGCCGGGCCAAACCGAACGCTGCGCTGCGCCGTGATGTGCAGCCCGGGAAAACAAAGCTAAAAAAGTTCAACTTTCTCCGCTTTGCTGCGCCGCAAAAATGCTCAGCCGTTTATTTGCAGCTCTTTGCAGCGTTCGGTGTGGCCGGGCCTAAAAGGGACCCAATCACTTATCTGACCTTTATAAAGTAAAGGTAATCCCTTGGAGCTTTCGTAAAAATAGGCCAGAAAACGAGGATATCACAGCACACAGGCTGCTTGTTTTGTTTATATCAATTTTTTTATAATATGTGGGGGCCCTCTAAAATAATCAAAATAAATTCAACAAGGGCATCTGGCAGCAAGTCAGATAAGCAAGAGCTTTGCAAATGGCGTTTTTCAATAAGTGATTTTTTATACCTCCACATATATGCAACCTACCACCATAGGTTTCATGTTTTTCCCATTTGTCAACATTGTTGTGTTTACAAACATGTTATTGATAAACAAGTTCATCCATATATCAAGGCCTTATAAGAACTTTTCACATCCAAAATTACCCTTAGATCATTAATATATACTCAGAGGAAGCCCAACATCGCATAAATTCTTTTACCAGAGGTAGGTGATTGGGCCCCTTTAATAGGGTTCTTAAAGTAGTAAAAACGCTCCGTCGGCCCAAAAAGTGGCTGTTAGGCGGGGTGTACGCCCCAGAAGGGTGTCCGCCTGCAGCCCGGTAGTTTCACTGTATCATAAAGCGAATAACTGTTATACACACACACATATATAGGATATAGACGTGAATGTACCTTGTTCCCAGTAGTAATATGTGATGTGAATATCGATTTCATTATAAAGAGGAAAGTCAGTATCATTTTCCTATTATCGCTTACATGCACCTGCTTGTGATGGAAGTACTAACGTGCATGCGTATAAACATTTCTCATCAAGTCTTAAAAGCCAAAGCAACAAAAAATTAGTGCATTTAGCTTTATGAAATCGTTAAGGTTATATTTAAACTATTTAAACCCTAATAATCATGTCCCTATTTGTTAACAATCAATGTCTTACATCAATACGAACGATACAGCTTGCAACCCATTTCGGTTATCGTATCGACGTCGTGTATCGATTCGTAGCGAGATATCGATATATTGATACAGCCCTAATATATACTTATATAACTATTATATATTTAAGTAGAAGAAGGACTCAGTATCATCCGTTTGATAATACATTTAATATGATAAAACAAATTTTCACACTCATCACAAACAAGAAAACAAGAGTCAGAGTATAAAAGGTAAATATTTATTGAGAACACTTCAACAATCCTACATTATGTTTCAATGTTCATAATGGACACTAGTAAAATATATTACGTGGAAATAAATTTTCATCATGGACTCTGGGCATCATATGATATAAGCCTATTACAGAATAATGATAAGTATGTATTTTATTCATAAGTGATAATGATATTATCTCCAAACACAGGGGGGTGTTGTATCGACTTGTGTCACCCGTATGTATAATGGATTGACCTAACCCCCCTCTCTATGCGCATGTGGAACTGTCGGTTATGGCGTTGAAGCAAGTCTGCTTATGCCACTATTAAACTCTAATTTGAATCCATGATTTATGTGATTTATTGAGCATGAAAGCACCGGAAAACATAACACGCAGGTTTATTATTTTCTAATTCATAAACTATTTGCTCCATTAATTATGATTGCATCCAAAATTACTATACTGAGAGAGGCTTTTTGTCTTTACAGCATAGGCCTATTAGCGCCCCCTGTTCACGACTTTATGGATCCGCGCCTGATTACTGTGAAGTTAGATTAAATTTGAGGGACGTTCTAACGTTAGACAATGGCACAGTGACACTTCGTTTTCCTCTTACAAAGACGTTCAGTTAATCAGGCCTACGTCAAGAGGATGAAGTCTGTATTTCGCAATGAAAAGTGAGGTCAAGTTGCAGTATGGTACGTTACTGTATTAGGTTGGCAACCGACATGCAGTAGCAGTGAACCACCTGAACGTGCGTTAGAATGTGTAAATCTCTGACACTTCGCTCCAATCACGAGGCTCCATTTACTGCACATCAAATCCGCCGGCATATTTTTTGTTTTGATCTATGTTTTTGTGAACCATACAGGCGGACCTCACATATGGTGCAATCACACCGGCTATATATAGTTACCGGTTGTGCCCACAAAATGTTGGGTGTGTGGTCGGCGTACACTTGATAAGTTCCTAATCACTTAATGCTGATATAGACATTTCTTGGGCCCTAAGCAATATTGTTCATGGTGACATCTACTGACAATTGATCAAACAAAATTACCTTTCTGGCTCCGTTTTTGGGGTAGGCCGTACTGTAGTTGTACAACTAGTTCTTGGTGAAGACAAGGCATTTCAGTGTGTTAAATGTTTTCAATGGAGTACTTGAAAGATAAGGTCCGACTCCTACCTGTGTAAAAAGAGTAAAATATTATGTTTACTCAGAGAGCGCTGTTGTCTGCCCTAATACAAACAAGCACTGTCTTTTTTTTATTTCTCTGAGATATTATTATTTTTTTATTCATCAATAATATATATTTTAATCCCTCGTCAAGCCTGACCCCTAAAACTATATAATCGGCTTAACTGAAAGCTCACTGGGCCTGATCAAAGGTATTTGACAGCAAAAAACAACAACCTTTCGCAAACCTCTTGCAGATTGATTTTGGATGTGATCTAAACTTGCGCAAACTGACTGAAAGGCGCAGGCTCTCCTAAATTTGCGAATTCCCAAAACCCCTCGCAGCGGGACACGGTAAATGCTTCATTTGTTAATGCCAGCACAAACATTTACTGTTTAATATCAGTGTACTCTTTGCATATTATCACAGGTGTATATATAAACATTACTAAATATGCATACCCACGTATGTTTGTATGTTTATATATCAATAATGTTAATATAATGATATACTATATAGTTATGAAATAAATATATAAATATGTTTTTGGACATTATGTTTCAATTAATTATATTTTCTAAACATATATATAACATTTATTCATGTACAAAATCTCTTACAAAATCCTTCTCTTACATCCTTTGTGCATATACAATTTTCAATATCTTAATAGAGAATCTTAAAATACATAGTAAGTAAAACATGCATATTTTATGAAAAATACCTGATACTTGGTGCTCAGAAATAAATTGAACTTATTTTTAAATGAAAATTAATTAAAGTCTCAGAACTTAGCTTACATTTCAGTTACATCAATTGATGTGTAGAACGTTTATAAAATAATATATATATATACATACATAAATTATATATCATATGTACTATTATATATATATTAACATTATTCCATGAACTGAATTAGCTGATTATCTCTTATTCTTGCATCTGACCATCGATCATATCGGTGTTTCTCTGCATGATTTATTGGAGAATTTGAATATATAATTGACAATAATAGTACAAAATTCAAATGTTCCAATGACCATTTGATTCTACAGAAGAATTCATGAAAATTTTAAAAACATTAAAATCAAAAGACACTCCACAAAAATGGTGAGGACACAAACCAATTAAATGTTTAAAGTTTAATTTTGGCACTTGTCACGGACCCCCCCCCCCCCCCTTCAGCCACTGCAACCTTTTTTAAGGGTTTAAGACCAAGTTTTTGAGCACTGGACTTTTCTGGACCTGGAGACCTTTTTTAAGTTTTGTTTTTAGTCATCTTTGGTTGGACCCTCCTTTCCCTAATTCCTGAATCCACCCCTACGTCAAAGGTTGCATGTATCTATGGCAGATGTGTTTACAAGAGAACTTCGCATTGGTACATTGTGTAAAATCAGAAATTGGTAAATTATCAAATTTATCTTATATGACTCTATACCAGTTCAATTTAAAGCGAATTATGGAAGTTTATTCTTACATTGTATTTTTTAAAAGATTTTTACAATATTTAACACATTTTGACATATATTTCCCTATCACTACTGCAATTATATATAAGATTTTACCGAAATGTTAACAACCAGAACATATATATCATAATGCATAATAATCGCAAGATGCATGATCAAACAATGTATTGAAGCATGTGTATATATATATATATATATATATATACATATATATATATAAATATATATATATATATATTTATAAATATATTTTTTTTTCAGGCATACTTTCATCTGTTTAAGTCGTACAGCAAACTCATTATCTGTCACACAAGTTGGCAATTTACCAAATGACTACAATTTGATATGATATACTAATTTAATACAAACTGAATGTTGCTCCCGGCAACATAAAACAATAACGTAAGAATTTCGTATACGGTTAATGGTCTTTATTCCAAAAACATCTTGAATGTGACCTTATGTCACGTTGTAATAGTGAAATCACTCTTTGAGACTTTTTGTGATCACACAAACCGTGCAATTTGTATTACAAAAACCCTGAGTTGTGACCACACAAACCCGTAAAACTGAAAAGACACATATATACATTAAGTTACACAGTAAACATATCTAGACGCCACTCTGTGGCTTGCCGATGGTGGATTCATCTGGAATTCACACTCATGTTCTTGAAGCCAGTTGCGTAACTTGTCATTGTTGACTTCACTGAGAGCTTGCTTTGCTCCTATGAAATTGGCTCCTTGATCACAACGCAGGAGTCGTACCTTTCCGCGAATAGCAAAAGGACATCGCAAACCGTTGATAAAGGCATCTGTCGTCATATCATCGAGCTCTTCGATATGTACTGCTCTAAGTGATAGGCAGGTCAAGATGACACCATACCGTTTCAGTTCTCTACGTCCGTCTTTGACCAAGATTTGTCCGAAGCAATCCGTTCCACTTGCTGTGAATGGTGGAGATGGTTCCGCTCTTTCTTTGGGCAGGTCAGCCATTTTCTGCTGTAACAAGGATCCTCTTTTCTTTCTGCAAGTGAAACATCGGTGAATCGCTGAAGCTACAGCAGAGCTGGAGCCTAAAATCCAGTATCCAGCAGAACGAATATAATTCATTGTCATCCCTCTTCCATGATGAGCTATTTCCTTGTGGAAATGTTGAATGACAAGTGATGTGACCTTTCCTCTGTCGGTTGATTGGGTGTTTAACATCAAACGATGAAGAGGACTGGCGCAGACGGGCACCGACACGTAAGATATCATCATCCAATATTTGGTCCAGATTTCTTAGTCTGCTGTTCCTTGGCAAAATTCCTTGTTTCGAACTGTCTATCCCGTCTGAGAAAGTAGACCTTTGCACCCACTTGATAATCTGAAGCTCAGTAGTCTGTCTTTCTTATGTGAGTGAACCCAATGTGATGCCAGACCTTTTCTTGGCCAGCAGTCTAAGGCTTTCACTGCTTTAGACCAATCTGAAAATCGGTCTAATCTACCTTCAAGTCCGGATGCTACAGACGTCGATGTAGCTAGTACTGTTGTTCTTTTCACTTCTAGGTTATTCATAAGGACGTCGTGTTCTACTGTCTCTAGTGTGAGGTCCTTGTCCCAGAAAAAAGCTCGTCCTTTCAGCCAACTTGATGACCCTAATTCTTCTCCTTGAATCCCGCGTGATGCATGGTCCGCTGGATTGTTCTTGGTGGACACATACCTCAACTGATCTGGACCTAAAGACTCTATGATCCTTTGCACTCAATTGGCCACTTAAGTATGAAAGCGCTTGGCATCATTCTGTATGTAGACTAGGACAATCTTAGAATCAGACCAAAAATAGTTGTAAATGGATGTGTAATCCAACACTGTGTTCAGGAGGTTGTTTATTCTAACTGATGTAACAGCTGCTTGCAGCTCAAGTCTTGGAATGGTCATTGGTTTGTGAGGAGAGATCCTGGCCTTGCGAAGTATTTGCGCGTTCAGTTTCTGGGATTGAGTTGACAACTTTCTCAAAGTGTGAGCAATCTGGTGGAACCTTAGATTACCCTTAGCGCAGATCTGAATTGCATCTTGCAGCAATGTGACGCCTTCTTCTGATGTAAGGGTGCTCTTTAGACCGTCGTCCATACAGAAGTCTCTTGCAATGAATCGTGCAGCGTCTTGGTTGATGCGTCCATATCGTTGTGCAATTTCTTTCAAGCCGAAATTTGCACAGGCAGGAGAGGAAACCGCTCCAAACAGATGGACCTTCATCTAATAATCGTCAGGGTCCTTCTCAAGGTTTACATCCTACCACCATAGGAAGCGTAAATAGTCTCTATCTGCTTTATCGACCCGGAATCAATGGAACATTTTTTCCACATCGCACATAATAGCGATTGGTTTTCTTCGAAACCTACACAGTACACTAATCAAAGGATTGATCATATATGGTCCGGGTAAGAGATGATCGTTCAAACAAGTTCCCTGAAGCTTAGCACTACAGCCGAAGACAACACGTATTTTGTCCTGCTTCTTAGGGTGGTACACCATGGTGAGGTATATACCAAGCAACGTCAGGTTGATCTTCATCTTTTAGAACCATTTCCGTATCTCCTCTGTTCAATATATGTTCCATGTAATTCTTATGGTGGGTAAAGTATTTCTCATCCTGAATCATACGTCTCTGTAGACTGTTTGCCCGTCGCATTGCAGCGGATTTGTTGTTGGGCAAGGCTGGTCGATTGTCTCTTAATGGAAAGGGCAAGGAAAAGTACCAATCATCTTTCTGGTGTATTCCTTCCTTCATAACCTTCATGAACTTAACGTCGTCCTGAGAGGTTACCTTTTCATCTGACTGACGTAAAGAGAAATCAGATTCGAGGATCTTGGCGATGGACTTCATTGTCCCGAATGGAGAATCCTCCTTGACCGATGCCTTAAAAACAATCTTAACTTCTGTGCAATCATTTTCGGTCAAGAGATTATCGTGAACCTTTTTCCATAACTGTGAGATATGTTTGCCCAATCGCATCTCCGGAGTCGTCTGACAAACTTGCATATCCTACGACACTACACGTCCATTCGGAATGTCTTCCATCCCGAAGCCGTCCAGCTGGAATGACACCGGGTACCATGACAATGGATTAGAGTTTCTGCTGAGTATTCCTCTGTGACCATCGGGTAGCATGGCAATAAATTAGAGTTTCTGCTGGCAGAGTATGCCTGTCAGAATATATATATATATATATATATATATATATATATACACACACAAACAATCAAAGGTTGCCCTAGAACCCCCCCCCCCCCCACCTACCCTTGGAGATAAATGGACCCCCCCCCCACCTACCCTTGGAGAAAAATTGACGCCACTGATGAGGTTTATATGCACCTCGTGAAAATAAAATGCAGTCTTCACCCCCCAAAAAATCAAGGAACGTATTAGAAATATAAGCAACGCACATTTAGGCCTACATTTACTTATATGTAGACCTACCTATGTATTTCTCCACTCTTTCATACAGATGAAAGTATACATGCATTATCGGAGGATTAACTTTCCCCAGGTAGAATACAAAGTGGGCTCAGTGCATTTCAGAGTTCTCCTATACCGGTGCTATATAGATATATATGACAATATACCAATATTTATAATATGCTGATGCATTTTAAGGAACTGAAGTTCCATTCATAACTGATCTTGATTGACGACCTGTGTGTAAATAACCGTAATCCGTAACCGTTAGACCTAGAAACTTCTGACTGTATATCCAGGGAATTCCTAGGCAATCTCCTTGGGAAACTGAAATAAGGTCAAGGTGACCTATGCATTTTCTAATTACGAGCCGAAAACATGATTCTGAGCACCATGAAAGTCAGATCGGTACCATCTGTATCAGTTAGCCCTTGCATCTTCCAACGTAACGTCCAGGGAAGTCTTGGGCGGGTCTCCATAGAAACCTGAAATTAGGTCATGTTGATCTATATTCTGCGAGCTACTAGAAAAAAATGGTTTTAAGCACCCAGACATTCCGGCAGGGCAAATAACTTTACCGTTGCACCTATATTTTTTTCAAACTTGACATTCAGGGAGGTCCTATTAAAATCTTCCTGGAAATCCTAAATAAGATACTGTAACCTATTTTCTGAGGACGATGGACAAAAATTATGATTCTGAGTACTCTGGAAGTCTTTCTAACCATATGTTCATGGTCTTTATCAAATCATTTTAACCAGATCATAACATCAATAATTAATATAGGCGTCGATCAACTGTTTTTTAATTCAGCTGAGCGTCATGACCGATGGGCACTTGTTTTTACATTTAACCTACATCTGATCTGGTCAAGCAAAATCCCTCATTAAAGTACCCGGGACCTTAACTTTATTTACAATGGCTCATTACACCAGGGGTTTCCTCCTGGGCCTGTGGTCAGCTGTACGTGGACCAGTGAACAGAGTGTCACCAAGTGCTTATGACACTCTAAAATCACTTGCGATTGTTCAAAGGACAATACACCCAACAAAAAGGGGATCCAAAGGTATTGCAAAGAGACGCATTCCTGTAAAGGTCAGTGTGCCACAGAGGTCAGTGCACTTTAAAGCTTATTTACAAAACAAACATTATGTTAACCACAGTAATCTAATTTATGTGAATATGGATATTCATAAAGACAAGATGTTCAGATTAACTCTGCATCAACAACATCCAGCCCTGGACTTTCGTTTGCCCTACTTAATCAATGGTCTGTCTGCAACAAAGCCACCAGCCTGCAAGATTTTATTGTTGACCAGCATCTGGATTTGTTGGCATTAACAGAAACCTGGATCACTGGCACAGATAGTGATAAAATTATCATCAGTGAACTGCTTCCCCCGGGTTATGATATAAAACATTATCCAAGAACAACCAGGGGAGGAGGGACAGCAATTATATATACAAGAAGCCTACAGTGCTCAAGCATCAGTCCATCGATGATGTATGATTCATTTGAAGTATTAGAATGCCTCGTCACCATTGAGCAAACCATTCGCTTGTCAGTCATCTACAGACCTCCTCCATCTAAGAAAAATGGCCTGTCAGTCAGCCAATTTTTCAGTGATTTCACAGATTACTTGGACACCCTTTCTACAGTGCAAGGCCTGCTGACGCTAGTCGGTGATTTTAATTTTCATGTGGATGATAAAAAAGGCAAACGACAGCACCAAGTTTCTTAGTCTAATTGATTCCTTTGGTCTCACACAGCATGTGACAAGTTCCACACATCGTAATGGTCATATTTTAGACCTCATTATAACCAGGACACAGGACTCCTTAGTTTCTTCTACAGGTTCCGTTTATCACGGTTTTCCAGATCATAACCTCGTTTTTGCTCACCTATCTGTAGCTAAACCACCTCTACCCGTGATGGAAGTAACATATAGAAAGCTGCATTCAATCAATAAAGATTCTCTGACATATGCTATCAAAAAGTCTGCACTGCCTGATGCGGTGACCTCAGATTGGTCCCTGGATGAGTCAGTCAACACTTACAATAATACATTGTCTTCCATTGTGGATGAATTAGCTCCTTTAAAAACCCGAAAAATCACAGTTCGTTCAGAAGCTGAATGGTACACAGACAATATACGTGAGGCCAAACAAATACGGAGGCAAGCAGAAAGACTCTGGCGCAAAACGCAGCTCACTGTTCATCGTGAGATGTTCATTCACAGAAGGACTTTGGTCAATAGTCTAATCAGTCAGACAAAAGCAGATTATTTCAAGTCAGCCATTATGGAAAATAAAGGTGATACCAGACATCTATTCCAGATGGTAAACAGACTGTTGGGTAAAAAATCCAGTTCCCAACTGCCCACAAACAAAACAACAGCTGAGCTGGTTACCATGTTTGGGGACTACTTTCATGACAAAATTACAAAGATTAAAAGTTCCATTAATCAGAAGGCTTACAAAGAGGAAGCCAGCCTTTCAATATCGGACAGTTACTTCAACAACTTCAGCATCTTATCAACAGTCGAGATGAACAAGATCTTAGCATCGATGCCAAAAAGAGTTGTACCATGGACCCAATCCCGACACAGTTGCTGAATGAAATTGGAAAGGTTGTCGCTGCAATTGTCAATAAATCATTGACAGAGGGATATTTCCCTATCAAGTCTGCTCTTGTGACCCCTCTGCTAAAAAAAACTAACTTTATATCCCAATTTTCCGAAAAAACTATCGACCAGTCTCCAATCTTTCGTTTATTTCAAAAGTGCTTGAAAAAGTGGTAGATCAATAAATCAGGGATTATTTGAACAGCAATGATCTTCAAGAGCCTTTTCAATCTGTCTACAGGAAAGGGCACAGCACCAAGACAGCCCTTGTTCGCGTCCAGAACGATATCGTCCGTGCAGTTGGTGAATGCAAAATTGTGCTGCTTGTATTTCTAGACCTTTCAGCTGCATTTGACACAGTGGATCACCATTGTCTTCTGAGAACAAAATTTGGGAATCGGAGGCACTGTGTTAAAATGATTTACATCTTACCTAAAGGATCGTTCTCAGAGTGTCCACATCAAAGGTGTGAAATCTGGAACAAAGTCGTTGAATTGTGTTGTTCCTCAAGGGTCAGTAATTGGGCCTACCCTTTTCACCATCTACACAACATCATTAGGATATCTATTTCGTAAAATGGGCATAAATTACCATCTATATGCCGACGACACTCAGATTTATATTACATGCAAACCCACCGACATCGATGGAGCCATTAGTCAGCTTGAAACCTGTATAAAATCAGTACAAAACTGGATGAGTCGACATACCCTTAAGTTGAACAGTGACAAGACCGAATTCTTAGTAATTTCATCACAGTCAATGAGAAACAAGCTCACATCACCCACACTTCACATTGGAAACTGTAATATTTTACCCTCGCATTCTGCCAGGAATATTGGTATCATCATGAACTCAAACGCTTCGATGGATGCCCATATCTCATCGGTGTGCAAGTCCGCTTATATGCACATCCGAAATATAGGCAAACTAAAGAAATATTTTGATAGTGATTCTCTTGAAACGGTCATTCATTCATTTATAACGACTAAGCTGGATTACTGCAATTCACTCTTATGCGGTGCTACATCTGCTCAATTGAATCGCCTGCAACGTATTCAAAATGTTGCAGCTAGAATTCTCACTGGGAAATCAAATTCGGAACACATCACACCAGTTTTGTATGCTCTTCACTGGTTGCCAGTTGAACAGCAGCGAGTGAAATTTAAAGTTCTGACTTTGGTATATCAGTGTGTCTATGGGCTTGCACCCCAGCATCTTCAGGAATTGTTGCAACTATACAATCCATGCAGAGCACTGCGTTCTGCCGACCAATATTTACTGCATGTCCCATTCACAAAGTCAACACGAGTACAGAATAGTGCCTTCAGTGTCGCAGGGCCTAAAATGTGGAATGATCTCCCAGCGAAGTTGAGATCCATGTCCAGTTATTCTCAGTTTAAGGGTCAGTTGAAAACATTCTTATTCATAAATCATTTTAGTACATAAAGACTTTTTTTGTGTGCATGGATAAATACCTTTTTATCTTGATTGATAAGCATACACATGTATATTTTTATTATGTTTATTCATATCATTTGTACAGCGTTTTAGAGCACTCTGTGGATTTTACGCTATATAAAATAAATTATTATTATTATTATTATTATTATTTCCTCCGCCCCAATAAACATATTTCATACCTTCCACAGTCACCAACTGAATCCCGATGTGTGGATGTGATTTTATTAAACCATTAATCAAGTGACATGAAATCACGGAACTGTGCACTCAAGGCATATATATATATATATATATATATATATATATATATATATATATATATGGTCGTTCCTTATACATGGAACATAGAGGGGTCTAATTCACAAAAAAAGGTGCCAGTTCACCACAGATTGTCTCTCAAACAGACATTCTATTTCTCCTGTGCTTTATTGTTTTTTAAACTCCCTTAAATTAAGAATTCCAGCGAATGTGAATATATAGGAGGCCTAATGTATATCTTAAACTTAAATATTTGTCTTAAACATAAATATTCAACCTTATTCAGCAGTTTCTTTCCTTGATTTGCATATAAACTGCGTTTTCCTGTGGCAAGGGAATTATTGGCACCCACTAAGGCATGTGCTCATATTCCCCAAAGTGACACGTTTCACATTTATGTGAAGGCTAAATCATGTTTCGATATATACCTTCACTATAACCCTTTAAAACAAGCTATAAGACACTGTATGTGAGGGGTGATGATGTATATTTCAGTTGTAATGCATCTTATTTGCAAATTGAAGCTTTCAATATAAATCGACAATTTTACAAAATGTGTTTTAAATGGTTTTAACGGAAATTTCATTCGCAAGTCTTAAGGCGTCTCGGCCTTCGCTGTCATCAACTCGTCCGGTCGTTTTCCACAAAAAAAAAAAACAAAAAAAAAAAAAAACAGCAAAGGGCAGCCCTTTTACACTCTCGAAATATTTTTATCCAGGGATGCTCATATTTCCCATATGCTCATATTACCCCTATGTACCCTACTGAAGGTAGATCATTTACCAGAATGTGGTTTGTCATGATTGACTGACTGACTCTTCTGGATGTTTATTAGCTTCTGACTAGTTCTGAGAGGTTCTGCTGGTAGCTTCCATTCTGAGAAGTATCAAGAAGTCTGTATATAGGGGGGGGGGGGGGGCAGTGGCGGTCCGCCCCGGGCGGCACATTTTTTGGGGCGGCATATCGGTGAATTGTATAAGTTGTAGGTATTAAGTCCCCTTCCCAATAACTGGCTTGGCAGACTTTATAATTAAACTTCCCGGTGCATGGTAGCCCCTGGGGCGCTATAGAGCCCACTCACGTTTTTTGGTCTTCAGGGCTCGCCATCCGCAGATGACACTTAATCCGGTAATCTTTTGTAATGCTGGGTGGACATAAGCACACGTGTACAGGTCTGTGCATGGCTGAGCGAAACAGTGAGAAGCTACCGATTCGAACCCAAGACCGCTTGATCACAAGTCCGGCACCTTGGCCATTACACAACCACGCTCCACGCTTAAAAGATTGGTGGGAAAAATTTTAATGTTTTGAGGTATTTTGCTGCATTTACCCATTTCAATTATTTCAAGAATTATAAACTGGGCAAGGAACAAATCAAATCATTCACGAACGGTTTCTATTGGCAAGCCATGCACGCAAGAATAAATACAGATCTGTTGTTATTCTTTATTACATCAGCGGACTTGCAATGCCAGAACGCCATCGAGAATCTTGCATGCGTTTCAGGGTCGTTTACGTTTGCAGAAATTTTTAATTGGGACTAACCGTAGAGAAATCATGCCAAAAAGAATTGCCCCCTGACGGGGGAGGGGTGTCTCTTGTGTAGAAAATGTTATGACGAATTCTGTTGTTCTTTCCTCGGAATGTGTTAAGAATTTCCACTGATGAATTCACCAAAATACCAGGATATTTAAAAAGCCTGAAACAAACTTAAATTCCCTTTTTAATGATTTCCAACATTGTGGGAACGGTCTGGTTAAAATACAAACGTTTACACTTTCCTGAACAATCTGAGTCCTACCTAAATAAATGTTTTGTCTGTTGACTTCCCAATGATTATAGAATTTGATGTAAAGTTTTCTTGATCTTTTACATGACGTCACTAACGTGCATGAATACTTTAAAAAATTCCCTAAGACCTACATGTAGGAGTTATTTTATCTTTAAGATGGCAGATATAATTGCATTTCAAACATAAATCTATTATATATGTTCGGGGGATGTGTCCCGCTGGCAGGTATATGCCACAACTAGAATCAGTGTGACGGTTAGGACTTTAAGACTGAAATAAAATATATTTTTTTCTGCACTCTTAATAACCGTTTATCTGCATGATCCACTACGTACAGACAATCGGTGTATGTTATGTAAGATCTCAAACGATAATATAGAATATGATACATAATACTCATTTCAATGATATAATTACTTGATATTTAAACAAATACTTAATTGAATACCAAAAATTCATTAGTTCATAAATAAAACTGCCCTAATCACTAATTCTTAAATCAAATTGATGTAGCCTTGAATGAAAGCCTTGGTTTTGCTTTGAAGATATTGTTATTGTAACTGAACAAAATAAATCATAGTTTAACGAAACATTTGATTTTTTATCTGAAAACATTAAACATGCCCTGCATACATGCAGCTCCTCAATAACCTTCCTAAAGTAAAGAGCCCTTCTCTTAATGCTTACCTGATACAGAGGAAAAGATCATTTTAGAAATATTTATACAAGAAAATATGGTCCAACCGAATACAGCACAAAATATATTTTACTGACAAATAATATTTAAAAAAATTTTTTTACCATTATATTATGTGAAATCCCACTGAATTATAATTCTACCTTCGCGCTTAATGTTTAGTACTTTTAGGAACAAAACTAGGTACATATAACAAATGCCTGGCTCTTAATTATTTCTTGCCTGTGCTATGCATGAATATATTTATATAAAATTATTGGTGTGGGAGGGAAGTCCGTATCACAGCATGTCTTATCGCATTCAGTGATATTATACGTTCCGCACCATCATTACAGACAGTCACTTGGACCTCTCAAGTGTGTTATGTCGGTGCTGCCACTTGTCGGCAACTATATGGAAGTAAAAGTTATGATACAAACTGGATCCCGCCATGTGCAAAAATTTAAGATTATAAGCTCATATAACCGATCCTTGTTCTATCATTGGCCTACATGAAGAAATATTGAATATGCCTTCGTTAAATTATATAACTATGAACTAAGGAATGACAACAATGAAACAAGCTATTTCTAATAATTAGTCTGTGAACGCATGAGCCGAAGAAAAGACAAGTAAAGGCGACCTGCAAAGCTATCATGGAAATGGCCACCGGCAAATTACCCAGCTGATTCAGAAAAATAAAAATTAACCATCTTTAGCATCTGTCTATCAAGGACGCGTCGATGTTAACACAGGTGCGTGATATATGACTGACTTGCAATGAAAAACGTCTGGACCAGCTCCTGATTTCCCCCTGTCCGTATTAATACTCTATAGTCATGCATGCATGTACAAACTATGAATACTTAACCTACCATATTTGAGAACCATCTGTCAAGTGCAGCCTGAGTACATTAGGAATTTTATGGAGCGTGAGAACTCCGATATATATATATATATATATATATATATATATATATATATATATATGTTACATTCAATGTGTATAATCAGTCAATATGAAAACTGCCTAAAATTTACTGTCGATTTACAAACTGCCTGCTTCACTCAGTCGCTTTAAAAAACGACTGATATTTTCAGGCATTTTACAAATTGACTGAAAATCAGTTTATTTGACACATTGAAATGTAAAAACAATAAAATATTATTGTTTTAAAATGACAATGATTTAAAAGATATTTAATTTATTTCATATACCTTACTCTTCCAAAATATTAGTGTATTTTACATCATATTATTGCACCTTTTAATGTTTAATATAATAAAAACTGGTCATTCGATTAAATTTGGTTATTGGAGAAATAGCTTTAATCATCTGTGATGTAAATATTATTCCTTCTCAGGGGCATTATTTCCTTTTGAACTTTAGGAATGGACGTTAGCAGGGTGTCCCCCTCTCCCAGTGACAATTTTGTCACAATTTTCTTTCAAAATATCGATGCAATTTTGGTATAAAATAACTGGGAATATGCTCTCTTCAGAAACCAACAACATAAGAGAACCCCTCCCCCCCCCCCTCCCCCCAACCCTTGGATCCGTCGCTGGTTATTTCACAATAAAAGCTTTAAGTCCTGTTTTGAATACTGCAAATCTGCATGCATTATTTAATTTGTGTTTTAATATGTGGATTCCCTAATTGCATGGAAACGAGTGAATCATGCCGTATTATCAGTCATCGTTTTAAGTTTATTTACTCTTGAAAGAGTACGCTTTGTAAATATTTGAGGAAAATGTCACACATTTTTGTGAACTATACATATTTTATGGATTGAAATAAGAGCATTTTTAACGGTATAATGACATTCCTGTACTTGACAATATCTGGGGGGGGGGGGGGGGGGGTAGCACTAACATGCAGCCAACACAGTTCCCCTCTGGATCACTCAAGGAATGTAGATGGCAAACTCATTAAAAGTAACAAACACAGTCGGTAATTGTGATTAAACCCTACCTTTTGTAACTGATCTACAAGCATATCTTAATCCTATATTTGATATTAACAAATATGTAACTGTGGTTATCCTTCACCATTTTTCATAATAAATTTCACATATTATTACTGCACATTTTAATGTCTTATTTAATCCAAACTAGCATTTGACTTGATTCTCATTCTTATATAAGCATAGATGAAGTCATATGAGTTGTAAAATAACAAATTTTATTATGTTATGATAGTATGCATATTTCAACTACTTGTTCTGGATACCCCTCATCAGTCTGTTATTTCTTGATCAGTATTCTCCACAAATAGCCTATAAAGAAGAAACAGGTATGAATAAAGTTTACTCAAAAATAGCTGGTAATAGTAAATGACAATGTCTGTTTTACAATAATGTCAGTTATAATGAGATAAGTGAAAGAAAAGATTTTTTTTATATCGATTCAGTCAATGTGTCAAATAAGCCGACTGAATTTTCAGTCAATTTTTAAAGTGCCTGAAAATTTCAGTCATTTTATAAATTACCTGAGTGAATCAGGCAGTTTGTAAATTGACTGAAAATGTCTGGCAATTTAAAAAAAATGACTGATTTTATACATTGACTGTAACATATATATATATATATATATATATATATATATATATATATACTAGTATATATTTATCACCTGGCAGTCATCCAAATGTAACAAAAAGCAAATATACCGTCGTACATGAGTGGTTGATCTAACAGCAGGCGCAGAAGAACCTGGGCCAAAAACAATCCCTAAATTCTCAATGTATCAGCAACAGACCGGACGAAAAGAACTTTCCTATATTGTCCATATATTGAGCATAATCAAGTGAAGCAAACTCATTACTTTAAATTTGTCGCAACTGTGTTGTTACAGTCAAATAAACATTTTCCATGAATTCTATCAGTCAGGCCGCACGGTCAGTTCTACATTCCAAATTGCTTCCATCTGGACTATTTAGCAAGTAATGGTCAGGAGCATAAATCATATTTTGACAGTCTTTTCATTTTTCTCTCTTGGATTTTAATTTTCCATGTACGCTTTCCTTGACACATTTCTGTGAGAAGAAAAGCCGAGTAAGATGAAACAAGTTGAAGCATTTCCATGTACGCTTTCCTGTGCGCTTGCATTCAGCACGATAAATAAGTCTATCCATATTCGACTTAAAATTCTGCTCGCTTTTTTGCTCGTGGCGTCATTCAGGCCCGTTTTTCATGTACGCGATGAAAATCGCGCAGAAAAGTCGAGACAGTTCAAACAAGTTGTAGCATTTCCATGTACGCTTTTCATCGCGCTTGCATTCATCGCGATGAAAAAAAGTCGATTCCTGTTGGACTTTTCTGCTCCCTTTTTTGCTCAGTACAGTAAAAACATTAAACAGTACCCCGGATTCGGCGAGCGGAAAAGTGCACATTGAAAATATATTCAGCGCGGTTTTCAGCTTGTTGATTTCAAGCGCGATGAATTTCAGCGTACATGGAAAACCGGCCTAGTAGTGCATGCACCAGGACTCATTATCATCATTATAAAGATATCTAAAATACAGCTAAAATATCGCTATCGACCAACTCATCCCAATAAATACGACATTTCTGAAGGGACATTTGATAAGAAAATACACAGTATATATATGTATAGGCCTATAACCTCATTTTTGGATCATCAGATTGCTTATATACGGATACAAGCACCCAATGCATGAGCCTGAAAAAATGTGTGAACCATATACTTTGGTTAGCGAACCTCAAAAGCAGGATGGTCGTGCAATGTGTTATGAGTGTTTGCTACAAATGCATACTTTATTTAAGTTAGATGATACTAGTTTGAAGCATCTTTTCTATGACTGTTCCTTGTTCTATATATATTTACAGTTTTCGAATTATAGATTCAAGACTCTCTCTAAGCTGTCATGGAAGTTTAACTTTTCAACTGAACCTATATTTATGCCATACTTATCTTGTGTGTGCATGTCAGCAAAAATATGAACTCGATTAATGCTCTGGATGTTTTATTAAAGATACTTAACGTATATTACTAACGCTGGCCTTTTGATCAATTGCAAAATATACATATACTGGAGGTGTTCATGAGATATTTCTGTATCGTTTTCATTTTTCTTTATATTCCATATTGAAATAAGGAAGCTTGTTGGAAAAATAGGAATAACAACTGTCGGAATACTAATTGAACCCTGTGATCTATACTGCAGTATCAAAACTTTACTGCTTAAGTGTAAGTGCATAAATAAAAAGATACTCGATTTTTTTTTTAAAACTCCACTAGAACCTTCATATAGATTTATTAGGAAATGCTCTTATCTGCTGTGTGGTTGTATTGTCCGAGCTAACTTATTTCAGCAACAGGTACTGCGTGTTTAATTGCCTTCGTTTTTACAACAGACACCGAGCGTTTGCCCTTAATTGCACTTATGGTTAGAACTAACAGTAACATAAATCAGAGAACAAAGCAAATACATCACGTGATACTAATATATTCGCAATTTCGCACACACGCGCGCACACGTACACACACACACACATATAAATATATATTGAATAATTATATGATTTATACAGTATTTAAAATAACCTCAATTCCAATATGTATACATATACTCTTACAGTAACAGGAATAGAGAGTAACTGAAGTTAAAGGAAACAGTGATATGTAAGAATTTTCTATGAAATATTACTAATAATATGAAGTTGACATATTTCTGGAAACAGGATACTGGTATTTCCTTGAATAGACGCCCGGGCGTATATTTTTTTAGACCCTGCTTTGACCCGGCGTCTAAACAAGGCCGGCGTCTATTCAAGGCCGGCGTTAATTAAAAAATGCATAGGCCTAATCAGGCTTGTCGTACACAACTTAAGAAAAAACACGTTTAAACAATAAACCCGCTGGTCACCACTTGGGGACACAATTGAAAAAATCGCGGGTACACGGATTGTGTTTACGAAATATTCGTAGATGCTATAGGGATAAGGGACACGCGCAACTTTTTAACTGATTCAGCTTGACACAGCGTATTCAAGCGTTTTCGACCTCATATATACTGGTATGTGATATTTACTGCCGGGAATATTCAACTGGATGTATAGTTGTCGACAAATCTCTTTATAACAAATCTCTTTATAAGAATATCTCAGATGCTTGGGTTTAGTAACACTGGGGACGCGCTTAAATAATAATAATAAATATAGTATATTTATATAGCGCCAATTTCGGTTTAGTCTAGATCGAACAGACAAGGCCAAGTTACGGCAGGCGTCTACTTTAGAAATTGACGATTTCTGCAAGCATGTTGGTCAGTTGCGTGTGTCTGTGTGTGGGTGTGTTTGTCACGATGTTTGATTGTCAGTACTCTCCTGGCCACAATTTTGTAGCAATCGACCTGAAACTTTCAGGGTTGATTGAAAGTCAAAAGTCCTGGAAGCCTATTGCTTTTAGTCAACAAAGGTTCAAGGTCATCCAAAAACGATCGAAATTTTATTTTCATCATAACATTGTCTTTTGTCCCATAATATTTGTCCTATCTTCACAAATTTAGGCTCATTTTCTTCCTCTTCGCCCTCTTCATAACATGGTTAAGTCATCTTGTCCCAGCTTTGTGTCGCTTTGTCTGTATGTATGTTTGTCTGTCTGTCATTTGTCCTCAATTTCGCCTTCTTGCTGGTTCTTGTGTCTTACATATAGCATACTAAAGGCCACAGTTTTGCAGGAATCCTTTTGAAATTGATACATCTAACGTCTTGCACTGTTATCTCGAAAGTGGATTTTCATTTTCGGAAAATAGCTACTAGGGCGCGCTGTACTCGAAACACTACTACGTATTATTTTTGGCCATATCTCCAAAACTATAAACCTGAATAACATCAAATATAGCTTTTTATCGTCCTCTGTGTCTTCTACATAACCTAGTCATCTGGTTTCTACCTTGTGTCACTTTGACAGTATGTCTGTCTATTTGTCAGTTTTTCTCAATTTCGCCTTCTTGCTGATTCTTGCGTCTTACATATAGCATTCTACAGGCCACAGTCTTGCAGGAATCCTTTTGAAACTCGTACATCTTATGTCATACACTTACTAGTATATCTCGAAGGTGATTTTTCGTTTTTGGGATATGGCCGCTGGGGGCGCTGCAATCGCACCGCTACAACATATATATTTATATATATATATTTTTGGCCATATCTCCAAAACTTTAACCCTGAATTACATAACCTGTAGCTTATTTTCTTCCTCTGGGTCTTTTTCATAACTTGGTCAAATCACCTGGTCTCAGCTTTGTGTCACTTTTCAATATGTCTGTCTGTTTGTCAGTTGTCCTCAATTTTGCCTTCTTGCTGGTTCTTGCCTCAGCTATATAGCATTCTACAGACCACAATTTACCAGGAATCACTTATCGTACATTAGAATGATTTCTGAAAGATTTATGTGCATTTGAATAGGTCAAAGTTCAAGGTCAAGGTCATCAAAACACGTCAAAATCTTATTTTCCACATAACTTTGTCAATATTGGGCCTATCTTCACAAACTATGGCTCATTTTCTTCCTCTTTCCCTTCTTTATGACATGATCTAGTTATCTGTCTTCCACTCTGGGTCAGATTGTTTCCTTCACATCTTTGTCGAAAATAGTCACAGCCACATAAACTGGACTTCATTTTTCGTCTCACATGCCTTCACTGACCTTGGTATTACTGTTTGTCTGACTTCCGGTAAGCGCGTGACCTCTAGTCGTCTTGTATTTTGTTTTTGAACACAAACTCGTCACCATATCTATTCGGTTTTGTGTTTTTACATACAGTCAAGGGAGTCACTAAAATATTAGATGTGCATCTTATATACATGCGGTGGTGTTTTGACAGATACTGTTGATAGGGCAGTTCTTAGGACAGGAGTGATTTATTGTTAAGTGTTGCCCTCTGCAAAGACAAAAAAACACGTTATCTTTCGAACTGCATTTTTTTTCTTAATTGGATTTCGTGACGTTCAAGCAGATCTGCTGTGATCGGACCAAATTTAGAATAACCAGTGCCGGATTAGGGAAACAGGAGGCACTGGCTAAGGGACCGTGTGAGACCCAAGTTTAATAACACAAGATCCAATTAAAGGGGTCATGAATTCTGGCAATATGTGCTCAGATATTATTTTGTTCAAGGTTTATCCCTGAATTTTATCATTAAATGCTCGGGTCTCTCCTCTGGCGTTCCTGGTTTGATCCCCGGAGTTACTGTGAGACTGGGTTGTAGTAACCCGTCCAAGGTCGGTGGTTTTCACCGGGTCCTACGGCTTGCACAATCTTTAAGGACTGATGGCCACCATCCCAGCCATGGAGAGTGCCTCGTATTAGTTTTAATAACTAGTTGTGCAATCCATGTAAAATAAATAGAGTTTATAATTTATTTTTATCGTCAAAAAATGTCCTTCACTTCTGTAGCGGTGGCCAATTTACGTTCAAGCCGACACACTTTTCGCCAAGCTTCTAATTCAATCCCAAAATACCAAGCTTTTATTGGTAGGGACATTATATGTTCCTGTGCCTAGTTCCCTGGCTGCCGTATATGGTAAGGTGGACTTTGCAAGCAGTGGTCAGATGGAATCGGTTAGTTATAACGCATGTAACGTGACCACTGCGCAGTGATTGCAGCTTGACTGCCTTGAGCAAAGGCAGGAAATCCGCCATACCAGGCAAAATTACTTCACGTAGTTCCGTTTTATCAGTAGTATACTCATATACTCAAATAGTCTCGATCAAGACTGAAGTGCTAGAATACTTCAGTCTACGAAAAAGCATTCATTTTCCGAGTTGCAAAATACGAAAGTATAATATTACAACCCAAAATGGGCTTCCAACTCTCTATCCTTCTGTTCGGCATTATCTCGGCAAGTCGTTTTTCTATTGGCTGGCTCATTTGATGAATGGTTGTGTTGACAACAAACGCACGTGTTTCCGAAAAGCGGGAGTTTACCAGATAATAAACAAAGGTCAGATCATTGCCGAAAATCGTGAATAAAGCGATCTATATATAACTGATAACAGCATGTTAAAGCCCACCAAGCAATTCACTGAAAACTTTCCATGATGAAAATTAAACATATTTAAGATAAACACGCACTTTTAGGCCGATAAACCACTGAGAAAACAAGTGAATCATGGGTCACAGAGCTCAGTTGTCTACCGGGGTTTCAAATTTCAAGCATAGATCAAATAAGTGTCAAGCATAGCCCAATAGCTTTAAGTCATTTTACCGAATTATAAAAAAAGATAAAAACATGTGGCCCATGGGCCAGACGATCAGCTGAATCTGAGTGGGTGCTCGTTTCTTTTATTAATGTTATATATTGTCTGTGAGAATAGCCTATGGCTAATGTTACTATGTTGAAAAATGGACGGAAAATAAAAAAATCAGGATTCATTGGAGACTTGCCAAGGACCCCCCCCCCCTGGATGTCACAATGTAGAAGGTTTCAAGGAAAATGGATACAATTTGTACCCTGTCTGTCTGGGGGCTCAAAATCATGTTCTTTGTACATAGCTCACAGAATATAGGTCACCATGACCTTATTTTAAATTTCAAAGGAGATTTGCCCAGGACCTAGGCCTAATGCATACAATATGTACCCATCTGACACCTTTTTTTCCCTTAGTTTGCAGAATATACGTGCCCCGTCTGACTGTGTGGATGTTCATATGACACATTTTTCTATAGGTCACACGATATAGGACACGGTGATCTCAATTCAGATTTCCAAGGACATTTGCCCAGAACCCCCCCCCCCCCCCTGAATTTTATGTCAGAAGATTCTAAGCCTAATCGATACAATTTGTGCAACATCTGACTGTCTTGGTGCTCAAATCATTTTTTTGGTCCATAGGTCGCAAAATATAGGTCAACATGACCTAATTTCATATTTCCAAGGAGTTTTGCCTAGGCCTTCCCTGAAAGTACAGTTAGATGTTCCTAGATTTAACAGATACGATTTGTGCCCATCTGACATTCAGGGTGCTCATATGAAATCTTTTTCCTTTAAGTCGCAGAATATAGGTCACGATGACCTAATTTCAGGTTTCCAAGGTCATTTGCCTAGGACCAGAGGATTCTAAGCCTAAGGTATACAATTTGTGCCCCGTCTGACTCTCTGAGTGCTCAAAATATAGGTCACCATGACCTAATTTCAAGTTTCCAAGGAGATTTTCCTAGGACCTCCCTGGTTGTATAGTTAGAATTTTTCTAGGTCTAACGATTACGATTTGTGCCCTGTTAACGGACGGAAGGCCGGGCAACAGGACGGACGATGGACAAAGGGTGATCGCTAAAGTTCAGCTGAGCTAAAAAATGTGAAAATAAATAAAAACCCTTAATAATTAAGTAGGGCTACCTATTTTGATTAAACAAACCAAATTGTCAGGATTAAATATTAAGATTTGCCTGTGCCATCAGGAGGGTATGGGTTCAATCCCGTTCGTATGTGCAGGTGTTTGTTCACAACATAACTCACGCAATCATGAACGGAACCCCATGAAATACTCAAGGCACCTCGGGGAATTGGCTAATGAAGGCTCGATTAGATTTTGGTATAGGTCCGGCTCATTATCCGGATCCAGGAATATTCACAAATATGCAGTCACAAATGCCCGAATGAACATGGGAAATATGGGCTGAATAAGTGAATGCAAACAATTGTTGGGGAATATGTGCACCGATGAAGCTGGGAATATGGGCCAATAAGTGAATTAAAACAAGGATTGCTATGCACATGCCGGAATGGTTTAAGTAGGATTGTGTTGCCAATTTGCACAAAAACAAGATAATGATAAAGCTATCAATAAAAATGTAAATAAATTTTAGGAGAATCAATGAATGATTATTGTGATTATTATTTCCCTTGTGTTAATTTTTTTACTGAAAATGACTTCTGTGAAATCTTAACAAGGCCTATGATTTAAAACTGCCTTTTCACTGGCCTTTGAGATGATTGACGATCATTTGTTAAAGATTATAAAGACTTATCATACTTTTAGTAGGTTTTAAATTCCAGGTTTTCAAAGTAATGTTTAACTAGAGAATATTTCAATTTCATCGGGAATTTAAGTCCGAATGGAACTGCTGAAAATGTGTGTGAGAATAGGTGTAAGCTGTTTAATAGATTTCTTGAACACATTTGCAGGCATTGGATCCTGCTACCAACTTCTGCTGTGTATGGTCAAAAGAGTTCTGTAGATCCCTGATTCTTTTCAAAACAGTGTAGTTCTTGCACAGTACGTGCTGCGGATAAGCAGGTTGATAAGTAGGAAAACATGCAAGAGACCATTTCTTCTTGTTCTGATTTTTTTATGGAAAGAAGTCTGCAAATTATTGAGAGATTCCCTAAATTTTCTCCTGTCGGCATTTGATTTTTGCTTACACGTCCTGTTTGCATGCTGACCACAGCATATACTTTTTGTATATCATTTTCGCATTCTTGAACATATGGTATAATAATTAGTTCTTTACTCTCTTAGAATTTCTTTAGTGTATAGATGAGTATAGTTTTCTATGCATCAGGTGTTTTTGCTATGTTCATCATCGTTCATTAGATCTCCAAGCCCTTTGAAGACAAGCTGACTTTTCTCTAAACCTGAAAACCAAGTGAAATGTGCACTTTTTGTTACCACACTGGGTTTTGCTAAAGCTAACTTGTCTAAAAAATGTCTCTCACTGTCACAAAATATTATATAAGATGCAATTATATTAAGATGTTTATGACATGATTAATTATTATACTGCACTGGGAACGCATTGGAATAATAGATTTATGATGCATCGATATATTTGAATGAGTTGTACGCTGAAAACGTAGGGGAGTCGAATCACCCAATTATGACCACCCAACGGGGAGTCGGAGGGTGGAAATGGCTATGATTGTCATAACACAGCACTGAAGGTGGAAATGGCTATGATTGTCATAACACAGCACTGAACTGCCCCAGGAGAATACAGCTAGCTGACATTGGAGAATCGCCCCACCTGCCAGGTAACTATTAATTAATTTTGCTGAACATGTTGTGTGATATAAATATATACACATATATAAATATATATATATATATATATATATATATATATATATATATATATATATATATATAGATAGATAGGTAGATAGATAGATAGATAGATAGACATCATGCATGTATATAGAACATTTAAGGATATGACAAGTATATAAACAAATAAACTTAATGTAAATTCAATGAAGACCTAATATTTCATATGTTGTAAATGTTTGGTATAGTACTAATATTATTTTCACCCTGGCTTATTGCTCTAAGTTGCCAGTAGTCCTATATTAATCGAAAATTGCAATTATGTGCCCAACATATGGATTTACTTCAAGCCACTGATTGATAAATGACTTTGGTTTTCTACTTGAACTAAACACAGTATAACAAATGTGTAATATTATATATATATATGTGTGTGTGTGTATGTGTGTGTGTGAACATGATTATACAAGTTGTCAATACATCCTTTTACTCCTGCTTCTACCCTGCACCTGACAACTAGTACACAGACGTACCTCAGGCCCTGTTCAGCCATGTGGATGGATTGTTTGCAAATGAACATATGGGAAGGGACTCTATAACAATGAATTCCATTTATAAATACATGTATAAGGAACATTTTCAGATAACATTTCACATGACACTGTTTCTTGTCTAAGTTTTTTATTTTGCAATATTGAAGGCACACCTTTTGGGAGATGAATTGGAGGAGGACTCCTTAATCTCAGGGACTAACCCTCAAATATTAATATCATATAAAGTACACCTCCAGTGTAGCATCTAAAATAAAAATTATCAGGATGACATATTCAGTCATATAAGCTGTGAGTCAATGTACACAAAATCCTGCACACAACTCTGTCATTTAAAATGTGTTTTTCATGGAATTTTACATTTAATTTTGTATTTTCAGACACTCTGACTCTGGAGAAAACATCTTCGTCACAGATTTGTAATCCCGAGTAGAAGGAGGGACAAACTTTAGAGTGGTAAACTACTTGCTAGAGAGGAAGCCGAAGTGGATGACGATACAATAAAGCTACACATTTACTCTTTATGTGAACACTGAAACACACTCAGACAGAACCCTGTCCACATTGTAAGGAATAATCAGTCGTAAAACTGTTGCAGACAAATACACGTATCTACGTTACACGACCACTTTGTTTTAATCAATAAACGATCTACTTGAAAATGTCTGTTGACCACCCTATGTTTTCAGTGTACTTGCCAGGGTTCAAAAAGTCTATGGTATTTGGCTTTCCATACACATCTTTTCTAGAAAGAGCGGGTCTATTCAAGGTTCATCTCTTATTACCCCTCCCAGGTCAGTTATATCAACTGGCCATGCAAAGTCATTCAAAAAGGAGCTATAGGCTGTAAATTCCTTAAAACATGAAAAAGCCCTGGCCAATGCCTTCATGCATGATACCTGCATAGCCGACTGGACATTTTAGATTTGGGCCGGTTGTCCAATTCATTTGAAGCGGGGGGCGGCCGGCGATTTGCCTTTATATTAACCTTTTCTCTCTTGAGATCGGCTTGCCTGTATCCATAAGTGTAGAATTCTGGTGGCTTTCCTGTGGAGAGCCTGTTTGGAGGGGCGAGACCATCGGGGAGAAACCCGAGATGCGGATCCTGCGTAGGTCCATTTGAGGGCACGACAAAAAACTACAGTATATGATATGGATATAGATTCAGTCTCGCAAAAAAATTATGTAGCCCTATTTCATGTGTATATTACCATAACTGGTGAGAATGCTCTTATAGAATATGATGGTAATGTTCGCAGGGTTAAATGCCCAGTAAATCCAGTGAGGACATTCCCTCAAAACTTACACCTGGTTTATAAGTTTGTATGTATGTATGAATGCATGTATGTGGGGGCGGGGTCGTCAGGATATATTTGTTAAATAAAGGGACATGTAAATTTGCGAAATATGCATCTGATTAGCGGCATATAGGCCCTCTTACATTACGACAAGATTACTGGCTGTCAGAGTGCCTTTACGTAGGTCTTAGGAAAGCATTATAAGGCCCCATGAGGATGCAAATATTTTGTCATTTTTTACAACTCCCCATGGCCTACAGGTACACTGTAAATTGACATTAACCAGACTAATCATAGCATTTTACTGCTCTTTCTAACAACACCAATCATGAGCGAGAAAAGTTCCCTTTAAATACAGCATATTGGTACAACCCTCCGCATGTTTGTTGAGTTCACATATACTTTTGTGTTAATTCATCATTCGTAGCATAATATAAAATTTACGGGTTGTTTACCACAATATGAATGCAACATGATGGAAGACCACGGCAATGCACTCCTCGATATTGCTTGTATCACGACTCAAGTAGGCTTACCAGCCTTATTATCATTGCCTACTGAGTCGGGTTGTCACGGCTAGCATCTGACGGGGCAATTATGCTTTATTTGTATTTACTTGGCAGAAGAATTAGCTAACAGTATTCCATAGATCAAAACGTGTCTGATTCATTCTCTTTGGGGTATTAAGATTTTATCTTTCTTTCATTTCAGACGTTGACCTGTAAATGCGTACCGCAGATGAATATTACCATTTCCAGGACGATACTAATTTTGATGGGACGTTAACCGTGCAGAGGAGGTAACTATTAATCTTTTACATTACATTTCTGTATAGTGTTAAAAAAACTAGTATTAAGGTTTCTTCTCGCTTGTCTCTTTATATAGCTTAAAATATATGTTGATATGAGTAGACAGACAATGCTTGTTATACTATGTTATTCCTATTCTTACAATTAACCCTCTTATTCTCTGGTTGAATTTGGTCTAAATCTTGGCATAATGTAATGAAAAACTGAAGTCCGGAGATGGTATATTTGCTATACAAGCTTTGAAGTCTTGCACTTTTGCTGATCGAGCTAAATTCGAACAGGTTAACTCTTTCGCTGTGAACAAGATGTATATTAATCAAACGTGATAGGTCAACAGAATAGAAAAAAAAGTTCAAATAAATATTTTGTTCTTCTGATGCAAATGATTAAATCAAAACCTGTAATGGAGGGCACCTTTGGGGTTAGCTGCGCCTGTTAATATATATATCGTTGCGGTAGACGTTGCAGAACCCTCCAAATCAGTAATATTGGCATGCAAGGATATTGTCACACTGATAAAGATGTGAACATCCAAGTTATTTAAATTCAGACCAACTGGCTGAACTCATAAACACCTTCACTCCAAAAAGACATATAAGACATGGATTAACAAAAACAAATAAATATATTAGATAAAGAAGTTACTTATATTCCTTGGAGAGGCGCCTCGTATGTACCAACAAAGATAAACATATAAACACACAGGAACATTTCAAACTTCCTGTTCACCCTATTTCTGGTCACATGACTAGCGCGCTCACGTGACACCGGGATGTAACACTGTTCGCCTCACTGTATCCTTAGATACACGTAGCTTCTGTAATCTACAACCTCTAGCTGGAGTCTACACGTTTGACACAGTTCACGCAACGCGCACAGACTATTCTTTTCTGGGCGTTGAATCACAGTCTTTCACAGCTGATATCTCCTGGAATCATGTAGTTGTAGGTAGCAGAATAAGCTTCCACACAGCAATATCCTGTGTCTCTACAGTTAAGCGTTTAAATAAAGCCCTCGGTCTGTTCTTGGAAGCGCTCACAACAGGCTATTAATCGCCAGATTTTCCAGTCCGTCGGAAAACACGCGATATCCGCTCTGAAGCCCTTAACAGAGAAATCACTTGTGGCCTTCCCCAGACATCGACTATCTACGCTTGTAGTCATTACATCTCAGCTGTCTCCACTGTGACACATGCAGACATGCCCCCGGATTGCTGTAGATATCGCCAGACTATACAACACCGGTTTGCTGCATGGACGGGCATTTGTACCGAGTATCATCCACCTCAAAACTTATATATGCTTGCTGGGGTCAAAACTCGCGCTCGTCTTCTGGCCAAACACTATTCCCAATGACGCCGACTATCAATTACGGTATGAATATTAATATGGACACGCCTCTGGCGATAGACCCTTTGGAAATCTAACTTACACAGGGTGGAATCCTTTGAAATCTACAACAAACCCAACTACAAACTGTACTTTAGAGACCGCCAAACAATGACGGCTCGAACGGAATAAAAACTGTTCCGAAATTAACATCAAACGAGATACGTGTTCTCTAACTACTAAACTGCTTTGAAATTTACATCAAATGAGACAAGTGTGTTCTTAAACCAACGATCTTTTGCTAATATCTAAACGTGATCCTCCATATAAATGTCAAATAAATTATCAAAAAAAAAAAATCATCTAGTTATACTCCCTACCAGAACATGAAGACAATACCTTAGTCACAGTTCTCTGGTGACAGGTATTGGAGGGACAACCGCTACCCTCCCATGACATAGAAATATTATGAATAAAAACTGTAATGGAGCAATCTAGGATAGTAAAAAATATAATTGGTGCAGAATATTGCGTTCTTTGTAATATGCCATTTAATCAGATTTACATGCATGCAAGAAAAAAAACACGGCACCAAAAGTGTTCTACTAACGAATTATATTTTTTATTTTTTTACCATATTTTTATTATGTTTGGTCCCACTGAATTATAATTCTACCATCACTTTTAATGTTAAGTACTTTACAGAACTACCTGGCATTTATAACTTGCCTTGTGGTGCTGTGCATGAATATATATAACAATATATTGTTATTGAATCTATAATGTAAATAATATTGAATATACTGTTCCTATACCTTTGTCATATCTTTCTAAGACAGCCACTCATGGTAGTAGATATGACTGAAAATGTCCAGCAGAATTGCATACGGGTAGTGTATATATATATACATATATGTATGCTGTGTTATAGGTCTACATATAAGTTATACACTTGTATATGTATGAAAAGTGAGGTCGAAGCACAGTATGGGTCGTTTTATATTTGTCATCAAGCGTCGCATTGCTAAGAATTCAGAAAGGGGGTTGTTACACATGTATTTACATTATATGTACAGCATCGGTCGTCGTATATTATTATTATTATTATTAAACCCCACACCATCGTTTTAAATTTGATTGTGAACCCATACCCGCGGACCTCCCTTCACGAAGGAGTGTTTAAGTAGGGATATATATACACGTGGATGATCTCTATAAAATTATTGGTGTGAGGGAAGTCCATATCACCGCATGTCCTATCGCATTCCGCTGATAAAACACTTCTTAGACCTCCCAGGTGTGTATAATGACGGTGCTGCCACTTGTCGGCAGCTATGGAAGTAAAAGTTATGATACAAACTGCATTCCGCCCTGTGATGAATAAAAGCTCATATAACCGATCTTTGTTCATTAAATTATATAACTATGAACCAAGATATGACAGCAATGAAACAAGCTATTTCTAATAATTAGTCTGTGAACGCATGAACCGAAGAAATGCCTGTTAAATGCGACCTGCAAAGCTATCATGGAAATGGCTATCGGCATATCACCCAGATGGTTCAGAAAGATTCACCATCTTTAACGTCTGTCCATCAAGTTAACACACTCCATGTGACATGACTGCCTTCACTGAATTGAAACAGCGCCTGGACCAAATCCTGATTTCCGCTCTCTCAGCATATACACTCTATAATCATGAATGTACATATACTATGAAATCAGACTTGACCTATAAAATTTAAAAAAAAAACTCAAGCGCAGCGTGAATACATTATAGGAATTTTATGGAGCATAAGAACTCAGATACCTTTATATATATATATACAGTGGAACCCCACCTTGCGACAACCCCACAATTGCGAACACCCCACAATTACGACCATTTTGCTTGGTCGCAATTTTTTTTTAGATTATTTATGTTTAAAAATGACTCAAAATTACGACCACCCCTGAATTCAGAATTACGACCAGATTCCTGGCCCCAGCGCTAATGCGACCCCGCTAATGCGACCACCGCCGAGAAGTACTGAAACAATATTTATCACGAGTCAATGGCTGCGTCTTGTCACAGGCGCCTTAAGAAAGATCAAAGCGGGTAACAAGGTTTCTTAACCCGAGTGTTAATCTGGTCCCGCATATCTTCCCGACTCGGTGTCTTCGCTGAGACTTGTTGAGGTGTAGGTTATAGAACCTGATTACTTCATGAGCCGGTCTGACCTTGGGTCAGATGCTAATTGCCCCTCAGTGGTCACCTGTATTACAGCTACCCTAAGTGTGGGGTTGCGGGCTTAATATTTCAACTCATCACATATTGTTCGATCCTCATTGGTAAAATTAACGACCTTGTTAATCCTAAATGTGTTCATACCTTACTGACACTGAGTATTGAGCAGTCAGTAAAATGTATAAATAAAGCTTGCATGGGGGGGGGGGGGGGGGGGGGGAATATCCCTCACATTAACTTGCCTTTTCTGATAGATCGTTGTCAGTTTATTTCTCTACTGGTTAAGTTTGCATTTAAATTGCTTGCTGTTAGGCAACCATGCCTCTGAAAAAGCTCTCCTTGAAGGATAAAGTGGCGTTAATCAAGACGGCAACACCATGCGCAGTCAGCAC
Source organism: Sipunculus nudus (assembly GCA_026874595.1). Lineage (NCBI taxonomy): Eukaryota > Metazoa > Annelida > Sipuncula > Golfingiida > Sipunculidae > Sipunculus > Sipunculus nudus. Next base: position 24,413,360 of record CM049315.1, on the reverse strand, counting down.
CAAATGGCTCAGCAGTTTAGCGTCGGGAAAACTCAAGTGCACGCAATATATACTCAAGCGGAAGTCTAAATATATGACAGCCACGTATTATGTTCAATATGCATTCAGTAGGTCGTAATCGTATTGCCTTAGTGTTATTATTTGTTAATCATCAGTCACTACGTATGTTTACATGTATATCATTTTTCATCATGAATAAATATGTTCAGCTACACACACACAAAAACATTCATAATAAGGGTCCTCCGCTAAGTAAAATATTTTGTTATAATTCACATTAAAGATATGCAATAGATAAACTCTGATACACATTAAATATCAGTGTGTTATATGCGACCACGGTCAGAGTTTCACAAATACGACCACCCCCAAATTACGACCACTTTGCTCAGTCCCCAGGGTGGTCGTAATTGTGGGGTTCCACTGTATATATATATATATATATATATATATATATATATATATATATATATTTACCACATTGCACGGTCATCCTGCTTTGGTGGTTCTCGAACCAAAGTATGTGGTTCACACATATTTTCATGCGCATGCATTTGGTGTTTGTATCCGCATAGCCAACCTGTAATACGAAAATGTTTTACTATGGATACTATTTACAAATTACGACACTATTATAGATTCAAGACTCTCTCTCTAAGCTATATTGGAACTTCAACTTTTCTACGTTACCTATATTTATGCTTTGCTTATCTTATTAAGGTGGCAACGATAAACAAAAACTTAATGTGCTTTATTCTTACTCATTTTGTTTTCATATTTGCCAGTTAAAAAGTGATTTTAATGCATAGTTTTACATCTGACAGCTGAGCGATACGTGTACCATGCTCGTGTCTGGGTGGAGCTTAAATTACTGATGCTGGCCTTTTGATCAACTGCAAAACATGTATACTGGAGGTGTTCATGGGGAATTTCTGCCTCGTTTCTTTTTTTAAATATTCAGTATTGAAATTAGGAAGCTTGTTGGAACGACAGAAATAAAGATTGTCGGTATACTAATTGTACACCGTGATCTAATAACACAAAAATTATATATGTAGCTTTACTGGTATTACTGTATCTCCGCCATTAATAGCCCGATTTCCCAAATTCAAACAGTAAGGTATATATGGGATATTTGTTTAAAGAATTTGGTCTGATGTGAAAGATTAACAAATAATTAATTCAATGCTACTGTCCAAAAATTATGTTAAGACAGAAGCGCTGATTCAGCGAGCAGATATGTGCGCATGGAAAAGCTGTTCAGTGCGCTTTTCTGCGTGTTGATTTCAAGGGCGATGAACTTCCAGCGTTCATGAATAACCGGCCTAATATACCTGTATCGCCTCCCTGTCAGCTTTTCTTGCACACACAGAAACTGGAACTGGCATCCATGATGTTAGTATGTGTTCTGCATGGGAGTTGATGCCCATTCAGGATGGGCAGCATAATACAACTTTGCTACTTATCCATAACTACATAAACACAAGATATTCCAAAGAATCTTAAAACTTTACTGGACCCTATATATAGGGAATCCTATCATCGTTTTGTGACGTTCCAGCAGATCTGCTGTGAGAGGACCAAATTTAAAATAATCAGTGCCGGATTAAGAAAACTGGAGGCCCTGGCTACGAGCCCGTGTGTAACCCAAGTTTAACAACACATGATCCAATTATCATCGACTATGCAATGATACATGCTCAGGCATTATTTTGTTCAAGGTATACATCCCGATTTTTCAGGTAAAACGCTCGGCTCTCTCCGCTGGAGACTAGGGTTCGATCCCCGGAGTCGCCATGCATGAGTAGGTTGTAGTAACGCGACCAAGACCGCTGGTTTTCTCCGGTTTCCTTCACCTCTAAAGACTACTGAACGCCATCATGCGGGGGGGGGGGGGGGGGGGGGGCGTTAATCTACTGGTTGTGCGGTTGATGAGTATTAAGCAAGAATTGGATAAAATGAGAAAAGTTCTACAGCTCAACGCCCCCCCCCCCCCTCCCGGATCCGCCACTGCTTAGAGTGTTACTCGATTTGTGCCTAGCCGTTTTATCTTGTCTTTTCATGTCCGACCACTGTGATTGTGTGTTACAGCATTGGTAGATGGCAGCACTATACGTATATATTATATGTCTAGGATATGTTATACATGTAGGCCCTAAGTATTGAAACGTACACAGTATAATGATAAAAGCCACGGCCTGAGTAGGAGTTTACACACCACAGATTTTGATAACGGCCCGAACGCCTATATATATGGTTTCATATGTCCATTTTGTCGAGGTCCGGAGGTATTGGGTTATCAACAGAAATCACAATCCATGCCAACACTTGACCTTACTTTTTCTCGATTGCCTAACATCAACATTTACTAATATGTCTTCATGTAAAAAAAAAACTAAATTTACAGTGACAATAAAGCAGTTTAGTGTGGCTCATTAAAGTTTATATAACTCTAATCAGTGGTGTCAATTTTTCTTCCAGGGTGGGGGTGGCCCGGTGGGGGGAATGACTTTTTATGAATTTATATACACACGCGCGCGCACACACATCATATATAAATATATATATACCTTTTTCAGCGTCTCTGAGTGACATATTCAACTATGTATATATATATATATATATATATATATATATAATTATATATATACTGAATCATATTTCAAATAATTATTATGTTTAAGAAAATGTTATTTTGTGAATTCTTGGCAAGGTTTAGATATAACATTTTAAGTAAATCTATATGGATCCAACGTGTTTTATTCTATTTATTAATATATTTCATTTGCAATATTATAATATTATTCTCTGAAAAGTGGGTGGGGGGGATGATTACACTGACCATCCCCCCCCCCCTTGCCAAAAAGTGGGGGGTATATATACCCCAATGGCCCCATCCCCCCTATATTGACGCCCCTGTACTCTAATGAAATAATCTAAGGGTAGGCTATCGTTTGAATCGTTATTTCGGGCTGATATTTGGCCCAAAACAGGGTCAATTCAGATGTAAACTGACTCAACAGACAATGCACGAAGTGCGTTCCGAAGGCATTGGAAATATTGGCGGTTTTAGCCTGTTCTAGGCCAATATAACGCCCACCTATAACGATTCATGCGACTGTGGCTAAGGTTATGATAAGTGACCCATTAGTCATGACGCTCAGCTGACTGACATGTTGATTGTGGCTATGAAAATTGAAATGCCCACATTTATGTTTGGTACCGGTGGTCCTGAGGGCACCATACCTAATTAAGCCCGTTATATATGCAAATGAGGCTATAGTGACCTAACTACCAATGTAGAGGTAGACTTTGGAGAGAGGACGCAATATACAAATTAGCAAGATTAAGCAAAAGTGGACCCACTAGTGCATCGATGAACACTAACACATATGCCCACCATTTTTTAACCCCCCCCCCCCCACATGAAGAGAGAGATCACAACTGCACTGTACAAGGATCAATAAATAAGATTGTTTATTAAAACTTACATCTAAAAAGAATATTTTACACATCTGACGAGGAAAATACAACAATCACCACTAGACACTTCACATCCTTCACACTCAAAATTAATATTTTGTTATTTTACTTTACCATCACATACCATCATTACAAAACAATGTAAAATGCACCTTGAGAACAGTTCCGTAAAATTACAATTTGCCAAAAAGACAATACTCGCAGGTTTTTAATGAAATGACAGGAACATTTCTAGATGAGAACATACAAATATTTAAGTATAGGTGGCAAGCTGATTGCATATATATATATATATATATATTTAAATGATATTTTATTATAAATATAAAAAGCACAATGCTGCAAATGCACTAATAAAAATTATTAAAAGAGTATTTTCAATGGCATCTTATATATATATATATATATATATATATATATATAAAATCAGTGAAAATAATCAATACACACATGTACATGGCCAGCATGCTTTTCAAAATTCCATATTTCATATTATCTTCAACCAATGACACCACAACTTTTTTTTTTCAATAGCTTGATTTTTTTAAAAAAAATTAAAAGTCAATCACAGAGATATTGGTTGTTCTGCTTCTGCTACCTGGAGCTCAGTCCTCCGATTAGGATGTGGTTCTTGGGGGAGGCAGTAGGGGGCACTAGTGTGGTCAAGGTCACACTGTAACCCTGCTCTTCAGCTGCCAAACTGCGGTCACTGTCGATGACCAACATGCACTGCTTCCCTATAACAGAATGTAATCCATGCTGTATGTTCAAGTGTGACAGGCCTCATACAGAGAACCTTATGGATAATCCCTAGTAAAGAATGTATGCAATATTATATTTTCTAAATGATTCTTTATGTGAAAAGAACTTGTAAATATTCAGTATTAGTTCATATGAAGCTTTCCAATTTGTTGATCTTTTTATTATAATTAGGTATACATAAATACAGGTGCAACTTCTCGCCACTTATGATTTTAAATCACAAACCATATATCATGATTAATATCCAATTTGTATGAAAGGGTGCTTAATTATTCCTGCAAAATTGAGGTATATTAAACCTTAAGGATGTGTTGACATTTTTAGTAGGTTTTGCAATATGTGAAGTTTCTAAAAATTTACAAATACATCATAACTCAGTTATGCTGATAATCCTTTGAGTATGAAATGCATTATAAAACTTATGCAACAGTAATACATTCATTCAATAACTCCTTCCCCTTACCATTTGCTTACAAAAGCAGGCTTTGCTATGTACTGCTACTTGGATAAGACAAAGGGCCAAGATGTTCAGACCACCCAGTATTTGGGGCAGAGTATTGCTTATTTCAAACTTTGACACCCACTTGATACCCAGCACTCCTTGGTTTAAATATTTTTGGCTCTTTGCCAACTGCCTGGTGGTGTTACTTGGCAAACCCTGCTACTGATAGAAGTGGTAAATAGGAAGTACATGTACTAAAATGAATATAGTGTGACAACCGCATAAGGAGTGTAGGAAAACAGTTGAAATGTATACATTTCCCTTTGATGATAGAAGAGAACAGAGGAAAAATAATTGGGCTTTTACAAAATAGATGTGGAACATTTTCCTGCATTAATTTTAGTCTGACCCCTCTCCATGATGAAAGTGTATCTTCAAGTCTTTGTGATTAAAGACATAATGGAAGGCCCTGGAAATTTATATCCATAAGATTAATGACAACCTTTTGGGTTAAGAATTATAATATATATGTGTGTGTGTGTGTGTGTGTGTGTGTGTGTGTAAAATGGGCAGATCTCCTTGAAGCTGAAAACAATACAAATATGAACTGTCTACAAAACTTCTTTAATTTTACAGCCCAATACATGTTTTCATATGATCTTTCTTATGATACTGACTGGTATTAATTTGTAGTGTGTTTATCATTAACACAAATACATACAAGTAATGAGCTGTGTATGAACTCTGCTCTTTGAACCTTAACCTTCCTCCCTTGACCCCAGGCACAGGCATTCAGCCTGCTGATTTGCTACAGACAATGACCTTTGACATGATGGTCATTACCTGTTTCCTGAGCTGGGATGTTGACCTCTGTTTTATCTGCTGCATGACCAATCTGGTAATACTCCTGAAAAGTTAAAGAACAAATTTATTTTTTCTTCAAAATTATTAAATTCACCAATATTGTTGACCATACTGACCAACCAACCATCCTTGCTTGATGGCAGGCATCACTGATTTTTAAGATACATTGTTCACTGAATTTTCAGCAATGCCCAGTTTTTTTTAATATTACTGTCAATTCCTAAATTAATAAAATATTAATTTTCTCTAATTATATCAGTTACTAAAAATAACTAAATAGAACAAAGGGAATTTATGGAACATAAACAGAAATGATTTAAGATTATAATCATTTTTATTATTTTCTTATTAATTTACATATTAGTAATAGTAAAGTGGGTAACTTGAATCCGCCTGTTAAAATGGCACTTTTTTTAATATAATAATAAACTGATTTCTTAGACCCAAAGCAACTCTAACCATACATGTCAGAATACCACATTATTTAATGAACTCAAATCATATGGAATTCTGTACTATATACCTACTGCCAAAACAGAGACACTCAGTGTTTTTATTAAGAAACATTATAGTCTTTTCTGCAACACCTGAAAGAAATCCCTCAGCAGAAAACTCTGACAAATAGTAACTTGATTACTGAACACATTCAAACCAACTCATGCAAACACTAAATGCATGTACCCTTAACCAATACCAGCAATGCTGACTTGGAGGGGGGGGGGTGTTCTTTCAAACTCATTTGCTGTTAAACTCCTACAAAAATTAGGCACCACCCTTGATTGATGAAATTTTATTTAGCTGCTGGGGACTGTTCTCACCTCCAGTTTTAGAGAAGTCTTTTTAAAAGCCTCACTGCGTGGGTATCTCATGGTGTGTGTGTCTCTCACAGCACCATAGCAGCACGGACACACCACAAACGCTGCCTTCCTGTCCATGCACTGATCCAGCACCATGTCAGTGGCTGTACCGCAGGCATGGAGACAGGTCCCAACGTCAAAGTCACCTCGAAAATATCCCAGGTTACACTGCAAGAAAAATAATCATCTGTCAATCGGGAAACAACTGAGGTTACACTGCAAGGAAATATCTCATTTGATTATCAAAGTCTTCTTCAAGGTGTCAGACACTTGTATATATGCACTGGCATATTACCTGATCTTGCTTTTGCAAAGGTTCACAGAACTTCTGCCAGGACTGTGCAGGTTTGGTTTTTTGTGGGCTGAATTAAATTTGGCAAAATGTATTGTCATATTTTCTGATGGATGGCACTGTGAAAGACTTAACAGGCAATAATGAGGTATGGCAAGAGAGTTGTTGCATGACAGTGATTGAGTGCCATATATTTGATTAGAAATGGTTCTGACCAAAGCCCAAAATGATTAACCAGGACTGTTTCAAGAACCCATATAATTATCAATGAATTTGACAAAACACGTGTGAAAAACCAAGTAAACTTTAAGATTATTATAAATCTGTTAAATAGGAAAAGCATTTCAACACAGAGTCTATGAAGAAATTTGCAGATAAATAAAGTGCAGCTCAGACATCTAGGTTTTTTATTTGCTTCTTCAATATGATGTACAGTGTCTTCTGCTATTCTTTTTCACTACGACTCTTTTTCTGCCAGGTGTAATTAGCTGAATAAATTTTAGTCTCTCTGGTATTAAAATATTAATATGTTGTCTATAATCCATTGCATACAACTGAGATAAAAATTTCTCCTATTTGTCAGCCAAATTTTTTAATGTTTAAAAACCAAGTCAAAGTTGATAATTAATATGTATTTTCCTCTGACAGCAATCTTACAATCAAGAAATGATTAGTTACGAATACTCCAAAACCAGTGACAGATTTAATGTGGCGTTCGTAGGGAGAGTTAACTTTGTTACCTGGTAGATGGTGATGTTATTTAGTTTTAATTCTTCAATTCTCCGCAATGCACCTCGTAACGATTCTTCCTTATTCTCCACCAAAACAACCTGCAGCAGTTACAATAATGTATGTGTGTATATACAAATACATATGTGTACATTTGTCTGTAACACACACTATATCAAGCTATACAAATTCAACCTGATTATTAACAGGAAAGCACAAACAAAATAATGGATGAAATGACATGAAACAATAATTTCCACTTATTTAAATCATCTTTTTTCAATGCAAACAAAGCCGAAAGTACTACCTGCAAGGTAACACTTAAATAGAAAGGAAACTTTATGATATAGGTTTTCCTAAAAATCACCATTTTAAATGACAGGAAACTTATAAAAAGATATTTAGGATTTATTGCAATATTTTATCAAAGAAACATTCTCACCTGACACTGGGGCAGAACACAAGCTATTACAATTCCAAGATGACCCTGAAACAAATGCAGGAAAACATTGTTTTTAGAGTGTGGACTGTGTTGTTAATTAAAGCTCATTGAGTGTTGACAACTCTCAATCTATTCACAGCTGCCAGAAAACTCAAAGAATTTAAACAAGGATTCAAATCTCTATTAATAAGATTTTGAAAACTGTCAATAGAACAACAATTAAAAGCACAATATTAGGACCCCAAAAATATTCATAAAGCCCTGTAAATAGTTATTGGAGTTGATTAACTACAGTAAGTGAAAATTAAAGACAACATGAAAATATAAACTCTGCAAATATTTTGTCTAGCTTTATTACCTCCACAAAGCAGGGTTTTTTGTTTTTGCCAGAGATGGTTTGTGTGTAAGCATGTCTGTTTATGTGTTAGCAATATTACTCCAAAAGTTATAAAAGATTTTGATGAAATTTTCTGAATAGCTTGGCAATGATACAAGGAAAAATTGATTAAATTGTGGGGGTGATCCAAAACATAATCTGGATCCAAGAACTTTTTGAAGGAAAATGCTGCATTTCTAACAATGCCATATTGGGGTAATAAGCTGCCTTGGTGCAGGTCTGTGCTCTCTGAGTGCAAATTTTTAGTTACATTTTGTTATAATCCCTGATCGAAGATGAAACTTTCTTCATCTTATTCATCCCCCCCAAAAAGAAATATGTGATAATGTTAAACATATTAGCACTAATGGAGGATCCGTTTTTGGTGGACCCTTAATAGACCTGTGCATATAAAGCATACCCCTCCAGCACAGAAGTCCACAATGGTGTCACCAGGTTGGGCCACCTGTCTCACAGCAGCCACCATACTTTCCAACTGTTCACATTTTCTTTGAACTCGCTTGGCAGGCAGTTTCCCTGTTAAATGAAAACCAAACAAGCACTATACTTCTTGACTTTGTAAAATCATGTTTTCTCATATAATTATCAATCTATCTACATATATATATATATATATATATATATATATATATATATATATATATATATATATATATATATATACTTATACATAAAATCTGATACTTATTATTAGATGAGATATACATTTGAGAACATTTTGAAGCAAATTAGGTGCAGCATTAACATCTGGTCTAAATGTAAACTTGGTTGAAACAATATGGTACTTTTTCTGTTGATGTTCCCTAAAGATTCTGTTTTTGACAGTTACAATTATTTAAATATATTTTGCACTCTCTGTCTCCAGAAATATCCAAATAATACTGATAAACAGTTGTTGAGCATGGGCTCATAATCCTTCTTCACTTTTGTCATATTTTAATCATTTTCTGAGAGCATCCTACTTATTTATATTACAGAGCACTGAAACATTTCATACAACCAATAACAACTTATTGAAACTAGAATACAGCCAGTCGACAAGCAACTACGTGTATCTACCAAATCACAGAGGCATTGGTAAAGTAAGGCACTGAATGCTCCTGATATGATATGACTCCAAATTTGTGGGATCTGTGATGCTAATTAAACTCCTCATATATGTGAAATGAGCAATTTTCACCCAAAGCAAAAGCACAGATGGACGCCACACAAAAACCATTACAGATAGCATCACCAGGTCACAAGTAAGAAATGGAGAGATCCAAGATCAATGGACATGCAAAATTCCAACTCAATACAATGAACCACTCTAAGATATGGGCTAGTATCTAAATGACACCCAGATTCATACTGCACAAAAATGATTACAGGTTGTGCCACCAGTCTTTGTTACACAAAACTACATAGGTGAGTGAATAAGTATGCCAGGTTTCACAATGATCAGTCCATGGGTCTGAGATAAGTTCTCCAAAAACAAACCCGGCGGTGGTGACAGAACTCGCATGAAAACATAGTATCCACAAAACTCCATTTTGGTGGATACAATTAATAACATGTGACACTGATTGATTACCTTCAGCAGGGTGAGCTGATGCAGGCAGGGATGCCCAGTCTAGACGTACATCCTGACAGGTGTGAGGCCTCAGAGTCTTCATCAACACTGCACTCTGTAATGATTTAACGATACCGTTTTATCATATACCTGTTATACCAGTCAGGACCTACAGAACATGTTCAGTGGCCAGCAAATACAACAGATTTATTGGCACTACAAGGCTATTACAGTTCATTCATTACATTTGTAATGAAACAAGTATTTCATAAATTCAAAAAAAATTTAAAATCAGTAATCAGTTATATTTTATTAACAATGTAATGTAATATGTGCCTTTTAATGCCAGGACATCTGAGACCATGACCAAGATTGACAAATATGGTCTTCAGACCCTTCTACAGACCAAGAATGGTCCAGGGATGTGCATCTCTGGCAATAAATAAATACAATTCATGTAACTCTCACTTTTATGAAATTTCTTGATGAGCTTTTAAAACAATTTATCCAACTTGAAAATGTAATAAAGCAAAATTCAGGTACCTGTATGCTCTGCAGACCTTTTTCAAAGATGGAGTTATTCATCTTAAACTTCATCTCTGTAGATTCTCTGAAACAGAGAGAGAAAAATCACACATACTATTGCACACTCTGGTTATGACTATTACATGAAATCTATATCTACCAAAATCACAAAAATACAATAGTTTCCTTAAATAAGGACTTACTGGGTCATTCCAACAGACTTAATATATTTTAGAAATTTGTTCTGCCAGATTTGCTTCATTGTATGATACAGTATACATACCAGTCCTTCCAAAAGAAATTGTGCAAAATTTTTTAAGTCTGTATCTTAAGACGTTTTTGAAATATGGAACAATTCAAGGTCAAATTCACTCATAATAAGTTCATGAACCCATTTCATAGATGTTTAATACTCTCATTCACATCCATGTACATACAAATTTGAAAAAAAAAGATCAGTTAAATTTCTTTCTTGAAAGGAATAATCCACTGGCAGCACATCAGAGCTTAAAGCATAGTATCCCTGACCTAGTCTCATGGGGTCAGTTACTGACACTGTTACAATGAGGCTTCATTCAATAACATGGCATGATGATGAGTGGTGTTTGTTGTGGTATTTATGAATTTCTCCCACTGAAAAATATACTAAAACACTACAATTTAGTTACAGATTATCAAAAAACAGCTGGAACATCTGTCAAACATTCAAATAGATTGTCATTCTAAAGCAGAAACTGATCAAACTGCCAGTCCTTGAGTAAGAATGTTTGTTATAAAGGAGATGGAGAGTTACTGTGGTGACTAAACTCACCTGTGCTAAATTTTATCCTTCTCTTTATCATAATAGGACCCTACTAAGCAACTTGCTTAAGTGTCTCAAGGTCTGGGCAACCAGGTAAGTTCCACTCTCAGGGATAGTTTCAAATTAATTTCCCAGAGGTTGCACAGAGGCCTGCCTCATCTTTAGGCATAGCAGACAGCAAGTGATCATCCTAATCTCTGCCATCACCTAGGCAGCCCACTTGTGTAATAGGAATGCTAATGGGTTAGTCCACGGTGGATTGAGGGGTGGCCAGGATATCTTAAAATACAATTAATGCAGCAAAACCTGAATGTCCAGGTATTGTGGCACATAAAATAATAAATCATTGTCTAACAAGCAAATTCGTGGAATTTATGTCCCCCGCATCCACCTCTCTTGTTATTTTAGCTTTCTGTGATCTCATGTTTTAGTTTTTATTTTCCCCTGAAGATGTTTCCACATGTTATAGTGGCTGTGTTTTAGTTCTCATTCCCTCTTGAAGATATCTCTACATGTCATAATTTTAGTTGTGAATTTGGAACAGAAGGGGAAATTTTTTGTTTGTTTTGGAGTTGGTGATAAATTTTCAGACAGACACTCCAAAACCAATCACAACTAAGGTATACATGAGAGCACTCACTGACCCAAATTCAATTGAAATGGATAATATTTAGGAAAGTTATCACATGGAAACAAAAACCTGACAGACGGACAGACAGACGGACAAACAGACAAACCCAAATCAATGTCCCCATTCCGCGAAAGCTGGGGACAAAAAATATATTATACATATCCTGTACCTGATATCAAGTTGACTAATCAATAGCTCAGCAGGAATTTCAAGGGTCACAGAGCAGACTGGCTTGCTTGGATCTGTTGGTGTCTTCTCCTTGTGATAATCTTGAACAAGTCTCTGGTGCCACTTGTTTATTCTTGGTAGTATCTGGCTATAGTTGGTGGCATACATCTGCCAGTTACTCTGAGATACAAGAAGAACAATTAGAGAAACACCACTACATGTATACATCTGTTTATCTATACACCACTACATGTACAGCAATCAGAGGATGTTTAGAGAGTACTGGAATTCAGCATCTAGAAATATATTATTTTCCCACAGAAATGGGCAGAATTATCAAGTAAAATCTTATCCTTCTCAAGCCATACAGCATTAACGATCATGGTGTTTCTTTATCACCAGAAGACTGATTTAAATCATTAACAGAAGTATGGTTCTCAGGTGAATAACCTCAGAAAGCGGTATAAAAAGCCTGCAATATAACACTTAATAATGTACATTATGCCTCAGACATACTTACAAGGACTGGATGTAGACATGTGAACAGAACCAGATCTGTCAGGGTCCTGTCTGGTCCCTCAGCATACTTGTGTTCAAGTTCAGGACAACAGTCTGTGGTCCCTGACATCTGGTGGGCAAGTTGAGAACTATCTGAGCACAGCTCTGTCAGGTTCTGGGGATCCTCAACTTTGGCTTTGTCCTTTATTTTAATGCGATTCATTTTATCTGATGTATTGTGCAGGGTGTTATCTTGTCCATTCTGTCCAGCGTGTCTTTTTCCCTTACGCTGTTTTTCTTCTGCAGAATTCTTAGATGCCCGTTTGTTTTTTTCTTTATGTGCTTTCCGTATGTGTTTATTTCTGTTTGCCAATATGGGCAGTGTACCGAGATGGGCTTCTAGCTTATACAGTTCATTTGGGACTCTGATTGTGCAGTCAATTTTACCAGAAAGAACCCTGAAATATAAACAGTAACAAAATATAAAGATTAGATCAGTTTACAGAAGAGTATTGTCTAGCAGGACTTATTATATTTCTATACCATATCTACTGCATTTTAATCTAATAAGTTAAAACTTATGAGAATATGACACCCCCCACCTGTAAATATTTAATTCATCATCAAACAATATATATGATATGGCATTTTTATCGAAACACTCAAAAAAAGGTAAAAAATAAAATACCGCCCGCCCGCACTGATTTCTGAAAAAAAGTGCCTGAGAACCATACCTTAATTTTTTTTTGGCCTTATAAAACATTGATGAAGTATGTTTATCACTGGTTCAGAAGTACATACATGAACAGCCTATAATCAACATCTTGATGATTTAGGCTTAAAAAGTATAAAAACGTATGAACAGCTGAAAAAAAAGTATGATAAAGTATAAAGTGTCTTCTTTTCTGAAAAAAAGTATAACAAATTTAAAAGATTATGAAGTCACACCACTGTGAAATGTAAGTCCAGGTGCTTATAAGGTCATGCATATTAGAGCAGCACTTGCCTGTGTGTTTTTCACTTGTGTATGAGCAGCACCTGCATGTATGTTTTAATTTGTGTTAGCAGCACTTGCCCTTTTTTTTTTACTCGTGTGTGAGCAGCACCTGCATGTATGTTTTAATTTGTGTGTTAGCAGCACTTGCCTGAATGTTTTTTATTTATGTGTGAGCAGCACTTGCCTGTATGTTTTAATTTGTGTGTTAGCAGCACTTGCCTGTGTGTTTTTGATTTATGTGTGAGCAGCACCTGCCTGTTTGTTTTAATTTGTGTGTGAGCAGCACTAGCCTGTGTGTTTTTGACTTATGTGTGAGCAGCGCTGCCTGTGTTTATAATTTTTGTGTGAGCAGCACTTGCCTGTGTTTCTGATTTGTATGTGAGCAGCACTTGCCTGTGTGTTTTGGATTTGTGTATGAGCAGCACTTGCCTATGTGTTTATGATTGATGTGTTAGCAGCACTTGCCTGTGTGATTATAATTCATGTGTGAGCAGTACTTACCTGTGTGTTTTGGATTTGTGTGTGAGCAGCACTTACCTGTGTGTTTATAGTTTGTGTGTGAGCAGCACTTACCTGTGTGTTTTGGATTTGTGTGTGCGCAAAACTTGCCTGTGGGTTTATAATTTATGTGTGAGCAGCACTTACCTGTGTGTTTTTATCAGGTTTTCTGCAGCTAATGGCAGGTCTACTTCACAAAATTTTGTCCACGCTGACACTTCAGCACATGCCTTGAGACACCCTCCTTTGTAACCCTACCAAAAATTATCAAATAATGGAAATTAAATAAAAAAATTATATTTTTAAGAATATCCCTCAGGGGGCTGAATTTGTGGATGCAAAATGCACCTCACAAACTCCCTGATTTAAATATTAATCCATGCCCAAATTTTGTAAAACTTGAGACTGGGCAATGTCCACTGAACCACTTTATTTTACAAACAGAAATCTTATTTAAATGTATATGATACATACACGAGTATATGACACAAAAACTCCGTGCACCATATCTCTTATTAGCAATGTCATTTACTGATATTATAACAGCTTACTGATCCTTTTCCACATAGGTCAAGATCCTTTCTGACAAGGATTATCTTATAAGATCACTTTTAAACAGTGATTTTTGTACATTCTCCTGTCATGGATATAATAGGTACTTGAAAAACTAATGATTTACCTTCGCTAAACTAATTGCACATATCAGCTGAGAATAAATAAAAAAGGCATACCAGAAGGTCATTCAGATGACCTATTGGGTCAAGGTCATGGCACTTCTCAATGATACTCCTTAAAACACAGCAGAGTCCTGATGTGACGAGAGGGGAACCAGTCCACACGATGGCAGGTAACCCACAATGCTTCACTGCCTTAGGTAAAGCTGTCAGGTTTATCCATTGTGCATTAATTCCAAGCTCACTTCTATCATCAACAGGACTTTCATGTGCCACAATATACAACTTAAATAAACCTTGACCACTGCAGTATTGAAGTGTTTCCTGGACAACCCTGGTGGCTAAGGGAATCACAACCCCATCACAGATTTCAGTCACTTCAACATACAGCTCATCCATCATGTAAATACTGGTAACATCGCATCAGATCTTCAATTTTTTGTTTGTTTTTGTCTTTTTATTTTTCAGTTTATATTTCTGGAGCTGAAACCTCTCAGTTACACCAGTCAGTAGTGTTTCAACTACTTCAGAAGGTGTATATTTCTTGGTTTCCAACTTGATCACATGATCAATTCTCCTTCTGTTCCTGGTCACGTGATCTTAAAATTTTAGGGTTTTTCCCTGTTTCACAGCCAAATTGTTATCCATGGTTTCTTGGTCACATGACCTTTAAATTTCTCAGTTATCCACTTCTCCCTGGTAACATGGTCACTAAATTAATCCATTATCAACTGTGAGAGTCATCAGTTGTAGTGTTAATAATGGCTTAATGAAAATTTAGGGAATTTTACTTAACTCCATTTCCTAGGCAACATCAAAATGTGATCTGAAAAAGTAAAGCAGGCATAAATCATAACATGCATGACATTTTATTCTAATCTTGAAAAACATAGATCTATTTTCAACCTGAAAGCAATAAGATATCTCTTTGCTTCAATATTTTGAGACCTTTATGTATGTTGAAAAACATGAATCCAATTCAAAGCTGGATTGATTTAGGCTGCCACTAACAAGTTTTGCTTGAACATGGAATTCTGGCAACTGACCACAGAAGCTCAAATCTTGTTTGTTTAAAGTTATGAATAATTTACTCTATCCAAATAGATTTCTCATCAACTGCATGTAATCTCTTTTTATTGGTATTTTTTAAAGCTCATCACCATAGTTACCATAAATACAAATAAAGCTAAATGAAACTTCTTCACAACTGCCAAGGGAAATAAATGAAGGAAAAGAAGTACAAGTTACTGACACTGACTGTCACTTGAGATGACATCAAAAAAGTTGCGACTATTATAATAATATCAAACAAGCATGACTAAATGAAACTTCTTCACAACTGCCAAGGGAAATAAATGAAGGAAAAGAAGTACAAGTTACTGACACTGACTGTCAATTGAGATGACACCAAAAAAATTGCAACTATTATAATAATGTCAAACAAGCATGACTAAATGAAACTTCTTCACCACTGCCAAGGGAAATAAATGAAGGAAAAGAAGTACAAGTTACTGACACTGACTGTCACTTGAGATGACACCAAAAAAAATTGCGACTATTATAATAATATCAAACAAGCATGACTAAATGAAACTTCTTCACAACTGCCAAGGGAAATGAATGAAAGAAATAGTACAAGTTACTGACACTGACTGTCACTTGTGATGACACCAAAAAAATTGCGACTATTATAATAATATCAAACAAGCATGACTAAATGAAACTTCTTCACAACTGCCAAGGGAAATAGATGAAGGAAAAGAAGTACAAGTTACTGACACTGACTGTCACTTGAGATGACACCAAAAAAATTGCGACTATTATAATAATGTCAAACAAGCATGACTAAATGAAACTTCTTCACCAATGCCAAGGGAAATAAATGAAAGAAAAGAAGTACAAGTTACTGACACTGACTGTCACTTGAGATGACACCAAAAAAATTGCGACTATTATAATAATGTCAAACAAGCATGACTAAATGAAACTTCTTCACAACTGCAAAGGGAAATAAATGAAGGAAAAGAAGTACAAGTTACTGACACTGACTGTCACTTGAGATGACACCAAAAAAATTGCGACTATTATAATAATATCAAACAAGCATGACTAAATGAAACTTCTTCACAACTGCCAAGGGAAATAAATGAAGGAAAAGAAGTACAAGTTACTGACACTGACTGTCACTTGAGATGACACCAAAAAAATTGCGACTATTATAATAATATCAAACAAGCATGACTAAATGAAACTTCTTCACAACTGCCAAGGGAAATAAATGAAGAAAAAGAAGTACAAGTTACTGACACTGACTGTCACTTGAGATGACACCAAAAAAATTGCGACAATTATAATAATATCAAACAAGCATGACTAAATGAAACTTCTTCACAACTGCCAAGGAAAATAAATGAAGGAAAAGAAGTACAAGTTACTGACACTGACTGTCACTTGAGATGACATCAAAAAAATTGCGACTATTATAATAATGTCAAACAAGCATGACTAAATGAAACTTCTTCACCACTGCCAAGGGAAATAAATGAAGGAAAAGAAGTACAAGTTACTGACACTGACTGTCACTTGAGATGACACCAAAAAAAATTGCGACTATTATAATAATATCAAACAAGCATGACTAAATGAAACTTCTTCACAACTGCCAAGGGAAATGAATGAAAGAAATAGTACAAGTTACTGACACTGACTGTCACTTGTGATGACACCAAAAAAATTGCGACTATTATAATAATATCAAACAAGCATGACTAAATGAAACTTCTTCACAACTGCCAAGGGAAATAGATGAAGGAAAAGAAGTACAAGTTACTGACACTGACTGTCACTTGAGATGACACCAAAAAAATTGCGACTATTATAATAATGTCAAACAAGCATGACTAAATGAAACTTCTTCACCAATGCCAAGGGAAATAAATGAAAGAAAAGAAGTACAAGTTACTGACACTGACTGTCACTTGAGATGACACCAAAAAAATTGCGACTATTATAATAATGTCAAACAAGCATGACTAAATGAAACTTCTTCACAACTGCAAAGGGAAATAAATGAAGGAAAAGAAGTACAAGTTACTGACACTGACTGTCACTTGAGATGACACCAAAAAAATTGCGACTATTATAATAATATCAAACAAGCATGACTAAATGAAACTTCTTCACAACTGCCAAGGGAAATAAATGAAGGAAAAGAAGTACAAGTTACTGACACTGACTGTCACTTGAGATGACACCAAAAAAATTGCGACTATTATAATAATATCAAACAAGCATGACTAAATTAAACTTCTTCACAACTGCCAAGGGAAATAAATGAAGAAAAAGAAGTACAAGTTACTGACACTGACTGTCACTTGAGATGACACCAAAAAAATTGCGACAATTATAATAATATCAAACAAGCATGACTAAATGAAACTTCTTCACAACTGCCAAGGAAAATAAATGAAGGAAAAGAAGTACAAGTTACTGACACTGACTGTCACTTGAGATGACATCAAAAAAGTTGCGACTATTATAATAATATCAAACAAGCATGATTAAATGAAACTTCTTCACAACTGCCAAGGGAAATAAATGAAGGAAAAGAAGTACAAGTTACTGACACTGACTGTCACTTGAGATGACACCAAAAAAATTGCGACTATTATAATAATATCAAACAAGCATGACTAAATGAAACTTCTTCACAACTGCCAAGGGAAATAAATGAAGGAAAAGAAGTACAAGTTACTGACACTGACTGTCACTTGAGATGACACCAAAAAAATTGCGACTATTATAATAATATCAAACAAGCATGACTAAATGAAACTTCTTCACAACTGCCAAGGGAAATAAATGAAGGAAAAGAAGTACAAGTTACTGACACTGACTGTCACTTGAGATGACATCAAAAAAGTTGCGACTATTATAATAATATCAAACAAGCATGACTAAATGAAACTTCTTCACAACTGCCAAGGGAAATAAATGAAGGAAAATAAGTACAAGTTACTGACACTGACTGTCAATTGAGATGACACCAAAAAAATTGCGACTATTATAATAATGTCAAACAAGCATGACTAAATGAAACTTCTTCACCACTGCCAAGGGAAATAAATGAAGGAAAAGAAGTACAAGTTACTGACACTGACTGTCACTTGAGATGACACCAAAAAAAATTGCGACTATTATAATAATATCAAACAAGCATGACTAAATGAAACTTCTTCACAACTGCCATGGGAAATGAATGAAAGAAATAGTACAAGTTACTGACACTGACTGTCACTTGAGATGACACCAAAAAAATTGCGACTATTATAATAATATCAAACAAGCATGACTAAATGAAACTTCTTCACCACTGCCAAGGGAAATAAATGAAGGAAAAGAAGTACAAGTTACTGACACTGACTGTCACTTGAGATGACACCAAAAAAATTGCGACTATTATAATAATATCAAACAAGCATGACTAAATGAAACTTCTTCACAACTGCCAAGGGAAATAAATGAAGGAAAAGAAGTACAAGTTACTGACACTGACTGTCACTTGAGATGACACCAAAAAAATTGCGACTATTATAATAATATCAAACAAGCATGACTAAATGAAACTTCTTCACAACTGCCAAGGGAAATAAATGAAGGAAAAGAAGTACAAGTTACTGACACTGACTGTCACTTGAGATGACACCAAAAAAAATTGCGACTATTATAATAATATCAAACAAGCATGACTAAATGAAACTTCTTCACAACTGCCAAGGGAAATAAATGAAGGAAAAGAAGTACAAGTTACTGACACTGACTGTCACTTGAGATGACACCAAAAAAATTGCAACTATTATAATAATATCAAACAAGCATGACTTATTAAGTACTGAAATTTTTATTCTCATAATGAATATTTAAGGGTGTGGGAGCTCCATGGCTGGATTACCGGTACAGCTTGGTCAGCTTTGAAACAAAAAGGGCCCCCTATCCCAGTGAATGCAATGGCCCTCAGCAAAGATAAAGAAACTGAACTTAAGCACAATGGAACCTTGATAATTCTTTAAATATAAAACATGTTTGGTGGATCAAGATTACCTCAAAAGAGAAGGAATTGATCCTTGGGTATAACCCTAACAAAATTCATTAAATTCTGATCACTGCTTTTTGAGTTAAGTTGCAAACAGACAAACCAGATGATTATGGTTAAGAACATAATACCTCATCAGCCAGGGGCTGTATATAATGTGTGGTGCCACTGTTTGACTCTGTCTGGTTTATGACTGCTATTTTAACATATAAAGAAAAGTAATGGAATTCTACTTCAGTTAGAGTATACACAAACCATAAACAAATGCCAAAGATAATAAAATAAATATCGGACTGCCCCATAAAGAAAATTTAAAGTGGATGATTTTAAGTAATGAATTGCAAGTCAACAACAAATTCCTGGAACTAAAGACGATCTTATGTTATTTTATCTTATAATTACCAGTAAAAATTTGCTAAGTGTGCAAGGAAAGAAATAATGATTTTAAAAGACTGTGGGAAAGTGCATCAAGTTGTGCAGCTAAAATAAAATAATTAAAAATATTATGCATATGGCCTATTTATCTTTAGTGTATTCATTAAAGTTATACCAAATTCCTAAATTAAAAGAATTATCAACATTTGTTGTCTCATGAATTTTCTTGTGGTACATTACTGTTTTAAGTAAAATCTTATTTGCAAACCTTTAAACAATTTGATTAAAAATATGTAATGATTATTTTATGCATTAATTAGTTAATTTGTTCCTATAACCTTGCAATAAAAAGTCCCAGATTCTACTACAGCTGTTCCTGGCCTAAACTAACACCTATGCTCGCATGTACATTGTACCACTATGGGGGTCCAGCACATGGTGTGGGTTCTGTTGCTGCTACAATAATTAGCCATGCCAAGTCTTTAAAGCTGGATGCAAGCTTTATTTTAATTCCATCAGTAGCTGTACATAATTTTCCCATGGTTACTGCATTAAGCTTTGTGGAGGACCATTTTTTAACCCGCAAAACACACATCTTGTCATGTTTCAAATTATATTACCTTTGCCATGTGGGGTGGCACAGTGTTACACGGTTTTCTTATACTCATATTGTATGCTCTTTACACACAATCTAATACACAGGAAACACCCAACTGGAAAAGTTAAAACCATAACTTACAGGAGACAGCATCAATTAGTCACATATGTAAAGTAGCATATAAGCTGAAGTAGATACCATCATAAGGCTTTTTATAAATATATGTGTTTTAATCCCATTGAAGCTGATTTTCTCATACTGAAGAATTATATAATCCAGATGAAATTTAGCCCCAGTTTATAAATAAAATTTAAAAATGACAAATGTCCAAAATATATGCTATTATTTTTGTCATAATTTCCACTTGTTTTGATTCTCTCTGTCTGTCTCTCTGTTATCCCATGTCTTAGTTCCCATCTCCTTTCTCTTGATAATGAATACAAAGATCAAAGTACCATTGCTAAATCACAATTAAAACTGAAGGTAAATCTAAGATAAACCAAACTGTCTGCCCAGAGGATGATGTTTATACATGCACCTAAAATTAGTTATGATAGATTTATTACACTGATATGTAAACCTTGCAGGTTATCACTCAGCCGTGACAACCTGACTCAGGAGGAAATCAGATAATTGGCTTGTAAGCCTATTCAAGTTGTGATACAAGTAATATCGAGGAATGTATCGCAGTGGTCTTGCATCAGGTTACATTCATATTGTGGTAAACAGCCCATAATCTCAATATTAAGCTAAGAATGATAAACACAATAATACACATGTGAGCTCACAACCCAAGCTGAAACAATGTCTCCATGGACACGGGTCATTTCCTGTCTGGCCTGCAAGCTGCCTGCATCCTGTAACCCATGCGAACCATGCATGTGTTCATGCAGACATAAATTCAACAAACATGCCAAGGGGTTTACCAATGTGCTGGGTTAAAACGGAAATTTTCTTGCTCATGTTTTGTATTATCAGAAAGTATAACAAAATGCTAATGATTGGTCTGGTTTATGTTGATTGACAGTGTACCTGTAGACTATGAAGTGTCAGAAATATCTTCATAAGGCCTTATAAAGCGTTCCTCAGACTTAGATGTAAAGACACTCTGGCCCCAGTAATCTGGTCGTAATGCCAGAGGGTTGATATGACGCTAGCTAACACAGAAAATGCTCAGGTTTATATATTATATAATTAGGACCACAGCAAACAGGTACCATCCTCTTAATGCTATGTTTTAGAAGAGAAAGGCAATAAAATACCAGTTTTGTACAAATTGGTATAAATAGTGTTACTATGACATTTGAAATATGAAATATTTCCAGATATGTCATAGATGAGAGTTTCTGGTTATGCTTTCATTTACTTATAGTAACAGTTATTTAAATAAAATTTTGGCAAATATTTAACAGATCCATCAGACTAATATTCACCTATCAAAAGAAATAACTATTAAATGAGGTACTCTTCAAAATAGAAATCTCATTTTATCCCATATTATTTATGATAAATGTTAAAGGGGCTTTATCACCTGTCCGACTTTAAATCCATAAGAGCTTTTATAATAATAGGCCAGAAAACGTGGATATCACCACACAGGCTGTTTGTTTTGTTTATATCAACATGTTTATTATATGATGGGGCCTGCCAAAATAATCAAAACAAATTGAGCAAAGGCATCTAGAGACAAGTCAGATAAGCCAAAACTTTGCAAATGGTGTTTTGCAACAGGTGACTTTTCTTCCTCCACATATATGCAACCTACCACCTTAAGTTACAAGTTTTCCTCGTTTGTCAACACCCCTGTACAAACGTTGTTGATAAACAAGTTCATACATCCTTCATGGAGGTGTTGTAAGAACTTTTCATAACCAGAATTACCCTTAGATCATTAATATATACACAGAGGAAGCCAGAAATCACACAAAATCTTTTTTAATATTAGGTGAATGGGCACCTTTAATAAATGTGCATTTGACCAATTATAAAGTTAATGTTGCAGTGTTCCATCTGGGATAAGTTAATCAATTATTTGAATGTGCATGCATTGGGTGGCAAGGTTCGGAGAAGAAAAATACTGTCATATTACATCAAGAAAGTGAAGAAGACCTCCCTTGGACCAGATCAACTGATAAAGGACTTGAAGAAACATCACAGACAGGTCATGTCTGTTTAAACAAGTCTAAAAACCATCCTGTACATGTAAACAATGTTTTAATTTATCCTTATTGGTACATAAACATTTATAACAACATAGTTATAACCTCATCCTATTAGTTTTTTTTTTGGCTGAATATATTATAAGCTTCCAAGCAAAATCCAACAGGCACACAAACAAACAATCTCCAATTCACCTGTGTTATACCTTGTAATGGTTCTGTGTGCAAGTGAAACAGCCCATCTGTGTCTGTTTACCATAACAAGATTGAGTGACCAGAGGTCCCTTTTTGCCAATGCGCAACAACTCCTAAACAAGGAGAAGAAAGGGAGGGACACACCAGAAAGACCATTTGGAAGCATAAAAATCTGTGATTTGTATAGCTGCATAGTACAGCCATTTGGCCAATAGGTGGCGTGCCTGCTATGTTTATATTTTGCACTACTGATTGCCCAGTGCAAGATTTTTAATGTATATTTAACATACCTGGATTTGTTAATAGGTTCATTTTATATTACATGGTTGGAACCATTTAACACCAACATATTCTGAAAGCTTAAAATATTCTTTATAAATGTTTATATAACTTTCCCAAAACCTTACTTATATAGATTAAACATGATTATATATCTTATGTATTTAACTTTAAAATTATTTTTTTCTCAGTCACTGAGTGTTCAAAACATTCCTTTCTTAACATTACGAGTTGTTGCTATATCCTCTTAAGTATTTTTTTACAACATGTAATAAGAGGCTTTTATTAATGAGAATCTAAAAAAAAATATTCATTCACATCTAAAATGAAATACCCAATAAAACCTTATTTTTCAAAGTCAAAACCCCAAAAAAAGAGTCTTGGGGCCTAAACATTGATTTAAACATGCTGCTTGGAGAAATTATTTAGTTTCACCAGGTATTCTTGAATACATAAAATTTTCTGAAATACTGGAAAAAAAATAATATCTTCAATTCTTATTAATTTCAACCAGTATTAAAAAACCTAAAGGTTCCATATACTTAACAAATAACATATTGTAGAGCATATTCTCAACTCTTTGAGCACATATATTATATATGTCAAGGGGTCCAAGAGCAGTACTTTGTAAAACATAAAGGAAAACTAAAGTTATCCCTAAAGGCCATAAAGAGAAGAGCACTGTATGGTATCCACTAGTGGCAATCTGGAAGCCACCAGAGTTGATTAGTGAATCATTAATTAGTAAACAAATAAAGGACCAACCACTGTTACCCTTCAGTGCTAGGACAATGCACAACCCACTGGCTACTCAGATACTGTTTGTACTCATTTAATGAGCAACTCCATTTAACTGCTGTGACTGAGACAGTAATCAGCCAGTTAATACCTATTATTATTTCAAATACAGGACAACAAATTTTTACATGAGTGACATCCAATCTGATTGACACAAACACAAATGAAAAAAAAAAAACGGAGTAAAAATAATGAAGGCAAATTTTATATTCACAATAATAAAGCTTAATTATGAAATGGATCCTAGCAAAGATTCACAAACATCTAGAAGATCAAAACCTCTGAAAGTTTAAAATCAGTATCAAATATATTCTGAACATGTTTTTTTGATGCCAGATTTGTCTGTGAAGAAGCCCAAGGGACACAAGAAAAGATTTTATTGCAGGAATCAAATTTAGCCACAGATTCTTGATCACTTTACCATAAGGGCCCATTTTGTCAAATTTGTTGCAGAAGCAAATTTTATCTGAAGAAAAGAGAAACTAACAGAAGTATTTTAAATCAGAAAGGAAATCAAATACTATATTTCCTTGGCTTTCTGAATATTTTCATGGGATTTTAGGTACCTAAATTTCATGTTTAAAATCTAATATTTTTTTTCAGGATCTTAAAGTTTAACTGAGTTTAAGGATATATAATCATGGCCTGTCTTTTATTGCAGATAATCTGGTTATACAAAGTATAAAGATACAATGCATGGCTCAACACTGACAGTTAACTGCATGCCAGAGGAAAATATAAAATAGTGGATGGGCAACCAAAAATCAGCTCCTAGCAACTGAGCAAGTGGGTCTAATAAAAACCTTTATCCACAGGCCTGATATAATGTCAAGCCCTGCAATGTAGCTGCTCATGGTTATATCATTTGTATATAATGGTTAATATGTATTATAAGCAGCTTTATTTTGTGTTTAAAATTAAGACATGTCTGACAAGACTTAATTTAATGTATTTTTTTGCTACACACAGTTGTGGTTTCCAAAGCAATATCCAGTTTCCAGACCAAGCTGGTTTTAGAGTAATTTCCTAAAAACTATCTGAAACATTCATATTAAAATGTATTATAAAATACTGTTATAATCTTTCAGTTGATATATTGGACACAAATGAAATGTTTGATTTAATGTTTCTTTTATATACTGAAGCGAAATTTTTTTTTTTTTACCGCAACACACTTTACATAATTTTTTACAAATTTATTTTATTCATTTTATTTATTTTATAGTATTTCCACAGGTGTGTCTGCACACTTCAATCATAGACTACTAGTACTACCCCCACCCCCAAACTGGCGTCTGCCATGGTCAAAACCGTGTAATTCTGAACCCCCGACTCCCTTTTTATTTCCAAATTATGATCTCCTGTCTAGGGAGGGTGGCCAGGACATTTAAATTAAAACTCATTTACTAGACGGGACAATTTCCTGGTCTGGCAAGCTATTTTGATCACTCAAGCGTAAATGATACCAGCATCCACAGTCGGGTGCCCGGCGTCATGTTCATCAGGGAGTCACTCACCACTCCTGTCATGCACGACTGGGTCACTGGGGGGGGGGGGGGGGGGGATGCGATTACAAATTATCTCTACTGTGAAATCCACACAAGTGACACCATATAAGATGAAAGAGATAAGATATGCCGTAACGTGCCCATATGTTTGAAAGGAATTTAAGTACCTAAGAGTTGTTACTCAGCAACACCGGCTCCCAAGACACTGTGACCACCAAGATCCCAGCGTGTATTTGTTTTTATGCAGTGGTGGCTTCACTCAATATCGCTCGGTTTGGGGCATGACCTTAAAAACTAGGTCGACCATTCCTACAGATCTGTAGGGGTGTCAGGACTTTTCCCCCATAAAGTAATTTTATATCAGATTCTCTTTTATAAACCAAGTAATTCAGATACTAAAATATACATTAAACTTTAAAATTACATTGATCTTTTCAAGCTGAAACATAAACATGACACATACGTGAACAATTTGGAATGGTGCGTTACCGATCTTTCACGTGCATATATCCCAGACCGGCCGACGCCACCTACCGTGATATAATACAACAAGATTGGCGAACCTGGGTGCCACAATGCACCTAATGACCTTAATATGGAGTTGATAGAAAATAGTTCTAAACAATATTTCTTTAAACTTGCTAGTTTAAACAATGTAAGTCTATTTAATACCATTTGCAACTTAAAAATAATTTAATTGACTTATCTATATACAACTTCTACAAACTAAAGTAAATATGGTCGTATATGGATTTTTCTACGGCGGAGTGATTCATTTATAACTATGTCAGCTATGCGGTCGCCCGTCAGAATGTCGCCAATTTCAATGTAGAATAGTGTGACCTGGTATCTCTTGCTGTGTTCAGAAATTTTTAGATACACAGGCGCGAAAATTCTATTCGACACGCCAGATTTGGCTCCATTGAGGCGGAGCAGATTCATAATTACTTGCTACTAGGGCTGATTAGACTTTGGTAAGTACTCTTTTCACACGATTGACAGTTCTGGACCGTCAGTGAGCATTGCTTGGAGAGAGCTCGGCAGACGTACCGAGACGATAGTCACCCCCCCCCCCCCCTACTATATCTTCACAATACAGACCCGCTCTTACAAACAATATAGTCAGTAGCAGCTAATAAGACATCATTAACATTTATTATTGCAGTATATATGTTAAACTAGAAGGTTATGAATGCACTGGCTGTATTTTTGGACTCCAGAGGACTTGCCATAGTATCATTTAATGATTTATAAATCTATGACTTGTGTTGAAAGCATGTGATGCTTGTTATCAGTTTGACATGCTGTCATTCTTAATTCTTACTAACTTCATCATAATTTAATTGTCAAACTGCAATTATATAAAATATATGCCTGATCAATAGTTCATGTTATCTGCATAGAATGTATATTGTTCCTGAAATTATTATTAACTGGTTAATTTCTGAGAAATTGTTTTCCCTAGAAAAACACTTCATGCCAAATTGTCAGAGGGCTTTGACCACATCACATGGCCCCTCTCGGGGATTATTAACTCAAACAAAAGTGATTTGTGATCATATCTAATCAATGTTGTAAAATGGTTGGCATTTGCTTCAGATAGTAGTTTTGGCTTTTTCATTATTTGAGCCTTTCTTGTTATGACTGGCTGCCTACCAGGAAAATAATTTACTTCATTTGCCATTTGGGACATTTAAGTTGCCTGAACCAAACCTGTTACAATGTTGCAAAAACTTCATTTCTAAATACAAACTGTTTGTCATGGCAATTACAGACAAGTAGTCATATCAACAGTACTGTTGTAGATAGCAAGCACTTGGTGTAGTTACCTAATTGTAGGAATAGGTTGTAAAATCATATTAGATGATTGAAAGAAAAAATGACTGATGATCAATTATTAATCATTTATTTTATATACCACCTATATTACCATGAAATATGCTGTATAGAATTAAACCTTAAATATTGACTCAGTAAGTTTAGGCTACCTTGAACATCAGTCTGAATGGTCAAGGTAATGACCAGGTTGTTGACACTTGTTCATTGCACAAGGTTAAGTTTTAATGTTGTTTGCTGTTTTGTGTCTTTCTTATACCTCTGACAGAATAATATTTATCAGGATAATATGACTTCTTTGGATATGCATACCTTATCGTTTGTGGTATCTTATGCAAAAAAAGCAATCTATTTAATCAATTATGAAAGAAAACGATCAATGTATTTGATTAATTAATTTGCACACCACTAAATCTACCTGAATTAAAATTTGATCAATTAATGATTCATCAGTTCAATTTTTTTGAGTTTCTACATTGTAATGGTTTCCTCAAATTTATTAATTTTCCTTGTTGAAACTGCCTTATCTGAATCTCGATAAACAGCCGTAACTAATCAAGACAGGCTAATGATTAGCAGTTGCAAGGTCACTGTCACAGGAATTTTGAGAAAGGGTACTGGTACTAGTCTGGTAGTGAAAACACTCATGAACAAATGTGTTTAAATATTGATGCAACAACTTTACAGAGCTGCCAGCTGTACAATACATAATGTTACATTTGATTTGATTGAGCTATCCTCAATTCATTGTGGTCCTTGCAGGTAAGGGTATCATCCTACAAATCAGTTGAATAATTAGTATATCAGTCAGCAATCTAAGCTCCCGAGGCAGCCGAAATCTTGCGCTTCTAAAGAAGCAACTGATTTTCACGCTGCCAGCTTTGACCGTTTATGATATATTTAGACATCAGATGGCGGTTCATTGTCCGCTGTAAAAAACGTGCATATGGTGTGACAAGCAGCCAACCAGATGCCAATAAACAAACACTCGACAGGCATCCTGGCTCTGCCCATAGCTACGCTTCAAGCGCCTCTTGATGAGAGTTTACAGTCGAATTGCTCCCTCTCTATTCTCACATCGTTGACCGATTTGATTATGACATTATGACTGTGTTAGCGTAGCCATGTATCTGTTGTCTGCAGAACTGAAACCAGCGAGCGAGGTCTGCACGCAGCCTTTGTAACGTTTCGTTTGAATTACAACTCACCAGTTTGGCATCCTATGTGCACAAGGCCCTAAGCAAACCACATCTGGGGCAATTCTCTCTGAGCTTGTGGCCAGTTCAGACGGTTACCAGGGCGATAAGCTGTCACTCAAAACGAAATGAACATGATTGGCTCCGTGTATTCCTCGCTTGGCTGTGTCTTCCAGCATGAGGTCTCATCTGATTGGACAAAAATACAGTGCTCCCCTCTGGTGTAGCTATTCAGGATACGAGGTCATAAAAAACAGCGCTAACGATATAGGGAGTAGGCCTGTAGTTAAAGCGCTGTGTGAAGAGCGTATTAGCTATCATGCTAATGCTAACTCATACTGGATTTAAAGGTTAACCTGGTAAGTACTAGTAAAGCAAACATAGGAAACTAAGGCATGTCAGATTTAATTTGATTACATTTTGTCCTTAAGGAATCTTATTTTTACACAGCAATTCATTGTCAAAGAAGAAAATAAGCTTTACATAAAATAGAATATGAATTTGAGCCAAACTGATTGTGATTTAGTATTTACTGTGAACACTGGTATCTTTTTTTAAATAGACATTAACAATATAAGCACATTTAAAAAAAGTGTTTTCTTCCAATTTTCATTGAGAAATGTGTACTTGCTTCTTTGAAATCCTCCGCCTGAACTGAAATTTGCAATGTTTATGTACATGCATAGAGAGCACTGGGCATAAAGATGTACATGTACCAGTGATTGAAAGAACAGCAAGTAAGATACAGGAATAGTTACTGATCAAATGTTTTTTAATGGTTACCTCACTTCATGTGAACTGTCTGTCAGTATGTCAGATTCAGTCTTTTGACTTGCACTCTTACTGCATTAATTACTACACCTGTGTTATTACCTGGCCTTGCTAGTATCATTTGTCATATAAACTGATTCAGAAGAATAACCCAGTGTAGGATCAGCCTCCAGCTTGTCTAAACACATGAAAGCTGAATAGAATCATGAAATTTTATTATTATATCAGATCCAAAAAAGGATATTTTTATTATATAAAAATATAACTTCTTTAAATATGTAACTGTTACCCTGAAAGATGTGGTTCCCTTTTTCAAGTAAAATGTCAGAAAACTATAAAAAATGAAAGAAACATCAGGTTATACATTGGCCCTGAAGATAAGTAGGTGGTATTATAAGGAAAGCATAAGGTAAGGACTAAGGAGAAGGAAGACCATTACAACACCTATGGTCTTTTTCTGTCTTTGCCAATTTAAATAACCCTGTCACTGCCCCTCGAAAGTAGGCTTGACCTGTACATTAAAAAAAAATATGGGACATTTTTCATTCATATTGTGCACTCTTCCACAAGTGAACCATGACAGGCCTCACAAACAGCCAATGCTAGTGTTTAGGTTTGATATGGACAAAAATAAAAGGTGGATCTTAGACTTGCATAGACTGGTCCAAAAATCAAGGTGACCGAAGATCTTGGATAGCCTTGTGATATACCGGAAACTGGTGGCGCCACCTATTATCCTTTTTTGTTTTTACGCCTTTCGATACCCCCATAATTGCCACGTGACAGTATTGTGAGCATTATAACTCAACAAAGTTCTATGGACAGATTTCTTTCATATTATGAACATGTAGAGAGATGGGTTATGGGATGAGGTCTATTTAAATTTGGGTCATGACTTTTACAATGAGAGTGGCCTTGACCTCTAATATTTCCATATTTGGTGAAAATCACACACCTCTTCTGATATCTCCAGTGTTGATAGCCGTATGGATTTCAAACATGACTTGTGTATGGCCCACCACTAAAGTAAGAACCCTATAGGTTTTAGGGTCTTGAGGTCGAAAGGTCAAGGTCACTGGACTCACATCTTTAAAGATATTATGGATGCATTTTAAGCAAAACTTTTCATCCCAGGTCTTCCATCTTGAACATATAGCTCATTTGCCAATAGTGGATGATCCATATCAAATTTGGGGTCACAAGTTCAAAGGCCAAGGCCACAGGAGCTATCTGTCAAAAAATTAGTTTCCGTATGATAATTCCAGCTATTTTTCATGCATGGATTTCAAACATGACTTATATATGTCCCATTAAAAAAGCAAGTTCCAAATTGATTTTGGGGTCATGAGGTCAAAGGTCAGGGTCACAGGACAATCATCTTTGAAAAGATTGTGGATGCATTTTCAGCCAAACTTTTCATCTCAGACCTTTTATCGTGCACATATAGTTCACCTGCCGATAGAGGAAGACCCCTATCAATTTCAGTATTTAAATTAGGGTCATGACCTTTCCAATGAGAGTGGCCTTGACCTTGAATATTGCCATATATGGTGAAAATCACACAATATCATAAATATATTTCAATAAGGGATGCGTGGATTGGTCCAAAATCAAATTGACTGAAGATCTAGAATAGCTTTGTCTTCTGTGGAAGACAAGTGGCGCCACGTTCTGTCCTTTTCTTATTTTCAGGCCTTTTAATTACCCATCATTGCCACTTGACAGTACTGTGAGCATTATATGTCTAAAACTAATGGACAGATTGGGCAGATATTGTGCATGTCCATTGATCTTTGATACCTCCAACTTGTTTTCAAGACTGGTGGCGCTATCTGTAATCATTAATGTGTGATGTCCATCAGTACTTTTGTTTTCAGTGGTAATTGCTCATATCTCCGAAGTGGTTCAAGGTATTGGTCTGTTATTTGTCCATCCATCTTGGAAATTGTTCTTGTAAACAGGTGGCCCCACCTACCTTCCTGTTTTTGTAGAATAAATTAATGCCCTTTTCTGATGACTGATTTGCCCTATTGGCCTGAGATTCAACATATTGGCCCCATATTTGGTGAAAAATATTCTTTCTCAAGATGATAGATGGAAGAAACCATAGTCGCTTGCCAAGTGTCAGTATATGGTGCTAAAGATGGGGGCCTTTTCTTAAAGGGGGGGGGGGGGGTTAATTGTCTGGGGATACTAAGGCACCGAAATATCTAGTTGATATTGGATCAACATCTGATTGTAATAAATAAGAACTGTTTTAACCAGTACTAAAAAAAAGGTTATCTGCTTTCAGTAATAAAACAAAACTGTAATAGTCAGGATAGTTATTCCATCATATGTCATTCCATATTTTGTGAAAATCTTAAGTACTGATAATTTTTTTGGTTGTATAAAATAATTCACATATGTTAGGTCAACTTCTGAAGTCTGATTGATTGTATTACACAAGAATGGTTCATACTGACAAAGGTAATCTGCTTTCAGTAATAAAGGCAGGAATGAAATAATCAGGATAAATATTCCTGTTATTCCATATGTCATTTCATATCTTGTGCAAGGTACAACCAGAGCAGTCACAGTTGCCTCACTGCAGAAATAAAGTTTATATTCAGAATGGTTTCTTACAAATTTATGTACATGTCCTCCAATGTAACACAAGCATTAAAAGCAACACAAAGCACTTTTATCCATGAAGTTTATGCCCCTCTACTTTCCAGATCTTTCATGTTAAATCATTCTACTCTAGCAGTTTTGCTGTACTTTGTTTAGTCTGTTCAATGTACACTTTTAAATACAAAATAGAGGTGTGTGGTTCAGCTCAAGTGATGAAACTGTGTTGATGGTAGTGCCTTCTAGTACCTGTAACAGAAAATATCTTCATTGTCATTAATATTATGTGGTTCTGCAGATAGAATAATGGAAGGGGTCTTCTAGTGTATAATCTGACAAGAAGTTCCTTTCACTTGCATTTTAAGATACCTTCCTGTGGTATTTGGTACATATATTTTAGCAATTTAGCATGTTATCTTATGATTATAAGGTTGCTATCAATTTGGTTCTAGTGCCACAGTGATTGTACAAGTTACCCATCTCTTCCCAGCCTTATGCATGTCATGTTTGGTTTCATTATATCAGATTAGAGGATTTTTTCAGTTATTCTTAACACTTAGTTAACAGGTACTTAATTGAACATCAACACTCCTACTAATTTCATAGGGAGTTATGATAATTTTTTCAAAATATGTAAAATTACTGTTTACTTTTCCTACTTATCATATGATTTATTATGAATAAATATGAATTTATATCATTCCAGATAAGAGAAGGTCTTTTTTTCTGAATTTTACATTTGTCACCCATGTATCATATCATGGTATGATTACAGACAAGTGGATGTCTCTTGATGTTGTAAAAAATGTCATTGTTGTCTTTACTGATTTATATACATGATTTCAGATTATCAGATAATATATGATTATGAATGATTACGTTCAGTTTGTCTTTTTCTAACTGATTTTTACTGATATGCTTTCAGGTTACAGGATGTCTTCGCCCATCTCCAGCCTGAACAGTCTGTTCTCATTCACCAGCCCTGCTGTGAAGCGACTGCTGGGCTGGAAACAAGGAGATGAGGAAGAGAAATGGGCAGAGAAAGCCGTGGACTCCCTTGTGAAGAAACTTAAAAAGAAGAAAGGAGCATTAGAGGAACTTGAGAAAGCCCTCAGCCGGCCTGGGGAGCCCAGTAAATGTGTGACAATCCCGCGCTCGCTGGATGGACGGTTACAGGTGTCACATCGTAAAGGCTTGCCGCATGTTATATACTGTAGGGTTTGGCGATGGCCAGACCTCCAGTCACATCATGAACTCAAACCATTAGAATGTTGTGAATATCCATTCACTGCAAAACAGAAAGAAGTCTGCATCAACCCATACCATTACAAACGAGTTGAAAGCCCAGGTAAGTATCTTAGAACTATGAATGTTTAGTAAAATCAAACAAACATACCATACTTATTACTTGGTTAGTATGTCTAGAAATGATTCTAAACAAGCCATAAACCTGAGAGAAAATCGTGTGTTTGGATCTTTTACAAAGAAAAAAAATTGTAAAAGTGAGTTGAAAAAAAAAAACGTAATTAAGTGTTCCCAGCTGGAGTATGAAAATACAACATCCAAAAGATGATAAAAACAAAGTGAAAGATGTTACTAATTTCAAGATACCTTCATGACTGACAATTATTTGTGGATCAAGCCTGCATTTTACTGCTTGGATGTATTGGTAATTTTTTCAGTAAAATCCTGGGTTTATATTTCTGGGTATGCCAGGCAGTATGGTTGGGGCAGTGACTCATATCAATGATAATAACTATATAGGGTAGTTACTGTAACAGCACTGTCAACTTCCATATTATTGTTATATCATGATATATGCATATCTGTCCACAGTTATGTTACACAAACATGCTCACTTTTTATTCGCTAAAAATAGTGAATTCTTCAACGTCCATCTGTTTTAAAAATTTTATTTTAAGATTAACCTGTATCTTAATTAATCTGATGAAATCCTGTTAAGAAAATCCTGTTATCATTAAATAACATGGAAATTATATCTGTATGTGTATGTTCTAAATGGCAGTATTTGTATTGTATCCAAGAAATTTCTGGTGATTCGCTAGCATATAGACCTGCTATAGTCCCAGAAACATGTCAAATAGTATGGACACATGACAAGTGCTGGAGTTCCCCTGCCAGATGCTGAGATGAGGATATCAGAATATATCACGATATGCATAGATAAAACCTAAGCTAACCAGTGTGGTCAGTTTTAGAGCCTTTCATCTCCTGTTTTACCACTTCTGAGCAGAAGAATGTATATATATATACGTTAACCTATGTATATGTTACTTGATGTCTTTGTACAAGTCCTGGGAGTAGGATATGCATGGCATTTATCACAAATCTGGCACCAGCCCTCTACTGTAAGCCAGCCTGCTCATTATCAGAACAAACAAAGAATTTTTTTTCTTCATACCAGGTGTTCATACTTTTCCCCAAGTTTAACTGAGATATTATCTTATTTGTATACATTTTCAATGTTGAGGTGGACATGCCTGGTCTCTACATTTTATTTTATAAGACAGTCCTGGACACAGCAGGTCAGAACTAACAAATACTGGTAGTATAAATCTAGAGTTATTAGACTATATATATTACTAATGAAAAAGAATATGTATAAATTGTATATTTGTGCAGCAGTTAGATGTGTAAATTAGTTCTGGCCATATGGGGTTTTGTACTAGTGCATATTATAAGTCATATTCATGTGACATATCATCATCTCTGCTGATCATATTTATTTGAATTTGCTGGACTCTGATGGAGAGATGAAGCCCTTTCATCTCGCAGTAAAACACACCTATCTCTGTGACAAGGGCTTCTTGGTCACCAGTGTTTTTTATGTGCCTGTTATGAACTAAACTGAGTCACCAGTGCCCCATCCATGGTGCATGGGTATATTCATGGAGTGCACCAAGTACAAATGTGAAACAAAGGATTAAAAGAGAGAAACAGGTGGTTCATCTAAAAGTCTGGTACCAGACTTGTGAAATGTGAGATACCTTTGAAACGGTTCAATTAATTCTTAACTGTTGATTTGATTCTCAATTCATTATCTACGTACTGTAGTAATAAATTTCATACTTTATTTTAAATAAAAACAATTTTTTTACCCCAATGGATGCAAGTTTCTTTGAGAAAGTAAAGGAAAAATGTAGCTTGCCCTCTGTTAATTGTTGCCATTTTTGTTTCTCTGCGAGTGGAATGCTTAAAAAGGGAACTTTAAAAAGACTATATCTTGAGCACATACACACAAACAAAAAAATTGACATTAGAGTTTCATTTTTCAAAATGGAAAGCTCTGTGAGGGTGTTTTTAGTGGTGCATGGCTGCATGCCTAAAATAATAAGCAAATTGATTTGGAGATTATGAATCAATTGCAATTTATTGAAGGGGTTGCAGTTTAATGCATTGCTACTCCCCATCTGGTAGTGTATGTTTTACTGAATACCTTAGGAATTATGTCTCCCATCCGATTTGGGAGACATACAGTGTTTGGTCTGTGCCTGTGGTCGGTGTCATTTTATTTTGAACATGATAACTTTTGAATGACTCAGCATATTTCCATGCAGTTTTAAATTTGAAATTTTCTACCTATATCTTGGACAAGTTCAAAAACTTGTGACCTTAACCTCCATCGTCAAAGTCAAAAAGGCTGAAATATAATTTTTTTTAACCCCATCACTTTTGAAGTATTGCATAATTTTATCTTTAAATTTGAAACGCTATTTGTTTTATTCAAGTTCCTTGAGGAGCTGGATCACTTGTGACCTTGACATAGATTTTCAAGGTCAAATCAGCCAGACCAAAAATTATTTGTGAAAGCTGTGACTTTAGAAGTAGTCTGAATTTTCATGCGCTTTCCATCAAACTATTTCTTGCAAAACCATCCAGCATGTTAAAGTGTTCTACCACCAGTAAGCATATTTTTGAATCTGCACTAGGGAGTGAAGACATCCTATTGTTTTTGCCTTCAAAAACAACCCTCCTCTAGTTCTTGTTGTGGTTATTATTGAAATCATAGAAAAAGTGTAAAAAATGGATTCAGGTGTGTGTGGTTTTCATATTGTAGTGTTTTCAGGAACATGTAGCCTCTTAGATAGCTGGTTTGTTTAAATGAGAGACTCGGGATACACCAGTGTTGTTGAAAGTGTTATATATGAAGAAAATTTAGCCACCACCTTTGACAGCTGTCATTTCTCCTTTATAGTGCACCTGGTGTTATATTTCTTTTATACTTATTTTATCATAACTTTCACTTTCATCTTCAGCATGCGTCCAGTTAAACTAGCAGCCTTGTGTTAGCAGTGAAAATTATGTGATTGTGGGACAGGGCGCAGAGTATCCATTCAAATTTTACAACTTGCCTGAAGTTGCATTTGTATAACTTACAGCTGAGGCTATAATGACACGTTATTTTGTCTTTAAGTCTATTTGGTATAAATTGTTACTTGTTTCTGCCACTATGGTTAAAGTCAGTTTGATGTAGGAAAGCCTATCTGGAAGCCTCCATCTCATACTAAAAAAATATCTGGCGTCAGCGTCCTGTAACATATAATGTCTGGCGGCTCAGGTGTCTGATTGGAGATTAATCAGGCTTAAACAGGGCAAATTAAGCATGCCCCCCTCCGTCCTGTGATATGTCAAACGGCCATTACACCAGGGTGTCTGGGAAATCAGTGTGACACAACATCCTGCAGTTTGTTATTCACCTCCTGTCCTGGCCTCAGAGAATCCGGTGACAATAAACTTTGTTCCTGACCTTGGGTCACAGGTTGTTAACTTGATGTGTGGGAATTCCAATGTTACCACCCTGATGGTTTATTTTTTTAACCTGTATAAACCACTGACAGCAGCTACCTGTGCAAAACATGTTTGAACACCACACTTGTGTGCTATTTATGTAACTTTAATGAGTCATAAAGTGACCTTTAACCTATTGACAACAGGTATCAAGCTGTGTAACATGTTATGACACTTTGTAAACCTGTGTTATTGCCCCACAGACTTTTTTTGTCTTTCCTGCTTTTCACCTCAATCCATTACTTGAAGCAAACATTTCAATGTAATTTTCCAATTTATCAGTTTTGTCAGTTGTTGTGAAATACTGGCATCCACTAAATGGATAAATATAAAAGTTTAATTTTTCTCCAGTATGGATGGACAGTTTGTCAGCATATGTACATATGATTAATGATTTGCATGAACTAAGTGGGTGGAACTTTACTAATAGTGTTTTAGCTTGAGGAGGTTGAAGTCCACCGATTAAACCAAACACCAAGCATTTATCAGATCAGCATGTCTTAATAACGTGTTTGTGAATACTGCTTTTAGCAGTGAATATAATCACACCTCAGCCCCATGTCTCTTTAATATATTAAGGGTTAATCAACTTTATCACGAAAAAAGATATGTGCATGTACAGTCAGAGGCACCATGGCCATATACCGAAACAAATTACCTTAAAAATAGGTTTTACGTACAGTCTGAATCATGGACCATTTAAATGTACAGCAGGGCTGTGATGTGGCAAAAATAATTTACATAACAGAGGCTCAACAAGTGTTTTTGTTGGTTATAATTGAACTTAAATTTGCAGATAGGTACCTGATAATTTAAATCAGAGGAGTATTAGACTCACACTAGTTTCACCCTCCAACACTAGGTTTTACTTTATATATTCAGTTTGGTTGTCATATTTAGGTTATAATCCTCTCTGAACAAAGTTGGACACACTTTTAGCTGAGCCATGAGATCAGAACCCACAATCTTTCACATATAGCCCACCTAACCATAGAGGAAAACCCTTTTTATTTTGAGGTCATTGGTCAAGGCCACAAGACCTACTCCTTCAAAGTTTCTGGATGCATTTTAAGCTCAAAATTTCAGCCCAAATATTCCATCTTCCACATAAGGCTTACCTATCTAGTGGAAAAACCTTATTGATTTAGAGGTCATGGGGGTTAACAGTCAATTTCACATCAATCACATCCTGAAATGAATGTGGTTGCATTTTCAGCCAAAGTTTTCAACACAAACTTTCCGGCTTTTAAATAAAGTTGCAGGGTGGTCCTACTGATTTTAACACTGCTTTCTCACCAGAATTACACTGTAATGTGCATGCTGTCGGCCATCTTGCTTTTGGGTCCAAATTTTGTAAATTGGGTGTCACATTTAATAATTTTGCAATTACACACATCTAATCTGCATAATATTTGCTGCATTAGAAAAAGGACTAATAGTACTTTATGTCATAAAGTTTATGACGATATGTTTTTATTTTTTATTGGATGAATTTTTCATGATTTATTTTTTGTAATTAATTTTTAAAATTGAATTTTGATATGGTTGCCTGAAATATATTTTCAATAAAGTTTAATGACACTGAACTCGAGCTATAAAATAATGTAATCCACAAAAATGTCATGACCATGGCATGGCATATTTGTTACAGACCATAGAAACTAGCATTGTTTTTTTTTTCTGAGCTTGCCAGAACAGCAGGTAGAAACTGGGGTCAAACACTGTTTCTTTGACAGGTCACAGGAAACTTATGATTGCATGCATGAACTTGGTCACATTTCAGAAGGTGGTAGCTTTTCGAAGCAAGCCGTACTTAAAGTTACTTAAATCTCCACTGGGATGGCCTCAGAACCCCTACAGGCATGATCTTTGTGACATCTGAAAGCTTAGAACATGTCCTAACCAAGTGTACCATTATTTGTTTCCTAAATACTAAAGTCTCAGTTATATGAAACAAAATGTCCCTGTGGTTGATGTCATTTTGGCGTGTCCCGTGTCACATGCTGATGTGTATTTGTTTCTTGGAAGCTTACCTAAGCACATTTCGCCTGTTATTTTAAAACATTACTTGGAGGTTTCACATGCTGGAGGTTTCAAGCCTACTTTTGATGTAGAACTGAGCAATTTATGTGGGTTTTGTGGAAGTTGATGGGTAATTTTATAAAGCAAGTTATGTTGTCCCATTTAACTTTCCAAAGTGACATATTTCTTTGATTGTATATTTTAGAGCTGGTATATATAACTGTAAGTAATCTAAAGGCCTTTAAGTAAATGCTCCTGAGCAGTACTTTAAAATGACAAGCAAGTTTTTTCCTTATATAATAACCAACTGGAAAAGTTTTCACTATGAATTTCGGTGAACAATATGTAACGGTCTCTTTTTACCACAAAAATCTTTAGATTCTTTTTTTACAGTTGCTGTTTATTCTTCTATTAAATGATTAACTGACATTATGGAGCTATTTTTCATAATGCTCCCAGCCTGAATTTTATTTAGGTATATGATATGTGATTGTAAATTGTGTAATACTTGGAAATTTATTTGTCTAGAAAATGGTGAACAAAATGTAACGGGCTGATAAAGTACATACTGATAGTCCTATAAATAGCATTTTTACATTCATATTTCTACCAAAAAGGATACAAATTACTTAGTTGTCACCAATATGATTTCCAGAAAGAAATTAAGGCATTATGTCTTTACAGTCTACATAAGAGACAAGCATATATTCATGTATATTCCATTATATGTGTTGGAGTGAATGTTTCTGCCAATTGGTCACACCATCACAGTATTTATTGCCTAGTCATGACCACCATGACATTGTTTCTATGCTTTTTACAATAAATTTAAAGTTGTATATGTACCCTGATTTGTTAGCTATCAGTTCTACTGAATAAATAATGTGATCACTTCATAAAGACACAGTAATTGACAAAACATGGTCACAGTAATTTTGTACACTGCAGACGTTTTTCAAGAAAATCTTGTCAAGAATATATTGCTTGAGAAAACACAGAAGGAGAGTCAGTACAAAGACATGTAACATATATAAAAGGGCATTAGGTGTTAACTTTTTCAGTTAAAAATTTTGAGTTTATACCATAAGAGGTTGCTGAGATATTGCATGTTTTATAAAAAAGTGCTTCATGGTAAAAACCACTATTAAAGTTTTAAGAATACAGATAATATATAAGAAATTTTTATGTTTAATATTTTATATTGTCTCTAAAAAATGAAGTTAGAGCCTTGAAACTTCTTCTAAGGATAGATCAACCCCACTAAATAATAATTTTTTTTTTTTTTTTCAAAAATGGTCAAAATGACCAATGTGACAAAAAAGCTACCACCTTGTGAAATGCGACCACTTATGAAATTCACCATTAGAAAGAAGAAAATTCGACCTTTATTTCTATATGTATTTCATTGCCAAATAATAAGTTTAAAGTTATTATATGATTTGTTGAAATCACAGTAATTTGTTCAGTTCAGGCCCATGGAACATGCTGAGCAACCTAATAAGCAGGGTGTATGTGATATATACCAGTACTTGTTTAAAACATGCAGTCTAATTATGCTCCTGTGTGAGGAGATGCTCTAATTTGCAGTGCCCTTGTTTAGAATAGTTTAATAAATAAATAAACTATCTATATACATGCCCCGTGTGAAGGTATTGACTGTGAGACATATCGATTATAAACCGCTTATAAAAATACTGTTGACTTATAGCACTGCCATCATAAGTCAGGCAGAGTTTGAGTCACAAAAGAAGATACCCTACTGACAGAGAAGTAACTGCTTTGCCCGTCCCCATCTCCACCAATAACTGCTGTGTCCTTCTAGAGGTCTGGTGTGAAATGTGTTTTCCATTCAAGGCAGCTGTATTTTGTATTCTTGTACCCCAACTTCTGGAGTAATGATGGGTTGTGCTTGTTATTTTCTACATGGCAATACCACAATTTTATTTGGATGCATGTTAGCATGTACATTTGAATATATTCTCTGTCATACTGTGACACAAATATTGTCGGGGCCCCCTCTGTGTGCATTCAGTTGGTGACAATTACATTTATTAGAATCGTTTATTGGAATAATTTATTAATCTTTTCTCAGGTGTGAAAATTTGTTTTGTTTTAATTCACCTATAAGGTGTCCAAAGGCATGTGGATTATTTTCATGGTCTTAATTTCTCATGAAAATTATGCTCCAAGCCACAGTCGTTCGAATACCTATTTCAGAGGGAAATGGGAAGAAACCGAGGATATTATAGCTCTATAGTCATACATGCAATCTCTGTACAAAGTATGTAAGGCACATCTATATACTCATATTGTGCACAGTTTCATCCATTCCTTGATAAAAACACAACCATAAATAGGGATTTGAGTGACTGTGCTCCAAGTCAGGTAGTATTTGTTATTTGCAAGGCTGCAGACTGCTGCATGAACTGTTTCCTGGTTGGTGCCTTTTGCTGTCTTGGCACAGAAGGGAGGCAACAGTGTGGACCCGAATTCTCACAAGAGTTTGTAATCTGTTCAGGTCTCATGTAAGCTGTTTGGATCTGGGTGTGTTTGGTGATCTTTTAGCTGTTTTGGTCTAGATAAGTCCTATGGATCTACTTTCAGCTGTTTGGTTCTGCTGTTATAGCTGATGTTTTGACCTATTAGTTATTTAGTGTAAGCTGTTGTTTGGACCCAATAGTTTTTTGGATCACCGTCTAGCTGTTAGCTGTTGTTTGGACCTGTTAGCTGTTTGGTTCAGCTTTTAGCTGTTTTGTTCCTGATAAGTCAAATGGATCTCCTTTAGCACTTTGGTTCGGCTGTTAGTTGATGTTTAGAACTGTTAGTCTTTTAGTGTTTGCTGCTGTTTTGACCCAATAGTTATTTGGATCTCCTTCTAGCTGTTTAGGTCCACTGTTAGCTGTTGTTTGGACCTGTTAGCTTTTTGGGTCACCTTTAAGCTGTTTTGAACCTGAAAAGTGTTATATGGGTCTTCTATAATCTGTTTGGGTGTGCTGTCAGCTGTTGCTTAGTCATCAGACCTGATACCTGATCATCATTTGGATCTACTTTCAGCTGTTTAGGTTGACTTTGAGCCGTTGTATGGACCTAATAGCCATTTGGATCTCCTGTTCACTCTTTGGGTTCTCTGTCACTGTCAGCCGTTGTTTGGACTTATTAGTTGTTTGGGTCACCTTTTACTTTTACGCTGTTTGGTCTGCTGTCAGCTGTTGTTAGGACCTTATAGTCATTAGGATCTCCTGTAGCTGTTTTGGTCTGCTATTTGCTGTTGTTTGGACCTGATAGTCATTTGGATATCCTGTAGCTGTTGTTTGGACCT
Source organism: Sipunculus nudus (assembly GCA_026874595.1). Taxonomy (NCBI): domain Eukaryota; kingdom Metazoa; phylum Annelida; class Sipuncula; order Golfingiida; family Sipunculidae; genus Sipunculus; species Sipunculus nudus. The sequence goes on along the minus strand of CM049315.1, from coordinate 24,371,180 downwards.
GTTGTTCATGCAGTGTTAGCTGCTCTGTCTGACTTGGTGTTCCGCTGCCATTGATCGTTTGCAGCCCGGGGTGAATCACAGGGACCTTGATTGAAGCTGGGGTCCTGTCCGCTGTGGTCCACTGTGAATAATCTCCCAGCATGACTCATACACCGGGGACAGGCTGATACAGCCACGCTGGTCCACAAAAACATAAATTCTCCTCTTGTTCCCAGTTCCATCATCAGAGTCTTCTGACTGGTTTTCGCTGCTGTCAGCAATCTTTAAAACCAATTCACTCAGTCTGTTCTCCTCCCAAATGGGCTTGGGCAAGTCTCAAGTCTTGGCGAATATCTGTGTCAAGTATGACTGCAGGACAACATTATGGTCATAACAGATTGATTGTTTGTAAGCAAATTTAGGGTGTCTGGCAGGCATTTTTATGGATGGCTGAAGTTTGTTAGTCTTATTTGCAGTTTCTGTAATGGGTTGAAATCATCAGAAATTTTTGTCTGTCTGCTTATCAAGTTCTCCAATAGAAAGTTCCAAAACCAGTTAATGGGTAGTTGCTTTTTTTCCAGTTTTTGTTAATGGTTTTGCTGGTCAGGTTTACATTATAACACCTATTAAGCATGTGATTTTAAGCAATTTAATGAATTAGTTAATATGATTTTTACTCCATTTTACTACCCCTGTCTACCTGTGTTTTTATACGCCCATCTATGATGGGACGTATTATAGTATACCCACCGTCCGTCTGTTAACTATTAGCGTTGCGACATTAATTTACTGGGACTTTTATGGCTTTTCTCGAAACTCACCATAACTACTTACCAATAGATTATCTTGCCTTAGTTCAATTATGGGTAAAATCCACTCATATTTAATATGGTTTACCAGCCAACCCTGGTCAGAGGTCTCTAGGCTACTTTGTTGTGTCACTGTGATAACCTACAAGGAATAAAATGGATTTTGATAAAACTATAATAGAAATATTAATCAAAATAATATCTCACCTAAGTTTGATTTCCAGCAAATTTAATGAGGTCAGAGGTCACTGCTCTTCGGAGGCACCGTGGTGACTTGCCAAAAATATGGATTTTCATGAAACTCAATATACATATTTACCAATAAAGTTTCTCACCTCAATTTAATTCTCAGCAAAATTCACGCATATTTAAGTCAGAGGTAAAAAAATATGCTATGGGCATATTATGCACCATTTGTGGTGTTCTTGTTTGCAAAATTTTTTTCTGCATTAGCAAATCAGACAAATGTGTTTATTAACTGCTTTATCCCTCATATAAATTTTATATAATTAATGCAAAGTGAATTATGACTTGACAGCTATATGGCATTGCAACATACCTGTTATGGCTAGAGCTGATTGTCTTGACTTAGATACATTTGACAATACACAGAGTGTTAGGCCTGTCTGATGGATCTTGTTCTCTGGTTCTTTGACTAAGAGAGCTGACATAACTGCAGCATTGCAGGAAATATGGAAACACATTTGACCTTTTAGCTGATTCAAAGTTACCATATTTTGGTCTAAATTTGCAAAAAGAACCCCAAAACTTGAAATATATAGTAATAAGGCCTTCCTAAATTACACAGAGTTTTAAATTTGCCAGCTTTTGTAGATGTGTACTGATTTGTATGAACATTAATGTTGGAGGTTGTGGCTTGTATTATAATATATTTAGTGTGCCTTTGAGTAATTGATGATAATAGTGGTTGCCTCCATTACCAGATTCAGCATGGTGTTTTACATACAGATGTGTTAACCACAGCTATGTCTGTATGTGATTTATCTGTACATGTGCAGGAAGTCAGTACACTTGTGGTGTTATGATAAGTGATGGTGTTGAGTTCTGGTATGTATCAACAGTCATCCTGAAACTGGGATGACCATGTTCCTGGAACACCAGCTCATAAAAGGTCACAGTTAACAACTGCTCCTATAATACAGAAAAAGTTAAAAGAACTGGAAAAAAATATAAAAAACTGAATCAAAATCACTGATCTTGTCCTATAATAAACAAGAAGATGCCAAAGTGACTCCTCCTCCTGTCTGTAAAAAATGTATATATATTTGAGAATCTGTCAGATATAAAAAATAGTCCCTTGTCATAGATCAGTAAGAGGGGGAATCGGTTTTTGGGAGGTGGGGGGGGGGGGGATGTGTGGGAGAGGAGAGGGGGAAGTTATGGGAGGGGCTTTCCCCCTCTCATAGTGTAGAAATATTTTTAAATTGTTGCCTATAATGGCAGTCTTAGGTAACTAATATATAAATGCAAATTTTTTTTATGGTATTTAGCACTTTTTTTATTTCCAAGAATTTTTAGGTAAAGAAGGGATGGATCATGCACCTTTCATCCCCAAAAACAGCCCGCTATTGACCAATACAAGTGACCAGAGACATTGACTTGAAGGTGCAAGTTTACATAACAGAGATGATAACCAGATTTAGTATTACTGATCTACACTTCAGAGAATCTCTAGCATTGGTTAGGATCTGTTATCAACTGGTTAGGATCTAAATCATGTCCATCACAATATGTAGTTACATGTATATGCATCATTTTTTTTTTTCAATTATATAAAATCACCTTGATCATTTGTCAAATCTTGAATAGATAATTTTAATAAATGGGATTGTCCTTTACAAATTTATAAAAAAAAATATAAAAAAAAAGAAACAGGCATGTAGAAAAAGGAGATGAATAAAAGAGATGGGCCTTTAAAGGACAAAGAACCTTTATATCTTATTGTTATACCTACAGTTAAACTCTTGCTCATTGTACCTCTCCATTTCAAAAACTTCTTTATTTTATACATGGGAGTCAGTCCTGTAAAAAGTGCCCTCTCCTGGATGAGCACATACTGGTAGCTCATATGTTCCCAGAACCTACTAAATTCTGTTATTCATGGGGTCCAACTATGTTTTATGTAAGATATTTATATTTCTTTAATTTTTCTTTATAAATTTTGGGGAAAGTCTTGTCATTTTACTATATACCAAAAACAAAAAACCTGTTTATATGTATAACTATAAAGACACTATACTTCATTCAACAGAGATAAATATCTTTGAAAGAAAAAATAAACTATTCCTTACTGGTACACTGATCTGACATGTCATGTATTTGTGAGCCTTGAGGGAAATACATTTTCTGATTGGCTGGAAGAAGGTAATATCTCGTCTGATTGGCTGGTGTATTGTTTGGCACAATGATGAGCAGTACCATCTTTGAAGGCTCCAGCATCATGTCAAACAGTGATGGCTATGAGACCAGAGGGAATCCATCAGCTGCAAAACCCAGGAATCAACAACTTAAAAACATAAAGAGATGTAAAGGAAGCTGATAGCTGCATCATCTTTCTGTTTAAATGATGAAGAATAATGGATGTATTAAACTGTGCTGATGACTTTAAATCACTTGAACAAAACTTAGGCTTATTAATCAATCTATTTTTAGATATCTTAAGTTGTCAAAATCTTTTCCATGCTTTTAAAAGTATAGTTCTGACATAAATCAGATTAATAAATGTCTAGTTCATGGCCAGCAGGAATTCTAGATCATAGTTTCAGTTTGGAATGTTTATTTCCATACTTCAAAATCAGTAATGATTCAAAATACCCCTGAAAATATAAGGTCAGAGAGGAAAAGAGAATGAGTTTTTCTGTAGTTTAAACTTATTTATATCAGTAGGACTAATAGTGGTCTGCAGAAACTAGTTTTTGTAAAAAGCCTTAGAATCTGTTTTAGGTCAAAAATTTAATATCAAATTTGCCACCTGTGACTCCATCATACCAAGTGTCAGTAAGCTGTATTTTAGATCCAGCTCAAACGGGCAAAAAAAGATCTTGTTTATGGTCTTCAGCTCTGTATTGTAGAGGACCCTCCTTCACCCTGAATCAGGACCCAAATATAGATTTTATAGATAGGGGGGGGGGGGGGGACTTTTTAACTAGGATTTACAATAATGCTTGTAAATGTGACCATGTTAGGAGGATTCTCAATCTTCATGTGGGCAAAATGATGATCAGGTCTCATCATGTAAAAAAAAAAAATTGAAAACTTTAAATTTATATGCATTCACATTACAACTTGCACAAAGCTCCTGTCTTTTGTTGTTTAATCATGATAGAAAGACAGACAGTTGAGTGTAGACATAATACCCTTTCCTTGGAAGTGTAAACATATATAGGACATATCTTGTTGCTTCAGACTTCTGAGCTGTAGGTCCATGGTTCAACCTCAGAAATACCATTGAAAGTCATTCAAACGCCTTCAGTACAGGTTATGACTTCAGGATTATACTTAGCCATGCAGAGGTAAATAAAACCTGAAACCCTAAAGACATTGAGAATATATTCTTACATAATATATGACAATATTTTGTTTCTTTCTCACAAACAAAATGTCACTTGCTGGAAATGGGCCTATGCTAAACAAGGATGGTGTAAGTTAGGATGACTTTCAGCCTCAGGGGCTGTCCATGACTTGTTTCTATAGCGTTAAGTTCATTAGAACTTCTCTTTGGGCTGGAAACACCAGAAGAGTGTCACTGTATCTTACTGAGATAGGGGATCCTGTCTGATCAGTTATATCTTGAAAGAAGATGATGAAATGTCCGGAGTCTGGCACAGAACTTGATGTTCCCATGATCAATGCTTATGATGACATGTTATACTGGGGTCCCTTGATGTATGTATTGATGGCTTTGACCCTGCATCTGTGGCCAACTGATTTCAGTCGTACACCGCTGACTCATATAGTGATGAACAGTCACGTAAACAGAGTTTGTGCTTGTCCTGAAAATCCTTTGATACCCTGGAAATTTTCCATTTTTCTTTTTCAAGGCTCATAGTCTGCTTTAAGCATGTCTGGTTTAATTTGTCTTGGAACAGGCCTAGAATATATAACCAGAGCTGATCTGAATGACAAGTACTTTGTCATAGACAGCTACAATGGCTCATCTAAATGGTAAAATCCACAAGGAAATGCATCTTGAGCTGAATGTGTCAAATACAGTGGTCCATGCTATTAGAGACCACCCTTCTTTCAGTTGCTTAAAAAATGGTCATTATTGACCCAAGACAGCAGTCTGAGTAGTAATGGGGTATTTACAAGGATATAGTATAAATTTTTGTTCTTTTTTTTTGTTATTAAGCTTTGAAATGAAGACAGTACTTTATTAGTCTCCTGTCGTACTATGGGAGGATTACTAAAATGGTCCACATCTGTCTGTCCATCAGTGTGTCATTCTGTCCCGCCCCATTCTTTTACCAAATATCTTTAAGAACCCCAGTGCCCTCTTCACCAAATTTTACAGACATGCTCAGAACAAATATCTCACTTGTGATAATAACCTGCAGGTGGCGCAACCTCTATAGAGACTCTCTTGAGTCAAATATGGTCAATTTCCTTCAGTCATGTTTCACTCACAAATAAGTGCGCCTTTCAGGGGTTCCTCAGTTTTATGACCAAGCAATGGGGATGACACACCCGGGAACCTCAGGAGTGATATACTGAGCCTGGTTGACACCAGGGTTATCGCTGTAAGCCACTGTCACGTAGTCCAAAACTAGAATGGAATTCTGAAGATGTACATAGTATCTAGTTAAGCAAGTATTTGAAAAATCGAGGGGGTTACCTCCACCTTAAATAAAATGATTAAAAACAAAGTTACCAGTTGTGTAAAGGAGTATCTGTGCAGTGATATAGATAGCCAAATGTTGCAATGTAGTTAATTTGACAAAGCCACCATCGTGACTGAAAGAAGGCCTTTTGGTTCAATGTGCCTTCTGAGTGGCAACTTCACAGCAGTCATTTGGCAAACCCAGCTGATATTCTAATTTAAACTATTTCCTTGATTGCAAGCCCTGATTTTACTGATAACTGATTGTCATAGCTGGGCTACCAATCAGTATTAATATTTCTCCAAATAGGGATCCCGCATCTTACAGTGGGGTGTTTATTCAGTGAATGTACATGTACATTTATGTACCATACTTGACATTAGTTGCTGGCTGTTTTTCACAGGTTAGGCTAGCTGTTGTGTAATATCTTTGAAGAAGGGCCGCCAGACAATTGTGTATATCTTGAGTATGCTTGACTTGGCAAAGCTTACCATGTGCTGTAGTATCTAAACATCCTCACCAGGTGTATATGCTTTCATTCTTTAGTATAGTTATTATGAAAACATGTATATTTATGAAGCATTTGAATGGGGGTTGTTGATCGCTGCCTTTTGTGTTTGTTAGGACTAACAGTTGGTGAGTGTAGTAGTAAGCCAGATGTTACTGGCCTTGTAATGCATATCACATGACACCTGGCCAGACGTAGATCACATATTGAGTAATTCCTCAGGGCACTAATCACTGATATGGCACACACACAAGTTTGCAAGGACCAGCTTGTAACTATAATTATAACACAGCCACTCCCCAGGCTGGGTGATTCAGTGCGTTTGAACTCAAAAAGGCCAGGGCAAGGTTACAAAATGAAAAGATTTCTGGCACTGAAGGTGTGATGTCTTATTGTTGTGGTTGCAGAGCTTTTCAACATCTGGCGGCCATTTTTTTCTCTGATTTGTTTATCAGACTCCTGTGGGAATAATTTGTGAATGTAAATAAGCTGTGATCTTTGTATGACAGCTGGTCACCTTTAATGTGTAAAAGAAGAACTACAAATACACATGCACGCTACCCAATTCCTGAACTTGTGGTTTAGAGGTAATAGGATGTAAATGGTAGGGGAGCTGTGGAGAAGGTATTTGTCATCCCTGTAATAAATGGGAGATCCTACAGGTGATGGAGCCTGGCAGATCATTAATTGCAGCACTTGGTTAATGTAATTGATAACACAGTTTCCAGTGAATTTTATTTGTAAGATCTGCTGCGCTTGGAGAATGACTCAACTGTGAGACCATCTGTTATTCCTGATATTGTCATCTACCATGCAGCATCACTTTCTGTCATGTCCTGAGCTCACCACAAGCAACTGTCATTTCCTATATTCCTACTTTAACAGCCTTTTACTTTTTTTTAATAATATTGAAGGGCCTGTTCAGCAGCAACTGCTTTTTTATTTGGCTGCTTTTCTTAATGTATGGTTTTAAGCTCAGCTGACTGAAAGTCATCTGAGCTATAGCGATCACTCTTTGTCCATCTGTCTGTCCATCTGTCTGTCAGTGTGTCTGTCTGTCTCTGACAGATGTGACATGCTGCTGTGTCTTCATGACCAGACATGACATGCTGCAGTGTCTTCATGACCAGTCATGACATGCTGCAGTGTCTTAATGCCCAGACATGACATGCTGCAGTACTTCATGGCCAGACATGACATGCTGCTGTGTCTTCATGGCCAGTCATGACATGCTGCAGTGTCTTAATGCCCAAACATGACATGCTGTAGTGTCTTCATGACCAGACATGACACGCTGCAGTGTCTTCATGGCCAGACATGACATGCTTCAGTACCTTCATGACCAGACTGACATGCTGTAGTGTCTTCATGACCAGACGTGACATGCTGCAGTGTCTTTTTACCAGACATGACATGCTGCAGTGTCTTATGACCAGACATGACATGCTGCAGTGTCTTCATGACCAGACATGACATGCTGCAGTGTCTTAATGCCCAGACATGACATGCTGCAGTACTTCATGACCAGACATGACATGCTGCAGGGTCTTCATGGCCAGACATGACATGCTTCAGCGTCTTCATGACCAGACTGACATTCTGCAGTGTCTTCATGACCAGACGTGACATGCTACAGTATCATCATGACCAGACATGACATTCTGCAGTGTCTTCATGACCAGACATTACATACTGCAGTGTCTTCATGACCAGACATGAAACGCTGCAGTGTCTTAATGGCCAGACATGACATACTGCAGTGTCTTCATGACCAGACATGACATGCTGCAGTGTCTTCATGACCAGACATGACATGCTGCAGTGTCTTCATGACCAGACATGACATGCTGCAGTGTCTTCATGGCCAGACATGACATAATGCAGTGTCTTCATGACCAGACATGACATGCTGCAGTGTCTTCATGGCCAGACATGACATGCTGCAGTGTCTTCATGACCAGACATGACATGCTGCAGTGTCTTCATGGCCAGACATGACATGCTGCAGTGTCTTCATGACCAGTCCATTATGGCTCACTGCCTACTTGACCTACCTTCATTTTCTGTAAAACAAAATGTTGTGCTTGAAAAATGTAAAATTCCCAATATTAATATGTAACAATCTGGTCCATTAAAAATACTTGTCAGGTTTTACATAATGTAAATTCTTTAAAGCTGACAGTGTGGCATCTTTTCTAAACAAAGACATCATTAGCTTTATTATAAAACCAGGAAACCTTATCTGTTGCACATTTTTGTCACAGGAGCATTGATTATTTTGCTTTCATGGTAAGCTTCTTTGCAGTAAGTTAATTTATGATAATTTATTCATAGAGCTTGACATAACTCCTGGCAGGTTTGGTCATTATGAACATGTCTTGAGGCACTATCTTAGAATGCTAGTGACTCCATTCTAACCTTGCACAGAAGAGCATTTAATCCCAAGAGGACACCAGCTTTCCCATTACAGTACTTGCTGGCTGGAACGGCAGCAGGAGCAGTCAGGCAGGGCTGTGCAGTCAGCCTCTGTGTCATAAAAAATTTGCATTCATTTAGTCTTTAAAATAATAACAAAGAGACTGTATCTGGAGCTTTGTTACACATGCATTGTTTATATATGTCTTCTTCTGCACCATATTATTTATATAATTAAGTTTTTGTAAGGTCTTACTTGCTTTTCTGTTTTGTAAGAACACAGTTATAAGTATTTATTACTTAGGTATCAACCTTCAACTTTAATATTATTATATAACATATGTGTTTCTCTTAATTGATATTAAATAGCTATCTGTTTTATACTGTCAGTGGCAAATAATGGTGAATTTCAGTAAATGTTCTTAAATATGACAGCAGTTGTACTGGTCCCCACAAATTGACTGTGCAGCAGTGAATACAACTCCTTTGCACTCTGCATGTTTTCAGAATTATATTTAATGTTATGTTGTACACTAGACTGATTACCTGTCATTTTTTCCCTTCCAGGAATTCCAGAGTAACTAATGATACAGTGTAATTCATGGTAGTGGTTAGTGATGTCAGCATGGGAGGGCACAAGTCACTAGGGTGAGGGTTACAGCGTAGCCGAGATGTCTAATATCTACATACAGCACAGCAGGTGCTGCGGTATACAGTTACATACTGGGATACTTTTTTAATGACTGGCATGCTGTAACAGCACAGGTGTGCAGCCAAGGAGGGCTGGAACAGGCTGTTTGTAAACAGCTGATCATCACCTGAAGTAGCAGGTGACAGCACTGTTCTGCAGCACTCCACAGCTGGGTAATCTAGTGCTGCCAGCATGTCCACCAGAGCCTTTATTTTTACCATCGCTTGATCAATTTGATATTTTTAGATCTTCCAATCATGTTATGGATGGCTCACAGTAAGGAGTCTTAAATATGTGAGGAGTCATTAGGCCGCTGTTCCTGAAAAACCATCTTTGTGCCATTATCTTTGCTCGCTTTATGCCTGGCTTGTCCAAACAGAGCAGATTTATGGATGGTATAAACTAGACTTGGATTCAGCATGGACCAAATCTGCCTGTTCATCAGGATAGCTATCAACCGCCTTGATGAAAGTTGCTCAGTGGAGACTGCTGAGACACGCATCAACGTCAGGCAACATGCCCACTTTTGTCACAGCGCTGGCCTCCGTGTGCAGAAACCACACTTGACAGGACACAGGGGTGCCATAAGTCTTTACTTTAATACCATGTAAAACTAGAACAAAGGACCGAACAAGAAGGCTGGATTTCATGGCCTAACAAGATGGCACCCTTGGGATGGAAGGTCTTCAATGACTTGATCTAAACTTGTCATATATGCCCCATCTTCATTTTGATTTGCTGCCTCACAGGGATGACTTGGCTGCAGTAGTCTTGCAGGAGATGGGAGATCTGGAGATAAATCAGTCTCTGTGACAGAACAGGCCAGCCTGCCCTGATGCTAACTCACTGAGCTAACATGTGTTGCATATTGGTCCATTTATAATTAAAATTTATATTAGCCCATAATTTATAATAGTCCAGTCTACCACCATGGGCTACGTAATATAAGAAATCAATTTGCGTGGTCAGGTGACCCACAGTCGTATGCATTATCTCACCCACACTTGTACCCTTTTCCATAAATTTACTTTGATTTAGTTGCTTTATTTACTACAATAAACTAATTGTCCATAACATTAAATTTTGGAACTACAGTCCTAAAAGAAATTGTGGAATAAGCCAAATTGGTTGTCACCTTGCATGAGTCAGTTGATACATTTACTTGTTCTCAGGTACATACTTTTGAATACTTGTGCTGTGAACTTATTTGTGGATGATTATTTATAAATCTTAAACTTTAAAAGTGCAGTGTTTTACTTCATATGTATATCAAACACAAAGTAATAATAAACATAAAAGCCAAATACTTTTAACTTGTAACTGAGATATTTTGTAGTTTAACCATACTTATCAGATAATGTAGGGATAAATGAAATTATTAATGTACTTTTGTCTGTTTTAATTATTGGGTAAATTTGACTTTAATGTGAAGTGGTAGTATATGTGAGTGAGGTATATCATGCCTCCTGTTCATATATGATTAATACCAGGTGCACCAGACAGCCATAACAATCAACAGCTGCAGAAGGCTTGTTATCAGTACATAATTGATACAAATTAATAATTATCTGATATTTAATAAGTGGCAAGAGTTACACTTAGACAGGTGATACAAGTTGAATGGCCTTTAATACTGATTACCTAATAGAGCTGACCTGAGAGCATGCCCATTTGTGGTGGGCAGTATGTTTAATGAGAACAATCACAGCCAGTGTTACTGATTAATCCAGACCTTGCTCATTGGTCATTTTGATATATTAGTTAGTATTCAATAACATTTTGAGATATTTGTTAATATTTGATAAAATTTTTTTGACATTTTAAACTCAGTAAACGGATGTATGGACAAACACAAATTACAACAAAATTTTATGAAATCTTGTTCATAACCTTTCAAGATGTTTTGTACAGAGTAAACAGAAAAATGCACAGGGAGACACATTCCTATTTTCGTATCCAGGTCGGACCAGGTCAACTTTGAATCTAATCTCCTTTTGTTCCAACCTAATATGGCAGATTGTGTAATGACACTTTAGGCAATTATATAGATCGGGTTGAACAGAATGCTCCTTTGTCAGTATTTATAAATATAATTTGTATTTCTGACAAATGGTAACCAAAAAAAATTGTTAAAATTCTTGACAGCAGACATCTGACTTATTTCTTTTATTTTAATTATTTAAATTGCTGCCCCTAGGCATTGCATCTGAGCTTCCGCAGAGGCTGTTCTTGATTACAGAGTAATTTTAAATCCTGTTTGTCTCAAAAACATACCAGATTTACCAGGGACCTGTTAGATTTACCTTTTAACCTTTTATAATTTTAGGTTATATTCAAAACATCTAATTAACCCTTTTAACTTTTATAATGGTGAATTCTCACCAAGATAAGCATCAGTGCAGATGATATCCTGTTTATTTGCAGGCTCAGGAAAAATGGTTTAAAAACATTTAAGGCTGTACTAGGCATCTGTTGATTAGCTTATTTGAGTTATTTTACCAGGAATATCCCTGTAATATTGGCTTTTGTAACATTAATGAATGATGAATGGGAGTAATTTCATTTTTTATGCTTGCTATAATTGACATCAGTGCTTTATGATCTACAAAACGCTGTTGTTTAATTACCTTGTTTATTAGGCTCTTATCATGGAGTGATGCCCACAAATACAACATAAACAGCACAATAGTTTGTTTAATTTCTTTAGAGAAGTCACATGGGGCCTGAATGGTCCATACCCTGCAAGTAATCACGAAATTACTGTGAACATCCAGTGATACTGAACTGTTGCTTTGATGTATGAATCATTTATAGGAATTAGGCTTATATATAGCTAAGTTTGTGGCTTCAGGGATTAGGAACAGAATTATCCCCAAAATGACTTAAAAGGACAATCCTAATTTGGCATATCAAATATCATTGTGTACCACAACACACAGAATATATCAGGCCAATTTTGTATTGAGCTATTGGAGGACATTTTGTTTTACCTCAATTTCTGCCATGAAAAGCCTTAATTAAGGAACTACTTTGTGTTAATTAATTATGATGTATTGGTCATGGTAGGATTACTTTTTGTTAGCTTACAGGGCAATCTGTTTACAGTGTACTTCTCATTTCAGTGTTGCCACCAGTGTTAGTCCCTCGCTACAGTGAATACCCAAGTGGGATCAGCCCTCATGGTGGAGGAGGGGGAGGTGGGGGCGGAGGAGGAGGGGGCGGAGGAGGAGGAGGGGGAGGCAGTGGTGGGGGCAGCGGAGGAGGAGGGGGCAACACCTTGGCCCCGTTCCAACAGGTCCAGGAACCAGCCATGCCCTTCAACGTCAGCTACCCCCATCACTTCCAGCAGTCCCCTTCAAGTTCCAACCCAGGGAGTCCCTTCAGCCTGCCAGGTGAGTGGTTCAGTTGATCTGTGAACAGAATGCAGAAGCTAAATGTACACTAGCTGTTTCACTATAAATACTATATTTGCTGAGGTGCCATGGACACACAAAATACTAAAACCAAGACTCTGTATTTAAGGGTTTAATCTTTGTTGCAGATACACAAAGTAGGTTTTCTCATTTACATATTAGGAACAGTTTATAATACTGAATAATGTAATAATTTATGGCTGCATATTTTATTTTGTTATTCATAACATAGTTATAAGTGCAAGAGCTTTGCAGTTTTATAATTAATTGATTTCCAAAACTGACCGTTGGTCAAAGAGATAGTCACAGATGACTTACTTAGAGCCAATGATTTCCGTGATCGCAGGAAACGGATGGAATTTGCGGAAAACGCATTTTGATAGGGAATTTGCAACTTGACAGGGAGTCTGGGTAACCTGGAATAAATTTGGAATTTTCTTCACTAAGTCACATGATATCGACATTTCCAATTCCTCAGAGCTTTCAGAAATCCAGAATCGTTTATTATCAGTTTGCATTGGTGACCTGTGCCACATTTACTGTAAAATAGAGGACTTGCGTTGGCTATAAAACATCGTAGCTCGCATGACTTAATGTAGTGATCCATGGCTTAACGTAACAGGTGTCAGGTGTGACCCCCGAGTCGACCCTAAAAACATGCCATGTGCCTGACCTTTAGGCCTATTAGTAGTATACAGACACGCGACCCCTTACGATTAAGGGGAATCCCCTGCTTTCAAACAGCAATGCCCAGAACGCAGTGCGCCAGACTTTGTAATGCATGCAAAATGTCAAAGGTCTGTCTTTTTTGGGAAAATAATCACGCTGAATGCAAACTTTGTCCAGTTTAATCAAAACTAAAGCGGTATTCTAACTCATCTATACCCTCGCGTCATAACTGGTCTAAAGGAATTGCACAGGGGGCATTCTTCAAAGCCTTCACAGCTAGAAAGCGATGGAGTCACGTGAACTTTTGTCAGAAATAGGAGTAGGTACTTTGCATAATTTATGTGTTGACCTTAATTAATATGCCCAAGAACAAGCTGTCCCAGTTTTCTTGACAGCGCATTCAAGTTAATATACTTTGACAGTTAGGCTATAAATAGTTAATGAGATCGTCGATCGTGAAGTTTTATGATTCAGATTGGGAACGGTGTAAACGCAAATGTCCAATTAATATAGAAGCCTGAAATTATGAGAGTAAATATCAAAAAGAATTATGTTGTTTTATTTTTTTTTATGGTAATTTCATTTTACTTTACACACAACTTGTTACAAGATGTGCCACCACAAATTTCGTTAAGAACTGGCCAGTGCTACCCTGTACACCTGTACAGCTGAGCACTTCAGCCTCTTATCAGCTCTTGTTGACAGCATGTCATTTATTATATCACGTTTAACATGTGCAGGAATGCACTTACACGTAATAATTACTGTTGTAATAATTAATTTTTTAAATGTTACCTGTAAATTCAGAGGGTCAGAATTGGAAAACTAAATTAGCATGAGCAGTTCTGAATACACTAAACAGTAGGGTCTAACTTGAATATCGCATTCTTGTCACAATGTAACATGTCACATTAAAAGATTATATAAGAACTGTTTTTTCCTTCTTTATTTTTAATAAGAATAATGAATGATCAGACTATACAATAATTGTTCCTGTTACAGTCTCAGCTAAGGTATTGAATTTTTAGCAATGAATGAAATTTTACATATACAACAGTTTTCCCATTCCATTAGATCTGTACACAGTAGTGTAAAAATGTACAAGTTACATTAAGACTTGTCATATATTTATATCTTTTTATATGATTTAAAAACAGTAAAATAAACTATCTTATCAGCAAAAATTATGGATCTGGCTCCCAGGAATCCGAAACGGAATTGAAACGGAATTTGGTGATGAATGAAATGGAAAAGCCTTGTTTTTCAAACAGAAAATCATTGGCTCTACTTACTTGCACCTGATATTTGTTTTTGACCGTGACCTAATTGTCAAAAGCATGCCTGGGCTAGGCTTTTGCCATTTCATGGTTCTTGTAGACCTCTGATTTTGTAATTCTTGTGAACTAACTCTTGCCCTGTTTTAATTTCAGCAGACACACCCCCACCAGCTTATCAGGCCCATGACCCGGCCAGCCCTCCTGCTCCAGTTCACAATATGCAGCGCAACGAGATGCCACGAGATGCACCCAATACACAGCAGCCAATGGACACCAGTAGCAATATCCCCCCACGTACTCGGGCCAGCTGCAGAGGTACAGCTGTGGCAGCTAACCAAGCACTCACAGAGCTCATGCCTCCACCATGGATAAAACATTAACTACAGTAAAATAGTAGACATCACCTCGACAGTTCATCAATAACTACTTCAGATATTTTGTCATGCTCAGCACCTGTTAATTAGTGTTTGAGAAACCGTGGATGCACAAAATGTGTCTGGTATTTTGGAGTTGTACACAAAAACACTAACTAAAATACGTAGATGACCATACATCCTCCACCAATCTTTGCTGGTGGAAGTAAGTTGAGTTGGCATGCTTTATGCAGCAGCTAATGAAAAAAGGTTAATTTTTGCTCCAGTTTATTTTATATCACCCATTTACCCACAGTATAAGAATGCAGAATATTTACACTCAGGAAAATGGAATTCTCAGTGGGTAGTTTTATCCTCATGCCATGCTAAGTCAGTGACAAATTTAAATTTCAAACTTATTCAAACCAACAGAGCATGTGTAACTAGCTTTCAGAGTCCTGATTAGTATTATTTAAAATGGCAATTTACCAGATATTTAATTTCTGAGCAAATAATCATGTTATTTCTATATTAAAGTACTGATAATAGCAACAGGGAAACCCCTTACTTTGTGAATTATGTGCACAAGACAGATGGTGAATATTTTATTTATTTATTTTTTTTCTGCCATTAGGAGATGTGCAACCTGTCAGCTATCAGGAACCAGGGCATTGGTGTACAATTGTATACTATGAGCTCAACAACAGAGTCGGGGAGGCTTTCTATGCTTCCCACAACAGCATTGTAGTGGATGGCTTCACTGACCCATCAAACAACTCTGATAGATTCTGTCTGGGTCTCCTGTCCAACGTCAACAGAAACTCTACAATAGAAAACACACGGCGCCATATAGGAAAAGGTGACAGACTCATTGTGGTTAATTTCATGTTTGGTAGTCATAAACATTTGAAGGGGCCTGTTCTGATATCTGACATATATTAACTAAATATAATTCCTTGAACCTTTTATAAAAATAGGCCAAAACAGGCTGACCCAGAAGCATATAGGCTGTTACTAACACGTTGTAGATGAGCAAGCTCATCACAGAGGTGTTATAAAGCACTTTTCCAGCAGGAGTTACCTTGAGTTCATTAATATGAATGCAGAGTCAGCCAGAAATCATAAATGAAGTAGATGAATAGCTTGCTATAAACAGAAAACAGCCAGAGACCACATTTATGCCTCAATCAGCATTCTGGATCAGAGGACAAATCCGCCCTTGGTTCACATCTAAACCGGATTACCGTATTTATTCTATCATATCGACCCCTCCATTAACTTGAACATCGAAAATGTCAACCAGACTTCTGTAGACCGCCTTTCAAGCGGACTACAGTGAACAAAAGAGTAAACAGATTCACAATCCAGATTATTTGCTAATGCAGATAAGACCATAGACTTGATCAGTGTGTTAATCAAAGGCAGGGGATGAACTAAATCTGTGTTAACAGTTGCATCACAGGTCAGCATTGTCTGCCTGAACAAAAGCAGCTTTAATTAGATGAGAGAATAATGATCGTCTTGATTTCCCTGTCAGGCTGTGGTGAAGAATTCCTTAAACAATAGCAAATCATGGTGATCCGGTTTACATGAAAATTTCATGGATGATCTATGGGCGTTACCCTGATGCTTCAAAATATTTCATTAGAAATCAGCCATAACTTTTTGATTACCGTTGCAATTAGATAAACTAACCAACAGTGAACATTTTTAAATTTTACAAATGCAGAATACTTCACAAATGCCAATGCAGGACTTTGTATATAGAGAACTTTTTATGTTGTTTCAGGTGTACATTTGTACTACGTTGGTGGTGAGGTGTTTGCCGAGTGTCTCAGTGATAGCAGCATATTTGTACAAAGTCGTAACTGTAACTACCACCACAATTTTCACCCGACCACGGTCTGTAAAATCCCACCAGGTTGCAGTCTCAAGATTTTCAACAACCAGGAATTTGCGCAACTCCTGAGTCAGTCTGTCAATCACGGCTTCGAGGCTGTGTACGAACTTACCAAAATGTGTACCATCCGTATGAGTTTTGTCAAAGGCTGGGGCGCCGAGTACCACCGACAGGACGTGACCAGCACGCCATGTTGGATTGAGATTCATCTGAATGGACCACTGATGTGGCTGGACAAGGTTTTAACGCAGATGGGATCGCCACACAATCCTATCTCCTCAGTCTCTTGAGGTTAAGCTGTCGTTACAAACATCAGCTAATGCACAACAGAACTACTGGCAAGTCATACTGATGGTAGCAGTGTCGTCACATGATATGGTCACAACCTGTCTCCTGAACTTAAAGCCTTGATTTAATCTCCATAAATATCACATCATTAAATCCTTAATTTACAGGGCTCTCTTGTTTGTCAGGTTATTTTAACAACTACATCCATATAAATTAAAAATTGGTAAAATCTGTAGGCCAGGAGATCACAAAATTTCATCTAAAGGAACACCTAATTCGGACAAGGGTCTCAAAAAAACCAAACAGGTCATTAGTCATAAATTTCAAAAATATGTGATCCAGAAAACCCCATGAAATGGGCAAATGATAGAGCTAAATGAACACAAAAATTATGTTGATGAGTGTTGTCATAGTTATTGAGAGCATTGCCATGAGCATGTTACCATAGCAACAGTATAATCTTTGATATCTTGGTTTCCAGTTGAAAATTAAAATCAGAAGTCCCTGTCTGATGGTTGAGAGTGGGCATTATCCACTTAGTGTGGAAAACAGCAATATATTTGGTGTAAGGATTTGCTTTTGCCCAGTTATTTCAGATTATTACTGATGATTTTGAAACATATTCCATTGTATGTTAGATTTATATTTTTGGGCATGACTTGTTGCAGAAATAATACCATGACAATCACTATTGTCATCAGTGACTCAGTTGTATATTTTAGAGCACAAATAATTCATTCTCCCAATGTGAAGAGACATCCATGGCATGATCTTAAAAAAAAATGTTAGCAGTCACACTCGTGCTTTCATTCAGGTTAAAATACATGGATTAAAGTATTAAATGTAACACAATGCTGCCATTTGAATGTATTGGTAAAGTTAACCAAATATGAAGTCGCCATCTGGTGGCAAAGAGCGATATTATAGCCCAAGGCTTTTCCAAGACAGGGGCATTTGATCGTCAGTTTTTGACATTGAACTGCCATCTTCTTTACTAGACACTCACCAATTGTTCACAGTTACAGGCATTTACAGATATAAATTTTCATATTTTATGAAGAACTGTTTTCTGGGGCAATATGTTAATGTGACTTGTAAGTCAGTGTGTATTTTTATAGATTTTCGTATTTTTCTGACAAGTGATATCATGTAAACTAGCTGTGCCAGGTAAATACAGATTTAAGCCAAAACATGAAGTCAGTTTTTTTGTGAAGATGAATTCCTAACAGCTGATCATGTTAAAATTTGGACTGAGACTGCAATAAAATAGTATGTAGAGTAGTATGTAGATACATTTCTGATGTATTTCTAGGGTTACAGTTCACCCTGATCAAAACAAGTGATGTGTACAGGTTTTTCCAGGGGCAAACAATTGTCTGAAAATTACTTTTTTTGTAACAAGTAAATGTGTAAACAACCAACATAGCAGGCCCTGCAATCATTTATGCATTTAAAAATTAATGTAGCATTCAGTATCAGTTTTGGACAAATGTGCGGTTGCTCAGTCCTCAGCTTAGGACAGATAAGCATTGAGCTGGTAGCTTTACCAAACGTAGCCTTCAGATTAACATGGTGCGCTCAGCCTCTGAACTACTTGCTTGTAAAAAGGTTATATTCAAATGTATATTGACCTGGATCTGGCCAGGATAAACGCCAAACGTAAAGGCACTGAAAGATACTGTGGAACACGTCACAGAGACCAGACGTTGGGGATGATGGATATGCATAGTCACTTCTTTATTTTGAATCAACTTGTCGGGTTCCCACACTTTCAGCAGATCAATGTTTTCATGACCTTTTTCATGACCTTTATTAAAAATTCATACCCTTTGAAAAAACTTTTATATATAATTATCTGTTTAGTTACATTTGAAACAGGCATTTATGGTCATCCATGAAAATTTGCATATGTATTTGCAGTATAATGTACAGTGAGTACCTATAGTTAAATATATTGAAAGAATTCTTAATTCTACAGCTAAGATGTATTCTGTATTTTAATGAGTCGCCCATTTAATATGTCCATTCATAGGTTTGAGTCAAGAGTCCCTGGACGTAGGATTTTGGAATATTTTTTTTAAAAATAATGACCTGTTAAGTACTTTCAAAGTCATTACTATTCAGGGCATGGGATACAATGTTTAACAGGCAAAGAGCTGTGGCTTGCCTGTTTCTTGGATTTCGTCTGGAAGTCTGTTTGGATCAGGGATTGTGACCTGTTCTTTTAAGGTTACAAGATAGCCAAGTGAGGGGTTGGCATGACAGGTGGGATGCTCCAGAACTTTTCCTCATAACGATATGATAGCGTCATCCAGGATATTTTTCATCTTGTGTTTATAATATGCTCCTTATGTCGCCCAGGCAAGTTTGGGTAATTGCATGTGGGGTTGTCGAGGTATGCGCATACTGACCCAGCACTCAGTTACACACTTCAGACAAAACACTGCGTTTGTATTTCATGGACTTACAAAACTTAAACCTGTAAGAAGGAAGCAGTGTTATAAATGTCATTGCATGTTGGCGAAAATATTAATATGTCCGTTTGGTAATTTAAAAGTAAACAGTGATTTGACATCTGCAGAAAAAAAAAAAAACATTTGCAGTCGTGTCATGACCGTGCATTTACATCCGTGTGAGAAATTCTCGACGAATTTTCTGAAGTGTAAGTGGTTAAATGATATGTTTGAATCCCAAAAGTATACGCAGAGATACAGAAAACATATTATTAAAAGGTTTTCTGTAGTTCTTACGAAGGCATCCTGTAAAATGATCAAATTTCTTATTGACAGTAATTGCTGCCCGTAACCTTGGGATATACCATTTGTCCTCACGGGTGGCTCATTGCAGCAGTACATGCAGTAAATAAGTTAAACTTACTGTATGTGTATTTTTGTAATTAATTTGTGTTAGTTATCAATTCAGTATGCAAATGAATGTAGGGTTGTTATTGTTTTCATCTTCGCGCCAGTGCCATTATCATTTATGTGCTTCCTAATGCGATCCGAGGTGCCATTCATGAATAAACATGAGCAACCTGTGTGGATATATGCTTTTTATGCAAACGTTACACTTTTTAGGTGTTTTTAGTTGCTTACACACGTCTTCCTGTGTACTAGTTCGGTGATTTAAATAATGCGTAGATTGTGGGGAACTTGTTTAGCTACTTTCGTTTGAGCCAGTTTCTAAGAACCATTGATCATATGTATGTACTATAATCAGTAAAAGATAACTGGGAGAGACGAGGACTAAATATTTTGATGCATGGTAATGAATAAAGCTAATGGAGTATGAACACACCTCTTCTCTGCCCTTGAGAGCTTAATTAAGCATGAACTAAAGCAAGGACATGATATTAATATTTGAGTTTGTCTATTTTTGGCACACTCCGTCGGTTAGAAATTAGTTTAGTAAATAGAGCCATGACATTTATATTTCAGAAGCGTCTATTTTTACATAATCATTGTAAAAAAATTTTATTTAGGAATTAGGGAAGGATATGGTAACAAGGTTGGGGAATTCTTTGTTGACTCTTTTTAAACAACAGGTTGCATTTATGGACATGCATGAATTGTTAAGGCAAGTTGACACGCATTTAGCCAAAACTAGTTTCTTGCAGTGTTTTCACGTGCAGTGGGTTTCTCTCCAGTCAATTTATACCTCGTCATGGTGTTAAACATTTCACTCGGAACAAAATCCAACAAAACTTCACCGATGCGGTGGTTGAACAAACAGACTTGGTTATTTGAGTTCAGGGAGATGCAAATTTGATCCTCGCTGTTGTTAAAAGGTTAAACGTGTTTTCGTTCTTTATATGGAAAATGGCAAACATAATAGAAGAACAAATGGCCCAGCAGGGAAGAGGCTTTAGTTCTTGCTTGAGCGTAAGAAACAAACTATTCAGAAAACAGGCAGGTTATTGAGCAAAATAATGTTTGCATATTTTCAAGGTTTACACTTGTTTTATATGTCACTGTTATTATTTTTGGTTGATATCAATGAACGTTTGGTTCATGTTCAATGGAATAGCCCAGGTTATATATATATATATATATATATATATATATATATATATATATATATATATATATATATATATATATATATGATCTCGTGGTGATCACTGTGGAAACGGGGATACGGGACACGTGTTCCTGGAATACTCATCATGACGTCGTAATCATTAACCTCAGAACTGCAGTCTTTAGAGCTTTGTACTTATTCATTGGCCAAACCATCTTCCACGAAGTGTTTAAAGATGACAGGCTTCAAGAAGAAATTTGTTTTTACGGTGCCGTTAATGTGCCCAGTGCTTGTCCAATAGTTGATTCCTGCTGATGCCAACAGAAAACTGTACAGAGGCTTTGCAGCGTCGAATTCCGGTCTGATCAGTCTGACATTAGATGTCTCAATAGAGCTGACCCGAAAAAGTTTTAGTCCTTAACGTTAATAATAGATAAAAAAAAAACGTGAATACAGAATAATGACAGTAATGTTACGACCTACGGTTTGTTTTTCGAACGTTTCACCAGAAGGAAAATCGAGGAGCAGGTACATAACTTCTTATTCACTCTGAAAACAAAAACGACAGCTCCTCCATCAGGCTGGCGAGCAGGCCGGTCGTGGGGACATCTGTCGGGTTTTAAGGACATTATACATCTGCCCAGAGTAATCGTTATAAAATATATGTACTTTTTAGAGAGCATCATGTAGTTGTTAATTTGTACCGGTCAGCTACGACCTGAGATTATTTGTTGTTATAAGTTCTTTGTATGCAGAAACAATTTTGTATTTTAAACATAATTTAAGTGCATATTCTGAATAAAATTATGAATGTCCATTCGGTTTTGCTGTTTTCCTGTTTGAGTGTTTGTGCAAAACAACCCCCCCCCCCCCCCCCCGAGTATGAAAAAATTTACATTCAGAATAGAACATGATCATATCTATTTATGATTGGCGCATCGTCTGTTGAGTATACACAACCAAAGCTTTTAAAAAGCACTATAGAGGGTTGCACTTTATGCAACATCATGACCACCCCCCCCCCCCCCACCTAACCCCTCGACCAACGTTCTTTTTTAGCTCGGCTGACTATAAGTCATCTGAGCTATAGTCATTGTCCGTCCGTCTGTCTGTCCGTCCGTCTGGATGTCCGTCCGTAAGACTGGCACGTTTCGACACCGTTGGACCTACGAATCTGAATTTCGGCATACAGTTAGATGTCCCCATAATCTCCTACCATGCCAAAAATTTGGTCAATAGGACTTCGTTCCCCTGAGATATTAAGGAAAAACCTCAATTTTTTATTAAAAATCTATTTTCACACTTCAGGACTGCCTAAAATCAAAACCACTCATCTGGTTTTCTTCATATTTACCATAAATATTCCTCTATATAGTTCCTATCTACATGCCAGATATTAAGTCAGTATTATATAATTTAAAAAAGTTATGGGCCCAAACATAATGGACTTTGTAAAAAAATCAGGAAGATATTTGGTCACTTAAGGCTTTAAACTCCAATAACGCCCGCCAGGGCGCGCGTTTGTCACGGGCCTGTAGTTCAAAGGCGCCCGCCCGGGCGCGCTAAAGCCCATTTTACATACACGTAATTGGGGCAAGTTTTTGGGGTGAAATGTCTATTGTCATCCATCATATTTGTACTTAAATGAAAGAGAAAAACGTCAAGTGTTGTTCTAACATGTGACCAAGATCCAAACTGGCGCGAACGCAGACTTGTTGGAAAAATATAAAAATGATTGACTTTCACTCACGTGGCCTTGTTACGTGGGCCCTGGTAACATGTCGGCTGCGAGAGTAAAATCAGACTCCTACGCTAAATTCATCAGAAATCGGTAAATTACCAAATGTTGGCAATCAATCCTGGTGACAAAATCAAGTGCAGTGTGTTTACAGATTTAACTTCCGTTAAACATTTCCAAGATCATATATTATCCCCTTTTTTATTGGTTTAACTTGTGACCAATGATCGCCGTCCGACTGACTGACGCGTCTGACAGACACCACGCACGTGATCTGCGTGACCTCCTTACTGTGTCATGTACTGGTACTGGAAAACCATTTTTAACCGATATCATATAATAAAATGAGTATTTATTTTAAATATTAACATATTTTCTTAACTAAAAATCGAAGATACTGTCATATATCATGTCGTATATATATGTGATGTCTGATTGTTTACTAGTGATCATTTCTGTGCCAAACATTTTATGTACAATCGTAATCGGGCACAAGAACTGTCAATCATTCTAAGAGGCTTTTTGGATTGAAAATAAAATTAATACCGTCTTAAATTAGAAACAGCCAGATATTATAGAGATATAGTCAATTTTCCAGTGTAAAATATAAAGATAACTTTATACTCCATGAAATATTGAAGTAATTATTTTACGACGTACGTGGAACTGTACGCCTATACACCCAGATCCTTGAATATGTAAAACAAGACAGTAAGTGACTTATACGCTTGAACAAATATGTATTAATACGGTTTTAACACATACTGAACAGATTTTACAAATTTTTATATGTGTAGTACTTCCTTTGTATGTATAGGCTACATGTGTACGTGCACGTGTGCGCGCTTTTGTGTGTGTGTGTGTGTATATATATAGGCCTATGTGCGTATTATAATTTTCATTAGTGATTGATAAAAGCACCAGTAGTTGTCACTGCCAGTGAAACAGATTTTGGGCGGAGCTGCAAAACATCTTTAAATATATATGGCACATAGCAAACTAAATTTTAAAAATATAACCTATTATTATATGAATTGAAGTAAATAATTTTTTTTTTGTAATACGTTTGCCTATATAACAGGCTATTCATTGTTGTAAGGAATAGTACTGCGTTATAAATGTTTGTACCTTTTAAACATAAAATCTGATCACTAATACCAGAACTTATAACTCCTTTTTATATTTCATCCATGAAAGTTTCTCAAATCGGGTTCATTCGCCGCCTATATTCATAAAAAATACATAACGTATACCGCAGACTGCATATAAATCGCATATACCGTACGTGCACCCGGTATAAACGCCGCTTTATATTGATATCGCTCTCAAAACCCAGTCAACGCTTGCATGCATGGCCCAGGGATTAAATATGGAAAATGTGTCGTGGTCATGATAATCCTTTAAAGTCATACGGCGGAGTCAGTCTCAGTCATGATACATGCAAGAAAATGAATAAAATGCATTCGCCAATCTTAAATTAGAAGCTATAGCGTATATATATAGTGACGGTGACACAGTGAAAGTAAAATATTAAGACCAAAGATGCGGACTTTCGATATGCATGCGCATGGTGTATTCAAAATGACGATCGAGAAACCATGCAGGTGGACAAATTAGACTGAAATCTAATTGTACCTTTCCATTGCTGTAAAATAAGATTTAAAAGACGCAGGTATACAAATATATCTATATTGCAAAATTTTTGATGGCTTTGTCTCAAACTTGCCCCTTTCGAAGACCTAAAATACCACAGGGTGTCGGCTTCTATTTTTACCCACCGACCTTGTCATTTTCACGTTTGATTGACAGTTTTATTAGCAGAAGGAAATTTTCCTATCACACAGAAGATTTTAGCGGAAAGACAGCACACAACATGTGGCCAACCAGACGGGGATTCGGAGTGAAAATTACTAATTTAAATTGGCATCTATTACATTAATCATCAAAGGATAATGACATCATTTACAATGTTCGGGAACCGAACGACATGTATAATTGCCAGATGTAGGTCATGGTCCGCGTCTCTACAGCTGACGGGACTGGTGAATACAAAATAAATAAATAAATAAACACCCAAGAGATCATAACTTATTAGAAGTTTTTGGAACATTCCAGGTGCTTCTTAAGAATTATTGAATTGTTGCTGCATATTGTTTTATAATTAACTGGAACTCTGCCTCTCCGTGAAATCACCATGCACCTTGCAGCCTGGAGAGACCGCATGCTTTCCTGCTAAAGCTGAAGTTTTATCAGCAGTGCATGATTTCTGACTATATGAGGGCCTAACTGTACAAAGTTGCATACGGAGGTTACCAGATTAGCTATATGATTTGAAGTTAGGTCTCGTGTATACATCTAGTTAACCAAGGAATTGTGCATCTCAAAATTATTAAATAAATTTCCTACTTTTCTTCAAGTGAAGTTGAATTAAATAAATGTAATTATATATTATATTTCCATTTTATATTAATTTCATATGACGTAATTATGCTTCATTTAAATGTCACTGAAATAAAGTGCAAATTGAAGACCTGGATAAGTAAGTGCATGAAGATATGTAAGCCTACGTGCAATTTTCCTCTAAGATACCAGAATGTACTGCTATGAAATCATAGTAACTAGGCATGATTTTGATAAGCATTGTTGGACTTACGTAGGCCTATATATTTGAATAACTTAACATACATTAAAATGTACTGTGAAAACATGTTTCTTTGGTGTTACTTCACAGTTTAGTATCGTTTTCTCACGTTTATAAACTTTGGTATTATGTGCATTATCCCCAATAGCACATTTTAAAAACACCTTTTCAACAATAAAAAATATTGATTTTCCGTTATTTTATATTCTTGTTAATAACGATTTGTTTACATTAATGTGCATAGGCCTATTTATTATATATATGTAATAAATTATTGTTCCACTAGTACTACCAGTGTTTTCATTGTTTCTGATCCCTGCGGGAAAGAATCGATTCTAATGCATACATATTGCATGACGTGAGAGGATGTTTCCAGGTAACTCCCCCCCCCCCCCCACCACCCCCACCACCCCCACAAAAAAAAAAAAAGAAAAATCAGACCGCCAGTCGGCACAGCATCTCATGATGCTTCTTATAATAAACACGCCAGACTCAGTCACGTGAACCATGTCCATTTAAAAGACTTTACAAAATAAACACGCCAGACCCAGTCACGTGAACCTTGCTGATGTAAAAGTAGATACGATTGGGTGAGAAAAGTTTGCAGCGTCAGTGCGTCACCGCTGGCTGAGGGATGACGCGGTAAAATTGGACCGTTCAGGAAAAAAACCCAAACAGACGTGTCGTCTTGCATCTTAATTGTCCAGTAAATGTTTTATTTATTTTTATTTTTCCGTTATATTGACTAGATAGGATAATTCTGCGACTAAATTCTGCAAAACCGCCTCGTTAATGTACCTTAATTGTGTGCTACATATTGCTAAATTCACTCATTATCGCTCAATCACCGTCAGCCGCGGAAGGGCGGTTACTTCAAAAGAAATTGCATGGATACCCTCAATTAAGAAAATAAGAGTTTTCACAAGTGCAAGACATATTTGTTTTGATTTTTTATTTCAAATTTTAGTACATTCGCACTGTTTCGAATGGGAAAGATTTGGATATATCAACGTTTATTTAGGCTAATCGTTGATCGAACCAAGTGCACACCTGTTTACCTGTCGCACCTGGATTTTTACAAGTGCAGATAAACGCGACAGACCAACTAAACAGCAATTTTATTATTGCATGAAATGTTAACAAACAGGGTAGACACATTTTTCCAGATTTTATTTTAAAATAAGTCGGCGATTTGTTTTTGCCTGCACATGTAAAAATATATTAATTTGACATAAAAAGGTATATTACAGGTAACCAGATAATTAGTGCATTTCACACCCATAAATTATATATTTTGCACATTGGACAAAAGTAAATAGTTTTTATTGCAATGTCCCTTATAACAAGTATAATATATAATTTAAATTAAAAAAATGAGAATTTACCTTTATTTACCTGATCTTACCTGTGCAGGTGAGTAAACTTTTACAGATAGAAATTGGCAAAATTGAAATCCACAAGTCTCGTGGCTGTGCAGTTAATTAAAAGATAGTTTCTGCATATTGTTTTAACTCCTTCAAAAATTTCCTCTCCACTTTTAAAATAAAAAGTTGTCTTTATATTCTGTACTTACAAAGGTAATTAAATCTGTTTAAGATCAAAGGTATCATTTCAGGTAACCCAATAAATAGTGCAGTTAGTACCTATAATTCATAAATTTTACACATGGCACTCAAAATTAAGTTGTATGTTTTTTTTCTCCCTTATTACATGTATAAAATATATACTTCATTAGAAAAATAATTTACCTGTATTTACCTGAACTCACCTGTACAGGTGAGTATGTTTTTATGTGTTACCGTAACCAAAATTATCAATTTATGTTTTACATGTCTGAAAAATCAAAATATAATGGTTTTACACAGTTGACACTTGTTTATTCATATTCTTCTCAGCCACTTTTCAGCATGATTTTGTCACTGCCACAGGTAATTAGATCAGTTGAAGAACAAAGGTACTATTCACATAGGTAACTTAATTACTGTATTAAAAGCACCTGTTCTTATATCAAAATGAATTATACAGTCCATAAATAGAGAAGGTATTAATTTATAGTAACTATATTGATGAACAAGGTGTTTGCTAACATATTCAGAAAAAAAAATAATTTACCTTTACTTACCTGTACAGGTATACATATGTGTTATATGTTAATAATCATAGAATGTGCTCTTTGGGTCAGCAAGCTTTTCAGGTGAAAAATATTTGATTTCCACAGAAAATTCCAATTTACTTGCACATTCTGGTTCGTTGGTGGTTCCCTTTCCAGTATTAAACCAAATCATTCACCTTTTTCTTACCTTTAATTAATAATTACCTTAGAGTGAAAAAAAAATCCTTACATTTCCCTTTTTTTATCAAAGGGTTAATGGGTTACCTGAACAGGATGAAAGGGGTCATTTTGGTGATATACCAGTGAGTGGAAATACAGTTAGTACAGATTTACCTGTTTTTACCTGTATATACCTTAGTTACATACATATCAAACCAGGTATATAGAAAATAAATAAAATAACATGATGGACATATACCTGACAGTAAAAGCTGAAAATTTCACAAAGATACCTTTAACGGTTACTGAGTTTATGTCTCTTATATAGATTCATGTCAAAATGTGGAAAAAATGCAAAATAAATCTGAACAGTAGGAGTGTGACAATCCACAGGCTAATCTGAACAGTAAAGGGTTAAGACCAAAAGTGTTAAAGGTAGGGACTTTTTTCCAGTAATACAACTTATATTAATCAAAATTTAATTGTATACAAAAAATTAGATCAAAATTTGTTAAATTTTTTTAAATATTGGCAAAAATATAAAATTGGTACCTTAAATTTTGCCCAACTTTGGCCATGGCACGTTTTTTTCCTGTAAGTACTGTGGATTTAATTTTCACACCATGTATACATAAGGATTTAATCTGTTAAAATCTGAAATTTAAAAATAAAAGCTGCAAAATTAGGCTAGTTATTGAATTTTTTTGGAGGCTCTTGTTGTATTCCCTTACATTGTCAAGCAGTCCACTTTGATGACTGTAGGTCATTCAGTGCACATCTCTATGCTCCCCAGGCTGTTGACATAATTTTAGATGTCCCCAAAATCTCCTACCATACCGAAAATTGGGTCATTAGGACTTTGTTCAGGACTTCGAGATATTAAGGAAAAAAACTCCGTTTTCCATAAAAAAAACCATTGTTACACTTCAGGGCTGCCTAATATCAAAACCACTGATCTGTTTTTGACCGTATTTAGGATTCACATTCTTTTATACATTTTCTATGAACATACCAAAAATTAGGTTAGTATTGGGTATTATTTTGAAGTTATGGGCCAAAACATAATGCAATTTGTTAAAAAATTAGGAAATATATTTACTCACATGAGAATTGCTGAACCTAGAGACTTTTTTTCAGGAATATAACTTTATTTAATCAAGATTCCATTGTTTACCCAAAATTAGATCTGAATTAATATAACTTTATTTAATCAAGATTCAATTGTTTACCCAAAATTAGATCTGAATTTTGCAAATTTTTCAAGTTATTAGCATAAATAAAAAATCAATACCTTAAATTTTGTCCAACTTTGGCACTGTTGATTTAATTTTCACAGCATATATACATAAGGATTTAATCTTTTAAAATCTGAAATTTCAAAGAAATTGATTGGAAAGAATAGCTTTTATTCATGTTTTCATACACCATGTCAAGTGTTGTTTACATCTAGCCCACCTAGTAGTACAGCCTTCACTTGCATTATGTAACCCACCCCAGGCAGCTTGCCTTGGGTCAGCTTGGCCACTACCAGCAGGCTTCCCCTCTGCTCTGCACTCCCTCCCCCCCCCCCCCCAGATGGTGCATAAACTAGATGAATGTTATTATTTTCTTTATGTGATTCATTCTTATTCTAGGCTATGCTACATTTTAGATTTTGTATTGTACCACCAGGGTTACAATGATTAAAGTGTACATTTAATTGTGTCCACAAAGTGGTGTATTGCTATGAAAGTGTGGATGTTCATGAGATAAGTAATTCCTTACTTCAGAGGAGTAAAAACTTCACCAGGTGTGAAATTGACTATTAATTTCAGTAATTAATTAAAACTTGGATAGTAATTAGCACAATGATATTGTTTGTTTCTCATTCAACCAACAGTGTGTATACTTTATTTGAAAAGATGTTTTATTTTATCAAATTTACTGAATCTTTTATTTTATTTTGGTGAATAAAATTAAGCAGGTACTGAAAACTCCAATGTGCAAAACTTTTTAATAGTGATTCAAGGAATATTCTTGTAGATGCCATGTTGTGGCATTATTTTCTTTTAAATTCAGTTTAAACATTTATGATTTAAAAATAATTAAATATATGTGTATGCATAATATGACCCAATATGAGCTACACTCTGGATATATGATGATTGCAACTTTTGCAACAATTCTAATATTTTAACTTATAATTTCAGTTTTTTACTCTGTATATATAATGATTGCAACTTTTGCAACAATTCTAATATTTTAACTTATATTTTCAGGTTTTTTCATTTAAAATTTATAAAAACTGTAAATAAAAAAAATGATTCAGATAAAAACTTCATAATGGAAAAAGTGGATATGCTTAAAAAAAATAGGCTTATATATAAACTTAAATGCATTATTCCCTTGAAAGTGAAATAAAGGTATTAGTCCATTCTGTCCACTTGCCTGTCCATCTGTAAATTTTCCATCTGTTAATTTTAATACATTACAGTATCTCAAAACTTTTACTGTTTTTCTTCATGACAGTCTTGTCAGAGTATTAGTTTGCAATCATATATTTAGAACTTTACTATAACCAAGTAGGAGGGCCCCTTTCCTCATAGCTTTTCATATTCTTATATAAATGAAAAACATTACAATAGAATATTTCTACATCCACCTTCGTGCTGCCCTCACTTTTCCCTTCTCCGAACCCCATCCCAAAGTCAGCCTCAGTAAGCAAGAACAAGATGAATCAGATATATTCATACTTTAATATTTTGTATAACTATTCGTCCATAGGTACCTATGTACATGCCAGAAATTATGTCAATATTGTGTAATATGTAGACATAGTGGGCATCACAATAATGTTCCTTGTCAAGACTAAAGAGATATTGTGTCATACAGTCACAAATTCATAAATCACTTCATCAGCATAGTTAATCATAACATCATATCTGTCAAATTGAAAGCTTGCAGACTACCATACACTTTAGATCCTTCAACAAATAGCCTTATCATCATTCTACTACTGCTTATTACTGCTGTCATTGCATTCATATTTGCTCAAATATATCACAATTTTCTACATCTTTAATAAATAAAAAATAAACCACTATATATGACTCTATTAATCCATCAGTCAGGTTATTTCATGTATCATTTACTCACATATTACATTACATTCCTTAATAATAGCCCAACATGTCCATAATATTCATAAGCTTTATCGACTCGATATAGTATCACAGTGGAGAAACATTTATGGTCCAATCACGATCAGCTGAGCGCCGTGACCCATGGGTCCCTTGTTTTATAAACATTTTTAAATTGTGCAAACTAATTTTGGCTGAATATTCTAAAAAGATACACCTCTTAAAACAAAGTTTTGCGGAAACTATGTTTTTGACCGGGTTCCGCCGCCGCTGCCGCCGCGTTCGTTTACGGAATAGAACTCTGAAGATGAGACCACTGGACAAATTTTACGAAACTTTACACGATTATCGTGTCACATATGAACCGGTGCCAAAATATTTTGCGTTGACCTCTCTCTCTTCTCTCTCCAGTCATCCATCTGTGCGTCTGTTTTGACACAACCCACATATCTCAGGAACCGTTTCACCAATCAGGAAAAAAAAATTGCACAAATGTAGCCCTTGGATAGCTTTATAACATACATAAAAAAAAATGGTGGCGCCACCTGCAACCATTTTTGCACAGCGTCCATCTGTTCATCTGCCTTGGGATAAATTCACTCGTATCTCAGCATTGGTTGGACTTTTAAATAAAACAATTAAACATTTGATGTTTGTATAACAACAACAGTTGTATCAGCCAGATAATATATCATTTGTAGGCAGCCTTGATAATATGAATGAGAAAACGCGGAAAACCACAAGTTTAATTAAAAGTTGTATTTTCCAAACGGATTTGATTTAGCCAGTACTCTGTGAAAATATAAGATGATTTGGTAAAATATAAGTCACATGTATACTTTTCCAGCGAGACATGAAAGCGCCTGGTGAGGAGCGCCCTCTTTTGTCTGGCTGGCAAATCTCTGATTCTGAGCGAAGCGTGCTTTCGCGTCCGTATAATATATGTGCAGTTCCAAGACTTTCGAGTCATACGTATTAATTTTAGGGACGGTGTCGCCCTGTCGGCCACATCGTTCGAATCCTG
Source organism: Sipunculus nudus (assembly GCA_026874595.1). NCBI lineage: Eukaryota > Metazoa > Annelida > Sipuncula > Golfingiida > Sipunculidae > Sipunculus > Sipunculus nudus. The sequence goes on along the minus strand of CM049315.1, from coordinate 24,339,223 downwards.
AGGTGGATCCATTAGCTGATTTTCATAAATTTAAAACCCAGGAGCGTCAAAGGCACTGCTCCCTAAACTCCTATAGCATTGCCCAAGGAACCGAATCGCCATCCATGAAGGCCCAGTGCCAAATAGGGCACTGGCATAGGGTAAGATTTCCAGAATTCAAAAGTTGGCACGTTTGTATGCATTTGTTTTATTGAAGAGGTTGCCAATGTTCCAGCACTGAAGAAGATGAGGATGAGGTTCTTTTTATCTGTCAATGCACTGTTTATTCAGAATGGAGGAAAGAGTTGTATGATATGCGACAGGAACCTAGAATTTATCCGTCTGAATGACAAAGAAAAATTAATATACCTTATTGTAAATGAGTTTGCAATAATGCCCTCTTATATAAATGACATATCTCGCACTCGCACTAATATGTTTTTTAGATAAAGTAGACGCTTCCGGTTAAATATTTTAAATTTCACATGTATATATGTTTTTTTCAACCTGCATTATTAACATGTTATATTTATAAGTAATTGATGAAATATAGTCCAGGAAGGCTGGTACACCTTAGAATATGTATGTATATGAAGTGAATGTTTAAACATGATGTACGTCACAATAATTATAAGCTACAAATCCATCACTAAAGCTGAGATTGTGAAAACTTATCATTTTTCAATCTGCAAATTGATATAGTTCGAAAAAACAGAAGAAAAAAGTTATTTCTTACCATAACAATCGAGTAAACCGCTGATAAATGTCAGCCCACATCATTTTAAGACTCGACAAAAGAAGACTGGAGGGCAAAGCGACAGACCCTGCTGCACGACTTGCCATAAAATGTTACAAGGAATGTGTCTGATCCTGTACATCAAAGACCAGCAATTGTTGAAATGATTCCGAGGACATCTTGAAGAATCCGTTACTATAGTAAGCAGCTTCGCTGGTCTAATACTCCAACATTTAACGCCAGGTACGCTCCCGAGGCAGCGGAAATCTCGTACTTCGAAAGAAGCTACATGTAGTAAGTCTATATATAGGTAAAGCGCTGTGTAAAGAGCGTAAACGCCAGGAAGCACTGCATGGAACTGCAAAATTCGTCATGAGGGCGAGAATGCACGGTTCCAAAAAATCAGACTGACCTAGTTTACTGCATAAGATGTTAACACACTCCTTTCTGCTTATAATGATTTAATAATTTTAAGGAATTCGTTTACTAGGCATTATAGTAATACTTTATTCTCTGCTGAAAATATATCAATATCTCTCAAGATTTTGTTCTGAAAAAAAATCCATTTGCCCATACACAGTTTAATAACCTTGCACTGGAGCGGTCAGTGGCGTGAAATAGCATGTATAGGCTTACAGTTGTACTGCACGACCGTCGTAAATGAGGATGGCGACCAAAAGTGAAATTATTATTATTATTTGTGAGTAGGATACTAAAATAGTATATTTATATGTGAGTATAATAGCGTAATATCTAATTTATTTGTGAGTGATCAGTAGAATGTCTATTTTATTTGTTAGTAGAACAGTAAAATGTCTAATTTATTTGTGAGTGAAACAGTTATTTTAATAAATAGTAAATTTTGTTATTCTTGACAAATAACTCGATCATCCTTCCTTGATTGCAAATGTTCGCGCATGCGCTTTATCGTACATTCGGCAACGACGCCTTGGTATAGCAAACAGTAACACTTGGATTGTATTTGTCATCACAAAGAACCAAAACAATATGTAAAAAAGGTGAGAAGAGCATTTTTCGCTGGGAAGTGTGTGTAATTACTTAATTAATCAGAATCAACTGATAGCGGAAGATAATACACGCACTCTGCTAAGTGCCCTTAAAACTGCGACTCCCTGTATACTTTATAGTCCATCTTTTCACATTTAACCATATTTACCAATCATAGCATTAATAATATCTCAGTATCAATAGTACATTGTTTAGAACATACAGTACCTTTACTATTAATAGAACTTGTCAAAGTCTTCGAGACTTAAAATAATACAAATCATTCTTTCTTATTCCCGACTTCAAGAATGGCGTATATATACCGATTTGTACTCGAGTTCATGGCCCAATAATAGACTTTTATTCATAGCTCTAGTTTAAAATTGTCCCTCGCGTGTATCTTATTTAGCTCTAAGGTCAATCCACATTATTAATTCAAAGTGCGAGAAACCGGCCTATATATAAGTTGTAAAAGAAAAAGTTAAAGTGTCTGGTTACTTCCTTCTGACGTATTTCCGGTGCCACTTGACGTCATCATTATGCCATCTCCCCGTCTTCCCTTACAAAGCATCGAAGCAACTGCATTGCGAAATTTTGGTAGTCGGAACACATAGATTAACACATTGACGGCAGAATTAGCCACACCGAGGAACCTGGCCGCTGCGATTCTGTACTTATTGAGTCCCGGGTCTTCGACTTTGTTGCTGTACAACTGGATACCGATAATAGTAAACAACGGACACCAACAGACGTAAAACACGCCAACAACGAGTAATACGGTAATGGCGACTGCTCTTTCTGTCCTGCACCGTTGCGCCATCTGTTGGGCACTTCTTTGTCCAGAGATGATTTTTCCCAGAGAGGAGTCTTTACGGACAACCATCAGAAACACTCCAGCGTAGAAAAATGTCATAAGAATTGTCACGGTTACGAAAATAGGGAACAGAAACGCTCCAAGGTATTCCCATTTTAAAATCGCCAACATGTCGCATATATCATGACAGTCTTTACGGGCAAAAATCGGACCCAAACCCCCGGCCGTGACCGATATGGTCCAAACGATCACGGATGCGATGGTCACGTTTTTCTTGGTGATGAATCCAACATATTTTAGTGGTCGGGATATTGCAATATAACGGTCGATTCCAACCAGCACAAGGAAAAATACCGACGCCATAATGGGGAATATTAAAATAGAGTACCGTAAAGCACACAAGAAACCATTCCTGTCCAGAGTTGGAGACCAGAAGAAAACCATGTAAAAAGGCATACAAAATCCAACAGTGAAATCTGCAAACGCCAAATGAACCAGCAGAAAGTTGGCAATTGTCTGTAATTCTTTACGAGTGTTGTACGCCAGAATAAATAATCCGTTCCCGCCACACATCACTACCATAAACACCCCACATATCACTGTGTAAACGATGGATTTTGTCACGTTTATTTGTGTTGCGGTGCTGTTTACTGGTAAACTTCCGTTTTGTGACAGATTTCCTATGGAACAAATGACGACATTTTCAGGCAATTTTTTTAAACCGACGCCTGTGGTCCTTTTTAAATGTGTAAATATACAGTCAACACCTGCCCGCCTAGTGACCACTCCGGTAAGACGACCACCTCACAAAGACCACCACAATATTCGGTCTTGGTCGAGCATGAGAAAATTTTTCTCAATAGCTGGCAGCGACGTCACTTTTAATCATGAAAGGGATTTATCCAGTAATCACGTGATACACAAGAGTTGAGCTGAAACTTCTTTTCTCTTGGAATCTCGGAGCTTAAGCATCTAAAATCTTCCTTGTAGGTCATCACCTATACTATGTAACTGATACTTTTGCGTATTTTCTTGCAGTAAACTTACTCCTGTCAGTGAAGAATTTCCTCATTTAGAAAATTAGATTAACTGATGGTTCGTAATTTCCTTGGATTTATATATAGAGACGTACATATAGTGTATCTACTTTGGCGTGGTTATACATTGGTTAAAACCGGATGTATGCATGCGTCCCCCTGCTAAGTGCATCAAATCGTTATCAACTCTTTCACTGAATCCCAAATAATCTGATTTCCAGGACATTTTATGAACATAAACCACGGAAAGGTACAAATTGTAAACATCCTACTGTTTGTACGTAAACACTGTCACGTCGGTTGGTCTGCTGGTTCCAGGAAGTTCAGCGACCTAAATGTACAGCTCCTCAGTCAAACCTAAATACCCCACAGGGCGGCTATATCTACTAAACAATAACTGAGCATCCATTCATTAGATTCCACCATTAAAATAACACCATTCCGGGCTTCAATAGTTGTTAATTATTAAGATGACAATATATTAAACAATTAATTAATGGCGTCGATCTTCAAGAGCGGGGGTTGATTCAGGAGCGTATATTTATGTTATAGGGCACTTTTTTTTATAAACATCCCTTTCCCGAGTTAAAGTGCATATATGATTGATGTATTGCCGAGGTTTTTCAAAACAATTTATCTGTTAATGCTGGTCCATCAAGCAGAGAGGCAGAAATGGAACCCAAGTTTATCCTACTTTAATTGTTTATATATATTTTAGTAAAACATGAAACAAGAAAACCTATCGTACAGAAAAGCCTGCTACTCAAACGAAATATGAATGCACAGAGGCTGATAAAAATCACAGAAATCATAACAACGAAAATGTCAGCACTATTCAAGTGCTGCCAAGTCTATTTATATGTCCGTAATGAAGAAGGAAAAGTGAAAATGACGTTTGGTGGATGTACAGTGTGTGTTAAATAAACCGCATCCAAACGTGGTGCTTTTCTTACCGACAAGTCATAAAAGGACTGAAAGATGCTTGTGTCTACATTATGTCTTAATTCAAGCAATGTAACCGTACGGGCGAGTCCATGCCCATACCCGTGTCCGAACCTCACAAGTGACGTTTAGGTTTTATCCTTTGCCAATCCCTCCCATCACCATATTCGTTTACCGTAAAACAATGTCGTAATCCTAATTACCTGTCGCGATCTATCTACAAATATATGGGTTGTGACTACCCCTGGTGCTATCTGCCAACTGCCCCTGGTTAAATGTTATTTACGTGGAGAGAACGAGGGTATACTTATAAATACGTGTTATTATTATTATTATTATTATTATTATATATATATATATATATATATATATATATATATATATATATATATATATAAAGACATTGCATCAAAGAAGATACAGGATACTGTTGCCCAATTAGAAGAAAAGTAACCACAAGCTCTGCATATTGCATTCGGAGATATAAACCACTGTGATCTTGATCAACCACTACCAAACTACACACAGTATGTGAATTGTAACACAAGAGGTCACCAGAAACTGGACATTTTATTGTAATATTAAATCTGCTTATAAATGTGTTCAAGGTCCTCCACTGAAAAATGGTGACCATAATATGATCTTTATGCAACCTAAACTTCAAATGCTGAAACCACGTGAAATTAATAATAAAGTGAACTCAAAGGAAGCCAATGAGACCCTACAAACATGTTTTGATCTAACAGACTGGCAAATATTCATTGACACTTCATATGATTTAGATGAACTTACTGAAACTGTGTCTAGTTATATATCATTTTATGAAGACATGCTGGTACCCACTTAAACCATTAAGATTTACCCTAATAATAAACCTTGGATCAATACTGATCTAAGGAAACTTATCGTATGTAAGCACTAAGCCTTCACAAGCAATTCAGATAACAGATATGACTTACAAAAAGAAACTGATTCTGCCATTGAGAAAGCCAAACAACAATATAAAAAGAAAGTAGAAAACTGTTGCATAGCCAGCAATCAAAATGCTTGGAAGGGTCTTCAGGAATTAACTGGTAAAACTAAAAGCAAGGAAGAATGCTCACTGCTTGCTGAAAATGGCTATGCTGACAAATTAAATACATTCTATGCACGTTAGGATAAAAGTGACTTCTCAAAAGAAAAAGATGACATTCAGAGCAGTCTGAGAGCAAATTTAGAATCATGCGATGATGGCATCCTTACTGATCTAACTGATGTAAACAAAGTGTTAAGTAAGATTGATGTAAAGAAATTCTGTGCACCCGACAAAATTAGTGGCAAATTAATTAAAACCTGTAGAAAAAGTTTGTCCTTCATCATACATCACATTTGTCAATTGTCTCTCTCCTTGTGTATACTACCAAAATTATAGAAGACCGCAGAAATAATTCCAATCGCCAAAAGAACTCTCCAAAAAGTGATGAATGATCTCAGGCCTGTTGCACTTGCATCTATTCTCGCAAAACCTTTGGACCGGATAGTTCTTAACAAATTATACTTCCAATTGTTAAACAAATGCTAGATCGACATCAGTTTGCATATTCTTCCAACAGATGCACAAGTGACGCAATTGCCACATTAACTCATTATATTTATCAACACTTAGACAGGGACCCCAGAAATTATGCCAGATCACCTTTCATTGATTATTCTTCAGCCTTCAATACAATACAGCCACATATCATGATCAATCAGCTCTGTAGGTATAACATTCCTCCTTCCTACTGTCTATGGATTCTAGATTTTCTCTCGGATAGAAGAAAACATGTTAGATCAAGCAAAGAAACTTCTTCAGATATAATCATAAATACTAGTGCTCCACAAGGCTGTGTCCTGTCAGCAGCCCTTTAAATTATCCTATATACAAATAATTTGTCTGTGAGCCTTTCAGATTGTAAAATTATCAAATATGCAGACGACACTGTCATTCTAGGCCTGATACACAAGAATGATGAATCGCTGTATAGGAAAACCATTCAATATGTGACTGGTTGGTGTAAGGAACACTACCTTCAATTATATGTAAAGAAGACTAAAGAAGTAGTCTTTGATTTCAGGAGATCAAACTCAGTAATTACCCCAGTTGCTATCAAAAATGAAGATGTAGATGTTGTAGAAAATTATAAATACTTAGGATGTATTATTGACAGAAATCTGAATTGGAAAGAACATGTGTTGAATCAATCCAAGAAAGCAAACAAAATTAAGATTATATTACCTATATATTATCTAAGAAAGCTTAGTATTGACAAAACCATAATAACCATGTTTTACAATTCAGTAATTTCCAGTGTCCTGACTTATTCACTGGAGTGCTGGTTTACAAATATATCTGATAAGTTAAAGAAACTGTTAAATAATACCAAGAAGAGAAGTTGTAGAATAACTCTCTTGCCACACCAGGAAATCTGTGAAACCAAAACAATGGCCTTCATATCAAAGGTCATGAATGACACAACACATCCCCTACATTCAGAGTTACGTTTTTTACCTTCAGGTAAACGCCTAGATACAATATTCTGCAGAACAACTCGTTTTAAAAATTCTCTCGTGCCATACAGTATTAAACTTTTTAACTCGCAACCCTCTTAGATATTTAGTGTTTTGAATTATGTGTTTTACCTGCAGAATTATCTGTTTTATCATTTTTGCATGCTTATTTTTACATGCATATAGTTAATATGTTATGTGTTATTTTTATGTATTTGTATGTATTATTTTTATGTATCCGTCTATTTTCTTATTTATTTATGTTATGAATTGCAAGACAACGACAAATCCTGGAACTGAGGGCTAGTAAATTTTATTTTATCTTATCGTATATATATATATATATATATATATATATATATATATATATATATATATATATATATATATACGCGCACAATGAATCGTGGACCTACTTTATTCAGTGACACAAGATACTAATTAGCGCACTTCGTTTGCTTCATTATCATTAACCTCCATACCAGCCAGCGAGTGGCTGTGGAATAGAGAAATTTTGTAGTATTTATATGAATGGCTTAGAAATATATCTCCGGTAAGCGTAAAGTTCATGAAATAGTCATGGTAGTACTTGGTGAACAATGTTTAATATATATATATATATATATATATATATAAATACATATATATATGTCAAGGCCCAGGTCGCGATTTGGACGGAACTTTAGTCTGTCCAGCCCAAATTGTGATCGCAGTTCAGGCCGGCCCAAACTGCAATCGCAATCCAGGCTGGCCAGATCTTAGATCTGACCAGCCCAGATTGCGATCGCAGTTTGGGCTGGACAGATAGCAATCCTAAACTTTACTTGTGATCCATGCTGTTACTATCACGGGAGTAAAACATTTGATGTTTTATTAACTCATTTGATATTGCATGGTACCATTCCCCCATTAAAAAATACAATTATAATACAAATAGGTACATGCAAAAAAAAGCTGCTCGTTGAATAAGGTAAAAAAATGAAACACCTAGGCAGTTGCTAAAATGCAAAGCCCATGTAAGTCATCAATCCAAAGTGATTATTATGAACTTAACCTTTAGACTATCATCTAATTATTATACTTTCAGCGATCATGTATCTTTTGAAAAAATTAATATATTTTTATAAACTTTAATAGTATGTATTATATATTTGTTCTGTTCAGGATCTGTTCTGTTTGACTCATTATCGGATTTGGTCTGATTAATTAGTTACATATTCATGGTGCCTTGAAATATGTGATCTTTCCATGTGCTTGAATAAACTGACTGATTGGTACAATGTTTACTGTTGTTGTTTGTTCAAACAGCTTAATTAACAGCTGTATCCTGTTTTTTTTTATAGTCAGTAAATTTTAAACATGAATGTTTTAGTAAGCATGGATATACTTTGTAAGTGATGTATTCAGAGTGCTGTAAAATGTACTTTAATTTTAAATTTTTAAAAGACTTTTTTGCAGGTACTTAGATGGACTTTTGTTGTGTACTGTTATAGATTGACATTGCTTGACATATTAATGTGCTACTGTAGTTGACTTTGAAAATTTGTTTTTTTTATGTAACATAGTTTTATAAGTATGATCAAATGAATTTTGATTTAAATGACTTTACCTTTCTATGAACATGTATTTATAATGGGGAAATGGTACCATGCAATACCAAATGAGTTGTCAAAACATTCTATGTTTCACTCCTGTGATAGTAAAAGCATGGATAGCAATAAGGGCTGGTCAAGTTTAGGATCGCAATCTCAGCTGGACAGATCTTGGATGTAAGATCTGGCCAGCCTGGATTGCAATCGCAGTTTGGGCCGGCCTGAACTGCGATCGCAATTTTGGCTGGACAGATCTAAGATCCGTCCAGATCGCGATCTGGGCCTTGACATATATATATATATATATATATATATATATATATATATATATATATATATATATATATATATATATATATAACAAAATGTATTTATGCGAACATGTACGTTTATGTCATGTACGTTTACATAATTAAAAGTATAATCATATCTATGAACACGCATTTCTCATATATATGTTATAAACGATATATATATATATATATATATATATATATATATATATATATATATATACATATAAAAAAGTACACATATATAAAATAGTGTAAATTTAGTGTATTTTACAATATTTTTATCAGATTCAATACATTTACCAGAAATTCACACACGGCAATCGACAAAAATCGCTCTGGAAGCGATCGCTGAAAATGTCCGCATGGTCGACCCGCGCCAGTGTTTTTTTTGCATGGCTTATATTTGTATTAGTGAACCTTCTACAGAATATGGAAAGGATCTAACCCTTCATTGATATAAAAATAATGATAACCGATCGTGAGATATCCTCATCATTTGATGTATACAATGAAAGCCTATCACCAACAACTTTGATAGATCATCAGTACACAAGAAATCCGTTTACATGGGGGGGGGGGGGGATGGAATGTAACAATCCGTTTGATATGCACAAGATATTTTCTAAACTATGAGAAATAATGCAGTATTTTCTGGTGCGTTGCAGCATAAATATAAGAAATATGATACGAACTTTACGAGACACCAACATTGATGTAACAGCTGCCCCCTACCCCCCCCCCCCCGAAACTGCTAGATATACACAAGATATTTTTTTAAATATGAGAAATAATGCAGTATTTTCTTTTGCGTTGCAACTTAAATATAAGAAATATGATACGAACTTTTCAGTTATACAAACTCTATATGTGTGCTTATATAGTCCACAACGAACATTAACGGGTGTAACGCTAAATAAATACCTTACTATAACCACCGAGGTCAGACACCATATAGTTTTTTGTATTGTAGGTCTATTTGGATAATAACTAGCGCCATTTGACATTAGAGAGTCTATCCAGATGCCAGAGTGCCTTGCTTAATGTTTGATGAGAATCCCACTGTAGGGCTCGATGAGGATATACTTAAAAAATATTTTCACCATCTTTGACTTTCTCTTGGTCCGCATGTGCACTACGCTGTCATTTAGGATAGGCCAGATTATCAGATATATGTGTGTGTTAATTCTAACAACACCTAAGAGACAATTTCCGTTACAACTTAGCATATTGGTAAATCCTTTTGCGTGTTTGTTGCATTTCTGACCGCATGAATTCAAGCATGGCTCGCATAGGATGGGTGGCTTTTGCAGTGCGGTAAAACGTATGACTTATGTCACGGCTCATGTAGGCTTACCAGTCCTATGTAAATGCCTACCGAGTCATGGTTTTATAAAGGCGAAAGGCATATATTTAACCATGGTTCATCGGTATTTACCAGATCATCGTTGAGACTGGTATACACAATATAGGGTCTTGTACAGGGATATCAAATGTACATATAATTTACCTCCCCCAGGTGGCGAGAGTTAATTAAATGTTTAAGGTAACTTGATTCACCATAAAACGTTTTTAATTCTAAGTTTTCTATTCCATATTATCTCTGCATCTTGGATCTTTTTTTTGCTGATTACAGCATCCGGCATACGGACTTACTGTCTCCGATTCTCCTGTTGTATATGTTGTAATGGTTCTGTGTTTGTGAAAAAAACAAGACTATGTGTGTCTGTTTACCATAACAAGACTGTTTCTCCCGGGGATCAACAAACAAGAAAAAGAAATAGGAAAGAATACACGCTGAAGAAACACCAGTTGGAAGCATGAAAAAAACTTGATTTGCTAAAAACGACAGGGCCAGCCACCAGGTGGCGATTTATGTTTTGCGTTTATGCGCAGAAGTAAGCAAACGGTTAAAAAACTAAAACACATAATAATTTCTATACTGAAAAGATCTTTAGGAGTAGCAATTAATGTTGCTCTAATGACAAGTTTTAATTTTAGGTCGTGAATTTTTCTTTCGACGCAAATTAAGAATTTGGACCCTTTTTGTGTCTATAGTGTGCCTAATTGTATGATATTACTTAAACTTGAGAAATGTATCGCAAAATTTCATAGGTTACCCGTTAGTGTATTATAGACAGGGCAAGCCCAGAACAATCCCTACTCAATATTTACGGTTAATTATACTTATAAATTTGAGCAAATATTAACATTTCCTTAAAATAACGAACATTTATTCCAACCGTACCATATTGCCTTCTAACCTGTAAAATGGTTTCCTTGACATCAGAACCCCCAGGGTACATGTGCTGCACGCTCATTTTACACAAAAAGATGTGCTAGTCATGATTCAATTAATTCCTCATTATATATGCAAATAAGCTAATTATACACGTATTATACTACTTATATTAATTAATTTATTTATTTCAATATTTTTCAACAGGATAGTTCATTCAGCAAGTGCTATTTTGCAATGAGGTCCTGCTACAATTTAAAACATGAGATACAACAAATACAAATGACATAACAGCATGAGTACAACATGAGGGCAGGTGACATATTTGACAGTCCATACAGTTGTATTGCACAAGATTATTTAAGCCTAACCGAGTACACTAAATACGGAAACAATCAAATATGTCTATAATTACCCCATGGGTCTTCGCTAATAGCTAAAAATACAACATGTTAAATGAGTCTCTGTGTATAAAAACGACACTAAGATAAAAACCAGGTAAAATCGTGTAGAAGGGGTGTAAATTAATTAAGGTTTTAAAACAAAAGAATTTACTTTTGCCGGAGTGTGCGTTTCAACAATCTATTGAAAGACCGAATAGACTGGCCAAGACTGTTCCAATGAAAAGCTCCTGATTATGACAAAAAAATTGTACTGCTCTGTGTTAGGTTACGGGAGTACAAAATTACCTCATCAGGCATCACTGGTTGCATACATATGACCATATTTAGTTAAATTTAGAAAGTCAGTTAAAGAGAATGGAGCTGTTCCATGATAGCATGTAAATATGAGTAGAAACAAAAAGTAACGGTCACGTGTATCCACTGTCAACCAGTTTAACTGTGCTATTAGATCTCTTTTTCATAAATTTTTGTAATATTCTTTTGCATATTTTGTACTTGGAGATGACAACATCTTAGAAATGAACACATCATTCATTACATCTGTTCGCATAATTGTGCTTTTATAATTCCTTTAATGTAGTAGGATCAACTGTGTTTTCCTGAAACCACCTTGATGGCTCATTGTGAATAGCTTAGTTGTTTTAATTAGGCCTTATCTGATATTATTTATTATTATGTGTTTATAAATTCAGAAAAAAAACAATAGAACAAGAAAACTTTATGAAAACTCAAAATGTTACTTAGTTCTTGTAAATTTCCAATTAATCAAAGTAAAAAATAAATTCCAAAATGAATTTCAAAACATGCCACGAAATCATAATGTCAAAGGTGAACACCCATATTAAAAATACCAGTATTGGTTATTTAAATAATCAATTAAATTGTTCTCAGGGGTCTCCTTTATAGCTTAAGATATGTGATGGGGCATATTTATACACAGTCCGAGACAATCCTGAGAGCGTTAAATAAAGTATTTTGTTGAACCCGTTGGTTTTGTTCTTCAACCTGGATCGGTATTTTCATCTTATTTTACCCACATATATTCTATATTTGGTAAAAGTAGCTTGCATGGTTATTTTGTGGGCAAACTCCACTAAATATGATTTTATGAGGAATTTTGTAAAATTGCTTACTTAGCAGTCATTAAAAGTGTGTTCAGATTGTGAACAGGCATTGTGCATACCATTATAGAAATAAAGTGTGCTCACCACATATGCCCAATAATGTCTCAGTGATAATGCAAAATTTGTGAAATCTTAACATATATATCGATTACTTCCAAACTGTTAAACATAACCGGAGGCATGTCAAAATAACTGTTCATTTTATAAATGAAATTATGCCTGAAGTCGCTTTATTTTATAAAAATTCTCTGCAGGTTTTGCAGTTTAAATTTCATGTATCAAATAGAATTTGTAATACTAGCTTTTCCATAGGAATCATACGGCAGAAATTCACAGGTAAGTCTTGGTCCTTGGGCTCCTGTAGAGTACCTCCAGGGTTTCTTAAAATTAAGGATTTGGTTCATATTTTATGAATCCCTTAATCACCACCGGAGTGTAATTCTGTAAGCCTACCTCTTGAAACTTGAAAGTTTCTGAAAAGAAGAGGAGTTGATCCGGACCAATTATACAAGTTAACCTAGCCGAGCGCCACCTTGCGTCCAAGGACGAGAATGCTTAACACAGCTTCTACTTTCTTTAGCTCACATTAGGCTCTTGGCATCTTGCCTGCTTTTTTAGTGTTCTGTTGCATTCTTTTAATTCTTGCTAGCGGTTGCACGATATAGCTGTAAAAAAATCTGACAGCATGTACCGTTGCTAGAAAATCCTGCATGTCAGACAGCCCCAAGGACACCTCGATGACCTACTTTCTTACTATTCAGCCTCTCCTCTTCGTGGCTTCATCAGCTTTGCTCCGGCCAGTCTAAAGGAAAGTGTGAAATACAGAGCTTCGGCAATTATTTTACGTGAGTTTATTCATTACTTTTAAAGCTAGGTCACCAGGATTGTTATATCATTCATAAAGCAGCGCCCATTAGAATTAAGGCCACAACTTATTATGTCATTTTAGTGAACAGTTACCAGGACTGCCAGAATCTCTGTCTGTCTGTCTGTCTGCTCTCTCTCTCTCTCTCTCTCTCTCTCTCTCTCTCTCTCTATATATATATATATATATATATATGTCATAAGGTGACCATATTCTCATATATTTGTTCGTATGTACACCCTGACAACATCTGGGGATACCATGCATACACGCTGACATTTGAAATGTCAAAAGAGAAAGGCCGGTACACCCCTCACGCAAAGGTTATACACCAGGACACCCGCCCTCGTTGGTCTGATTCTCGTTGATCACATTACAATTATTTGCTCTGTGCGCCCTTGTTAGACTGATTCTTGTTTGTTTGATGTGCAAGTTACAGTGTTGTCAGAGCAACGGGAACGGGTGTGGCATGTTTAAAATTTGAAACTGGATGCACTCAATTACAATTCTTTGCTCTGTGTGCCCTTGTTGGACTGATTCTCGTTTGTCTGATGTGCAAGTTACAGTGTTGTCAGACCAACGGGAGCGTGTGTCGCATGTTAAAAATTTGGAGCTGGATGCACAGTGTGATACCACGCTACATTGATCTCATTATAATTCTTTGCTCTGTGCGCCCTTGTTGGACTGATTCTCGTTTGTCTGATGTGCGTGTTACAGTGTTGTCAGACGAACAGGAGCGTGTGTCGCATGTTAAAAATTTGGAGCTGAATGCACAGTGCGATACCACGCTCTTATTGGTCTCATTACAATTCTCTGCTCTGTGCGCCCTTGTTGGACTGATTCTCGTATGTCTGATGTGCGAGTAACAGTGTTGTCAGACCAACGTGAGCGGGTGTCGCATGTTTAAAATTTGGAGCTGGATGCACAGTGTGATACCACATTCTCATTGATCTCATTACAATTATTTGCTCTGTGCGCCCTTGTTGGACTGATTCTCGTATGTCTAATAGGAGAGTTACAGTGTTGTCAGACCAACGGGAGAGTGTGTCGCATGTTTAAAATTTGAAGCTGGATGCACAGTGCGATACCACATTCTCATTGATCTCATTACAATTCTTTGCTCTGTGCGCCCTTGTTGTACTGATTCTCGAATGTCTGATGTGCGATATACAGTATTGTCAGACCAACGTGAGCGGGTGTCGCATGTTTAAAATTTTGGGCTGGATGCACAGTGCGAAACTACGCTCTCAATAGTCTCATTACAAATACTTGCTCTGTGCGCCCTTGTTTGACTGATTCTCGTTTGTCTGATGTGCGATAAACAGTGTTTTCAGACCAACGGGAACGGGTGTCGCATGTTTAAAATTTGGGGCTGGATGCACAGTGCGATACTACGCTCTCATTACTCTCTTACAATTCTTTGCTCTGTGCGCCCTTATTGGACTGATTCTCGTATGTCTGATGTGCGAGTTACAGTGTTGTCAGACAAATGGGAGCGGTATCGCATGTTAAAAATTTGGAGCTGGATGCACAGTGCGATACCACGCTCTCATTGATCACATTACAATTCTCTACTCTGTGCGCCCTTGTTGTACTGATTCTCGTATGTCTGATGAGCGAGTAACAGTGTTGTCAGACCAACGTGAGCGGGTGTCGCATGTTTTAAATTTGGAGCTGGATGCAGAGTGTGATACCACGCTCTCATTGGTCTCATTACAATTCTTTGCTCTGTGCGCCCTTGTTGGACTGATTCTCGTTTGTCTGATGTGCAATATACAGTGTTGTCAGACCAACGGGGACGGGTGTCGAATGTTTAAAATTTGGAGCTGGATGCACAGTGCGATACCACGCTCCTATTTGTCTCATTACAATTCTTTGCTCTGTGCGCCCTTGTTGGACTGATTCTCGTTTGTCTGATGTGCAATATACAGTGTTGTCAGACCAACGGGAACGGGTGTCGAATGTTTAAAATTGTGAGCTGGATGCACAGTGCAATACCACGCTCTCAATGATCTCATTATAATTCTTTGCTCTGTGCGCCCTTTTTGTACTGATTCTCGTTTGTCTGATGTGCGAGTTACAGTGTTGTCAGACAAATGGGAGCGGTATCGCATGTTAAAAATTTGGAGCTGGATGCACAGTGCGATACCACGCTCTCATTGATCACATTACAATTCTCTGCTCTGTGCGCCCTTGTTGTACTGATTCTCGTATGTCTGATGTGCGAGTAACAGTGTTGTCAGACCAACGTGAGCGGGTGTCGCATGTTTAAAATTTGGAGCTGGATGCACAGTGTGATACCACATTCTCATTGGTCTCATTACAATTCTTTGCTCTGTGCGCCCTTGTTTGACTGATTCTCGTATGTCTGATGTGCGATATACAGTGTTGTCAGACCAACGGGAGCATGTGTCGCATGTTTAAAATTTGGGGCTGGATGCACAGTGCGATACTACGCTCTCATTGGTCTCATTACAATTCTTTG
The DNA here is from genome assembly GCA_026874595.1 of Sipunculus nudus. Lineage (NCBI taxonomy): Eukaryota > Metazoa > Annelida > Sipuncula > Golfingiida > Sipunculidae > Sipunculus > Sipunculus nudus. Next base: position 24,323,176 of record CM049315.1, on the reverse strand, counting down.
CTCTGTGCGCCCTTGTTGTACTGATTCTCGTATGTCTAATAGGAGAGTTACAGTGTTGTCAGACCAACGTGAGCGGGTGTCGCATGTTTAAAATTTGGGACTGGATGCACAGTGCGATATACCACGCTCTCATTGGTCTCATTACAATTCTTTGCTCTGTGCGCCCTTGTTGGACTGATTCTCGTATGTCCGATGTGCAATATACAGTGTTGTCAGACCAACGGGAACGGGTGTCGCATGTTTAAAATTTGGGGCTGGATGCACAGTGCGATACTACGCTCTCATTAGTCTCATTACAATTCGTTGCTCTGTGTGCCCTTGATGGACTGATTCTCGTTTGTCTGATGTGCGATATACAGTGTTGTCAGACCAACGGGAGCGTGTGTCGCATGTTTAAAATTTGGGGCTGGATGCAGAGTGCGATACCACGCTGTCATTGATCACATCACAATTCTTTGCTCTGTGCGCCCTTGTTTGACTGATTCTCGTATGTCTGATTTGCGAGTAACAGTGTTGTCACACCAACGTGAGCGGGTGTCGCACGTTTAAAATTTGGAGCTGGATGCACAGCGTGATACCACGCTCTCATTGATCTCATTATAATTCTTTGCTCTGTGTGCCCTTATTGTACTGATTCTCGTTTGTCTGATGTGCGATATACAGTGTTGTCAGACCAACGGGAGCGCGTGTCGCATGTTTAAAATTTGGAACAAGATGCAGAGTGTGATACCACGCTCTCATTGGTCTCATTACAATTCCTTGCTCTGTGCGCCCTTGTTGGACTGATTCTCGTTTGTCTGATGTGGAATATACAGTGTTGTCAGACCAACGGGAGCGCGTGTCGCATGTTTAAAGTTTGGAGCTGGATGCACAGTGTGATACCACGCTCTCGTCGGTCTCATTACAATTCTTTGCTCTGGGCGCCCTTGTTGGACTGATTCTCGTTTGTCTGATGTGCAATATACAGTGTTGTCAGACCAACGGGAGCGCGTGTCGCATGTTTAAAGTTTGGAGCTGGATGCACAGTGTGATACCACGCTCTCGTCGGTCTCATTACAATCCTTTGCTCTGTGCGCCCTTGTTTGACTGATTCTCGTTTGTCTGATGTGCAAGTTACAGTGTTGTCAGACCAATGTGAGCGGGTGTCGCATGTTTAAAATTTGGAGCTGGATGCACAGTGCGATACCACATTCTCATTGATCTCATTACAATTCTTTGCTCTGTGCGCCCTTGTTGTACTGATTCTCGTTTGTCTGATGTGCGATATACAGTGTTGTCAGACCAACGGGAACGGATGTCGCATGTTTAAAATTTGGAACAAGATGCAGAGTGTGATACCACGCTCTCATTGGTCTCATTACAATTCTTTGCTCTGTGCGCCCTTGTTGTACTGATTCTCGTTTGTCTGATGTGCGATATACAGTGTTGTCAGACCAACGGGAACGGATGTCGCATGTTTAAATTTGGAACAAGATGCAGAGTGTGATACCACGCTCTCATTGGTCTCATTACAATTCTTTGCTCTGTGCGCCCTTGTTGTACTGATTCTCGTTTGTCTGATGTGCGATATACAGTGTTGTCAGACCAACGGGAGCGCGTGTCGCATGTTTAAAATTTGGAGCTGGATGGAGAGTGTGATACCACGCTCTCATTGGTCTCATTACAATTCCTTGCTCTGTGCGCCCTTGTTGTACTGATTCTCGTTTGTCTGATGTGCGATAAACAGTGTTGTCAGACCAACGGGAGCATGTGTCGCATGTTTAAAATTTGGGGCTGGATGCACAGTGCGATACTACGCTCTCATTGGTCTCTTTGCCGTATCTTTATTAATTAAAATATCATATTTGGTTCCAATATCCTGCCTATGCATCTCCCAATCGTCCGATTATATATACATATATGAATCTGCGTTCATTTTTATACGCCCGCCATAAATGACGGCCAAGCCGAGAGTATACCCACCGACCGTCTGTCCGTCCGCGATAACTTACCGGAGGCTTTGATGGAAATTCACGAAACTACTTACCAACAGATTATCTGTCGGAGTTCGATTACGGGCAATATCCACTTATATTTAATAAGGTCACGGGTCACAAAGCTACTTTGATGTTTCGCCGCGATAACTAATGAAGAATATGACGGATTTGATAAAACTAATCAGGAATGTTAATCTATAAGATATCACGCATCAGTTCGATTTCAAGCAAAATCCATGCATATATAATGAGGTCAGAGGTCTCCACAATTTGGATGTACCTTGGTGACTTTCCAAAAATCCTATGGCCCGATTTTCATGTAACTCATTTTACATATTTACCAACATATTTTATCACCAGGAGGTCACAAGATACACGAGGGGTGTATTTTGCACGTTTGCAGTGCTCTAGTTGCATACCTAATCGTGTTTATTTCAGGATCTGCGGATGTTCATAATCTGAACTTATTCCATGAAGAAAAACACATCCCCCCCCCCCACACACACACAAATCAACTTTAACAAGAGGTTATATGGTTTGTTAAAAAGGTATTGTTACATCTATGAGCACTGTCTGCTAAGCAGTGACGCCAGCTACAAGGAAACCCCCTGTGACTAAATATTCTATATCTCAATCAAAGCTGAATTTTACTGACACTGTCAGTCCCAAATTTTCAGGGAAGCATGATACAACATGCAAAACATGGAGGCATCCTTTGTGCCGACTTCCACATTGTTGTGCAATATAACCAATCTCCTGAATGTCAGTGCGTCACCAATGAAGTAACATGTGTGTAGGCTTTTATCCATTGTCTGTAGTCATATTGATGCATGTTCTAATCATTATCCTTTAGTATTAGTGTAATGCGTTATATAGGTTTTGTGTATATTTAGTCTGCATGTGTTGCGTAAACGGCAAAACGAATTCCTGTATGTTTTATGGGCTCATTATATTTATCTTATCTATAGTCTTTTATTGTAAGATTAAAGTCATTTTTTTTTAATTTTGCCTTTGTCCTCACACTTTGCATCCACCAGCCAGTCACACCAGGGCAAATTAAGTCTCTGTTCTGGATGCAATGCGCGTTATATATACATAAAACAAACCCACGTGCTAATACGTATATACCTAATCTTCACAGCCGCCATGTCATCGTATAAGCTCACCTATTTTCACGCACGAGGGGTGGCCGAGGTATCCCGACTGATCTTCGCCTATGTCGGCCAGCCTTACGAGGACAACCGAATAGAACATAAAGACTGGCCTGCACAAAAACCCGGCAAGTTAAATTTAATTTATTTGTTTTTGATATGGTAAAATATGTTATACCACAATGACACTTCAATTTATAACCAAATGTGATCACCTGTTCTCAAATAATGCAGTAAAACTAAATATATAATAATGCTAATAATGCATTGCATTTAAACTAAATATATACCATTATCTTTCTCCCAAATTAAGTGAGGTCGTACATATTTAAGAAATTGTCTGTTTTAATTCTTTTTTTTTATTTTTGTGTGAATTAAGTAAATGTAGATATTTAATGGTATGATGATTAATGAATTATTACGTTCCATTTACATGTTATTTCTTTAATATTATACTGTTTTATAAAGACACCCCCTTTGGGCAAATTCCTGTATTGGAAGTGGATGGTGTGAAAATCGCTCAGAGCAACGCTATCGCCAGGTTCTTAGCCAGGCGATTCGGTACGTATATTTTGTCCAATACCAAGATATATCAAACATCACGATTGTTTAATTGATTTTTAGAAGAGGTATAAGGAAGATAACCTGACAGTATATATCATAAACTAAAGTTTTTTTTTAACTTCTTATCTGATATAATCAAGTTTAATTTTTATGATGCAAGTTTTAACCTTACTGCCTTCCTCGACAGGTTTGGCTGGGAAGGACGATATCGAGGCTGCCAAAGTTGACATGATCGTAGATTACGTCCAGGATATGGTTACGTGCCTGGTAGATATCTATCTTACGGCCAAGGAAGACACCAGCAAGGCTAAGGAGAAATTGGTATATATATATATATATATATATATATATATATATATATATATATATATATATATATATATATATATATATACATAAATGAAACACAATATATTTTGTTTCATCATTAACACTCCCGTCAAAAAATTGACTTGATTTGACAAGAAAAGAATTAGGATTTGAACCAGATTAAGCGAGAATCATTCTCTCTCTCTCTCTCTCTCTCTCTCTCTCTCTCTCATAGAAGTCTTTTGATCATGCACATCCCATATTGATTACGCTTGCGTACTTGAATATTTCCTACACAGCACCCGGGGCACAACAATCACAAGCCTATACATGAACTTACACGCATGGGATCGTTAATAAATTTGCATTGTTATTAATCATAATTTCCAAAATTATTATTTCTTATAAAACAATTGAAAATACTATAATTAGATAAACAAAAGAATTAATAACAGGAGGGTATAGATTCACAAAGAAGAAGAAACCAAGAATAAAGTCAAAACAGGAAAATGTATGATAATATATCGGTAAAAAGTTTCAAAGTTGATTCTATTACAGAGTGAGCATTTTCTTGCCAGCAAGCCGCAGATTTGGAGTTACAGGACTAAAACATTTCTCTCCATATAATGGCTGGAATTTTCGAAGCTTCTTCATGTGCCACACTACGTCTTGTTTTAGACTGCAACTGATGTAGATTATTAATATTAAGTTATATTATAAATAACACAGACGTTAAAATGCATTTATTCATGTTGATTCTGGCAAGAAATCATTTTCCTTGTCCAAAAAAAAAAAATAATAGTAATGATAACAGCAGTGTATTGGACATTTTTCAGACTCAGGAGCTACTTCAGCTTTTATACATCAGTATACCTGTTTATGTTTTGATATTATTAATAGGACAGTTGACGGTATGACTATACATGCTTCACTTTCTTATTTGTACAATTTATTCACATTTTGAGGCAAATCTAAGGTCATACTCTATATCAGTGAAATATGGTAAAAAAATATATCAATACCAGATAATACGATATTGTCAGTATATATATTCTACAGCAATTTCAAACTGTTTTAAATCTATGTTTAATAAAGAGTTGGAAATCTGTGAAAAAATGGGAAAAAATGAAAAAGGGTATTTTTTATGTTTAATGCAAACTTTACAACAAATGTTCGGGGGTTACCCTTGAAGGATAATTTGGAAAAAAAAATATCGAAATTGTATCGGTTTTCCTAAATTTGTAAAATAATGCCAACCCCTAACAAAATAAGCAATTAACTCTTTGCCATTACTCGTCTGATAAGCGTTTATAACTGTTTGCTGGTATACTATGACACTGAGTTAGCATGATGACGGTGCATAAATATAAATTATCACAAGAATTAATAAATAATTCTCTGAAACAGGCTGAGATAAGGAAGACATTCATAGAAGATGTTCTTCCTGGACACCTGGAGAAACTGGAAACTCTTCTCTGTAGCAACAACGAGGGGAACGGCTTCCTTGTCGGAGATGGAGTGAGTGTTTATAAGTATATATATCTGGGCACCCGGTTAAATGTTTAGAAAAAGACTAATTTACCATGCATATTGCTTTAAAGGACAGTTACCTGATAAATACGACAGCACAAGTAAGTAACATTTTGTGTGAAAGAGAGACGGGGATGATTGGCCGATGCTATTGTTAGTAGGGCTTGGGATTCCTGTTTTCAACCTCTTGCCCGCTATACTGTGTGCATGCTTTTAAATACCCTGTAAATAAACAATTTGGTAACCTCACTTTCAGCTGACATTTGCTGACCTAGCGGTCCAGCAGGTCACCACGTGGATGCCGCCACTGAAGATAGAGACCCCATGGGAAAAGGCGCCAAAGATCCAAGCGCTGGTTGAGCGTGTCGAAGGTCGCCCGAAAATAGCTGAGTGGATCGAGAAAAGACCAAAAACATTTGTGTAAAGGACATTGTTTTACTGTTGGTGACCTTTACTTGTTGCAGAGGTAAATAAAATTAATAAAAAATAAATAATATTATTCATCTTTGGCTAAATAAAGGATTTAACATTTTCAGTTGAAGCCACTCTTCCCTTTCTTTTTTTATATAAAAATTATTCTTTTTGTGTATATTTGTACACCATAACGTTTGAATTAGCACATTCTTTGCTTGGTTTAAAAGAAGAGGGAAAATAATTCGGGGTCGGGCTCTTTTGATATCGCCTGCACATCAGGATTACTATATACCTTCCAACTTAAGATTTCGTCTGAGAGTAAAAGGCAACCGACACGACCACACACAGCCATCAATTATAGTTGACCGGTGAAGCTCGGCCGGGGCCCGTAGAAGCAGCCTAACGACAGACCGACAACAGCACCAATTAAGGGCGCCCGATATTGTACTCTGCCGACCTCCTTCCGAATTTAAATTAAAAAAATGGTCTAGAATCGCCGGATTTCCGCCCGAATATCGATACCCAACCGATCTATACGGGAGACCTGTTTACAAACTCTGCAACAACAAAAATGTGCTTTTTTATCTTTCAAAGAAATCGGGCGTGCCCAGTTTTGGTTATAGGTCAAGCAAACGTATTCCAAATCTCATTATATTATCATATAACATAATTGCCTATGAAAAAAATATTAATATAGATTTTACATAAAATGAGCCCAATTCCTGGAGGAAAAACATTTTTTTCTAATTATTTTTCCACTAAAAACATGAGGTTGTGTGATTTGTTCAAAAACTATTGGCACATCTATGAGCACTGTCAACTCGGCAGTGACGTCACATACTGGGAAATCCCCTGTGACTAAAAATTCTAGATCTCAGTAAAAGCACAGTATTTCCACCTCTGTAAGTCCCAAATTTTCAGCAGAGAATAAAAACAACATGCATTACTAGATCTGAGTTGTTGATAAAATTCAGTGCATGATGTCACACGTGTACCAGCCAATCAAATCAGGGCAAAGTCTGGGATCTGGGTGAAATCCTCCCATCACACAACAAACGCACGTGGAATAGGTTTACTTAACCTTCATTATATATGTGACGACCTCTTTGTTCAGTTTTTTGTTCAAACTCCTTTAGATGTCTAAAATTGTAACAGAAACCTTATATTTCCACAATAAATCAGTTTCGTTTTTGTTTGACAAAATATCGAAAAATATCGCGATATACGTCATGTGCGATTCCCCATATCGCGAAATACCGATACATGTATACGTATATCGATAATATCGCGCACCTCTGATATATAGCTAAAATAAGGTCCAGGCCGCAAACCTTGGTCTTGAACCCTTAACTAAGGTTGCCATCATTTAATTGTTATTGTAACTTTACTGATTTTGTGAATTTTATCTTCAGTATGCATTCAAACCTCTGCGTTACCATGTGACATTTCACACATAACAACCCTTTGTTCCATGATATCTTGGGTACTGATTGCATAATCCCCTAGTCATTGGTCACTGGGCCGCTTATTTATATGGGTCAGGTCTTTACTGATTAATCTGTTAATCTCACCAGGCTAAACGTGTACCGCGATGTTTAGTGTTTGGAGCACACACAGATAGATGATATCACGATAACGTATAATTACACTGTATGTAGACCTTGTATATGGCAGGGTATAATCAACAAATCCTCCCTTCGTTTCATTGGCCAGTATATTAGGGGTGGAGTTCACCCTATAGCCGTCTGACCAATGGAATAAATGGGGGATGTTATTGGTTATATTCCAATGCGAGAGGTAGGACAAAAGCATGGGTATAATTATGTGTGTGTGGGGGGGGGGGGGGGCAGATTCATTTTGGCCACTCTGCAGTGAGGACACTTTTTTTATTGACATTTTACATATCGGCTAAGTAAGTTTGAGCTGTTGGCCGACTGTTTGCGAGTCGAGGTTTCCAGAGATAAGTAAAAACGATGAACATTGCAGCCGATGAGAGCGCGGGTTTTAAAGTCTGAGGAACAATGCGATACGCATCCGCTCTCTAAATTTGGTCTGGTCAATAGGAACACACACACACACACACACATATATATATTTCCATAATAACCTATCAAAAATGTTACAATTATTCCTGAACTTTCTATTTAGGAACTACTCTGTATTTATTCATGTAGCTTTTAGTCTGCGAGCTTACGTAGTAAGCCGCATTCTCCGCGAGTACAGCAGGTCTCTATACATGGCTACAACATGTATCGATATGTTTGCCATCAGTGTTGTCTGAATGTTGATACATGTACTAGTAAATTCACATGCCATAGAATATCAATGACTGAAAAAAATTGCGATTGTCTACCTCAAAACAGACGCAAGGGGGACGTCATGCATGAAGCGACGATAGGTCAGAGGTCACACCGAAATGATAAGGCACCAGTTTACCTGTGGCCCGATATGATGCTGGCACGGAACCTGGCGGTGTAAACAGTATGGATCCGCGAAAAAACGCTGTTTCAGCTCATACATTCATACTGGTTTCTTTCTGTTCTTTCCTGAATCCCGTATGTACCTCAGCGTTATCATTTAACACACAGACCAAGCCGTTTCATCAAAGTTATCGCGATTTGATAGCTGTAGAAATTTTGGCATTAAATTATAATTTCGTCTCTGGCACATGTACGTAGGCCCAATTTTATATTCGCCTTATTAAAAAAGTACTACTGTTCAACATTGGTTACATAAGGCCTACAGTCACAGCTTTGTCCCTTTGCAACTTGTAGGCCTAACTAGTTAATTGTAACTTGTAACCCCCCCCCCCCCCCCCCCCCCGGAATGAGGTAGGCCTACTGCACTTGTCCACTTCATTTTGGCACAGGCGCTTGACTTGCTATAACTGTAGATTTCGGTTGACATTTTAAGTGAATAATAAAGAGATGGCCCATACAGTGTGAAAAGCGCTAGGAAAATGTCAAATAACTAATAGGCCTAGTCATAAGGAAATAACTCAGAAAAGTACCAAATTTAACCGAAATCTACACTAAAAGCGCCTGTGATTTTTGAGTCCAAATCCAGACAAAGAGCCTTCCGTTTCGGGCTGGACTGTTTACTCTTAGAGCCAGGTCGAGGCTGTACCCCCCCCCCCCCCCCCCCCCCCCCCCCGAAAGGTCAGGCATCGCAAGTATCAGGTGTCGTCTGCTGGGAGGGCGCCAGATTTCCTGATACAGGCACGCATGCGCAGTAACCCCCCCCCCCCCAACTTTTATCACCAGCCATCCTTTTGCGCAGTGTTATCCCAGCGGCAGTTTTGAGCGGGACGACAAGCTAGAGGAAGTGGGCCCGGAAAAGAATTCGCTGGAACACAGCTGACGTTTGGTGGGTAAGAGCTTGTCTGATTTAATCGGACTCAATATTATTAGGCCCTGCCATATATATTGAGTCCAAGAGCCAACGGGTGAGAGTCTCTAACATTAGCCCGATTGAATCGGACTCTAAGATAAAAACTCTTGATAAAGAGTTTTATCTTAGAGTCCGATTCAATCGGGCTACTCTAACATATAACCTAGGCTATGCATGTACAAATAAGCAACAGTTATGCAACAAATTGCACAAATCCGTTCCATGTTCTTTGACCAGTGTAGCCCATAAGAATGAACTCCTCAATTGCTTTTTTTTCAGTGACTGGCGCATTGTGGAGTCCATAGATTGCACCTGCTGTCAACTGTGATTATAACACTCCATACACAACTGTGAGATTTAACATATATCCATTGATTAATGTTCAGTACATCTATGTGTATTGTAAATTTGACCACTAGAAAACATTACTGTTCTCTTCTCAGCCCTATTTTGCACCAAGGAATTTAAAATATGAACATAATAGTACACAGGCCTAAAGACTTATACAGGACTGCCACCAAATGCAAGATGTCTGCCGGGGCTGTTAATGCTTCAATTCTCTCTGGACAAATACTATCAGTTGTTGATGTTACAGGTGCTTCATTCTTTCCAGAATGGTAATTTTTTTTTACAGGCCTTTCGACATACAACATTATGTGAACTTTGGTTTGCTAAAACCATAGGAAATATTTTTATTTAATTTCCTTTCTAAGAGTAACAGATCGTATCGTGCTGTAACCCCAGTTAGCCCTTTGGTTGGCCGGCGACGCAACAGAAACCTGAAACCTGTTGCGTCGACATCGGTGGCTATGACCAGTGTTGACTGCCTGTTTACTGCCAAACAAGAAGACACAGCTAGGATTGCACCATTTTAATTAGGCAGGCCTTATTTCCACTCCCCGGGAGATTCGTATTTTTTTCTGCAGTGCCATTTTTCAGTCCATTTGTTTAATTATTTATATGTTGATCATGAGAACTAACTTAAAGTAGCACATGAAGAGTATGAGATCTCGATATTACATGATTAACTGGCTGAAAGTCCCTATCAGTAGACTATTGGCACCTCGTTATAGTGACCTCTGGTTTTGTGTCCATATGCTCAGACTGGTGCAATCAGCTCTTGGCTCAGAATACAAGGTAAAGCCCAGACAGTTAAACTGGACTTGCACCTGTACCCTTGTAGGTTGTTTCAGTAATTTACTATACCACTGATTTTATCTGAAACATTTTCAGTGATGTTACTGTGGTGTCAAAATAGGCAAAAATTACTTGAACTTAGTCTTTGATTAAAAGAAAAATTAAAATATAAATGTAACACAGGGTGCTCTAAGACAATTGGCACTATACTGATTAGATAGCTATGCATCTCAAAGGTAAGCCCAATAACATTCCTGTTTTATTTATATATATACATCAGTGTTATCTTATAGAGCTGCTGTAAATGAATATCTGTTCTAACAAACCATTATCTGTTCCATCCAACATCATGTGGATTGGTAACTCCTGGGGGGAGTGGAAATAAGCGATTCCCTTAATTCCACTCCCTGGGGAGAAAATAAGCACTTCCTTTTATTAACACCAGTAAGTATGTGTTTCTTGGTTTCGATAGCAACTAAAATTAATCTTGGATCATCATTTTTAAACATTCACTGACATTTTTACCAGAGGCATATCAGCGAGTTTAATGAGGGCAGAGAAGAACAGTCTATTAGGCGCACTTAAAGACTTCACTGGGATCCTCGCTGACTCGAGTGATACACGGCCAGGATTTTGTAACATTTGTTTCTATGGGCCCAGCTCTGAAAAGTTAATACATGCTGACACAGGGTAATAAACACCTGTTGACACTTGTTATAAGGGCATTGAACAGGGTGTAGTCTGAGGCTTATATTGTAGAAACTCTCACTGTATTGCTATCGGACTCGATATATGTCGGAGTTTTACAGGGATGGAGTACCGTCTTTCCTCGTTGATAATCCGCAACATTTATAGAGACAGATTTTGGGTGTTGCTTCTCGTGGTTCACTTTCCATACAGTCATGGAGTCATCTCTAGTCTTGGTGCAGGACAAGGGTATCCTGGTGGTGGATTCCACAACAACACCAAAGCATTTGGTGTATCACGTTTTGATTTTATAATAAATCTTGTTTAAGAGTTTGTCTATATTTAAAAAAGTACCTCCATGGCTATAATATGTTAAGTACTGGTATATATGAAATATATAATGGATATTATGTGTATAAATCAGTAAATGTAAACTAAGCTTTGCGTTTTTCCCAGTGTCAAATTGAATTGCTTTATCAGTGGTTGCTTTCTAGCCAACTTAAAAAAATATTTGTAACTTGATATGCATTATACATATACAGTATTTAAATTAGAGTAGGTATAATTTCTGCTCTTCATTGAAACACTGTAATCTTTAAGAAAATACAGTTGTTACATTGGATAGATAAACTGCTCGTTTGATAATAACAGGTAGGACTGTAGGCAAGTGTATCACTGAGAGGCAATGTAATGAGTCACTTAAAAATCTGAGGCAAGGAGCTGATGTTCATGTATATGCATATCACATGATCAGAAAACATTTATTTATGTAATTTAATAGCGATATTTAAAAAAAGTATTTTAGAATAATCAAAGAGTATTACGTTTCACACATTTCTTAAAAAACAAAATGCAATTATTGATATTATTTTAAAACAATTTATATATATTTGTGATAAATCAGTTTCTAAATATATTAAAACTACTCAAGAAAAAATTTTATATATACAATCAATAATTTCTGCAATCACAAAACATCATTTTAGATATCTGGCAGGTATGAAGCAAAACTACAAAATATCCTAATTGTTGTACATTGATCTGTGATGTTTCACACATAGTAACTCTGCATTCTGATTTAACTTTCACAAATAGCCATTGGTAGCGCCAGGTATGAAAATACTTGGATAAGTTGCATGATCAACCAGCTATGGACTCTGTAAGAATGGTTTGAAAATGAGATAAATCAAAGATCCTTACTGTGTCATATTTATTATAATGTAAGTATTTCCAGTATATTTTTTTAATCACATGAAATGTTAAATAATTTTATTTATTCTTATATATTGCTTCAAAAATGAGTATGAGACTGAAAGCTGATCATAAAATATGTCACAAAATGAAAATTTTCTTTCCCAACATTTACATCTGTGATTTTCATATGGCCATATTTGTCACTTTCGTACTTCTGCAATTTTTGTTGTTGCAATTTTGCCTTTGCCGTTTTGTAAACCCATCCCCCCAACACACACAATACTTCTAATGTTTAATAGACACGTTTTGTGAAATCCTAATAGTATAGATCTTCTTGTACTGAGCAGGGCCTGGTGAAGAGATGCTGTTCAGTCCATACACCATGCTGTGATTTCACCATCAAGCCGGTTATCCAATAACAGGTTGTTCAGTTAGTATTCACAGGTTGTATAATTAGTATTCACAGTGATTAATCCCTTGGGGTCATTAGGTGCCCAAATGTCACATCTCCCTGGTGACCAGCTGGTTGGATCATGGACTTTGCTTGGTCAGCCTGCCACTTCCTGCAGAGATTGTGCATTCAAAGAATCTAATCCTTTTGCTAATTACATCATATTGGGCATATTGAGCCTGTGCCCTGGATTATATGGGCCCTGGCTTCTTTGGCAGCTGTATGCATGCATCATTGTATCCCAGAGCTATCTGCTAACCATCTACTTGACATAAGGCCTGACTTTATGGGAGGTAAAAGTTTCAAGTTATAACATAAAATGTAACTTTATTTTTACAGGATAGTGCAAATGAATCATTTAAAATTTTGTCTAGAGATATTATAATCGTTACAGACTTATAGTTTGTGTGATTAATGATTTGCCATATGTTGTTAAAGTTTAACTGGATGGCATAAACAGAGTTGTATTATCTTTTGGCAACTCAGTGATTTAAGCAGTTTTATAAGGTATATGGTCATTTTGTTTTGTTTATCCTTTTTCACATTTTTGAAGCATAACATGGCCTGTTACTAGGTATTTTCTCAATTCCAGACCCATCCATGTGATCAACACACTAATATACATCCTGAGTTGTATGGGGAGAAAAATTGAGTCTCAGAGGAAAAGCATGGCAGTTATAAGAAGAACATGAGGTGTGTGCTATCTGATGGTATGAAATTTCACCAGTTTCAAGTGCCTTGTACCACAGGATGTCAAGGGGTCATTCAAGCTTCCTTATATTAAGTGTGATCAAAATTCTTTTTTTAAGGATAAGTCCATGGCCTGTTGGTGGCACTGTCTATTGAATATTGAATGATGATGAACGTATCCACTATCAATATTATAAGAATGATATGTAATTATTAAGCCTTCTGGATTTCAAGTTTTATTAACACAGCTTCAAATACTCCACAAGTCATAACCTGTCATTACGACATCAGAGCAAAACTAGAAGTTCCATTTAATGATTATGCTTTTGAGGCATTGGCAGGGTTCAAACAGGGATCTTCAGCTCTGTCGCCTAGCCCCTGAACCACCAGGCTAAGTCCTACACTGAGGGTGCTAACATTAAAATGTATTTTAACAGAACAATATGTAATCATATATAACAAAAGCAGTAATATAATAACCCTTGATTAATGAATATTTATGTCCATTATTAGAACTATAGTGTATAGTCAGAAGAGACTGATGTCAGTGAATTTTCAGTGAATTCTTTACCTTTTAACTTGTATCTTGACAAAATGTGTTCACAAATCCAATGAGTCCATTTTGTCAACTATGATTGGAACATAATTAGCATCCATGATCTCAGCCGATTGAAAGTCATCTGAGCTGCAGCAATGTTCATAATTTACTGTCTGTTGATGGAGGTTGCTGTAAAATTCAGTCACTGCCCACATATAACAACTCCACCCCCCCCCCCCCCCCCCCCCCGGACCTCACCCCAGGATCAGGTTCTGTGTGCTCTTACTAGTATGTGATTTGGTGATCAATATGGTCTCTCGGGGATTTTTACAATGCTCTACAGGATATCAGCTATATTGGTTAGGAAGTTCTGGTATTTCAGTTATTATTGGTCTATTCAGTGATACTTAGGCAAAAAAAAATTAAAGGTATGGTTCTCAGGCACCGCCTGCATCAATTTTAAACCCCCGCATCAAAAATTTTTATTTTGATTTTCAATAAAAACTTTTCAATATTGAGCTGCTGCCGCTCCGAGATTTCTTTCAAGAAGATAAAACCATACAATTTCCTTTGTTTTGTAGTGCTTTTACTTATTCAGCAAAATAAAACTGTTATTTTTATGCTTTTCCCTTATCATTTGACATTTTTATCGAAACATACCAAAAAATTTAAAATAAAAAAAGCGCCCGCCCGCATTGATTTCTGAAAAAAAGTGCCTGAGAACCATACCTTTTTTTTATTTTGGCCTTATTGTTGGGAGCATTTAGCTATTCCATCATATTTTTAGCTCAGCTGACTATAAGTCATCTGAGCTATAGTCGTGGTCCATTGTCCGTCGGCCGTCCGTCTGTCCGTAGATGTGGCACGTTTTGAAACCGTAAGACCTAGGAATCCAAAATTCAGCATAATGTTAGATGTCCCCAAGATCTCCTACCAAGCCGAAAACTGGGTCTTTGCGACTTCATTCCTTTGAGAAATTAAGGAAAAACCTCAATTATTTATTAAAATCCTATTTTCACACTTCAGGACTGCCTAATATCAAAACCACTCATCTGTTTTTCTTAATATTTACCATAAATATTCCTCTATATAGTTCCTATGTACATGCCAGAAATTAAGTCTGTAAAGTATAAATTCTTTAAGTTATGGGCCCAAACTAATGGACTTTGTAAAAAATCAGGAAAAATATTTACTCACTTAACATAAAATAAAAACTTTTCAATATTGAGCTGCTGCCGCTCCGAGATTTCTTTCAAGAAGATAAAACCATACAATTTCCTTTGTTTTGTAGTGCTTTTACTTATTCAGCAAAATAAAACTGTTATTTTTATGCTTTTCCCTTATCATTTGACATTTTTATCGAAACATACCAAAAAATTTAAAATAAAAAAAGCGCCCGCCCGCATTGATTTCTGAAAAAAAGTGCCTGAGAACCATACCTTTTTTTTATTTTGGCCTTATTGTTGGGAGCATTTAGCTATTCCATCATATTTTTAGCTCAGCTGACTATAAGTCATCTGAGCTATAGTCGTGGTCCATTGTCCGTCGGCCGTCCGTCTGTCCGTAGATGTGGCACGTTTTGAAACCGTAAGACCTAGGAATCCAAAATTCAGCATAATGTTAGATGTCCCCAAGATCTCCTACCAAGCCGAAAACTGGGTCTTTGCGACTTCATTCCTTTGAGAAATTAAGGAAAAACCTCAATTATTTATTAAAATCCTATTTTCACACTTCAGGACTGCCTAATATCAAAACCACTCATCTGTTTTTCTTCATATTTACCATAAATATTCCTCTATATAGTTCCTATGTACATGCGAGAAATTAAGTCTGTAAAGTATAAATTCTTTAAGTTATGGGCCCAAACTAATGGACTTTGTAAAAAATCAGGAAAAATATTTACTCACTTAACATGAAAAATATTGAAACTAGAGTCTATTTTCCCAAGTATATAACTATGTTTAATTAAGATTCAATTGTTTACCCAAAATTAGATCTGAATTTTGTAAATTTTTAAAGTAATTAGCATAAAAATAAAATCAGTACCTTAAATTTTGCCCAAATTTTGACCATGGCACGCTTTTTTCCTGTAAGTACCATCGACTTAATTTTCACAGCATGTAAACATAAATATTTAATTTGTTTAAATCTGAAATTTGGAAGTAAAAGCTTGAAAATTAAGCCAGTTATTGATTTTTTTCTTGAGGCTCTATTGTAGTCATTTGCTTTGATTACAGATTACAGATGCAGGGTCCCACTCCAGGTCACTTGAAGTCAGCTATGCCAGGGTTTCTGATTTGTTATGGTCACTGGGGGAGATCCCCTGCTGTGACAGGTGTACAGTTATTCTCATATCACCACCCTAATCACCCCCCCCCCCCCCTGCAAACCCAACCCACCAAGTGTTATGCAGTATTGTTATTGTTTTCACTTTATCTCCTTAATTGTAATGCTGTTTCCACTCTGATATGCAAAAACTTTCCTTGAAAAAGTAATTCAAGGTGTAATCCAGAAGATGCAATGTTGTGTAATGTAGCATTTTTAAAGAAATCATTTTTCTTATAAATGATTTTACCAATCATAATGGAACCCATCAGTATGCTTAAATTATGATAAAATATGAAGCACATTATGGATAAATAAAGACACAATTAAAAATTGTGAAATCTAAATCAAGTATTTTTTTTAGATATTTATTGTTTTGCAGATTTAAAAGATAAACTTTTTGGTAAAAAATAAATAAACATTTGTATGCATGATGTGGTGTAATTGACAAGATTGAGATTTATGATGATGCAATTGAGAATTGTGAATCAACTTTTATATTCAGATATATATGTTATATTGAAAATGTATAGAAATATAAACTTAAATTAAAAAAAAAATTGATGTGATAAAAAAATGAGGATTTATTACAAACATTTGTTCATTATTTTCCTGCATCAGCAGAATTTGAGATCAGGCTTTGTTTGCCATGTTTTATGTTGTTAATTAGTTATATTTCAACTGTATACATTTCATAAAAAAAACATTTGTATCCGCCAAAACGAAGTTTTGCGGATACTATGTTTTTGACCGACTTCTGCCGCCGCCGCCGCCGCGTTCGTTTCCGGAGAACTCCTCTGAGACTACTGGACAGATTTTTCCGAAACTTACACAAATTATCGGGTCACATGTGAACTGGTGCCTAACCAAGTGACCTTGACCTCTGACCTTTCGTCTCTGCCCAGCGTCCGTTTGTGCGTCTGTTTCCACACATAAACCCATATATCTCGGGAACCGTTTGACCGATCTGGAAAAATTTTTTACACAAATGTAGCCCTGGGATAGCTTTATAACATACACAACAAAAGGTGGCGCCACCTGCAACCATTTTTGCACAGTGTCCATCTGTTCATCTGCCTGGGGTTAAAATCACTCATATCTCTGTAGTGGTTTGACTAATTCACCTAAAATTCGGCATGCGTATACATCCTAGATAGCTTTCTCGATTTTATGACAGGTGGCGCCACCTTCATTCACGTTAACGCTCCACACACAAACCCATATATCTCGGGAACCGATTGACCGATCCGGAAAAAAATTTTACACAAATGTAGCCCTGGGATAGCTTTATAACATACACAACAAAAGGTGGCGCCACCTGCAACCATGTTTGCACAGTGTCCATCTGTTCATCTGCCTGGGGTTAAAATCACTCATATCTCTGCAGTGGTTTGACTAATTCACATAAAATTCAGCATGTGTATACATCCTAGATAGCTTTCTCGATTTTATGACAGGTGGCGCCAGCTACATTCACGTTAACGCTCCACACATAAACCCATATATCTCTGGAACCGATTGACCGATCCAGAAAAAATTTTACACAAATGTAGCCCTGGGATAGCTTTATAACATACACAACAAAAGGCAGCGCCACCTGCAACCATGTTTGCAGTGTCCATCTGTTCATCTGCCTGGGGTTAAAATCACTCATATCTCTGCAGTGGTTTGACTAATTCACCTAAAATTTGGCATGCGTATACATCCTAGATAGCTTTCTCGATTTTATGACAGGTGGCGCCACCTACATTCACGTTAATGCTGCAGACATCCAAGCTCATATCTCGGGAACCGTTTGACCAATCAGGAAAAAAAAATTACACAAATGTAGCCCTTGGATAGCTTTATAACATTCACAAAAATGGTGGCGTCACCTGCAGCCATTTTTACACAGCGTCCATCTGTTTGTCTGCCTTTGGTTAAAATCACTCATATCCCTGCAGTGGTTTGACCAAATTCCCTGCAATTCAGCATGCTTATACATCCCGCATAGCTTTCTTGATTTTATGACAGGTGGTGCCACCTACATTCACATTCATGCTGTAGACATCCATGCTTATATCTCCGGACTCATTCAACCAATCAGGAATTTTTTTTACACAAATGAAGCCCTTGGATAGCTTTAAAACATACACAAAAATGGTGGCGCAACCTGCAGCCATTTTTGCACAGCGTCCATCTGTTTGTCTGCTGTGGGACAAAATAACTCGTATATCTACAGTGGTTTGACTTTTCCACATCAAATTTTGCTTGTGTATATATCTTGGATAGTTTCAAATAACAGGTGGCGCCACCTTCAATCATGTTTATGTGGCAGAGATCCATTCTACTATTTAACACATGTAACTCTATATCCTCTTGCCACTCAATCCATGCCTTACTTCACCCGTCCTTCTCTGATTTTGGCGGATACACGTAGTCGCTTGTCGACTACCCGTATTCTAGTTAATAATATATATTATACAAAAAAAAAGATTTGATTGAACAAATGTGTAAACTACTGAAATGTCAACAGTTAATCGAAAAGCCAACTAATGATCATGGTAATTGTACAGATCATTTGTTCACAAACTGCTCACATGCTTCAGTTTCAACATTAGGGAACACATGGTCAGGTCACAAAATATTATTTGCAACAATTTCTTGCTCATCAATACAAACCAATCATATAAACCAACCATAGCCTTTATTACCTCTTCCTCTTACACTTTATCTCCATTTGATATTATTTTAGATTTTTACCTTCAAGGTTAACGTCAGCTGAGCACAGTGACCCATAGGACCCATAAGTCATCTGAGCTATAGGGATCACCTTTTAGAGGTCTATGGAAATTCTTCTTGTAAACCTGAAATTAGGTCACTGTGACCTATATTCTTTGAGCTATGGGGTTCCGAAGTACCCCCCAGAATAATGAAAATTTGATACAAAAGCTCAAGTATCTGAACAACTAATGCATTGATCATCATGATTTTTTGCATGGATATTGATCATGGAGTGTTTCATCAGTTTCTGCAGACTGGTGGCACCACCTGTATTTTTTCGATTTTTACCAATATTTTTCTCTATTTTTGAGACCTCTTAAGATGCGGCCATCTGTTAACAGGGCACAAATTGTAACGACTACACCTAGAATCTTCTCTCTTGACATGCTGAGAGGCCCATGAAAAGTCTCCTTAAAAACTTGAAATTAGGTCTCTGTTACCCATAACCTCTGAGTTATGGGGCTCCGAAGTACCCCCCAGAATAATGGAAAATTTGATACAAAAGCTCAAGTATCTGAACAATTATTATATTGATCACCATGATTCTTTGCATGGATATTGATCATGAAATGTTTCATCAGTTTCTGCATTCTGGTGGCACCACCTGTATTTTTTTCAATTTTTAGCTCAGCTGACTGAAAGTCATCTGAGCTATAGGGATCACCTTTTGTCCGTCGTCCGTCCGGCCATCCAGGCGTCTGTCTGTTAACAGGGCACAAATCGTAACCGCTAGATCTGGAATCTTCTTACTTGACATCCTTGGAGGTCTATGAAAATTCTCCTTGTAAACCTGAAATTAGGTCACTGTGACCTATATTCTTTGAGCTATGGGGTTCTGAAGTACCCCCCAGAATAATGCAAAATTTAATACAAAAGCTCAAGTATCTGAACAACTAATGCATTAATCACCATGATTCTTTGCATGGATATTGATCATGGAGTGTTTCATCAATTTCTGGAGATTGGTGGCGCCAGCTGTATTTTTTTTATTTTTTACGATTTTTTTTCTCTACTTTTGTGATCTTTAAACATTTGGTCATCTGTAAACAGGGCACAAATCATAATGACTGGACCTAGAATCTTCTGTCCTCACCTCCAGGGAAGCCCATAAAAGGTCTACATGGAAACCTGAAATAAGGTCCCTGTTACCCATATTCTGTGAGCTATGGGGCTCTGAAGTACCCCCCAGAATAAAGATTTGGTCATATATTAACAGGGCACAAATCATAATGACTGGACCTAGAATCTTCTTTCTTGACATGCAGGAAGGCCTTTGGAAAGTCTCTTTGGAAATCTGAAATTAGGTCTCTGTTACCCATATCCTTCATGCTATGGCTCCGAGAATAAAGATTTGGTCATCTGTTAACAGAGCACAAATTATAATGACTTGACCTAGATTCTCCTTTCTTGATATGCTGGGAGGCCCCTGAAAAGTCTCCTTGTGCACCTGAAATTAAGTCTCTGTTACCCATATCCTTCATCCTATGCGGCTTTGAAATACCCCCCAGAATAAACATTTGGTCATCTGTTAACAGGGCACAAATCATAATAACTGGACCTAGAATTTTATTTTTTGACATGCTGGGAGACCCCTGAAAAGTCATCTTGTAAACCTTGAAAATAGGTGTCTGTTACCCATATCCTTCATGCTACAGAGCTCCATAGTACCCCAATGAATATTGGATGATTTTATACAAAAGGTCAAGTTTGGAAAAAGTGTTTCATTCAAATTTGACATTCAGATGATAAAATTACTTTTGTCAATGTCTTCCTGGTCAGCTGAGCGTCATGACCCCTGGGTCACTTGTTTTTCTCATATCCAGTATTCAATAAAGATGTCCATACACAGAAACTGTCCTAGGTTCTGAGTCGCCAAAAAGGAATCTGTCCCACACATAATTATACCCTGGCTTTTGTTCTCTCTCTTTGGAATGTATCCAATAACACCCAAATTCATTCCATTGGTCAGACGGGTAAGATGAACTCAACCTCCTATACTGGCCAATGAAATGAAGGTAGAGTTTGTTGGTAATACCCTCAAATTACTTCACCACAAAAACTCCCCGGTTTGGGGAAACAGGATTTATTCTGGCAATTTATTGCTTATCATATAGTGTGCTTTACAAAACAAATGATATGTTTATAGAATAATAATTATTATGTCACATGTAGTAATACAATAAATCTATCCTGCACAATAACAACAAATGACAATAATATGCATTATAGAATAAGTCCTGTGGTACATACATAAATGGACTGAGAAATACTCACTAACTTAGGAATAATATTATAAGGAAAATGACAGTTTTAAAAAGGAGAAATATACAAGATCAGGGGATGTGGGGTGGGAGAAATACACAAGCTTGTTGCTGCTATATATGCTTGGCCGCCTCCTTTTTGAATTTGCACACAGCCCTCTGCCTGGCTGGTGATTCACTGCTAATTGAATTTTTTTTTACGCTCAGCCACCCCCTGGGGCTTATCAGCTGCCCCATGCCTGGGCCCATCACCATTCAATGATTGTTTTAAATATCTTGTCTGGCTGGACAGCGATTTATCATTTTTCCCTGCATTGGGTATGTAGCACATCCAGTATCCATAACTAAACCCAAAATCACTAGTGAATAGACATATTCAAGGTCTACATACAGTGTAATTATATGTTATTGTGATATCATCTTTCTGTGTTAGCTCCTTGCTGACTAAACATCATGAACCCCCCCATTAGTGGTCACCCTGATGAGTCCAACAGGTTTACCCTGATAGATTAACAGATTAACCTGGCCTGTACAAATAAGGGACCCAGTGACCATGACTAAAAGATTATGCAATCAGTACCCAGGCATCATGGAACAAAGGCTTAACATGTGTTTCACAAGGTAACACAGAGGTTTGAATGTATAGGAAAGATTAAACAAAAGATAAACCTGATTGTCTACCATGACTCTTCGGATAGTACAATTTGGAAATCTGTCACTGTCCTTGACCTTGTGTGGTATGTTGAATGACCTTTTCTGTATTCCTTCTTTGGTAATGTCCACAAGTGTCTTCTCAATAATTGTAGAATAGTTATCACTAGGTTCAACAGTACCTACTATCAGGAGAGCACACAGATAAACCTGTGAAATGTTTTCATCCCCTTGTCAATGTCTTACTTTTTTAACAGCAATCATAGCTCATATAAAAGAACTATGGATTTAAATGAGACTTTTTGCATGAATAACATGTCAATACTGTTGATTTTGAAAACAGATAAGTGATTTTTTTACCATATTTTGGCTTTTCCGTGTTGAAACTGCAAGACATAAGGCGTAGTCCCTTGATGAAAGTGTTCTCTGCCCTCTGTATTCCAGGAGGAAGGAACTTTCTCGAATGGTTTGGAGACAAATAAACCTCTTCCTGAAATAAAATAGTGAACACTTAGTGGAAAGTATGTGTATAATATATTATATGGAAATATTATTCTTTTATATGAAACCAGTTGCCTGTAGAATTCTTTCATGTATGGGCATAATATATTTGTCAGAATACTTACAAGAATTACACTGTAGCTGCTTATTTATTCTGGGAAGAAATTGGGCTTGGGCAACATGCACTTGCACAATTCAAAGAGATAAAATAACATTTTTTTTACTGGAATAAAATTTACAGCCTAAACCTTCAAATTATCAGGACTGCATATTATTGTTAAAGTTATGAATGAAATAAAATATACATACCAGGCCAGATAAAAAGACTACAGTGCTTAATGTGGGTGGCTCTTCTCCTGGGTAGCTGACACTGTCGTAAAACCAACCGTAAGGTGAAAAGGAGGCCACACCCTTAGCCTGCCACAGAGGGATTGAGGCATAGGGGTCCACTGCTCAATGGAAAAGAGGACAAGAATTTCTGCCTTATTCTCAATTAAATTAGGCTACAGAAGGCAGGGTAGAAACCCTGCATTGTGATTGGTCAAGGGGCATCTCTATATTGACTGTCAATCAGTGTTGATACCCCACCCCTGGCCAACTGAGATCCAGGTCAGAGGGCAAGAATGTTACATCCTTCCCCCCTGTAGTAAAAATGTTTCACTACAGTGGAAAATTTTGCGATAGCAGTCATAATATCTAGCCTTTGGAGAGGAGGGTTTGTTTTTGTTTGTTTGTTATATGACCAAAATATGGCTGGCAGGCTGTGTATAGGCTGTTAGCCAGCTCCCCAACCCCTAACTCCCATGTTGGGAGGGGGAAGGTAGGTTTATCCAATGCTACAACAGTGGGTATGGAGTGTTCTCTCCCCACACAGTACCTCCAGTGATTGGGAATTTTGCAGTCTGATAGTTGTTTTGAAAGTTCAGGGATTGTGTAATTTTTATTAGACATTCAAAAACTATATAAAACATTCAGAGACACATCAATGACATTCAGCATGCACCAGGTACAGTAAGTTGCTACATGTTATAGACCATGAGTGAGCCAGATGTCCATATAGGATTTAATAAAATATCAGTCCAGATGGTGGTGCCGCAGGCCTCATGCAGTATTTACACAAGGTGTTCTGCATTTATAAAAGCGTCCAATATCTGGCTGCAGTGGTATATTGGCTCGTGTTGCAGCTTGCTGTAGCAGAAGAGCTGAGCCAGAACACACTGGGAAGGCTGCACTGATGGCTGACAACTGGTTCATGTGAAAATGGAGCCTCTGAAAACTGCATATTATTGTTAAAGTTATGAATGAAATAAAATATACATACCAGGCTAGATAAAAAGACTGCAGTTCTTAATGTGGGAGCCTTTTCTCCTGGGTAGCTGACACTGTCATAAAACCAACCGTAAGGTGAAAAGGAGGCCACACCCTTAGCCTGCCACAGAGGGCAGGCCTAGGGGTCCACTGCTCAATGGAAAAGAGGACAAGAATTTCTGCCTTATTCTCAATTAAATACAGGCTACAGAAGGTAGGGTAGAAACCCTGCATTGTGATTGGTTAAGGGGCATCTCTATATTGACTGTCAATCAGTGTTAATGCCCCACCCCTGGCCAACTGAGATCCAGGTCAGAGGGCAAGAATGTTACATCCTTCCCCCCTGTAGGGAAAATTTTTCACTACAGTGGAAAATTTTGAGATAGCAGTGATAATATCTAGCCTTTGGAGAGGAGGGTTCGTTTTTGTTTGTTTGTTATATATGACCAAAATATGGCTGGCAGGCTGTGTATAGGCTGTTAGCCAGCTACCCAACCCCTAACTCCCATGTTGGGAGGGGGAAGGTAGGTTTATCCAATGCTACAACAGTGGGTAGGGAGTGTTCTCTCCCCACACAGTACCTCCAGTGATTGGGAATTTTGCAGTCTGATAGTTGTTTTGAAAGTTCAGGGATTGTGTAATTTTTATTAGACATTCAAAAACTATATAAAATATTCAGAGACACATCAATGACATTCAGCATGCACCAGGTACAGTAAGTTGCTACATGTTATAGACCATGAGTGAGCCAGGTGTCCATATAGGATTTAATAAAATATCAGTCCAGATGGTGGTGCCACAGGCCTCAGTTTTTACTCAAGGTGTTCTGCATTTATAAAAGCGTCCAGTATCTGGCTGCAGTGGTATATTGGCTCAGGTTGCAGCTTGCTGTAGCAGAAGAGCTGAGCCAGAACACACTGGGAAGGTTGCACTGATCGCTGACAACTGGTTCCTGTAAAAATGGAGCCTCTGAAAATAGAACACAACAGCGGCAGTATCTGTCCTTATGACACAACTATAATTTTTGCGACAATTACCTAGACATGACTATTTAAAAAAAAGCTCTCACAAAAATTTACACAAAATCAAACATAAAAAACATTTAAAGAGTTAAACACATGATCTAAGTTTTCAGCTATACATGATTAAATAAATTTGACATTGGTTACACAAAGGGACCCTCCAGTAGGCATTATCTGGGCTCATTTCTCCGTTTCATATGGAGCATATAAAACTAGGGGTAACTATGGTCCCCAAAACTTGTATGGCCCGAAGGTACAAGGTTGGCAAAAGTAACCAACATATCAGATTTAATAAACAGTATTTTCTGTGTGCTCTGTCTGGCCTCATAACTGTAACGGTATTTATTTAAGAGCCCAATCTGGCTGAAATATGCCCCCTCACTGGGCAAATTAATATTTCGACCACTGGTCTACTATTGCAGCGAGATTCACTCGCACACTGTATCATCATCTTATCAGTGTTAAGACGTATATGCATTACACCTTGGTAAGCTTTTCATTAACAGTATTTATTCTGTGCCCTGTTTGGCCTCAAAATATAGATGGTGTTTTAAGCCCCACACGGCCAAAACATGCCCTCTCACTGGGGTGAAATATTAAGACCATTGGTCGACTAATCTTGTGAGATTCACTAGCACACTGTATCATCATCTGATCAGTGTTAAGACGTATATGCATTACCCTCAGGTAAGCTTTTCATAATCAGTATTTATACGTGCCCTGTTTGGCCTCAAAATATAGACGGTATTTCAATCCCCGCACAGCTGAAGCATGCCCTCTCACTTGGATGAAATATTAAGACCATTTGTAGACTAATCTAGCGAGATTCACTCGCACACTGTATCATCATCTGATCAGGGTTTAGACATATATGCATTACCCACAGGTAAGTTTTTCATAATCAGTATTTTTTCTGTGCCCTGTTTGGCCTCACTATCTAGACAGTATTTTAAGCCCCACTCAGCTGAAACATGCCCTCTCACTGGGGTGAAATACAAACTACAACTGACCTTGTAATAATAACCAGGTAACAGCGAGATTTCCTGCTCATTTTAAGATCACTTTAGATTATTACAGGTGAACTTAAGCATAGTAGTACAGGAAATAATACTACCAGATAATTCAACCACCACAAAGTAGTTTTAATTAGTCACAGAAAAGTCTGCATGTAATATGCAACACCTAAACATGACTTTAATTGAGGTAAAATGGTAAGCAATGCAGCCCAAGAATTTGTTAAATCAAAGTTATTTATTACCCTACAAGTATCTATAAATACGACATTCAAATTGGTTATAAGGGTTAGTTACCTATTCATTAGTTTATTTGAATAATGAGTATTTCTTTCTTTAATCATTTTTTAGCATTTGCAGTTAACTGTTTTTATTTTTAATACATGATTTTTTTATCATCACAATATCATCATTCTGATTTTTATCATTATTTATTTCCTTTTTATTAAGCTCTGAAGATTCAGATTATGTGTAATAGCTAACTTAGCTTGTTGTAATCAGATTTATACCACATCGTTAACATTACATAACTTGAATCCGCAGTGAAATGTATTTTAGTGACAAAAAATGGTCTACCCAACCAGCAATGTATATGTGGTTTGTTATTATATTAAATTTCATTATTCTCAAATGCAATATAGCTTGTGGACATGAACTTGAAGTCAGCTTTATTTATTCATCTTATTCATGTATTTACTCAACTTATTTAGTATTTTTGGTGTGTTGCTCACCTGTTAATATTATTGATAGGATATCACTGAAATTAACCTAATTAAACAAGTTAAGCTTCTAAATGAGCGATGTCATTTTAACTGGTGTGTAAAGTATGCACATTGGTCTAATTTATTATAATTACTCCCAATTTTTAAGAGAGACAAATTTGTGCTGGTTGATGCTATAGCTAGGTTTAGATATGATGACAGGTACAATAGTATGCAAGTGGCGCCACCATACCAGAAACAAAATACTCTTAGGTGAAAGGTGGTACCCTGCCAAAATCGAGAACTCTCTAGGCAATAGGCAAAACCCACAGGGCAGACATGCAGCCATGTCAGACACCAAAATCACAGGGCAAAAATTGTTTCCATGCCGAAGATCCTAAAAAAGCGACTGGGAACTTTGACAGCAACAAAACACTGCATAACAAGGGACAATACGCCGGGTACCACCCAAGGCAATTGGTATATATTTTATGCCCTTATATGCTAAACTAAAAAAAAAACTCAATCATGAAAAGCACATACTATGCCGGGATAAGAACCTTAAAAAGTGACTAGTAAAACTCTCAAAGTTGAGGCAGAATAAATGGTACTATGCCAGATACTGAAATTTAGGCAAATAGATTACTAATAAAAAACCCTTCCAAGTGTGTCAGACATGTTACATTCAGCCTAAAGGTAGTTAATTTTACCAGAGAAATTCAAAGTTATACTTATGCATATCTAGTCCAGCAGTATGTGCGGCAGAATAAAATGCTTTGGAATCAACTAAGTTTGTAAAAGTTTCATTTTAGAATAAAATGTTATAATTCAAATGTAATTAATAAGTAAAGGTTTGTGAAGTGTAAATAACTTTGAGTTAATAGTCTACAATTGTATTAAAATAAAATGCTGTTAAATTTAAAGAGATAAAATAACACATTTTTTACTCGAATAAATTTATAGCCTAAACCTTCAAATTAACTGTGGACCGCATATTATTGTTAAAGTTATGAATGAAATAAAATATACATACCAGGCTAGATGAAAAGACTGCAGTTCTTAATGTGGGAGGCTTTTCTCCTGGGTAGCCGACACTGTCGTAAAACCAACCCCAAGGTGAAAAGGAGGCCACACCCTTAGCCTGCCACAGAGGGAAGGCATAGGGGTCCACAGCTTGATGGAAAAGGGGACAAGAATTTTTGCCTTATTCTCAATTAAATACAGGCTACAGAAGGCAGGGTAGAAACCCTGCATTGTGATTGGTTAAGGGGCATCTCTATATTGACTGTTAATCAGTGATGATGCCCCACCCCTGGCCAACTGAGGTCCAGGTCAAAGGGCAAGAATGCTACAACACCATTGGTGTAGCATTTAGCCTTTAAAAAATGATAGATTAATATTATTATTAATTTAATTTATCACCTAGCTAAAATAAACGAACAAGTGACCCATGCAGGGTATGGATCCAGGATTTTGGAAAAGTGGGGGTCAAACTCAGGAGGACTAATGAAAAAACCTAAAAGACTCCAGGCCCAGAAAAGGGGGTCCAGGCCGCAAAATTTTTCTGAAACCATAAAAAAAAATTTGCTTCGGGTGAAAAAAGGGAGGGTCCGGATCCCCTGGACCCCCCCCCCCCCATCCACTTCTGCATGGGTCTATGTCACTCAACTGACTCACTGAGATCTGTATAGTTATGTCTATGACTATATATTGATTTTTGTGTCTGATAATGGTTGTCCTGAGGGCACCCTATATTAGCCTGTAATTTATACAATGGGGTCATGGTAACCTTATTACCCTGATGGAGAAAGATGTTTGTCATGTGTCACTTTATGCAGAATAGGCAAGATTTAACACTGTGATTATTACACTAGACATGACTGAACATTTGTATCGGCCAAAACGAAGTTTTGCGGATACTATGTTTTTGACTGGGTTCCGCTGCCGCCGCTGCATCGTTTGTTTCCAGAGAACTCCTCTGAGACGGATTTTTCCAAACTTACACCAATTATCGGGTCACATGTGAACTGGTACCTAACCAATTGGTGTTGACCTCTGACCCTTCCTCTGCCCAGCTTCCACATGTGCGTCTGTTTCCACACATAAACCCACATATCTCCGGAACCGTTTGACAAATGTTGTACAAATGTAGCCCTTGGATAGCTTTATAACATACACAAAAAATGGTGGCACCACCTGCAACCATATTTGCACAGTGTCCATCTGTTCGTCTGCCTTTGGTTAAAAAATTACTCATATCTCTGCAGTGTTTGACTAATTCACCTGAAATTCGGCATGCGTATACATCGTGGATAGCTTTCTTGATTTTATGCTAGGTGGTGCCACCTACATAGAAGTTTACGATGCAGACATCCAAGCTCATATCTCTGGAACCGTTTGACTGATCGGGCCAAAATTTTGCATGTGTATAGATCTTACATATGTCTTTATCATACGCAAAACTGGTGGTGCCACCAGCAGCCATTTTTGCACAGTGTCTGTCTGTTTGTCTGCCATGGGATAAAATCACTCATATCTCAGCATTGGTTTGACATATCTGCCTAAAATTTTGCCTGTTTATACATCCTGGACAGCTCTCTTGATTTTATGACAGGTGGCACCACCTACATACACATTTCGGCTGCAGACATCCATGCTAATATGCAACACTTCACTCTATTTCCCCTTGCCACTCAATCAGTGCCTCACTTCACCCGTTCCTCTCTGATCTTGGCGGATACACGTTGTCACTTGTTCACTATTCTAGATGTGAAAATGATCTTATTAGTACCTCATTTGCAAACATTGGCCTGTGTGACCTTATGAGGAATTAAGGTTTTTTTAGAGATTTTCCCTTGACCTCCCTTAATTTTAAGTTTGAAGTTTCCAAGAAGTCCAATGATTACAGTTTGTGCAATGTACCACATCCAAGTTCTGGGGGAAAAGGTGAAAAATAGAAAAAAATAGAGAAAGCACCACCAGTCACTGATGAAAAATATAATGATCAATAAACATTCAAGGTTTAAGGACACAATTTGAAACCACTACTGATGAATTTATGCAAGTGCTGTTATTTGGCAGTTTAAAAATTACAGGTAAAATGCTTAAAAAAAATGGAAAGATACAGGTGACTCCTATTGCTTAGTGCAACTGATGAAACTGTCCATGATCAATACAGCAAATAAATGACCCATTGGTTATGACACTGAGCTGTTTTGCATGACATTTTAGGCCATTATTCACAACAGGAATCGTCATCTGAAAACCAAAAAAGAGATTAAAGTCAGATGTGATCTTGGCCTTTGACCTTCTGACAGCAGAGTTGACAGGGTTCTTATGTGATGGGTAAAAAGGACTAAATCCTATCATGACTGGTCTATACAGGTAGTACATGAAAAGAAGGTCAAGGTCAAAGGATTTCAAATTCCTTTGAGAACTTGTTGGTTGAAAAAACTTTTGTGTTTAAAATTTGAGGGACGCATACACATGACTTCCACATACAGGTAAACTATTTCATTTTAAAATACTGGAGATATTCACTCTAAATTGTTTCCACAATGCTTTTTTAAAGTGAATAACTGGTGACCTTCATCTACAAGGTTAAATCAGCTGAATTATAGTTCATTATCTGTATGATTTCTTGTGAATATTATAAATTTGGAAGTGTTGCATGTTGGTCCACCTATTTTTACACACCAGTTGTTCCATCATGTTCTCAGGTAAGTTTGAAAACATCTTGATTCACCATAACTAGGTTTTTGTCTCATAGCTCCTGGTATCTCACAGTTACTACAACTAGATTATCATCTCATAGCTCATGGTATCTAACAGTAACTTGATTATCATCTTATAGCTCCAGGTATCTCACCATGATTAGTTTACCATCTAATAGCAAAAGGAATCACACCATGACTATCTTTCGAACTTATAGTTTTCAGTATTAAAATATATCACTAAGGCCAAAAAAAATTAAAGGTATGGTTCTCAGGCACCGCCTGCATCAATTTTACAACCCCGCATCAAAACTTTTTATTTTGATTTTCAATAAAAACTTTCCAATTTTGAGCTGCTGCCGCTCCGACATTTCTTTCAAGAAGATAAAACCATACAATATCCTTTGTTTTGTAGTGCTTTTATTTATTTAGCAAAATAAAACTGTTATTTTCATGCTTTTCCCTTATCATTTGACATTTTTATCGAAACATACCAAAAAATTTAAAATAAAAAAAGCGTCCGCCCGCATTGATTTCTGAAAAACAGTGCCTGAGAACCATACCTTTTTTTATTTTGGCCTAAGACTTGTTTTCCATCAACTAGCTCCAGGTATATCACCATGACTTGTTACCATAATTGCATTACTATCTCATAGCTCCAGGTAACTCACCATGATTTGCTTTCCATCTCATAGCACCAGGTATATCACTGACTTGCTTTTCATCACACAGCTCCAGGTTATTCTGGTCATTGCTTGCTTTCCATCTCATAGATTCAGTAAAAATATCACTATGACTTAATTGCTTTCCATCACCTAGCTCCAGTAATATCACCATAACTTAATTGTTTCCCCATCCTCAAGATCTAGATATGTCACCATAAATGTATTACCATCTCATAGCTCAATCCAGGTATCTCACCATGACTTAATTGCCTTCCATCTCAAAGCTCCACATATCTGACCGTGACTTTCTTTCCATCTCATAGTTCCAGGTATCTCACCAGTGCTTGCTTTCCGTTACTTTCCGTGACTTTCTTTCCATCTCATAGTTCCAGGTATCTCACCAGTGCTTGCTTTCCGTTACTTTCTGAAATTATATCATCACAGTGCCTTTCCCACTCACTCCTTTTTTTTATTTCACCATGATATGAATTGTCTTTCATTACTTTGTCTAAAAGTCATGAGTTCTCAACTTGAGTATGTTTCTCAAGATTTATCAAAGATTTGTTCCATTGTAAGCGTTTTGTGAAATGTGAAAATACAAGCTCCTTATTTTTATCAGCATGTTTAATAAATTGCCAGTATTTCAGATACCATCATCAGAATTTTCCCTGATAATTGAAATATTATTTTGGGAAAATTGAAGAGAAAATAAGACTTGGTTTGAGTAAATCTGTGTATGGAGGTTGTGATCTAGCTATTGTGAACCATTACACAGCTGTGGCTCAATCAGCCAAACCACTAGATCTGAAGCATTCAGAATGGCTGCTTATGTGACTAAAGATTCCTGGTGAGATCCAGGACATTAACTAACATCTTGTACATAAGTATAAAATAAAATTTATTTAGGGTCTGTGCAGATGTGAAGTACGACCCAGAACATTTGTGTACAAGATTTTAACAAGGACCATTAATGAATCATGGAGTTTTTCTTGTAACCTGAATTTCAGATTTCATACGGTTAACAAAGTGACTTACAAGCCAAATGGAATACATGTTTCAGTAATTCAAATATTAGATGAGAAGCAAAAAAAAAGGAATTATAAACAACAAGCAGAGCTCAAGGTCCATTAGCAGCCACACAGGTATCAGAACAAAATGGCTGAGATTGTACAAGTAAACAGGGACTGTGGCTGTCCAGATCCCAGTACAGTGAGTTGTCTTGACATTGAGATGTCATTCCAGTGAAGGCCTGCCTACCTCTGCAGAAGTGTCTGTGTTGCCTTGGTGGACTTGATCACTTAATCACTTATTTGAAAATCATCAGATTTAAACAATTTTCACTCTTTACAGGCTGAATAAAAGGCCCTTCAAAATTGGCAAGCTGAACTCTCTCATATGGTGAGATTATCTAAGGTGAAACATTTTGCACATTTAATATTAGTCCTGGTGATCCTCATAAACCCTAGAGCAAAATCTCACAGTAGCAACTGTCCTAAATTTGCTAAAGAAAAAAAAAAAACAATAGCGGAGCTATAGAAAAAATTTGCCAAGATTCCAACTAATGTTCATGTAATAAGTGTCAGATTTTGTCTGAAATATTAAATCATTGTTAACAGAAAAGGGTTAATCAAGGGGAATTGACTTATGTTCTGTGTTGAATTCTTCACATATTTGGAAGTCATTGGATTGTAATCAATTGGAGTTGCCTTGGTAAACTTGTTCACTTGCATCAAGGGTAGACTTTGATTTTCTTGTAAAAGCATGGTCAAGAAGAAAGGTATGTTCCCATATCTTTATTTAAAGCTTAGAATATTTTATCAGTTTTTTTGGGAACATTGTAGCCCAGCACTAATGAGCTGTGCCCTGACTTGTGAGACTGTACTTCTTTTTTCAGGCTGCCTCTTGTAAGATGGTGCTTATTGTCTGAATTTAATCTATTATGATTTTATCTTAATCTTCACTTGCCTGTTTTCTTAGTCATTTCCCAATGTGAGAAAACATTCTTGCAGATCTCAGCAATGAGTATTACTCTTCTTGTGAAATATTGGAGTGGTTGGTGCCTTTACAAAAAAATCAGTTTTGTTGTGTTTTTTTTCAGTATATATGTATGGTTAACCATGTAACTCTGTGGGGTAGTATGATATCATGCCATCTGTTCTTCATGTTTTGACCTTTATCCCACCATTCATTCCTTTCTTACCTCTTATTACAGGTGTTGCTTTTGGTTTCATACTTGTTGCCTTGTTATGATCCTAGGATTCCTGAGTTGTCAGTTTTGTAGCAAAACCAGTTGCATTGTTCAGTATGCACTGGTATATCAGTTATCCCCATGGCTAATTCTTATTATCAGTATTCATATTATCAGTAACACAGAAATATAAGGTAATGAGAAAATTTGATGATTGCAAGAACTTTCTACATTCAGACACACTGGAATGTTTTATGCATATTTTATTTTACAGTCAAAGTTAAAAAATTCAAAGGTCTTCACAGCATGGAATAATTTTGTGGGTGTCAAAAAATGTATATTTTGAGAAACTGTATGAAGTTTTAAGATACCGCAAGAAAGTTTGTATGAAGTCTTGTTTTAGTCATGTGTTTATCTTCAAGCTCATATCATGAACTCCGACAATTTCATGTCATGGTGCTATTAAATAAGAATGTACCAGCTAAAAAAAAATGAAAGTGGTAAATGTGAAGGATGTATTATTAAGGAACCTATAGAGTATATATAAGAAGAGCCCAGTTGAAATCCCACATAACTGGAATGACAACACCGAAAGGATTCACTATCTTTTGCTGTTATATTACTTGTGACCTCAGATATTAGACTGAATGAAGTGAATGAGTTAAGTCAGCATAAATGGAGACAGTAAATGGAAAATAAAAAGTTCAGGACTCGAAGCTGTGATGGTTAATAAAAGGAACATTGCTCTGCAACATTGCATATCTGTGATCTGTTCTTGTATATGGTAGTTTTCTGGAAGATTTGTCACAAGCAAATGTTTTGAAAGGTTCAGTAAAGGTAATATTCTGATTGTACTCTCTGGTTCTTCCTTCATTTTCTGGTTGTCTAATACATGGTTTTACAAGATTTGACTTGTTGTAAAGAAATGCTAGGTGTTTGGGGACCCTGTTTTAAGGAAATTTACCTGTGAAGCACACTGTAGAGATATTGTTTTACTCTCATATCATGGAATTCCATTATTTTGTCTGACTTCATCTAGAGAGAAATTGTCTAAGCTTTTTAATCACTGTGTTGTCTTGATCTTGTCCCTGGCCAAATGACTTTGCACTTCAATCACTGTTTTGTCACTTTTTCATCAAGGCAAACCCAAAGCATTTCATGCTGAATTTTTCATCTTTTTTCTCATAAGACCAAATGTCAAAGGATGCCGCTCACTATTTTGTCTCAGTTTCTTCCCAGTCCAAAGAGGTTATTAAGGGTTTAAGATTAAGGGCTTCAGGGTGGACCTATACAGAAACCCATAGCTTTAAAATAAAACTTAAAAAAAAAAACTTTGTAATTGCATCTGAAAAAAAAAAACATTCAGATCATCTTAGTAAACCCTTTTTAGAACTTAATTTTATATAAATAAATGCTGAATGCTCTATTTTTAATTTTCTTTTTAACGTAATATATTTTATGAAGCTATTTTCAGGTGGTAATAGTCAGGTAATAGTTACTTGAATAAGGCAAGATCATCAGTTCTATCAGTTGGTGATACTTAGCCTTAGGTAAGGATGTGGCAAATCTCTAGTTCCTGTTGATCCTGGACCATCCAGAATGCCTGGTAAGTTAATGTGGGTTCCATCAGGAGATAGGCCGTGGTGCTCATCAGGAGATTAGCCGTGCATAGTGCTCAAACGCAAGACCATGTTTTTGCTTCAGATGATCCAACATGGACTTATTGGCCTGATTAACAACATGGCAGTCATGATGTAAGTCATAAGTCAGAAACACAATGGATTCTTCAAAAGTATTTGTCGATTGGACATTTTGTAAATTGCAACCATTGTGAAGAGGGTAACCTGACTGTAAGAATAATAAGCAGCTGCTATTTCATCCTGGTGTGTGCATCTATAATTTTCAGCAAAATCAACTAAATTAACTTGCTAATCAGGTGGAGGATTATATCTCAGATGGTTGACTTTTGGCCCTTGACTGGTCCCTGATTTTGATCTTGAATGAAGCTCTTGCCCTTGACTTGATGTTGACTCTGAAGAAGGGGTCTGGTTAGTTTGGCCAGCAGAATTTGTCGTTTCAGCTTAGTCCATGGAGGAGCTTAACTTGGTACATTATAGTCTGTACCAACTTTTCAATCATCCTCTCTGTCAGACCGAGCAGCGTTTCACCATCCACTTCATTCCCTAAGTTAGAGAAAGTTGATCAGTCTTGAATCTTTCTCTAAGTTAGAGAAAGTTGATCAGTCTTGAATCTTTACACAAAGGAAAATTTGAAAATGTCATGACCATAACTAAATTTGAGTCAGTGTTTTGTTTAATGTAACTGAAAATTTCTTTCTTTGACAATGTGAAATGTTTGTCTCAAAGGAATCTGCTAGTTCCATGAAACACAGTATACACAATTTTTTTTAGCAAATATGCAATGCTTATGACAGTCAGTGAGTTCATCTGGCAGGACAACAAACCAATCAGGATGCGATTTTACTTCATAGACATGTTGTAGCGCTTGCGGGATCTTGTGTGCGGGGAATAAGTAAAATACAAACAACAATAATAAGTCCTCAAGTGGTAGAGTAAACACATGTATACAGCATGCTGGTCAGTTGATGTGTTCAGCGCAGTGGTCAGTTCAAATCTGCCCTTACTAGCCAGACGTCTGGCAGCATCATTATACTTTGACCCTGACCCTACCAGGGTGACACTGATGGGCTGCTCATTAAGACTGATAGGAGCATGGCAAGATACATAAATTTACATTCTGTTACAGCAATTAATTAAATCTGTGTTGGTTCAGGCTCGGCTGTCTGCTTCCAAAATATCCGCTCACCAAATATCTGCGTGCCCAGATATCCATGTGTGAGCGTTAATGGTCGAAAATGACCCTGCACAGTTCATATATGCAACGGTTATGGAAAAAGAAGATGAAGGAAGACATCAAGGAACATTTAAATACAGGAGCTACCGGTTTTTGAAGCATTTTTGACCAGATCGCGACATCGCTGTCGAGGCTGGTGTCATGAATTTGGTCAATGTATTACCGCCTGTGTGCGATCATTATCTTAGATAAAGACTGAATTTTAATTTATAATGCTCCATTGTTATTTTCATTACTTAACATGAATAAACAACTGGCTAAAAAAATAAACATTTGATTGCATAAACAGCAATGCCAATTAAAAAGCTAATCAAAGGAAAATAAGAAAATCAAGGAAACATCATACTAGTTAGCAAGTTGCAAATCAATAAAATGGAGAAATTCTATGGGTGGGGCACAACAAAAATTTGACACATAACTTTGATACTTGAAGTACAAATTTTTAAATGATAAGGATTGAACTTGTAGTATGAGTACACATATGATGTTGATCTTTTAGAAATGACTTAAATGCGAGGCTGCTTTCAACTCATTTGATGTGTCATCTGTATATGTATATAGCGCATGAACATAGAAATACAATAGAATAAGTGCTCCAGAGAACTCCTTTCTGGCAGGTTTCCTTCCCTGTCGGATATTAACTTGAATATGCACACGGACAAAACACAAAATATATGCAAGTGCTCCAGGGTACTCCTTTCTGACAGGTTTCCTTCCCTGTCGGATATTAACCTGAATATGCACACAAACAAAACACAAAATATATGAAAGTGCACCAGGGAACTCCTTTCTGACAGGTTTCCATCCCTGTCAGATTTTGACCTGTGCATGCTATATACGCATATATAGCTCAAGAAACTTGACAAGTACGCTGCATTTGGAGGTGCCACAGAGAACTCCACTTTGACAGGTTTCCATCCCTGTTGGATTTTGACCTGTGCACTCTATATACATATACAGCACATGAAATAGTAATATAAGACAAAATATTTGAGGGAACCCTTTATATGTGGACAGGTTTACTTGACTGTCAGATATGGACCTGGGTATATGACAGAAAATGCCTCTATGTGCTGGATAGTCTAATGCCTGACTAATATCTACTCCACACAAGTTTGAGGTAATTAAGACTCTACAGGGTAAGGCCAGTACACCTGATCATCTGAGTATGACTC
This sequence comes from Sipunculus nudus, assembly GCA_026874595.1. NCBI lineage: Eukaryota > Metazoa > Annelida > Sipuncula > Golfingiida > Sipunculidae > Sipunculus > Sipunculus nudus. The sequence continues at coordinate 24,285,985 of CM049315.1, read as the reverse complement.
AGAAGTGTCTGTTTCACCAATATATTTGTGGGAGCAAAGAGCTAGTCAGCTCGCTAGATGAAGCACAACTTAGATCAAACTGAACTCAATAAATAAAATTCATAACAGAAGATGCATACTCGGCTATGTGTACATTTTCTTCAAAAAAATTTGATTTTTATGGGACACAACACTGATAAACTGAGTGTACCATACTTGTCACAGAGGTAAAAAAATGTAAGTAATAGTTTGATGGAAATAAAAAAAAAGATCTGCTGTTTTACTTGGTATGTTAAACGATTAAAATGAGAATAGAGAATATTAATGGAGCAACATTCAGAATTTTAAAGTTTTTCTTGTTTATGTCCATTTAAATCACTCTTCAGTGAAATTAATAAAACAGTCACAAAAACAACTAATGGAGGGACACACTCCATAACTTATCACTTATACCAGGGTTGTCCAACTTACCACAATCTTTAAGTTTACATTGAGGAAACATTTAAATGAGTTGTGCTGGACATCTTTTGGACTTGAGGGGATCCATCTGTTGATATCAATTGGCCACGGTATGTCCTGGTCTGTTCCTGGGATGATGTAGGGAGGAGCCTCTGCCCAAGGAGTAGTGGTCCTGGTTGTCCCTTTTGTCTGTTTTGTTGGTCTGAAATTCCCTCTCTGACTGCTGTTCTTCAACAGGCTAACTAAACCTTTTCACAATTTTTTTTTTGCACCTGAACTTTGTAATTTTTGTAAGAATTAATTTTTCTCTTTTTTTTCCAAAATGTCCATGGTCCAGTGAATTTTCCTAATTCCAGCACTGAATTTCCATGGCTGACTGGTTTGTCCATTTTCTCAGTCGTGAAACAGTTTCACATGATTTTTTATTTTCTTCTTCTTTTTCTTCATTTTGCTGTGGTGTTATTTACAGAAAATAAATTACCCAGATTACTCCACCATGTTGTTCTAGCACTTGCAGGATCTTGTATACGCGGAATTAGTAAAATACAAACAACAATAATAAATCCTCAAGTGGTAGAGACTTTAGTGTATTCAGTAAACACATTTATATGTACAGCATGCTGGTCAGTTGATGTGTCCAGCTCAGTGGTCAGTTCAAATCTGCCCTTGCTAGCCAGACATCTGGCAGCATCATTATACTTTGACCCTGATGCTACCAGGGGACACTGATGGTACTAGGTAAAAGCCGGTAGTACCGGCTGGTAGCACAGATTCGATCTATAATAATAAATTAAAAAACCTACCCAGGTCTGGGAGGTCATCGGGAGTCAGCATGTTGGTTGTGATGGCAATCTTCTCTGAAGGTTACTCTCTTTTCTGGTGTTTTTAGGAATCTCGAACCTTTTGGTTTCGGTGTTGAACACTGTGGTCCTTTTGCTAGAGTCACTTTATTGTCCATGGTTTGGTAGAGAGTGTAGTTTCATTGTTCGTAGCATAAGGCGCTGGTATAACCTCATAGTCATTTTTCCTTTGTCTCTTCTTTCCTGAATTTTTATCTTGTCGCTTCCTACTATTCCTACGAAGCTGTGTTAGGTTTAGCACTGTTTTGGTTTCACGGTCTGTCAGGCCTACACTCATCCTCGCTGCTACCATGTGGTAACATGTCCCGATGGATGGGCACTGGCACTTATCCGGGTGTAGTGTTATGGCATATTGGTCACCAAGGCTACCCTCTACTATAGATACTCCTCTTTCTGGTATGTGTGTAATCTTTTTGTTAACAATAACTAGCTTAGCCAGTGATTTCTGTGTCAAGCCTCGCATGTCTTCAGGATGCTCTTCCACGGGAGTGTTGTCAATGGAAGTGGCATTCACTGGCATATTTATAGCCAAATTCGGGATTCCTCTTCGCCTGCATAAAATTTTCCATTAACATAGTCCATTAGTTGGTCGGGAGGACACATATCCTCTGACAAATCCATCTCCTCTCTTGTGAACTTGAAAGTTGATTCAAATTCTGGTTTAAGTTTGAACGTACCGATACCACAGTACCCACGTCTTATCTCTGCCAGATAATAATTCTGTAGGTGATGGAAGGACATAGTCATCATGTCTTCAGAACATTTTTTCCACTCAATCGCTTCAAGAGCTGCATTAAATCCCTCAGATATATTGTTTGTGATGCCGGATACAGGGTTATAGCAACCCCATTTCTCAAATCGCCATCTGGAGGCATGGTTTCTGAAACACGAGTCTTGAAGCTCAAAATAATCCTTGAAGGCTTGGCTCCATTTAGCCGACATCTCAAGCAGATTTTCTTTATAATCCTGTTGGGATCTGCAGCATAACAATTCATCCACATTGGACTTGTAAGCTGAAACGACATCCACGTTGCCTCCTGAAGATTTTACTTTCCTTTTGATGTCCTGTTAAGAGCGTGTAAATGTAAATCCCTGTTTGGTGGATCTGAATAAAGATAATAAAGTTACATAGAAGCCCCGTTTGGTATCAGCGGACAGAAGCAGTGCAGGTGATGAGCACTTCTGTCAAATTAGGTCTGCAGGCATCGCGATGCTGGTTTCCTAACATGGTTCTGGAAACTCTATTTTGATGTTGTAATCAGCTGCGCAAACCCACGGAACTGTACAACGTAAGGCATGATAAATGATTATCACATTAACAGACATGCACACGACCGACACAGTACATTATCTAAATTGTTCAATGCAGGTTTGATTGAATCAAGATGTACATTTTAAAACTTTACAAAACTGAACGAAAACTTTTATTAAACCCACCTTTGTATGGTAATCACTTTGCAACTTATGCGCAATATAAGGTAAAGTATTAATATTGATCCAGAAGTATATACTGAACACTAAGAGAAATTATAATCAGTACAAATTATTTATATTTCCCTCCTGTTTTCAGTGTTAGTGTTTTGTGAAACATTGTGCATAAGTGATATTTTCTGTATCATAAATATGTTCATTTTGTTTTTTGTAAATGCTTGTTTCACTGTGATCATTGCATATATATATATATATATGTGTGTGTGTGTATAGACTTTATTACCAATAAAACACATTAACAAATATAATGATAGTGATACATATATGTTACCGAATGCAAATGACTATTTACATTTATAAATCATAAATAGACTCGTCTTGCATCTAATTACCATATATTACTAACAGTAAAAAAAAATAACACCTGTAGTCACATCACAACAACACCTGCAGTCACTTCACAAAAAGTGAACTTATCTATATTCTGGGTATATGGTATATAGACTAGAATAAAATTATACATGACTAGTGCTGAAGTCTGACTTTAAGCACACTTCATTTTTGAAATGTAACGTGACCCAACAAACAGAAAAAACGTAACACAAAAAAATGCATGTATATATGCATGTTTTATAATTCACAATAATTTATGTTATTATGTGCTTTTTTGTGACCAGTGGCAGATCCAGAGTGGGGGGGGGATTAGGGGGTTTAACCCCCCGTATAGTGAAAAATTACCTCTTTTTGCAGTGTTTCCCTCAATTTGTTTTTAGGCTGAAAAACCTTGTCATGGTTTTGTGGACCTTTTTAAGGTTTTAATTAGTCCCTTGCATGACCATATACAAAACCCTCCTTTGCTAAAATCCTAGATCTGCCACTGAGGATATGTTTAATCAGCCATATTGGATTATGTATAATCCTGTTAAAGTAAATATGTTTTAACTATTAGCAAAATACAAAAATGAAATATTAAATAACCTTAATAGCCTACTTGAGATGAATAACATTTTTTTAATAAATAGATATTAAATTAAATGCTAAATGACATGTCACAAAAATAATATACATATTAAATTATAAATTAAATAAAATATAATTTATTTTTTATCTAACAGTTATATTCACTTTGACAATTTGTAAACGTTATGCATATAATTGCACAGGGGCCCAGATGCCGGTGGCTGCACGAAGTATGGAATACTGTATTTTACGTGACACCATGTAAAATTGGTACCAGCTTTGGAGTAAATCCACCTTTGAATATAGAGTATATTTTAACAGTGTAACTGGTTTGACTATAAAGACAACTGCCGTAATATTCTATTGTTATGTTAACGTCCGATATATTTTGCCGTTTTCCGGAAGTCTTCAGCCATGTGTAATCTGGAGTGAGGTTCCTGAATAGAAGCTTGCAGTATCCACTACTGTCTTGTGTTTTATTTGCCATAATATATAGACTGTCAGTTATGAAATGCGGGCCAGGCCACCACATAAAATGGCGACGAAGTGAAGCAGTCTATGCAGACAGTGTTTGTATGTTCTTTCCCGCCTGTCATTGACTTTTTCAAGGCAAGTACAACCTTTTTGATTCCCGCAAACTGACGAACCTCCAAGATGGCAGCTCTAATTGGCTCTGTGTCCCCTTTTGATCACTCCAGCCAGTCTTGGGAGGATTATGCAGAGATTTTGTCACAGTTCTTTGAAGCCAATTCTGTTACTGACTCTGATAAAAAGAGGGCGATACTGCTTTCTTCTGTGGGGGCAAAGACTTATGCTTTGATTAAAAATTTGTGTCAGCCCCGTTCGCCAGCTTCAAAAACTTACTCAGAGCTAGTTGACCTTGTAAAACATCATTTCACTCCTCAACCAAGTGAAATTGTTCAGAGATATAAATTTAATTCTAGGTCCAGGAAGCCTAATGAGACTGTACAGACATTTGTCGCTGAACTAAGGAAATTGTCAGAACATTGCAATTATGGATCTACTTTAGATACTATGCTTAGAGATAGGCTAGTAGTTGGAATTAATGACCAAGCAACACAACGTAAATTGTTGATGGAACCAACGTTGTCATTGGACAAGGCCTTAAAGATAGCATTGGCAATGGAAACTGCCGCTAGGGATGTTCAAGAGATCAACCCTTCAGCTATTAATGCCTTCAGTTCTAGTGCTAATAGTGGTGTAAATACTCAACATAGGAGGAGACCTCATAGGCCAGTGCATTCAGATAAGAATCAGTATCGTAATCGATCTGCCTCTAAGAACTCTAAAGTTAAAGATGACATTTGTTACAGATGTGGAGGTAAACACCAGCCTCACAGCTGTAAATTTCGTAATGAGGACTGTCATTATTGTAAGAAAAGAGGACACATAAAATCTATGTGCAGGAAACTAAAGAAGTCGGGTGCTACCAAGTATTTAGAGGTGGCAGATGAACAGGTCGAATCAGACTCAGATGATTTTGATAATTCAGAGGAGCAGGCCTTTTTCAATTTCAAGTCTAAGGACTACTGTAGTGGATACAATATACAACTGTCTATTGATAAAGTTAATTTGAACTTTGAAATTGATACGGGTTGCCCATTTACACTTGTAAATGATCGCACACTGCGTCTATTGCAAAACAGTACTTTGAGTGATAGCCCCATAGTACTTAGAACGTATACTGGAGAATCAGTTCAAGTCCTCGGGAGGACTTATGTAGAAGTGGGGATTGGGGAACGTACCATACCAAACCTGCCACTAGATGTAGTAGTAGGAACCGGACCGAACTTGTTGGGTCGCAACTGGATTCAAGCTATACCAATTGATCTGGGAAGTTTATTTAAACCATCAGGTGCAGTTCAAAACAATCAGGGTAGTGTAAACTGTTTAACAGCAATCCTTGACAAGCATGCAGATATCTTTAGAGATGAACTGGGACTAATAAAGGGAGTCAAAGCACAGATTCATGTTGACCCCTCTGTCCCTCCCAAGTTTTACAAAGCTAGATCTGTCGCGTTTGCCCAGAGGAAAAAGATTGAAGATGAATTGGATAGACTGACAAAGGCAGGCATTTTGGAACCAGTAAAATATTCCGAGTGGGCGACAGCCATTGTTCCAGTACCAAAACCTGATGGGTCCATTCGCATTTGCGGAGACTACAAGTTGACAATAAACAAGGCGTCTCCCTTGGAACAATATCCTATTCCCCAGTTTGAAGATCTTATGGCACAGTTATCAGGAGGACAGAAATTTTCAAAGCTTGATTTGAGTCATGCGTATAATCAACTTCAGGTTGATGACAAATCAAAAGAACTCTTAACCATCAACACTCATCGTGGACTTTTCAGATACAATCGGTTACCTTTCGGGGTCTCGTCAGCGCCAGCGATATTCCAACGAACGATGGAAGGACTCTTGCGTGACTTGCCTGGTGTTGCGATCTATTTTGACGATATTATCGTCACCGGTAAATCTGATACAGAACATCTTGATAATTTGGACAGGTTGTTCGCTACATTGTCTGCAGCTGGAATTCGCATTAAGAAGTCAAAAACAAAATTCATGAAAGATGAAATTGTGTATCTTGGTCACGTAATTGACGCGGAGGGTGTTCACCCCATGAATACAAAAGTCCAAGCAGTTCAGGATGCTCCGGTACCAACCTCTGTGACAAGCTTAAAGGCATTCCTTGGACTTGTAAACTACTACCATCGATTCTTGCCACGTCTTTCTACAGTTCTTGCTCCTTTGTACAAACTGATGAGAAAAGGAGTCAAGTGGTATTGGGGCCCACAACAAGATAGTGCATTTAATGAGGCCAAACAGTTGTTATTATCAAACTCTGTTTTAGTCCATTTTGATCCATCTCAGGATGTGGTATTAACATGTGATGCCTCACCATTTGGGTTAGGAGCTGTACTATCCCACCGATTCCCAGATGGTACTGAGAGACCAATCTCATTCGCCTCTAGAACACTCAGCCAAGCAGAACGAAACTACGCTCATCTGGAGAAAGAGGCCTGTGCAATCTTATTTGGTATCAGGAAATTTCACAAATATCTTCTCGGACGAAAGTTCATAATTGTGACAGATCACAAACCGTTGTTAGGACTTTTCAGTGAGTTAAAATCATTGCCAACTACATTATCACCACGTTTGACCAGATGGGCATTGACCCTTAAAGCTTATGAGTACCACCTAGTGTACAAACCAGGCCGCCTTTTAGGACATGCTGATGCCTTAAGTCGTATGCCTCTACCTGTCACTACACCAGATTCTAGTGATGAACATTTGCTATTACTCTTAGAGGAGTTGGAAAATTCTCCAGTGACTGCAAAGAATGTGAAATCATTAATATCACATGACCCCATATTGTCGCATGTCAAGGAATATATATTGCGCGGTTGGCCAGACGAATTGCTAGATGAACAGTACCGGCCTTATTATAACAGACGCAATGAACTCACAGTGTGTGATGGATGTATAATTTGGGGGTCACGTGTTCTTGTACCACCATCAGTTCGTAACAGTGTTTTGGAGGAATTACACACAGCCCATCCGGGAGTGAACCGTATGAAGGGTCTAGCTCGTAGTTATGTTTGGTGGCCCTCCATGAACTCTGATATAGAATCAAAAGTGAGAAATTGTGAGTTGTGCCAAGAGCACCAAAAGTCTCCTGCTGTGGCTCCACTGCACCCATGGGAAGTACCTACTAAACCGTGGAGGAGAGTGCATATTGATTATGCTGAATTTGATAAACAAAACATTTTGATAGTGGTGGATGCTTATTCTCGCTGGATAGAAGCACATAAAATGTCTTCTACTTCATCATTTGCCACAGTTCAAAAACTTAGAGAAGTGTTTGCTGTGCATGGACTTCCTGAAATTTTGGTATCAGACAATGCATCAAATTTCGCAAGTGCAGAATTTACTGAGTTCACAAAGCTCAACGGAATAGAGCATGTCTTTGTTGCACCGTATCACCCGTCATCAAACGGACTTGCTGAAAGAGCAGTGCAAACAATCAAAGAGGGCCTTAAGAAAGTAAAAAAAGGTAATCTAGAGCAAAGATTATCACGTGTGTTATTTTACTACAGAATAACCCCGCAAACGAGAACAGAGATCTCACCAGCCGAGTTACTCATGAACCGTAAACTCAGGTCTCGTTTAGATACCCTACACCCAGACTTTAACAAGAAAGTAACACAGAAACAGTATAAGATGAAACAAGACCATGACAAATCAGTGAAAGAAAGACATTTCAGAGTTAATGATGTTGTCATGACTCGCAGCTATGGGAATGATAGTCCCTGGATTAAAGGAACTGTAATAGATGTCACAGGTCCTGTATCTTACGTCATCAAGCTAACCAATGGTCGCGAGGTTAGGAGACATATCGATCATATAGGTCGTAAACTTGATCGTGATTGTGTTGAGTCAATCTCATCCCCTTCAGATGTTCCTACGGATCAGGAAGATGTATCATGCCCAGGTCTGTCAGATGTTGGCTCCAGCGCTCCAGAGACAGGTGTTAGTGAGGAGCTTGATACACAGTCGACTGCCGATGCAGATGTAGATGTGCAGAATACACAAGAGACTGAAACACATACACACACACCCACACACAACACTGGAAGTACACATACCAAGGACTCTGTAATTAAAAGTACTTCCACTGGTGTTCCTACCAGAGCACTTTCAAATCGTATTCGATCAAAACCTGGATACTTGCGCGATTATCATACTTAACATGTCACTCAGTTTTATTCATTAACTTCCTTACTTCTTATGCATGCTGGATAGTTTTCTAATACTTAAATAAGTGCATATCATATTTATAAAGTTCAGTATAATTATAAGTTTCAGCTAAAGGGGGAGGAATGGAGTAAATCCACCTTTGAATATAGAGTATATTTTAACAGTGTAACTGGTTTGACTATAAAGACAACTGCCGTAATATTCTATTGTTATGTTAACGTCCGATATATTTTGCCGTTTTCCGGAAGTCTTCAGCCATGTGTAATCTGGAGTGAGGTTCCTGAATAGAAGCTTGCAGTATCCACTACTGTCTTGTGTTTTATTTGCCATAATATATAGACTGTCAGTTATGAAATGCGGGCCAGGCCACCACAAGCTTTTATCCAGTTTCTACAATTCAATCAGCATTATTTCCACCTAAAAGACATTTTTTGATCTGATAAACTTCAGGATATGATGTGTTTAATTTTTTCATCGGATTATTATAAAAATATTACATTAGTGTGCTATTATTGGCTGTAATAATTGAAGTCCCGGGTTTTCCCCGCTGCCGTTACGTACCAGCTACCGGCCGGGTATACTACCAGCTTTTACCCAGTACCACACTGATGACACTGATAGGATCATGCCAAGATACATAAATTTACATTCTGTTACAGCAATTAATTAAATCTGTGTTTCCTCATGTTACTGACACATTAAACAAAAACTACCTTATAAAATTTAATGAAACTTTACATTCACATGAAATGTGACCCAAAGATTATAAATTTAGAAAATTGTATCAAACTAACATAACTATTACTTACTGTAGAAGTTTTTACTAAGTTTAGAACTTCAACAGACACAGAAAATCCACTTAAATCATAATTGCAGCACCACTAAATAAGATACAAGGACGAAAAATGAATTAATTAAAGTCATAGGAATCTAGCCGAGTTCTAAATATGAAGATAATATGTATAATACTGAGTAATTTATAGAAAAACTATTATGGCCCAACTGACACACATACTGGGGATGACTGTCCAGTGGGTTGACCACATTGTAAACTTATGTTACTTTGCTAAACTTCTCCCTCTCACGCTCTCGTTCTAGCAAGTTCGTGGCATTTGTGGCACACAGCCACAACAGATGAATCCGGCAACTTGAGTAACCATTTTTATTCCTCAGTAGCATCCAAATAATATAAAAATGTCAATACATAAAAAGTGTCCTCAGTGCAGAGTGGCCAAACGGAATCTCCACAATGTTTTCTCTCTCAATGGAATATAACCAATAACATCACCCCATTCACTCCATTGGTCAGACGGGTAAGGTGAACTCCACCCCCTGTACTGGCCAGTGAAATGAAGGGAAAGTTTGTTGATTATACCCTGACATATACAAGGTGTAAATACAGTGTAATTATACCTTATCATGAAATCATCTGATATCAGGCATCATGGAACAAAGGGTTGGTATACATGTGTGATATGTCAAAAGGTAACACAGAGGTTTGAATGTATACGAAAGATTAAATTTACAAAATCAGTAAAGTTAGAACAATAATTAAAATATTCATATTATTGAGAACAGCTGCAAATGAGAGAGAGAAGCCCATTGAACTCATTAGTGTGACATGAAATACCAAGAATATACAGCCTATCATGCCAAATCTTACAACATGATGTGACGCACTAAGGAACAAACTGGCCCACAGCATGGTTCTTCACATATAAAGTAAATAGTACAGCTTGAAAATACAAAATTAATTAGCATCACTTATTTGAGCTCTACCACAGACATGATGGCTCTGTGCATGTTTCAGTAAAATACAGTCTGCAACAAAGACACCACACTGTACCAACAGACAAAATATTTTGTTTTGAAAAATGAGGGATTATCATCATCTAGAAGTTTATCCAGAATGTAATAAACAATTGGTTTTGCATGGGGCATCTTTATCCCTCTTTTTTTTCTGGAAACCATGCATAAGATTCTTAAGGGATTTTGTTATTTTTATTAGACATTCAAAACAATATAAGGCTTTCAAGGAGACATCAATGACATTAAAACATGAACAAGGTACAGTAAGTTACTACATGTTTTAGTCCTTTAGTGAGCCTTGTGTCCAAATAGGACTTAATAAAGTATCATTCCAGTTAGTGGTTCCAAAGGCCTCGGTTGTTTAACTCAAAGTGGCACAGGTGGCAGTATGACTTGCTGTATAGCAGAAGAGCTGAGCTGGACCACACTTGGAAGGCTGCAATGATGGCTTACAACTCTCAAAAAGAGATCGCTGGTCCATGTGAGAATGGAACCTCTGAAAATTAAATACAACAGTGACAGGATCTGTCCTTATAATGATACAAGTATAATTTCTGCAACTGTAACCTAAAGACATGACTATTTAAAAAAAATAACTCTCACATAAATTTACACATAATCAAACATAAAGGGTGCTGATTGGAAAAGCATTAAATTAATAAACAACTGATCTAAGTTTTCAAGCACACATGATAAAATAAACTTGATAACAGATACATGAAGGGACCTTCTAGTAGTCATAGTCTGGGCTCTTTTCTCCGTTTTTATATGGAGTATATAAAACTAGGGGTAACTATGGTTCCAAAAAATTTGTATAGCCCAAAAACATCTGGTGGACAAAACTGGCCACCATGTCATATATGACAAACATTATTTTTGTGTGCCCTCTCTGGGCTCACAACTTAAACAGTATTTATTTAGAACCCCATTTGGCTGAAACATGCCCGCTCATTGGGCTAAAATATTTTGACTACTTCTGATATAGCGAGATATACTCGCACACTGTATTATCAGCTGATCAGTGTAAATAGGTATATACATTACCCTTGGGTAAGTTTTTCGTAAACCTTCTTTTTCTGTGCCCTGTCTGGCCTCATGATTTATAATCTGTTCACTATAACCTGGCATGTGGATGAAGTGCAAGTAGTCCCTATGTACTGTGATCTGGCTGAAAGTTCCTCTGTCAATTTGTACTTCACAAAGATTGGCTTGGCTTTCTTTACAAATACAATTCTGGCTTCAGCATGTCATTGGACCAGTGAATTTTGTGATCTGTGAGCCTAGCACACACATAGTCTTTCCTGGTATTACTAGTGGGAGCTTTGTCTAATATCACACTGTGATATGGGGGATTGTCCATAACAATGACAGATTGGGAGGAAGGTTTGGAACCAACTTTTCCATGAACCATGACTCAAAGTGGGGAGCATCCATTACCTCATGGTAGTCAGCAGTTCCTTTCCTGGCATGGAATGTCTAAAAGGCATTAGGAACACATCCCAATTCTTCCCCTGCATTGGAAATGATTAACTGTCCACCCTTGCCACATGGCTGGTGTAATCCTAGTGACAAGTTGTCTTGCTAAGCCTTCCAAGGATTTTTGTGTACCTTTGTATCTTGCTACACACGACCAATAGATGTATGGGCATTCAGCCAGGTCTCATATAGAGATAGGTGTTCATGCAATATACTTATCTGATATACCTGTGTCTTTGTGCAAGGATATCTGGCTTCTCATACACAAATTTAAAATCCATCCATGTCTTTCGTGTATTTAAAGCAAAGTTTGTGAAGTATTTTTCATAAAGTTGTCCACCCATATGAGAATCCACAGTCTGCTTGTTGGATGGAATTAAGCAGTTTATTCAAAGTTGGAACCTCATAACGACGAAAAAACTGATGCACATTCCTTCTTATCACACTCAGCATAAATTCATCAAGCAGCAAAAATTGGGTTTCCCTGTTGGGTCTTTGTTTACCAAGGGTGCATTACTGATCCATTTATATTCCTTGCAACTTTACTTGTGTCACTGTGTGTTCACCAACACCTGTAGCTTCTTCAGTTCTTCCCTAGCTTTCTTCAGGCAAATGGCTGGGTGGCCGAGCTGCTTTCCTCTTTCAATAAATTGAGTTACATTCAGTAATTGAGTTACATTCAGTATATGCCTATTGCCTGGCTGGTTAAACACTTTCCTTGAAACTTTTTGACAGAGCTTTTTCTGTCTTTTGGTTTCTTTGTTTTACTTGTTGGTGTTGCTGACATTGTGTGCATAAGAGAAGTGTAAATATGAGTTCTGATCAGGATAGATGTACCATTCAAACTGATTTAGTATCAGGTTTGACCATCTGGAGTGTAACAAGATACATAATATATCTACTGAAAAGTATCAGTCCAGGGCTGAAAGATATAGCAAATAACAGAAATCACTAATTAGGGCCAGTAGCTATTTGTAGATTATGTTACATTTGAAATAAATGTAAATGATGAATCACAAATTTGAATGCAGAAATACAGCAAAACTGAGACAAAAAAAATGGACTAAGTTTTGTCCTTGAGTGGATACATTTGACCAGTGGTGTTGTATGTCAGGGAGGAAGCTGCCCCTGGGGATAACAGATCTGATAGTAGGACCGCATCACAGGGTTGAAAATGGTTGAAATCAAATTGCCTTGCCAAGCTAGGGTGAATGGACTATAGAGAGTATTTTTTTCTAGGGCCAGCATGGCCAAAACATGCCCTCTCACTGGGCTAAAATATTTAGACCATTGGTCAACTAATATAGCAAGATTCACAGGCACCCTGTATCATCAGCTGATCAGGGTTAATACATTAGGTATCACAGGTATATACATTACCCTTGGTTAAGCTTTTGGTAAACTGTATTTTTCTGTGCCCTGTCTGGCCTTGCGATTTATACAGTATTTATTCTAGGCCCTGCACAGCTGAAACATGCCCTGTCACTTTGCTAAAATATTTAGACCTTGGTTAACTAATATAGCGAGATTTGCTCGCACACTATCATCAGCTGATCAGTGTTTATATATACATTACCCTCGGGTAAGCTTTTTGTAAACTGTATTTTTCTGTGATCTGTCTGGCCTCATGGTTAATATGTTATTTATTCTATGCCCTGCACTGCCAACACAGGCCCTCTCACTGATCTAGAATACTAAAACAACTTATCAAGTGATGATCAGGTAACAGCAAGGTTTCTTGCTCCATGTTAGGTCAGCTATCATTATTTCTTTTATTATACTCAATAGATCCAGATTATGTGTAACAGTTAACATACTTTGTAGAAATCAGATTTATGACCACATTGTTAGCATTTATTAACAGGAATCTGCAGTGAAATATGTTTTTGTGTGACAAAAAAATGTAACTCCAATGCAGCAATGTATATGTGTTTTTTTATTTTTATTAAATATAATTACTCTTAAATGCAGTATAGCTTGTGTACATGAACTTGAAGTCTGCTTTTTTAATCTCTTGTATTTATTCATTTACTTATTTAGTATTTTAGTTTGTTGTTCACCCCATAATATATTTGATAGGATTTTACTGAATTTAACCTAATTAAACAATTTAAGCTTCTAAATGAGTGATGCCAGTTTAACTGGTCTGTTAAGTATGCACACTTGTCTGATTTATTTATTTGACTCCCAATAATTTAGAGAGGCTAATTTGTGATGGTTTATGTTAAGTCTACCTGTGGATATGGTAATAGGTACAATCAAATTCAAGTGGTGCCACCATAGCAGATACAAAATACTCTAGGGGAAAAGTGGTACCCTGTCAAAACCAAGTATTCCCTAGGCAATCTACAAGGCCCACCTGGCATACAGACAAAAACAGAGCACAGCCTGGAAGTAACCAGGTGCTTAACTAAGAATTTCTACCCAGCATGGATCGAGGTGAAATTTCAGTTACATCTTTTATAGTCTAAATAGATAACCCAAAGAGCTACTATCAGTGTCATAAAGTTGATTTAAGAAGAAGCATTACTAAATGGAAAGTCAGTGTAAAAATGCTAAAGATTAATGGGAGATTCAGTGTGATTCAAATCATACTCAGTTCAGTTCTCCCGAAGTCTCTGCTCCCTGGGAGTTAGATTACGGCCATCAATTGTATATACATATTTGCCTGATGAATGTGAAGAAGTCCTTGAGTAGAAAAATTTAGAAAAAAGTATATATGCTGAACCTGTAGTAATTAAATTATTATATTAGATTAAACCATTGATACATACTATTTTGTCTTGTGAACACGTCCCTTGGGTGTTTCCTTCTTCAGTTTTGGTTAGGGAGTCTGTCATACTCCATTCACTGGGCTAGTTCTTCAGTGGATTCTACTGAAAGTGGTATTTTTGGCAGATTTTTTTGGTCATTTTTACAAACAAGTGATTTTCTTTCCTCAGAGAATATGGTTTGCTGCTAAATAAGTCCTGTTGTTAAGGTGCAGTTGTTTGTGCATGCCCTTTGAATACACTGCACATTCCTGACAAAAAAGACAGCAATTAAAGGCAATTGCACCAGACATTTTAAAAACTTTACAGAAACCACAAAGTCACACTGATGGCACAGTAGCCTTGCTGTTTAGTATTACTGACAAAGAAGACTTTGAATAGGTATCATACGATTCAGTATCATTCTTTTGTAGAAATTCCTCTATTATTGGTGTAAAGAATATATCTAATACTTTGGAGCAATACCTACATTCATTAAAGGACCAAGGACTGAGGGCCACATCTTTAAAAAGATTGTGGATACACTGTAAATCAAACTTTTCATCCAAAACTTTCAATCTTTCACACATGGCTTACTTGCCCAAAGTGAGGAAATCTGTAGATTTTGAGGTTACTTGGTCAAAGGTCAAGGTCACTTGACCCACGTGGTTTTTTTTTTTTAGATTGTAACAATAATCTAAATGCTGCAAGTTCAAGGATAATAAGTTCTCAGATGTTTTGGTCACAAGGTCATTGGTCAAGGTCACAGGACTGTCGTTCTGAAAAAATTCTTTAAAATTACCATTATAGATAAATTCAGCTGAGTGTCGAGACCCTTGGGTACCCAGTTCGGATTGTCACTTAGGCTGTGCTTCTCTTCACATTGCAGCTTGATATTGTGCCTAGCTTGCACCAGTTGCAGATAGGCTGCTTGTCTGTTGTCCTGAGATTATGCCCATACGATCAGCCTTCTGGTACTTGCCTAATATCATCAGCAGTAGGCCAAAATGGGTGGTTACATCTCTCTGTTTGCTTGTTGTCGATTTTTTGAGCTAGTTGGTCTTACTTTTCAGTTAGTGAATTGAACTGTTTATATTACTGATCACAGCTGTAGCTTCGCCTTGCACAATGTTGCAAGGGATGGATCTGCTCACAAATTGTTGGTGACATTCTTCCCTTTTGCCATGCAGAAAGCTTGTTCAAACATCATGGGATCAGCTACCATCACATATATATGTAATTCCAGGAGCAGTCCCTGGAGGAAGTGTTCTTGTGTAAGGTTATGTTGCACGTCCTTCTGCATACCAGCATATGCACAACAAGACAGAGACAATATGGCTTGACTCAAGTACGTCATTTACCGACTCACGTGACAGCTGTTTTCTCTGGAACAGTTCTGCATAATGTAGCCTTTGTAACTCCTCTGGCTTGAACCTGTTACATAAGGCAGTGCATAGTTGACTGTAATTATCAAATTTAAAATATTTTATTTTAAATATTCACAATTACCTGACAGGTGTACGATTAACACAAGTATCACAAACAATCAGTTAGGGCTGTGATATAATGGTCTTGATTAATATGATGTTGTTTGAGGTGTTTAGAGTCTGATAAATTAGTAAAGAAATTGCCTGTTGCCAAGTCAGAGTGTTTACAGCATAATTATCTTTAAGGCCCAACCCTCACACCCCTAGTTTGCCTGGCAGAATTTACCCTGTATACTCCCTGAAGACGTCAGGGATAATTAATCACACCTCATTAATGTGAAATCAAGTGATCATCCTGCGGAATCTTTGGTGTTGAGCACCCTTCTGCCTGGACTCCGGACCTGAACAGCAAGGAATCTGTGCATGCATAGCTTAATCAGCCAGTATTCCAGTGAGTACATTGCTTACACAATGCCTATCTGCCTATCCACCTCCAAGTAACCCACACAAAGCAATGTTATGGAAACTATTCACCAGACAATCAGTAAAATAATGAAGAAGATATCCATTGTTTATTTACAATTATATTAGAAGTATATACACTTTCATCTGGCGTTTTTTTTAAATTTTTATCAATGCATGTTTTTATCCAACTAATTCTTAATTTTAAATATTGGTGGACGGATCACAAGCTGGATAGTTTGGCAAAGTAGTTGTATCTTTTGTGTTTAACACCTTGCATTGCCTGCCGAGGTATTGTCTAGTCCTAAGTGGATGCTACAAACACAAATATACATGCTTAAATATATATATAAATATATATATATATATATATATATATATATATATATATATATATATATATATAACAAATATTATGTTAAGTCTGTCTTCTTCATAATCTAACTTACCCAGTTCAATTACTTGTCATGGACAATGTTCAGTTAAAATAATTTAGCATTATCTTTTGAAATAAGAAAAAACATATGTATAAATTAAATGTTGATAATCGTCAAATATTCGGTCATTTACACGGATCCACATATTGCTTATGTTATTGCGTAGAGCCAAATTTGTGGGTTTAATATTATTAATGTTGCCAAATTATATATACATTTTTTTTAATATATTTTATATGTTTCATATCCAATACTTGAAACAATTTTAAAATTTGTTGTATAAAATTTTGATTTTAAACAATTTTTATTGCTAACTATAAACATGATCTACCTAATTAAAAATACTCACTGGAATCGCAGGCACTTGTTTGTTATCTGGTTGTTGTTCAGCTTCCCATCCAGGCCCACCCCTCCCTCCTCTTTCCTCCTATCCCCTTCCCCTCCTATGCCCCCTCCGCACCAAGTTCACCAGCCCCATTTGTCCCGCCTGTGCCCCTCACCTGGCGCCCATCCCTTCATGGCCCCCCTTGACCCCAGTCCCCCCTGGTTTCCCCTTACCGCCCATCCCGCCTTTGCTTCCTATTGTCCCAAATTCACTCCGTCCATCTGTCCCCCCACGTCAACCTGGTTCCTCTCCCCCTGCTCCCTTTACCACCAAATTCCCACTATACCACCCCTGGCCCCCCAGGCTCCTGCCCCACTGCGTCCCCCATCCCCTTCCCTGGCCTCCCAACCAACTCTTCCCCCCCCCCCTCACCACCCCTTCCACCCACCCCTCCCCAAACCCCTTGAACTCCCCTTTCCCCACCACTCTCTGAACCCCCGCTCCCGTATGTGTGCTCTCATCATCCTTGATCTGCAAAATAATGGAAAGTGCATGGTCATTTACCAACAAACTGGTATAGCACCCATAAAGATAAGGTGTACACTTTATACTGCATTGCCATCCTTATTTTAGCCAAAACAATAATAATTTACCAAGCCCGTTGAGTGTTGTATAGTATTGAGAATAAAATGATGGTTTTCCTGATGTTTTCATTTATTATAGCCTTCAAAAATTAAATTGAAGCTGTACAAAAGAATTACCTACAGAGTAAACCTTGTACGCAAAACCCTTGGCCCCCCCCCCCCCCCCCAACAAAAAAATATTCACTAAATATTCACTAAGTTACATGTAGGTTTATAAATGTATAATTACCACTGATGTGCCCTCGCTTTCTGAATCACTCAGCACCGGGCTCTGCAATGCAATGAAATGTGGTCACACACAGAAACGGAATTAACAACAACATGTATACCATGTATACACTGCAAAAAATAACTTACTTAAAATAAGTAGAAAAATCTTAAAATAAGTAAAATTATCTTGGGAGTCAGATAAGAAATATTTTCTTGTTAGCTATAAGGAAAATTCTCTTATTTCAAGGAATATTTACTTGAATTAGTTTCTTATTTAAAGGAATATTTACTAGATTGACTTTCTTATTTCAAGGAATATTTACTAGATTTAGTTTCTTATTTCAAGGAATATTTACTAGATTTAGTTTCTTATTTCAAGGAATATTTACTTGATTTAGTTTCTTATTTGAAGAAAAATTTACTCAGCTTCTTTCAAGGAAAATTTTCTTGTTCAAGGTATATTTACTTAATTCAAGAAAATTTGTTCAAGAAAAATTCTCTTGATTTAAGCAAAATGGGAGTCAGATAAGAAAAATTGACTAGGACAAGTAACATTTCCTTGAATAAGGAATATGACCTGATCAGTCTTTCTAGTTCAAGAAAATCCTGCTGAAACAATTGTCACCTGCATTAATTCAGTATTACATATAGCTTGATGCATGATGGCTCTAAATTATAGCATAATACATGACAACTTAAATATCATGAGTGTCTACAAACAATAGAAATATTAACAAATGCAACTTTCAACTACATCTCTTTTATTTCATTTGTGTGTGTATCAAACAGTATATATGATACAATCAAACATAGATCTACTGTTATCTACATATCATTAATACATAAACTTAATGATATGATGGTACAGATAATTATAAGGCTAAATCCTTGCAGGTTCCTCTCTGAATATATAGTTGATGTAAGAAACACCAGCTGTTAAAACAAAGGCCCTCTAGATAAAATTACTGACAATCATAATAAAATTGTAACAGATTGCATAAAAATATAAATATATATACTATAGATTGTAAGAATATATGTATACAGTGACTATAACAACTTCCAACTGATTTTTTTTCCCACATAACCATCAATACAAAAAATGTACAACCTTAGAATATTTATAATTATTTAGGAAACACTGACCTTTTTTATGATTGTCAGCTTGTAAATTAGTACCACTTTAATGTTAAATGAATATATCTAAATTATCTAATACCTTTAATTTTATTAAAAGGTTGTTGCTGTTGAAACATATTAGTTACTTTTAAATTGTATCTTTGTAATGTTTTCAAAGAGTACATGTTTTAAAACAGAGGGCCCATGGGTCAAGGCGCGCAGCTGTTATATATGATCACAAAATGATTTGGAAGAGGGGGCAGGCAGATGCTTTTTTTCATGGAAATATAAGCTGTATTATGAGTTGATGATGTTTAACTCAAGTTATGTAAGAGTTTGATCAAATCCTTGGAGAGGATTGATATCACTGATATAATTACATTTGAAAATGGTGTGCTATAGTCACACAGGTTTTGACTTGGCCTTATAACTTTATCTACATTGCTTTTAAGTTAACTGTCCTTCAATAATTACAGGTTATTCCTACCCACGAGTAGCACTAGCACAAATAATATAAGAGTTTATATATTTATTAAAAGTTAATATCAATTATTGTGCCAAATATAGTTTAAACTAAAAATGATAACAGTATCATCTAATAAAAAAATGTTTTAATAATATGATTGAAATAAATGATTATTAAAATAATATAAAATGTATTCATGAATGCATTCCTGATTACATTTTGAAAGTATTTGCATTCGTATTCAAATCCTTTAATTTTTACCTGTATTCTTATTTGTTTTTATATGCAGGAAATTATAGAGTATTCATATTCATATTCATATACATGTGCAAAGTATTCTCAAGATGTCTGGTATTTATTCAGTTTCAGTTTAAGTTGTTGAGAATCCAGAATATACAAATATCACATATTAAAATAATGACCTGGTTTTATGGCTTTAATTTATATTCAGAAATTAAACTATTATATTCACTTGGACTGCTTTCACATCAATCTATACACTAAGACAGAGCAAGAGTCTTATAACAATTTATATAATATTAACATTACAGACATCATAATGAGAACCTGTCTAAGATCATATTTTTTTTAAATATTTAAATATTTTTATTTTTTAAAAACATGTATAAAAAAATTCAAAGCAATCTCAGCTATGAAACCAATATATGTGAAAAAAATAACCCAAGGATAAGAAAACCCCATAAATTATACGAGGAGCAAACTAGAGATCAGCAAGTTTAATTTTATTAACTGAAATAAAGGAACCAGTAATATAAATTTTGATTATATATACGTAGTATCATGTGACAGCTCATACAATAATGAGTCTCAATGTCATTAGTGAAACATATTGACAACTTTATTCAGTACTTGTCTGAGTAAAATTTTTAAATTTTGTCATATTTTATTTTTTGTTTAATAAATATAAGTTAACAAGCTGAAACACTTGGAAAAGACCTGGAAATTTAAATTAATATTATCAACTGCATCTTTGTCTATCATTAATTTTCTTCATAAATTCCCTAATAGTAAAGAACAATATATTTTTTTTCATTATAGAAATTGAAATGAAAAATATCTAAGTGACTGCATGGTGTTGTTTGGAATACATTTTCATCAATCCATACAAGATCCATACAACACCAATATTTGCAAGGGAATTCCCTGTTCCTCATAAAATATCAAATTCCTTTTCCATTGATTTTTCTTAAAGTTGTTATAATAAACAAATAAAAATTTATTTAATTACAGGTATTGTTTATTGTTATGTTGTTGGTGAAAACAACTACTAGACGTGTTGGGTTGGACACCTGGAGCATGAGCTTGCTGGCTGCCCAGTATATACCCCATTTCATGCGTGCATAATTAGCCTGAAAGGTCAACAAGGCGACATACAGAGGGGCTTCAGTATAGCCTAAGTGTGACATAGTCTCATAAAAACTTAAATAAAAGCTACAGTTTTGGGCAATACCTTTCAACTTTCAGTATTTAGAAACTGAAATCCTTACGTGTATGAAAAATGATATGAAAATAAAATCAACAGTGCCTAAAGGGAAAAATGTGCAATGGCCAAAGTTGGGCAAACTTTAAGGTAGTGATTTTATATTTTTTGTACTAACTTATAAAATTTGAAGAATTCAGATCTAATATTTGGTATACAATTGAATCTTGTTTAAATGAAGTTATATGAAATTCCTGAAAAAAGTCTCTTGCTTCAACATATCAGCAATTCTTATGTTAAGTGAGTAAAAATATTTCCTGATTTTTTACAAAATGCATTATGTTTGGGCCCATAACCTCAACAAATAATGCAATACTGACCTTATTTCTGGTATGTACATAGGAAATGTATAGACAAATATTTATACTAAATATGATCAAAAACAGATCAGTGGTTTTGATATTAGGCAGTCCTGAAATGGGACAATGGCTTTTAAATGGAAAATTGAGGTTTTTTCTTAATATCTCAAAGGAACGAAGACATATTGACCCACTTTTGGTACCCTAAACAATTTTGGGGACATCTAACTGTAGGCTGAATTATGATTTGTAGGTCCAATGGTGTCGAAACGTCCTTGTCTTACGAATGGACAGAAGGACAGACGGATAAATCACGGACAATGGACCACGACTATAGCTCAGATGACTTAAATTATAATACGCAAGAAAAGGATAAATTAATATCCATATAATTTCTTAAATATATTATAATACATTGTCCAACAATCAGATTTTTTTTACAAAATTATTTTGAATAAAAATATACCCAAATTCATGTTCTAGGTGCTTTTCTAAACATATCGATATGTTAGAAGCCTTATCTTGGTTATAGAGTTTTATTGTTTTTTTTGGTGTAAAGTCTATCTCCAGGAGAAATATCTATCCATAGAGCCTTTTCTGAACCAAGTATGTTCTGGGTCAGACAGTTTTGTGGCAAACTGCAGAAATTAATTACCATACTTTTAGAATTCTGCACTTTTCTGAAAATTTGTAAAAACTTCTGCAAACTTATGATATCAGTTGAAATTTAATTGACCTACATTTAGTTTTCAGAAAATCTACAGCCAGGTTGTCTCTGACACCACATGCAGAAGTAGTTTGATATAAGTGATATTTTTCTATCAGTTGAAACTTTTTTATTTATTTTTAGTGAAAATCTCATGAGGAAGAATGAGGTCGTTCACAACCTGAATTTTATCTAAGAATTCTTGATATAAGTCCCTCATTTCTCTCATAAAAGTAATATATATATATATATATATATATGTATGTATGTATGTATGTATGTATACACACAGAGAGAGACTAGTCATAACCTGCAAGACATTGTCAGGAAGTACAAACTGAAGGCATGAAGTCATGTATAAATTAATTTTTTGCAGTGTACCCCCTGGATTTTCCAGGAAGTTCTGTTATTTGTTTGTGTCTGATACCCTACGTAGGAGTAACTTGATAAGTTATAACTTATAACATCTTTTGAAGATTTATTGTTTTTTTGTGAATTTCTCATGAGGAAGAATTAAGGTCATTCATACTTTCATTCAGACTTTCACCCATGTATTCTACATAAGAAATTACATAACTTGATGCATATATTTGTACCTCACATTTGTAGTTTCCTGGTGTAAGGAGATATTTCTTGAAATAAGATATAAGACCTTGAAAGCTGTAACCTCATAGTAAACTTTTCTTGAATCTAGGAATCTTTCCTAGAAACAAGGAAAATTTTCTTATCTAAGTCAGTTTTTGGCTACAAACCCAGGATTTAAGAAAATTTTCCTATGAGTTTACTTGTTTCAAGAAAAAAATTCTCATTTCAAGGAAAATTAACTTGGTTAAGAAAGGGATTTTTTGCAGTGTACGTTTTTATTAACAGTAATTATAATTTACATACACAATATGTAAATTAGCAATGAGAGTATATTGAATTGTATAATAATAGAATTATGAAACAACACTTCGTTCTTTATCTTATACTAAATATAATTGGCTACGTATATATATAGTGTTAATATATAGTTGTTTGCTTTTCAGTATATTTAGGTGTGACTACAGATCGACTTAACTTTTTACCACAGTCTTATCTCAACCCCCCTTGGTCTAAGCTGTAAAATATGATGTTATATATATTTCATATAAATTTTTTTCTGGCAATAAAAAAAACTCAAATTAATTACATAATACAGTCCGGTTTCATATACTTACTGATGCACAGCCTGGACGGACTTGGTGTTCCCACAGGCATCTGCAAAGAAATCAAATGTGTTCAGATTTCATGTCAAAATGGAGGGGTCTGTTTTAAACCACAGACTGAACTTTGTAAATATAACAATATAAACATAATATAGTTCGGATTTCAGCAATTTTGTAATGTACACTCTAATGGGACTATAGTGAAACAATACTTATGGTTTATGGTTTTACTTAAGGTTTATACATATGAAACTTTTCGTCTACTTATTTACCGGATATAATTTTTCACCATCTAGTATCTCCTCCATCAAATATCAGTTTCATCAATATACATAGCACGCTCTGTATATTTGCTATGAGAATTGATCTAAGCTAGAGCTACAAAAAGCACAATTACGTTTTATAATTGATCTTCTAGGTTTACTTATATATACATATTAAAATGTTCAATACGTGCTATATATACGTATATGTCGAGGCCCAGATTAGAATCTGGCCCAATTAAAAACTGGGCCAGCCCAGATCAAAATTTTGATTTGGACCGGCCCAGATCAAAATTCTAATCTGGGCCAGACCAGTTTTAAACTTGGCCACCCTTACGAAAATGAAAAGTACTCACATATATGTGCCTTAAATGTCCCATATAAGGGCCTTATATGTCCCTTATATTTCCCATATAAGTGCTGTGTATGTGAGTTATATTTATATTGCAGCTATATGTTTAGCCAGGCATTGTTATATGTCAGTTATAAGGGAGTTGTACGTTTGTTATATGTCAGCTATAAGGGAGTCACACTTAAAGTTATTCTCTATATTTCAGTTATATGTGACTTGTATGGGAGATGTAAGGTAGCATGCACATGAAGGAGCTCTGTATATGTCAGTTATATGTCAGTTATATGTTTATATACTTTGTGGCTTATTGTGCTACAAGATAGGACTTAGAAATTTTCGAAGGGAACAAAAATGCTGCAGAAACTTCTAAGTCCCAACTCTTTATGTTTTTCAAACAAAATGAATTAAACTGAATAAATAATAAAGAAGTATGGTAATATGGGGGTCAAAATAACCAGCTTTCTCAGAATTTTAGGTATATTAAAAAATGATACTAATAATTAGGAATTATATTCTGCTACTTTTTTTCTGATTTATTCCTTAAGTGATATAAACATTTAACACTAGTATTCATGCAGAAGAGATCATTTAATCAAAACACAATATAAAAATACATATTGTTTATATTTTGTGGCATTGATATATTATAAGAAACATTATTTCATTTGGAATGTAGTTTATATACAAGTACTACAGAAACCCATTACCACTAATAACTAGTTCATAAATACAGAACATTGGGTATTGATGTGGTATGCTACTGACTTATTATGGTAAACCCTAAACATTATTCTAATATTTCATTGGATTTATAATTATATAGTTCTAACAGCTAAAACACACCTGCCTTCCAGTTGTAAAATATTGCCATACAAAATCAACAATATTTATCAAAGCATTGTTATTTTACAAAAACAAATGTCTGCATCCTTATAGTGACAATAACCAAAATTCTTCAGGCTCAGTAATGAGTAGTAATACTGTATTCACAGATATATATAACACCCCCCCCCCCCCCCCCATGACTGTTACTGATAAGGCCAAGGTCTAGCTTGCTGTCTCAGCTGTACTTGCTGTGTTCCCCGGGACAAAGAGATTGCATTCCTGTGTGAATGACAACATCCGGTAACCGTTGGGATCATATTTGGAACAAGCTGGGTTTGTCAACCAGAAAGGGAATTTATAGCTGAAAAGTGTCTCATTGGTGAGTACTCTTGCTTTATTTAAGTTCTTTTTGCAAGTTTAAATCAGTGATAGTATTAAGGTGACTTTCACTCTTCTTGTTTTGCCCTGAAAATACACAATTACGGGTTTCATTCTCCTTTAGGTGGTCCATATTTACAAAATACCAGCTCCTGTGAAAAGCTAAAGCTGTTGCCTCTATTTAGTGACAATGTGCATGTTCTATACATCAACATAAAGCTAAGAACATGCCCTTTTTAGTGATGCTATTTGTAGTTGGGTGAACATTTTACAAAAGGAAAAGCATGATAATTTGGGAATTTGTTTCACTAAGGATGATTTCATTAGGTACTATTTTGATTCCCAAAAAGAAATCAAATCTGGTTCAATTTACAGGTCAATCAAAAGTGGATTTTTTTGGTCCACCTTGAATGATATCTTAGTGCCATTTCACCATTAAAGGTCAAGATGTCATTTTTAACATTACTGAAATCCAATATATCATTGATGTACTGTTTTAGTTCTATGATTTGATGTGAGGCCCCAAAATATGCAAGACTCCAAGTTCTTAATTATTTATTTCAACAACATTTGTTTCTATGATTTGGTTTCTTTACTTTTCTTAGAACCAGAATGAAGAAATGGTGGTGAAAGTATAAGAATAGCCAAGATATCTCCAGCCCTTGCAAAAATTGTCTGGTAAGCATATTCAGTTTATTATATAAAGTAACATTTAAATCTTTTAGCAAATGGGCAATGTTATGATTTGTAAGTTTTTTTTTATCAAATAGCTGGAGCATACAATATTTGAAGTAAAAATTTGGTGTTAACATTTATATATTATAACTGCTTACATGTTAAAATTGTTGCAACTGAGTAACCTACTTTCTGAACCTACAAGCATCTTCAGGCCACAGTGTCTGTCCTGTGACCAGTATATTTGATAATCTGTATTATTTGTATATTTTCTGTATATTAACTGGAAAACTCTTCCTGTGTTAGTAACTTTGATTCCGAGGAATTGCACAGTGCAGGAAGCTCACCACTCAAACACACACACACACAAACCTTAATTTCTAACATAAACTGTAATTCCTTGTGAAATAAAATAAAAGGTAAACACCTTTCAAAACAGAACATAAAACAGAAAGTAATTGAGCTATTGACAAACAGCACTGAAGGTGCATACACTGGACTTATATGTGAGTTATATGTCGCTTATAAGGGACATATATGGCACTTATAAGTCCCATATAGGTCACATATATGGGACATATATGGGAGTTATAAGGCACATATATGGGACATATATGGAAGTTATAAGGCACATATATGGGACATATATGGGAGTTATAGGGAACCTATATGTGGAAGCCTTATAAGCGACATATAAGGCCCATATATGTGACATATAAGGCTCCTACCTAATTTGCATATAAAATCCATATACCTGACATCTATGTGACATATATGGGAGTTATAAGGTTGGATATAAGGGACATATATGGCACATATATGTGCCTTATATGTGCCATATAACGTTCACATATATGGCACTTATAAAAATTTTCGGTAAGGGCAGCCCAGATTAAAATTTTGATCTGGGCCGGTCCAGATTACAATCCTGTGGTTAAGACTTCAGGATTTAAATCTGGTCTGGACTGATTTTAAACTGGGCCAGCCCAGATTAGAATTTTGATCTGGTCCAGTCAAGTTTACAATCTTGTGGTGATCTGATTTTAAACTGAGCCAGCCCAGATCAGAATTCTTATCTACTCCTAGGCTGGCTTGAATTACACTATATTACCCTAGCTGGCCTTTAATCAATTCAAAGAATTTGTAAAACATTCTAAGTCCATCATAATTAGTATTTTATAAATTTATTTCAAATTCAATGAAAATTACATTAGTTGGAACCCTGTTACATTTATTTTTTAATTTTACCTCTTATGCGAAATGTCTAAAATATAATTATAAAATAATCATGTTAAACAATGATATTTTACAGCTAAAAACTACAAATATAGCTTGCAGAAATTACTTAACTTTTTTATGAATATGTATTTATTATGGGGAAATGGTACCATGCAATACTAAATGTATTGGTAAAACATCTGATGTTCAACTCCTACATGTGATAGTTAAAGCATGAATCGCAATATGGGCTGGTCAATTTTAGGATCGCAATCTGGGCTGGACAGATCTAAGATCTAAGATCTGTCCAGCCAGATTGCGATCCTGAATCAAGAAAGACAGGATCGCAATCTGGGCCGGACTGAACTGTGATCGCAATCTAGGCTGGACGGATCTTAGATCTGGCCAGTCTGGATTGCGATCGCAGTTTGGGCTAGCCTGAACTGCGATCGCAATTTGGGCTGGACAGATCTAAGATCTGTCCAGATCGCAATCTGGGCCTTGACATATATATTACTCAATGTTAAGCTTGTGATCCAAGACATGTAAATTCAAAATATTATTTGTTATTTAAAGTTATTTATCATTTATCATAAGTTGGGGTTTTATATATAGGTCTGAGATCACCCCCCCCCCCAGTCACCCATTAAAAAGTTTGCACATATTGTAACATTGGACCTAGAACTTATAACATACTACATATAAAGAAAAGAAGGCCCTGAAAAATCTATTAAGATACCTGAACTCAAGTCATTGAAATTAGGTGACTGAAATTTAGCAAACAGAAAAATTTATATCTGTTGTACATAAATTAGGTTGGTATTGGCTAATTTGTGTGAATTATTAAAAAGATCATAATATATTAAGATAGAACTGTGGGAACAATATTCACCAACTGAGCATTTTAACTAATGAAGGCAGAGAATTTTTTGTATTGCAGCATTTAACTATCTTCAATTTAGATTAGTTAATAGTTATTAGATTAGCTTTTTTTTGTAATTCTCCAAAGTGAAACCTCCACCATGTTTGTCACCTTCTGAAATAAAATTCTAAATCCAATTTTCACGCATGTTCAGCATTACATTTGTTTGTTAGCTTTTTCTTCACTAAAATATTTAAATGATCCTTTTGTGCCCTTCAAAATGGTGTACCTGGAATAAATGTTAACTCTGTTATCTGATTTAAGATGATAAAAATCGAGCTAGCCTAAGATAAGAATAGGATTCTGATCTGCGTAGGCCCTGTTTAAAATCAGTCCACCACAGGATTGTAATATTGACTGGCCTAGATCAAAATTCTAATCTGAACTGGCCCAGTTTAAAATCAGTCAGCCATAGGATTGTAAGCTGAACCAGCCCAGATCAAAATTCTTATCTGGGCCAGCCCAGTTTAAAATCAGCCAAGACCAGATTTAAATCCTGAAGTTTCCACCACAGGATTGTAATCTGGACCGGCCCAGATCAAAATTTTAATCTGGGCTGGCCCAGTTTAAAACTGGTCTGGCCCAGATTAAAATTTTGATCTTGGCCGGTCCAAATCAAAATTTTGATCTGGGCTGGCCCAGTTTTAAATTGGGCCAGATTCTAATCTGGGCCTTGACATATACATTTCCAACTGCAGACTAATTTTGTTTAATTTTGTCTAAACAAATGTACACACTAAAAATAGTTCAATATTGTTTGCAGTTAACTAATTATGTGCTATTAGCTTTGGTAATTAACACACTCCATTTATTTACATTTAAATGGCAGGTTACATCATTACTAACCAGAGACTGTGGTCCCATAACCAAAGCTGGGGTCTGGGTTCGCACTGTTGTCTGGAAAGCGTAGAAATATGCTATATATATATATATGATATATATATATATGATATATATGATAACATGATATATATATATATATATATATATATATACGTGTGTCAGTGCCTTTTTCCAACTGTAAATGTTGGCAAATATTTATTATAAAAATATGATTTATTATCATAATTATACTAAAAAATTAAATCTTTTCCAAATGAAGAGCATGGTATTGATTGACTGAGGAAAA
Source organism: Sipunculus nudus (assembly GCA_026874595.1). Taxonomy (NCBI): domain Eukaryota; kingdom Metazoa; phylum Annelida; class Sipuncula; order Golfingiida; family Sipunculidae; genus Sipunculus; species Sipunculus nudus. The sequence continues at coordinate 24,256,934 of CM049315.1, read as the reverse complement.
GCAAGACTTCATGTATCAATGTTACAAGACAATTTGCGCTTTGAGTGTAAACAAGTTATAATTTGGTATAATCGATATACTTGATTAGATACCATTTGATCTCAAATCTAAGCCAGACCTGTGATTATTTTTGTTGTTGTTATTATTATTACTTTTTAATATTTATGTGCTGGTTTCCTGATTTTATTATGAACTTTTAGATATAACTTGCAACATGATTTTTCGCAATAAATATACCACTCTTAATGTCACGGAGGAAATAAATGTTATCAATCAATTTTACATATTTACAGGATATTACTTTTCACCACAGGGGACATGCAGCCTTGACTGGTTGACCTATATTCGATTACATAATACAGGCATTCTTTGTATAATTACCATTGATCTTCGCCCTGTTCACGTGGACAGTGCTGTTGCACTCTGCAAAACAATGAAAAATATAGATACGTTAAATATTTCCTGTATATGTATAAGATTTTCCACAGTTATTGTTTCTGTGGATTATATATATCAAAAAGTTATCAAAACGGGATAATTTTTTTTTTACTTTTAATGACATGGTATTTTTAATACACCTTATTTTATCCCTGGAGATGTATATTGTGGGAAATATGACCGTCTGTCAGACCACATAATAGTATGTTTAAATTCAGAACTGCCAAAATTTACGGTGTCCATTTTTTTACAGTCAACTGCAACATGTGTAAAGTTCGCAAAAAAATATGCATAATAAGTCGGTTTTCATTGGGCCCAGGTTTTCTAATGGCATAAAATTTAGGTATATTGATCCTTATTAAGAATAATTGAACATTATGAATAAGAATTATCACCTAAATTTTTATTTAATTGGGAAGGGACAGACCCTGTCTTTCTGATTAACCCAATTGCAAGATTTTTACTATTCTGTAAGTGCTTATTTCATGTGTTTCTATGGGCACAGGTTTCTAAATCTAGGCCCAGGTTTCAATGTGTCCCAATCTGTGGCTTCCAACTCATGACTTCCCCAGTTTTGCACACAGCCTCGACGGTTTTGAACAAAGTGGCGTGTACCACTTCAAGTGAATCTGTGCCATACAGCTGAAAGGAGGTAATTGATGTAATTATTTTTGTGTAACAACATTTATTCTTCATGGTCCCATATAACATGCCCATATAAGCCCCTGATATCAAATAACACCACACTGCAAATATCTGATCTGACCCTTAGAATGGACATTCTGTTGTGACTGGTATCATGATTCCAGGCCAGCCTATCAGTTTATTTTAGAAAAGCTGAGAGTCATGTTCTTATGGCTATGATATGACAACAATGTTGAAAATGACAGAGTCTATGGCACTGAAAACAAAACGTTTTCCATGGGGGGACAATGTAGGTTATGTCATGATACATATATATAATAATATTTATATACTCTGTTAGGAGTGGGACCTAACAATAGAGGTCGCTCAAAACAGCTACTACTACTACTACTACATACACAGCTGAGTTGGAAAACACAGACATGCATTACCTTGATATCATTTATAATCTTCAAAATAAATGGTTTTTCACCATTTCATCAGGCCAGAATGTTTGAAGAAGCTTATTTCTCCTACCAGCCTTTTCCTGAGTAATTTTTGTTTGTCTGACCAAACAGTGCGTTAAAAAAAATACAAATTGTGAGGAATACACATTATTAAAACATGACGTAATTTCTCTCTGTGTGCAAGGGTCTCATGATCAAGTAGAAATTGGCTATTATTTTGCTGGAAGTTCAAAAAAACAAACAAGGATTTGGTCAGTTGACAAGCAATTTTGTGTAACTGCAGAATCATGATGCATGAGGTAAGTGAAACGTGGAATGTCTTCACTCAAAGTTTCCGGAATTAGAGATGCCCGCCATGGCCAGACTTTGGAAATTCTATTTGTAACAAAGGTCTTGTTTTGTGCATGACCTATTGAGGGGCTATAAACAGGTGATGCCTTAAGTGTCAAATCTACTTCAATTAGCAGTGTTAACATTATACAAATCACACATTGTATGTTAGCTAAAAGTATTGACCAATGCTGAACCTACCAAAAAATATGTTTTATATTTGAACTTGATGTTTTTTATGCCCCCGCCACAAAGTGGCTGGGGCATATAGTTTTACCAATGTCCGTCCTTCCGTCATTCCGTCATTCTGAAATCAAACAGTTGTACGGACTTTTTTTCGCAATGCCTGCAGATATTGGCCTGATTTTTGGTGTGTGGGCAGATAATGACCAGTTACAGATTGAGTTCCCGTTTCGTCCCGGTTGGCCTATTTTGACCATTTTACGGCTCCTTAACTTAGAAAATTTCATGAAAAACATAAATTTTCATGACAAATACACATGTATGGATTTTTTTTCGCAATGCCTGCAGATATTGGCCCGATTTTTGGTGCGTGGGCAGATAATGACCAGTTACAGATCGAGTTCCTGTTTCGTCCCAGTTGACCTAATTTTGACAGTTTGACGGTGCCCTAACATAGAAAATTTCATAGAAAATATAAATTTTCATGACAAGTGCACATGTATGGACTTTTTTCCGCAATGACTGCAGATACGGGCCTGATTTTTGGTGTGTGGGCAGATAATGACCATCTACAGATCAAGTTCTTGTTTTGTCCCAGTTGACCTACTTTTGACCTTTACTGCTCCTGAATATAGAAAGTTTCATGAAAAATAGAAATTTTCATAACAAATGCATATGTACGGACATTTTTCCGCAATGCCTGCAGATACCACCCTGATTTTTTATGTGTGGCCAGATAATGACCAGTTACAGATCGAGTTCGCGTTTCGTCCCTGTTGACCTACTTTTGACCATATGACACCTCCTGAACTTAAAAATTTTTACAAAATTTAACAAATGTTTCTAATTTGCCCCAGGTGGGGGCATTTGTGTCGTTCCGACACATCTAGTCTTATAATAATATGAAATTGCTAAATACTTGTTATATATACATTTCAGTCTGTAGACTTATTCCTATCAAAAATTCATTCAACAGATGTAAGCACTAAAAAGTTCAGTATAATTTGTGGTTAACAATTTATGTGCCAAGAGCTTCGGTATTAAAATAAAACACTCCATAAATTTTGTTTTATTTAGAATGGTCCGTGTATACTACCGGTAACCAGAGACTGTGGTCTCATATCCCCTGCCGGGCTAGGTGGTACTGCTGTCTGAAAAGCATTGAAATGTGGTAAAACAAGTGTTGTCCATGATCCCTGACCTTAGCCACTGGGCAGGGTATTATTCAGCTATTGACTTACATCCCATCAAATCACTCACTATATACGTCGAGGCCCAGATTAGAATTTGGCCCAATTTAAAACTGGGCCAGCCCAGATCAAAATTTTGATTTGGACCAGCCCAGATCAAAATTCTTATCTGGGCTGGTCCAAATCAAAAGCTGAAGTTAGACATGTGACCATTATATTAAGCCTATTTCAAACTGAGGGCTGCGTCATCTTTTGCAAAACAGTTGTTTCAACTCTTGTTTCATGGTACAAAAATACTTTTTCAGGAGGCCTTTGTTCAAATTTACTGAAATGATTTTTGACAGAATAATTGGACCTAACAGTGAAAGGACTGCATCTTTTATTTTTCTAAACATTTTGAAAAAAAAGATCATCCTTTATCTCAATTTGAAAAAAAGTATTGTAGCCAGTCTTTCAGTAAGTGTTAACAGATTTACCAACAGGCCAAAGGTCAGTTTGGATCTCTGTATAGCTTTGGCAGACTGCCAATTGTGTCAGATTATGCTTCAGGTCAAAAGTTCACTCAGTGCAGCAAGATGCAGGTCAAGAATTCATTCCGTGCAGTAGCTGAAGGTAGCAGTTTGTTCTGATATACTTTGGGCAACTGCCTTTCTCACCTAAGTCGGGTGAGGCAAGTGCACCTGACTCAAGAGAAGTTTGATGTATTTGCTTGATATTTTGACCTGTTTAATCATCTTTGATGACTTTCTCATACATGAGACTGGTGGTGCCACCTACAATCATACTGTGTTGTGTGCACCCATGCCAGTATTTCAGCAGATGTTTGTGTAAATGATGCATGTAGCAGGTTCAAAATGTTCAGTTCTTTGCATAGTACATATACATGTCACACATGTATGTGAAAAGTAAAGGTCCAGCATGGAAGCAATCTATATATATCCCATTGCACTGTTTTGCACCAGGCCTGTAGGCCTTTTTTTTTGTCATGTCTTTGTGGCACATTTTTTGTGCAATTCTTCTGCATTTCTTACTTAAATTTGTCTTGACTTGACCAAAGTATCAGTTTGACCCTCCCCATCTGAGGGACCTTTCCCATGGCTCATCCGATAAAAATTGTGTGTGACTGGAAATCAAAAATCATCTTGAAAACAACTTATGTCTATGAATGGTCCATTACTCTTATACTGAGCTGCACAGCCATCTGTGAATTGTATCTCTTCATAAATTTTAAGATTCCTATTCTTGTTCAAATATTTGTATTTTTTAGCTGTGAAATGGTGCACTGCATGGAAATGTGGTTCATGTCAAAAGTTATATAAATGAATGATTCCTTTACAATTTTGATGTGTTCCGGGCATCTGTACCATGAGCACACAGCTGGATGAATGGTAGCCAGTTCTTGTGCCTAATGGGCACTCTGAACCTCATATGAAACTCAAAAAGTATGTTAGAACAAGCCATTAGGTATAAATCACATTTGCACTGAGTAATAAAGAAAACTTGAAACCATTTAATGATTCAACAAGGAAAAAAATGGCTTAAGTTTTAAATTTCTGCATAGTGTGCCAGTAAAAGTATGATGTGCTGTCATTAATGTTTTGCCTGAAGAACTTACCCGACTCTATTGAGTCCTTTACTAAGTCATCATGATTTTGTTTGGACAAGCATAATTAGAACTGCTCCCAATCCCTTTTGGACTGATGGTACTGCTGATATTCTTTGAATATTGGTGGTATTAGTATCCTGTCGAATATAAAGTAACTTTGGTATATGTATACTATTTAATACACCAGTGTAAATAACTAAAAAAATGGTTATTCTTAGGAATATGATAGATAAACATTTATAATGATTTTTTGTTCATTTCAAAATTGTTTGTCAAGCCCTTTTACAGATAATACATATAAGAAACACCGCTATATTGTACTGTCTAGTAAATCATTCCCTAAAAAAATAAAAGACATATCAACACTTGGGATCAGCTTAAGCTTAAATAATTGTCTTGTGTCAATGTTCTCTTTGAATTCAGGATTAACTGAAAGGTATATTAACAATTATAAAAGTAGCAGTCAAGACAAAATAGCATGTTTCAGATGGTTAAATTCTAGCCAGCCAAATGGATTAAATGCATGTAATATGCATGAAACTTAATATTTACCTTGATCGTAAAATTGCTTTTTCTGCTGGCTCAATACTTTGTCTTGAACTAGCTGGTCCAATAATGGACACCACATGCATCGATTTTTTTCAACCAGCATCACTCGGCCTTTCCCTGTTATTATCTGTTGATGGCTTTCAGAAGTTCCGTAACAAACGAAAAGTTTTGTTCATCACAATCAGACATCAAATATAAAAAATGAAGATCTTTATAATGTTATCAGCACACGTATTCCTGTATACGCATATATATAAATCAGTAGGATGATCAAGTGAATTAAACCTATGAACCTGTTGTTGATATCAAATGTATAGTTAAAGTAGATATAACATTTAGAACTTAAAAAGTTACATGGAAAAACAAATCAAATGTGCTTATAATGTTAAAGTTTAAATTTTATCTCAATAATTTCATAGATAAGGATATGTGAATGATTTTTGAAATAGAAAATTGAAAGCATTTTAAAAAAACATGTAAAGAAATCATGTTAACATCAAGAATACATAATAAGTAATCAGCTCACACACATGTTGGAATTTTTTAAAAGCTTGGATTTATACAATGAAAGTATAAAAAGTCAGAATGGAGCAAATTGCCTATGTGCTTGTATTTTTAAGGTACAGGTAACTGTTCAGTGCCTTCCAGTAATCAAGATGTATAAACATTAACAGATTACATAAAATATCAAGTATTTCCGTTATTATCTGTTGATGGCTCAGGAGTTCTGTAGCAAATAAAATATTTGTTCTTCACAATCAAACATCAAATATAAAAAATGAAATTTTTTTATAATGTTTTCAGCACATGTATGCAACTGTTTTCCTGTATACGCATATATATAAATCAGTATGATGATCAAGTTATTTTAACCTTTCAACCTGTGTTGTTGATATCAAACATACAGTTAAAGTAGATATAACATTTAGAACGAAAAAAGTTATAAGGGACACTGAATCAAATGCGCCTATAATTTAGACTGAAAAAAGTTATACGGGAAACTGAATCAAATGCACTTTTAATTTTGTTAAAGTTAAAATTTTATCTCAGTTTCATAGAATAAGGACATGTGAATGATTTTTAAAAGTAGAAAATTGAAAGCATTTTTAAAAGCATGTAAAGAAAATCAGGTAAACATCCCATATACATATTCTGTTGTTAAGGTGCAGTTGTTCGTGCATGCCCTTTGAAAACACTGCACCATTCTGTCAAAAACAAAGACAGCATTTACAGGTTATTGTACCAGACAATTTGAGAACTTTACAGAAAGCCAAAAGTCTCACTGATGGTACAGCAGCCTTGCTATTTAGTATTACTGACAAAGGAGACTTTGAACAGGTATCATACAATTTAACATCATTCTCTTGTAGTAATTCCTCTATTATTGGTGTAAAGAATATATCTAATGCTTTGGTTCTCTTGAGCCCTATCCTGGAACAATACCTACAATCATTAAAGGACCAAGGACTGTTCTATAAGCAAATGGTAGCTGCAGCCAGGTTTCTGTTTGGATTCAGACATTCTGTGAATAATGTCAGAGACCATCCACCTCTGCCATATCCAAGTAGAGGGCCACCCAGTCTGCACCAAAACTTGAAACTAGAGCCATCTTTAAACATCTGCAGTTGCAACATGCTTTGCTAAACTCTCTTTTCTAAATCATCTTTTCAACAAAGGGACAGTTGGCATGTAAGCGTAGGTCTTGTTGGAGGTTTTGGTCCCTGCAACATATCTTGGTTTTGCTGCATTTAGTTCATACTTATACTCTCTGGTTATCCCCTGTATAAATGATGCAGTCATTTTGACACACATCATATCTTTTTAATGGCACCAGTTCTGGTGTGATAAGTCTGAAAGCTGAATCAAAACTTATCAGCATATACCGGTTATTAGGTGTGGGAAGACCAAGGCTGTATTGAGATGAACACTCTAAGAGGCTTCTTTTACATATTTCATGCATGGTTTCCACTAAAAATACAGAAAAGCCGCAACCATTTCTTTGACAGTAACTGCTCCTCCTTTATATAATAGCAGTTGAAATGTATCACCTGATGTAGATTCTTCAGGGCGGTTGAGTTAATTTTAAGTCCTCTGCTTTGTGCCTAAAGGATATGTGCTTTGTTGCCAGCTTCCTACTGTACCTCCTTGACTGACAGAAACCGGTGGTGGTTTTGTCTCCTTTTTAATTTTAGCTAAATTCTCCAGTTGATCCTATAGATACTAAAAAAAAAAAAAAAAAATAGAGAAAGAACACTTGCATAGTTATCCCCAGATTTTTTATTCTGCCATGGAGTCATTTGTACTTTTTTGTATTTGTGGAGTTCAGAACAAGCTGAGCCTGCAGTCCAACTAGTAGGGCAAACTGGGAGGGCATCCTTAATGAGAAAAGAAATTATGACATTATATCATCATAATATTCAAAAGATGTAAGATTATGAGACATGTATAGAGTATGACAAATACTATTGTATTATATACTAAGTCTAGAGTATTATTAAACATTTTTAGCTCAGCTGACTATAAGTCATCTGAGCTATAGTCGTGGTCCATTGTCCGTCGTCCGTCCGTCCGTCTGTCCGTCCGTCTGTCCGTCCGTCCGTCCGTCCGTAGATGTGGCACGTTTTGAAACCGTGAGACCTAGGAATCCAAAATTCAGCATAATGTTAGATGTCCCCAAGATCTCCTACCAAGCCGAAAACTGGGTCTTTGCGACTTCATTCCTTTGAGAAATTAAGGAAAAACCTCAATTTCTTATTAAAAACCTATTTTCACACTTCAGGACTGCCTAATATCAAAACCACTCATCTGTTTTCCCTCATATTTACCATAAATATTCTTTTATATAGTTCCTATGTACATGCCAGAAATTATGTCTGTATTATATAATTTAAAAAAGTTATGGGCCCAAACATAATGCATTTTGTAAAAAATCAGGAAAGATATTTGATCACTTAACACAAAACTTGTTAAAGCTATGGACTTTTTTTCCAGTAATATAACTTTAATTTATCAAAATTAAATTGTATACCCAAAATTAGATCAAAATCTTTTAAATTTTTTAAAATATTAACAAAAATAAAAAATTGGTACCTTAAATTTTGCCCAACTTTGACCATGGCACGTTTTTTTACTGTAAGTACTGTGGATTTAATTTTTGCAGCATGTTTTTGTTAGCATTTTGTCTGTTAACACCAAAAATTTGAAACCAGTTGATCTGTAGATTTTATTCAAGTTTTCAAGCACCATGTAACAAATTGTGTACATCAAGCTAGTGTTATGCAGTTTGCAAGAGCTCAGCTCCCCAGCTTCAGCTCTCAGTTCCTAAAATTTGGCATACAATTAGATGTCTCCAAAATTCCCTACTATGCCAAGAATTTAGTCACTAGGACTTAATACCTTCGAGATATTAATGAAAAACTTCATTTTTCCATTAAAAACCCATTGTTACACTTCAAGACTGCCTAATATCAAAACCACTGATGTGACTTTTAATCATATATAATATACATATTTTTCTATACATTCTCTATGCATATGCCAGAAATGATGTCAGTATTGCGTAATTGTTTTAAGTTATGGGCCCAAACATAATGCACTATGTAAAAAATCAAGAAATATATTTACTCCCTTAACAAGGGGATTGCTGAAGCTAGAGTTTTTTTGCCAGGGATGTAACATTATTTAATCAAGATTCAATTGAATACCCCAAATTAGTCCTGAATTTTTCAAATTTTATATGTTATTAGTATAAATATAAAATTAGTACCTAAATTTTGCCCAACTTTGACCATGGCACATTTGTTTCCTGTGAGCACGGTTGATATAATTTTCATATCATGCACACAAGGATTTCAGCTTTTTAGTTTAGAAAGCTGAAAGAAATTGGCCAAAAATTGTAGCTTTTATTAATGTTTTTATGAGACCATGTCAGACCTTAACTCTCTCCAGCCCCTCTTGAGTCACCTGTATGTTGACCTTGTTGAACTTTCAGCAAATTATGCAGGCTTGAGGCGAGCCATACACAGTTGCAGGTAGGCAGCTTATGGCCAGCCACAGTTGATCCAGGTGTCCAACCCAACTCATCTAGTAGTTTTAACCAACAACATAACAATTAACAATAAATTAATAATTTTTATTGTTTTTTAATAACAAATTAAAGAAAAATAAAAAAGAATTTGTTAGTTTATAATAACAGGAAATCAACTTGCAGTTACTGATGATAAAAGAATCTTGTATCGATGGATAGAATGTCACGTACTCCAAATAACACCATGCAGTCACCTATGGTATTTTTCAGTTCAATTTTAATGATAAAAAAGTAAATCATATTATTCATTACTAATCATTAGGGATCATATGAAGGAAATTAATGATAGACAAAGATGCAGTTGATATTATTAATCTAGATTCCTACTGTGTCTAGTGTGTACATTGATGTGAAATTAGTCCAAAATGAATATATTTCCTTTTTTTTTTAATATAAATAAAAGCCATAAAACCAGGTACTTTTGATCATAATTTAAATTTGTGAATTTTGTATATTCTGGATTCTCAACATAATTGTTTGGCGAAAACTTAATAAATGCCAGTAATGGTGGGAAAACTTTGCAATTGTATTTAAATACGAATATGAATATGTACTCCATTATAAAATGTCTTGCATAAAGAATTGGAATTCAGGTAAAAATGAAAGTATATGAATACCAGTGCAAATACTTTCAAAATGTATTCATGAATGCATTCATGAATATATTCTTTAATATTATTTCAATAATCATTTCAGTTATATTTCATTTTAAAAACTCATAAGATTCTCTTATTATTTTTAATAAAAATTATATTTGGGACAATATTTGTAATTTTTTTTTTAATAAATAGTTAAACTTATATCATATGTTCTGCTTATAAGTTATATGGCCAAGTCAAAATCTGTGTGATAATAGTACTCCATTTGTTAATAAAATAAATGAAATCAATCCTCTTCCCTGTCTCCAAAGATAATATCATAATCATACATAAGCTAAACACCAACAACTCATAATAAAGCTTATATTTATTACCACACCAAACCAGCATATGCCTCATTCCTAAATCATATTTTTTAATCATATATAACAGCTGAGCGCCGTGACCCATAGGTCCCTTGTTCCACTATGTTTGAGGCCCTCTTACTGCGACAGTTTACAAGTATAATTTACTATAAACCTAACCTCCAGCTCTTTTCTCCAGTTTTCCATTAGTGCAAGACTTTCTTTTATTTTCTATAATGCAGATATTAGATATTAAGCTTCTGATACAGAAATAAAGCCTGGTATAGTCTTCTTGAATTTCCTTTTCATTTCAAAAGTTTTTCAGTATTGCTGGTGTTTATAAATACATGTACCAGAAAATTTGTTCTCCGTTTAATTGAACAAGAGACAATATTTCTTAATTTCACACCAATGTTTTCATTTTAACATTAAATTACTAATGTTTTCATTGTAACATTTTTTCAAAATGCTGTCTTCATTCCAAACAAATAAGGAACAATAAACTATATACCTGTTTTAATGAGTAGTCCTCTGTAGTTTTGGTTTTCATCAGAATTCATGAAATTATTCACAATATACTTGGGAGGAAAACTGAGCAACTGTCAGGAAATCTTTGCATCCCAAATACAACATGTCATTTTGCTGAATGCACTCGATCATATTACCAATAACGATCACAGTTTTAACTGAAGTGTCAGCAAAACATGGTTACTTAAATTTCTTGCCTTTTTCCGTGAAAGCCACGGGACAGATCCCCTTTTATGAAATGAAGACTTAGGGGTACTTGTTCTGGGTGATTCAGATAAAGAAGAATCAAGAAAAGATGTATCAAGTTCCTTTCCCTCGTTTGCTTTTGGCTCCTCTTTGGCACAGTTTTGGTTTGAACACACTCTGAAGGACCAAGATCAGATAATCCAGATCCTGTGTTGTGATCATATGGTTCATGTACAGGGTCATTTGATATGGGAAGGGCAGGTGAGTCATAGTCATGCAGCACACTGCTATATCCACTGAGATTTTTCAAGGTAATTTGTTTTCTTCTTTTTGTAGAAACAGAATCTTCATAACTGAATTCACAAGATTCAGCAGGTCTCTTCCCGGATTCATTAAACAACAATTCATTGCCAACAGGGATAACTGAATGCATCCTCTGTAGTACATAAAATGGTCAGGCTGCATCAGAACAGCCTGCTTTTGGCTAATTAAGAATCCTCATACCCCAGACTTGTTGCCAGTAACTCTTTAGCATTTGAAACACTTGAATTTGTAAAATCTAAAACATGATCACTTCTGCTGATACACCTCTGAGGAACCCGAATCTAAAAAGCCAGCAAGAACTTCTGCATCCATTCTGTCCTATGGAGCAAAGCCTCAGAATGATTATGCACTAACCAGTCCCAAACAGGCTCTCTCAAGTTACAATCAAGAGCATGTTCTTTTGAATTATGCAGCTTTTAATTTACACAGCTAGTTTAGTAAAAAAAAAATGCCTATAAAACTGTTCATCCAGAAAATCCCCATAAGAGCATATGTAAATGCTTGCATAGTATATTTCAGTCAGTACATCTACAGCACAGGAGGCACCATACGTTTTTAAGTATCCCACCTTATTGACAGACCATTTGACATTGGTAGAGATGAAAATTCTTATAATCTATTTGTAAATATTATCGTTATATTATTTCTGTAGAATTGGAATTGTGCTTTTTATTATTACAAAAACTAAAATATTTCGAAACATGAGGGTTATATTCCACCTACAATGACAAGTAAGAGAGTTGGACACATTAAATATTGATTTTGTTATAAACTTTATGTGGTAATCCAGGACCATAGTCAAATTACAGTTACAGCTTGGATAGTATTAAAGAGTTCATGTTTTTAAAAGTTTTCCATCATATGCACATGACCAATAGGTTAAATGAAAAGAAAAATTGTACTCAAAGATGTCAACACTTGTTCAGATCTGCTGTTGCCGGGTTATTATTGTGACTCCTCTGTATCACTCCCGTCATCTGTGATGTCTTCATGCTGGGTAGTTAGCAAGTTCTCCAGATGATGCTTGAGGGTTTCTTGGTGCTGATGTCCAGTGACTGAAACTGTGCCAACAGTTGTCACCATTGTACAGTAAATGATAAAGTCCCTGGACTAGCACACAGACACTTGAGTGATAAACCTTATTTGGCCTTTCACCCTGATGTCCCACTCATTGCCACACAAACTGTCAATATCACCAAGGTTGTCACTTTTATAGGAATAGAATTTTTTTTACTTTTGTAAGACAGCTGGAACACATCTCGATCTTTTGGACTGGCAGGACCTAAACTAAAACTTTTTCATTGGCCCTTGCTCTGTAGAGCAGCCCTTGCTTCTTTAGGGAAGATGATTCCCATTTTGACAGGTTCTGTATTGCACGCTTTCCATGAAAGGTGACATTGAAAGGTTATTATGTCTGTGTGGGTGGTTCTTGCTATGTTGTCCAGTTTTCTCTTGGTTTTGTTATTGAGAGGCATATATTGCCACAGTTGTTCTTTAGCTTTGTAATACTAATAGGGGCCTTTATTTTATTTCTGTGACAAGTGTCCAATCATCAGATATGACAACTGCATCTACAAGTCCAATCTTCTCTGAATTAATTTACAATAGGACTGCAACATCCAATTGTAAATTATCTAGCACATATACACTTCCACATGCTCATTTATGGTGTCAAACCAGTCAATGGTCTGATGTTCACATTTTTTTGCTCCTTATGAAAAAAAGAAAACAGTGAAGTGAATTTTCAAACATTTAGCTATATATATATATATATATATATATATATATATATTATACCATATAAAGTATATCATATGATTATTTGCTTTAGGAGTTGTAATGCATCAAGGTTATGTTGTTTCTGTTCGTCCCAAAGTCTAGAATTTTCAGCGTGATATTGCTAACAGGTGTCATGCTGAAGATGTTTAGTCTTGAATGATGTTTTATGATGCAAAGTATCAATTAATGTGTACATGTTCACATTGTGTTCAACCACCTTGACCACTGAAAAAGTTCCTGGTTCAGGTTATGGTGTCAACATTCATGGTTGTCATTGCATGGTCCTCACTGCCATGGCAAACATGCTTTAGTTAGTCAGAATTCATGTTTGGCCTCATCCAGGTATTCTCCATGAAGTCCAGTAAAATATGCAAGCTATCTGGATGATTGTCTTGAATGAGGTCCTGTAAATGTGTGAAAACAGTCAAAATGTGTTTGGCTGGCAGGAAATTATAGTCCAGAGGAGTTTATAAAACGGCGGTATCACAATTCATATCTGACATCCTGTATTTTCTTCCAGAACCTCTGTGCCCAATGGAAGGCTCAACCTTTCAGTTTGTCATAAGGAAAAACTAATCTTTAAGGCCACACATTCCAAATTTTATGCAAAACTCTGTCACATGTCAAATGTTATGGGATTGAGCATTTTGTTATGCCACCTGAGTTAACTTATATTTTATGTAGAAAAGCTAATAAACCTTTATAAAACATAGTTCCTATGTACATGCAAGGAGTTAAGTCAGTATTATTTAATTTAAAAAAGTTATGGGCCCAAACATTATGGACTTTGTAAAAAAATCAGGAAAGATATTTGGTCACTTAAGACCAAAAGTGTTAAAGGTAGGGAGTTTTTTTTCAGTAAACAACTTTAATTAATCAAAATTTAATTGTATACCAAAAATTAGATCAAAATCTGTTATTTTTTTTTAAATATTGGCAAAAATATAAAATTGGTACCTTAAATTTTGCCCAAGTTTGACCATGGCACGTTTTTCCCTGTAACTTCTGAGGATTTAATTTTCAAAGCATGTTTTTGTTACTATATCAACTGTAAACACCAAAAATTTGAAACCAGTTGATCAAAAACTGTAGATTTTATTCAAGTTTTCAAGCACCATGTCACATACTGTTTACATCAAACTAGTGTTATGCAGTTTGCTAGAGCTCAGCTCCCCAGCTTCAGCTCTAAGTTCCTTAAATTTGGCATTCAGTTAGATGTCTCAAAAATCCCCTACCATGCCAAGAATTTGATCACTTGATTCAATTGAATACCAAAAATTAGTTCTGAATTTTTCAAATTTTATAAGTTATTAGTATAAATATAAAATTAGTACCTTAAATTTTGCCCAACTTTGACCATGGCACATTTGTTTCCTGAGAGCACTGTTGATATAATTTTCATATCATGCACACATAAGGATTTCATCTTTGTAGTTTAGAAAGCTGAAAGGAATTGGCCAAATATTGTAGCTTTTATTAATGTTTTATGAGACCATGTCAGACCCAGGCTCAATCCAGCCCCTCTTCAGTCACCTGTATGTTGACCTTGTTGACCTTTCATCAGATTATGCACGCTTGAGCCGAGCCATACACTGGGGCAGCCAGGCAGCTAATGCCTAGCCACAGTTGATCCAAGTGTCCAACCTAACTCATTTAGTAGTTTTGAAAAACAACATAACAATAAACAATAAATTAATAATTTTTTATTTGTTTTTAATAACAAATTAAAGAAAAATTAATAGAGAAGGAATTTGTTCGTTGATGAGTAACAGAAAATTAACTTGCAGTGACTGATGATGTAAGAATCTTGTATGGATGAATAGAATGTCAATGTCAATGTTATTCCAAATAACACCATGCAGTCACCTATGGTATTTTTCAGTTATATTTTAATGATAAAAATAAAAAAATCTTATTATTCATTACTAATCATTAGGGATCATATGAAGGAAATTAATGATAGACAAAGATGCAGTTGATAATGTTAATCTAGATTCCCACTGTGTCTAGTGTGTAGATTGATGTGAAAGTAGTCCAAAGTGAATATATTACATTTTTTTTTAAATATATATAAAAGCCATAAAACCAGGTACTTATGATCATTATTTAAATTTGTGAATTTTGTATATTCTGGATTCTCAACATCATTGTTTGGCTAAACTGAATAAATACTAGACATGGTGCGAATGCTTTGCAAATGTATTTGAATACGAATATGAATATATACTGCATTAAAAAAATTTATTGCATAAGAATGGGAATTCAGGTAAAAATGAAAGTATTTGAATACCAGTGCAGATACTTTCAAAATGTATTCATAAATGCATTCATGAATATATTGTATGATATTATTTTAATAATCATTTCAGTTATATTTTATTTTTAAAAATCATGATTTTCTTATTTTTTTTAATAAAAATTATATTGGTGCAATATTTATTAAATTTTAATAAATAGTTAAACTCTTTGATTATATGTGCTGCATATAAGTTATATGGCCAAGTCAAAATCTGTGTGACAATAGCACTCCATTTAATAATAAATAAATGAATTCAATCCTCTTCCCTGTCCCCAAAGATACTATCAAAATCATACATAAGCTAAACACCAACAACTCATAATAAAGCTTATATTTATTACCACACAAAACCAGCATGTGCCTCATTCCAAAATCATATTTTTTATCATATATAACAGCTGAGCACTGTGACCCATGGGTCCCTTGTTTAGTAGAGTCATAGAAAGCTGAAGTTGGTCTTGTGACCATAATAATAAGCCTATTTCAAACTGAGGGCTGCGTCTTCTTCTGCAGAACTTTTGTTTCAACTCCTGTTACATTGCACAAAAATGATTCTCAGGCCTTTGTTCAAGTTAAATGTCCATTAATTCTGCCAAAGATCAGTTCAGTTAACAATGAAAGGGCTGCATCTTTTATTATTTGAAACATTTTGATAAGAAAACTTATATGGCAGCTTGAAGAAAATTTATATGTCAGCTTGACAAAAAGTATTGTAACCAGTCTTTCAGTATATGTTAACAGATTTACTAACAGTCCAAGATTGCAGTCTGACAGATTAACAGCTTGGCAAACTGCAAACTGTTTCAGTATGCAATAGACCAAGGGTCAGTCTGGATCTATTTATAGCTGTGGCAGACTGCCAATTGTGTCAGCTTATGCAGCAGGTGAAAAGTTCACTCAGTGCAGCCAGGTACAGGTCAAGAGTTCACTCAATGCAGAAGCTGGAGGTAGCAGTTTGTTCTGGTCCACTTGGGGCATCTGCCTTTCTCACCTAAGTCTGGTCAGGCCAGTGCACCTGACTCAAGAGAAGTACATTTACATGTCACACTGGTACATGACATGTAACAGTCCAGCATGGAAGCATTATTGTTGCATGCTGGACTCATGCAAAGTGAATAAAGTCAGTCTGCAGTATCAAACAGCTTTAATTACATTTACGGTTCACTGAGCTTACTGCCCGTGTGCCGCACATACCGTAAAGCCTTCACACAACACTTGTGTCCACTGGTCCCACTAGAGGGCGCCAGCTCCTTGCAACATCTCCCTTCTTCCCAAAAAAAAAATAAAAAAATAATATCTTATCATTAACAAAATGAAAAAAAAGCATATTAATTAAGCACATTAGAAACATATCATGCAGATAGGAATATCATATGAGTCCTCAAGGTACATTTAACACAGAGTAGACAAAGTTCACTTAGGCAGATGGATAAAAAATCACGGGCTTGCGGACCTGCCTGCCTGCCCGGGTAACATACATGGGAGTAGTGTTTATGTTATCAGCAAGTACCTCAGAGAGCCCACCACCAGGGCCGCTGTGCGGAGGTGAAGGGGTCCCATCAGAAGTTGATTTCTGTGATGCTACGAGCTCAGTAGCAGTTCCTGTGGCATCAGATGGCGGATGTCTTGAGAGGTTGGTGTTACCTGGACCACCAACCACAGATGCAGATGTACACTGGACCCTCGGCACATGGACAGATGAGGAAAAGTACTCTCTGGGAGGAGCTGCTGCCAGACGAACCTGTACCCGGTTCCTGCGAAATTTGCCTTTGGGAGTTTGCACCTCATATGATCTGGGACCAGATAACTTTGTCACTTGACCATAATGCCACCCACCATCCTTGGTGTGAGGGGAGGGTTTTACATAAGCATAGTCACCTGGTGACAAATCTGGGAGAATAGAAGAAACAGTACGGTCATAATAATCTTTTGACCTCTGGCGTTTATGCTTAATCTGTGACTGTACCAGCTGAGAGCACGCTGGGTCTGAAATCAACTGCTGCTTTGCTACTGGAATAGTAGTTCTAGTTCTTCTGCCAAGGCACCGCTGGGCGGGACAAGGTATGACCCTGAGGTGGAGTGTTCCTGTGAAGCAGCAAGGCCATTTGTATGTCATTAGATTTCTTGAGGAAGGACTTTACAATTTTCACAGATGCCTCAGCCTTCCCATTTCCTTGGGACCAGTATGGGGACGATGTTACGTGAAGTATGCCAAGCTCCTGACAAAATACTTTATACTCCTGAGAGACAAACTGTGGGCCATTGTCTGTCAATACCCTCTCTGGAATTCCAAATCTAGCATAATGTGCCCTGGTCTTGGCTACTTAAGTAGCAGAAAGCGTGTCAATTAATTCATCTATTTCTATGAAGTCTGAAAAATGGTCAACGGTAATAAGGAAATTTTTACCTTGATAATGAAAGAAGTCCTGACTGACCAATTGCCAAGGATACTCTGGTATAGGCTGTGACATCATTGGTTCCTTTGCACTGTCTGATGAAAATTGAGCACATTTCCCACAGGCGCTACACATATCCCTCACAGCAGCTTGTAGACCTGGCCAGAATATTAGATTCTTACACAAGCGGATGCAGCTCTCTGCTCCAGCATGTGATGCGTGGACTTTGACGAGTATCTCAGGGCGCATAGAAAATGGTACAACAGCTTGAAGGCCACGGTATACTATACCATCAACTACTGTCATTTCATCTCTAAATGTCCAGAATGGAGTTAATGCAGGATCAAGGGCCGCCTTATTCAAAGGCCATCCAAATGATATAACTTGTATTAATTTAACCATAGTAGGATCTGCTTTCGATTCCTCCTGAAGCTTTTTTATTGTGTTTGGGGTTATTTGAACACTGTGATCACTCCGTTCCAGATCTAAACGAAAAACCTCAAAGGGCGTTTGACATGAATTTGATTGTGGCAATGCTGCTCTTGAAAGTGTATCAGCCAAGAACAAGGTGGATCCTTTTTTGTAGACAACATTAATCCGGTAGCGCTGTAGCCGCATCATGAGTTTCTGGAGGCGCTTTGGCGCTTTGGCTAGAGGCTTCTTGAAGATGGTTTCAAGGGGCTGGTGATCTGTATGAATGGTGACGTCTTTCCCATAAATCCACAAGTCCCATTTTTCACATGCTGAACAGATAGCCAAGGTTTCTTTCTCTATTTGCGCCCACAATACTTCATTTGGACGCATTTGACAAGATGTATAAGCAACAGGTATAAGTTTTCCATCTGATGGTTGCATTAAAGCTGCACCAAGCGCTGACTCGGAGGCATCTGTCTGAAGAATTATAGGCTTTTCAGGGTCAAAGTAAGCAAGACATGGTGCACTGCCAATTAACTGTTTGGCTTTTGTAAATGCATTCTGATGCACTGATGACCAACTGAACTGTACATCTGTTTTAAGCAATTCTTGCAATGGATGTATGATCTCTGATAGCTGGGGACAGAATGTGTTCAGATATGTCACCATGCCAATAAACCGCTGAACTGCCCGTCGATCCCCTGGTACAGGCATATCTGTGATGGCTCTCACTTTTGCCGGGTCAGGGGTGATGCCGTCTTCTGTGATGACATGTCCCATAAATGCAAGGCGAGAAAGTTTGAACTGAATCTTATGTGGGTTCAATTTCAGGTGCCTTTGCCTGGCTCTGTCTAAGAGGGCTACCAATTTTTTGTCATGATCCCGATCTGCCTCCTCCTGAGTGTCACCTAAGCCATACACCATAATATCATCTGCTATATTAGCAATGCCTGTCAAGCCATCCAATGCCTCATGAATACGATTCTGAAATTCTTCGGGAGAAGCTGATATTCCATATGGGAGCCTGAGCCACCTATAACGGCCCCATGGGGTTAGCATGGTCGTGATGTAGCTTGACCTATTATCCAGTTTCACTTGTGTGAATCCATCAAGAGCATCAACAATAGTAAATCTTTTGAACTTTTTGGCACTCAGAGCTGGGAGCGTTTCATGTAAGGTTGGAATCTGGTACTTTGGCACAACTAGGGCCTTGTTTACAGGCTGGCTGGGGTCTAAGCACAACCTGATCTTTGTTTTACCACTAGGTGTCTCTTTCTCCACAACAGTCATGTTTGAACACCAATCTGTTGGCTCGTCAACTTTTGCTAGCTTGCCAGCTGTTACCATCTCATCAAGTTTCTGTTTAACTCTTTCGCGCTTAGCTAGAGGTATTCTGTGAATGGGTGCATGTATTGGTTTGACAGTCTCATCCATCACGAAAGAAACAGGCTTGCCAAGGTCACCAAGGCCTTCAAATATATCTTTGTATTCCTGCAAGACAAACTCTGTTGTCAGGGAACCAGTTACTTGCACCTTATCTGGCATATCGGCCGTATTCACTGAATGGATTGCATCTGGTGAATCAGTCGTCATTTGTTGTACTGACGTATACACATTTTCCTTGCTATATTCAAGGAGACCAAACCTAAGCGAGTCACTCAAACCCAATAAAGCTGGCCTGTCTTTGACAAACTTGTCATCAAACACTTCAAATTCCACTATATCATATCTGTCCTTGAGCTCACAAACAAAATTTGCCTTGCCTATTGGCTTACAAGATTGACCTATATATGGCTTCAGAGAGACACTAGAATGTTCAAGGCAAGATCCATCAGAGAGTTGCTGATACAACTGATATGACATTGTATTGCAGCTGGACCCAGAGTCTACTTGTAACTGTACCCCCTTATAATATTCTCCAGAGGCTGAAAGTGACAGTACTGTAAATAGTCTGTTTGAAGTACCATATACACCATTACAGCTTTGTTCAAGCGACAGGGAGAATTGATGCAAAGGCTCATCAGAATCTGAATGTTCATGCTCATTTAAAACATGTACACTTCTACTGTCAACTGACTTGACTTGTTTGGCTCTGCGAGTTTTCAACCACTGGTCCTTCAATTTATCTTTGGGGCTTTGACAAACGGAAGCGAAGTGATTTGCACCATAGCAATTTCTACAGTAAATACCTGGTTTGCCAGCTGGACAGGTTCTCCTGACATGAAACTCTGCAGCCCCACAATATCTACACATCGGCTCCATTTTGGGTGTTTTTTGTCTTGCAAAATGTTGCTTTGCTGAGCTTGCATAATTCACTTGCTCTTGTAAAGACACTGATGATTCAACAAGTTTATTTGTTCTCTGCGCAGACTCTATAGCTCTTGCTGACTTCACAACTTCAATCATTGTCAATACACTTCCATCAGATTTCTGATGATTCAGTTTCAACAGTTCACCGCACATATCTGCTGACTGTAAGCCAAAGACAAATTTATCTCTCATTATCTGATCAACTAAATCTTCATAATTCAATGAAGCTGCCGTCTGGCGTACTCTCGTCTCCCATTCTGTGATTGACTCATGGGACATTTGTTTCTGTTCATGAAATTCATATGTATCAGACATAACGGTGTCCTCACCTTCAAAATGCGTGGCCAACTTCGTCATCCAGACCCTATCTGACACGGGTATCTGTGGTTCAATTATATATTGTACAATGTTCAAGATTTCGTCTGGGAGGGCAGACCTGAATGACGAAATTTCAAGAGCTCGTTGGCTCTCAACATAATGTTCATTTTTGTCCGTTTTGGAAGGATCTCTGTATTCCTTTATGATACAGTAATCATTGAATCGTGTTCTCCATATGCGGAAATTGTCCTTCTTATTGCCTGAAAGGCACAGCTCTGGCAGTTTTACAGCACTCATGATAGATTAGAATAAAAGCAGGCACTTTGTTCGAGACCTCTATTTTCGCTCACTCACCCGGGCTGACGAATGACGGGTCAAATATCAAAGTAAAGCGGGTGATCAGTCCTCTGTAAACAGCTAAGGACCACGCTGAAATCCCACTTCTGACACCATGTTGCATGCTGGACTCATGCAAAGTGAATAAAGTCAGTCTGCAGTATCAAACAGCTTTAATTACATTTACGGTTCACTGAGCTTACTGCCCGTGTGCCGCACATACCGTAAAGCCTTCACACAACACTTGTGTCCACTGGTCCCACTAGAGGGCGCCAGCTCCTTGCAACATTATAACAATGTATATCCCACTGCACAGGTTTGCATGATGCCTGTAGGTCTTTGTTTGTCATGTTTTTGTGGCACATTTCTTGTACAGTTCTTCTGCATTTCTTACTTTAATTTGTCTTGACTTGACCAAAGTGTCAGTTTGACTCTTAATCACACCATCCTCCCCATCTGAGGGACCTTTCCCATGGCTGCTTCAAATAAAAATTGTGTGTGACTGGAAATAAAAAATCATCTTGAAAACAACTGATGTCCATGAATTGTCCTTTACTCTAATACTGAGCTGCACAGCCATCTGTGAATTGTATCTCTTCAGAAATTTTAATTCCTTTCCTCGATCAAATATTTGTTTATTTGAGCTGTGAAATGGTGCACTGCATGGAAATATTGTTCATGTCATCATTTATATGAATGAATGATTCCTTGACAATTTTGATGTGTTCTTGGCATATGTACCAGCACACAGCTTGATGAATGGTAGCAAGTTTTTTTGCCTAATTGGCACTCTGAACCTCATCTGAACCTCAAACAGTGTGTTAAAACATGCCAGTTAGGTGTAAATCATATTTGCACTGCATAATATATGAAACTTGAAACCATATATTTATTCAATAGGGTAAAAATTGGCTTAAGTGTTAAATTTGATAGATTTATAAACATTTATGATAATTTTTTGTTCATTTCAAAATTGTGTTTGCCCAACCCTCTAAAAGAAAAAACGTATAAGAAACACCACTATATCCTGCTGTCTAGTAAATCATTCACTAAAAAAATGTCAAAAAAGACATGTCAAAACTTGGGTTCAGCTAAAGCTTAATAATAGTCTTGTGTCAATGATCCCTTCGAATTCAAGATTAACTGAAATGAATATAAACATTGATAAAAGTAACAGTGAAGACAAAATAGCATGTTTCAGTTGGTTAAATTCTAGCCAACCAAAGAGATTAAATATATGATGATTAAATATATGATTGGGAATGAGATATCGGGTGTCAAATGTGCTGCCAGAGCAACCTTGTAGAAATTTATCTGACAAAAATAAAAGGACAATCCAGGAAGATACAGGGATATCAGACCTAGAAGGATGCCCCTGGAGCTGACAAAATGTCTTAAGGGCATCCAAGACTCCAGTAAAAGATCTCTTGGTGTTGGCAGATATGCTGTTGGCGATGAGATGTGTACCAAGGTTGACTAAATCAGGGTTGCAGGAAGTGGTTGGATCTAAGTTGGATATAGGTTTGTGGCCGGGGAAAGGGTCTTGCAGTGGCACACATGTAATCAGGAGAGAGCATCCGCCTTAGAATAAAAATGCCCAGAATGTGTTGAGCCTTGCGTAAAATATAATGTAACATAGCCTAAACAAATGCCTTACAAGGTGCATTGTGTTCAGTTTGGGGGTTGATTGTTTGGCGAGAATAAACACTAGAGCTTGGTTATGGGTGAAGATAGAAACTTCCTTTTTAGACAGTTTATGGCCCCAGGTTCCGAGAGCTGCAACATTGGGCCATAATTCCACAGTGACAATATTATTGGTGGTGCAGTTTTTATAAGCCCCTGGTTTGCTTAATAAGTCACAGCAAAAATTCCCTGCCCAACAAAACAACAGAACAAGCAAAATTGAGAAAACCAGTTAATGTTTGTAGTTCACATCATGTGACTTTTTCTCTAGTGAGGAAAGACTTAATTATAGTTTTGGCTTTAAAAATTTGTCGTCAGGCAATCGTGCCATTTGAGGCGTTGTGTCCAGCTAGATGCCGAGAAAGGTAAGCACATGTGACAAAAATAAAAGGACAATCCAGGAAGATACAGGGATATCAGACCTAGAAGGATGCCCCTGGAGCTGACAAAATGTCTTAAGGGCATCCAAGACTCCAGTAAAAGATCTCTTGGTGTTGGCAGATATGCTGTTGGCGATGAGATGTGTACCAAGGTTGACTAAATCAGGGTTGCAGAAAGTGGTTGGATCTAAGTTGGATATAGGTTTGTGGCCGGGGAAAGGGTCTTGCAGTGGCACATGTAACGGTGCAGAGAAATAGAGGGGGGCCAAAATTTAGTGTTACGGTGTGGAGAATTAGAGGGGGGCCAGAAATTTTTAGATTTTAGGGACATGTTTTCGACAATGGGGCTGGACCAGGTTTAATTGTTTAAAAAGAGACGCATGTGGTGAACTGACGGCAGGAATGGACTTTTCTGAGGGTGTCTAGACATCTCGTTAACAATCCATTTCGTTAACATTAACGAGATGACCCATCGAAACGTAACGAGATGTCTCAAATTATACGATACTTATAGAAGCTTTAGGACTTGCAGATATGAAGAAAATTACATTGATCTTGGTCATTCACGACATCATAGACGAGTTTTACGCTGTGTTTATCTTATTTCAGTGGTTGGCGTGGACTGTTTTGAAGGCGGAAACCGACCTGCTGAGCGACTTGGTGCGCAATGTACTGCCACCTGTTGGGCAGATCGTGTACTAATGAAAATGAAATATCTGACAGTTTATTTATAATTATATTATTTTCATTTATATTAGACCGTCATATTAATCTTTTTCTCAGTCACAGCTTAACTATATTACAGGTTACATTTATATATAATCATTTATAATTTTGTAATTTTTTGTTTTTTCTTTATTATTTCCATGATATAAATAGTTTTTATTGTAGACTGGGCCTACATATGACGTTGCAACGGACATTTTAATTTTGGGTTTTCTTTAATATTTCCATGATATAAATAGTTTTTATTGTAGACTGGGCCTACATATGACATTGCAACGGACATTTTAATTTTATTTATTTTACTCAGTCATCAAATCTCTATAGTACTGTTATATTTATATTGGTGGGAAATATATTACATATTATGATGTTAATACTATACAATTCAACATTTATTTTAATGTGAAATATGCACGATTAGTTATTATCAGCCGAAACATTAAAAAAATTATATAGTTTTATGACGTTTTATTTCTATTTGTTCGTATAAAAAGAAACAACTATATGGAATGGAGAATATAAACTTTATTCCACAGTACAAAAATACATGCCATATATACATATATATTTCACACAATATTTACATATATTTTACATATATTTACAGGTATCTGACAGAAGAAACACATGACTAAAAAAGGTCTGCTCACATAAAAAAACAACTCAAGAATGAATAAAGGAACATTTTATTTAAAGAGATTAAAATATCCATATCAGAAAGTTCAAAGAAATATATACAATTAAAAGCTTTTATGTACAGAATATACAGATAAAAACTTTATGTACAGGAAGGTGACACAATACAAGTTCATTCTTCATGCCATTCAGTGTGGCATATAGATCCCAGTACACTTAGTGAGGAGTTCCTTGGCATCACGCAGAGTCGCAGCGTGTGAGTTGTCTTTCGAATGTAGTTCTCCCAGCATTCAAACAGCTTCCCCTGGACAGCTCTGTAGGTGGTCCATTGATTCCGTGAGAGGGTCCCCTCACATACAAGCTGCAGCTCCACGTCAACCTGCTCTGCTTCTTTCCCGAGAAGTTTCACAAGCTTGTACATGGAGGGCTTGGCCTTCTTCCCCTTCCTGTTGAGTGCGCCGTGCCAGCCTTCGATGTCGTTGTTCGTCCTCACCGACTGGTAGAAAGCGGACCAGGTTCTTGGGGGGCACAGGGTCGAGGTGATGTACTGCCTCTCCATGTAGTCGGTGAGTCTGATCAGTGGCTCTGTTGCAGCACGTTCTCTCAAGTAGTAAAACACCGGTCCGATGTGCTGGTGGGGTAGCATGGGGAGAGCCAGCAATCTGCGGATGTAGGTGTGTGTGGCTGGATCCTGCGAGTAGCTGCGTTGCAGTCCCAGCTCCTGTACCTTCCTCCAAATCCGCTGTGACCAGTGGAACGTGCATCCTCTAACTGGAACGTCGAGCTCTTTATTCACTGCAACCCAGATAGCTGCCTCAAAGTCGCAGACTACCTGTTCCACCCTCAGCGCCAGCCGGTCCTTCAGAATCCTGAAGATGCAGCGGTAATCCGGTGCTTTCTTGCCACTCATGAGGGCAAACACCAGTGGTACTTGCTTGGTTCGGTTTCCCTTGGTCAGGAAGGCATGGATGGAGAACAACTGGTAGAAGGGATCCTTGACCATCTTGAAAGTACCATCCATATACCAAGTATTGGCCTGACTTAGTAGCTGACGCTGCTGTTCTGAGGTCCAAACGATGTGCACACGGGACCCAACTTGCACAGACCAGGTATCCAGGTTTGGTGGTATGTGGTCAAGCACCACCTCGAAGTTGCGCAGGGTCCTGGGGTGCTTTGGCGCTAACTTGGCACGATGCCTATTGAAGAACCTGGCCATAGTCGCTGCTGACTTCTGTTGCGGCACTCTGTTGCGGCGTTGCTGTTCCTGGGCGATCTCCAGTCCAGACTTGAAAGGATCATCAATGGCCTTGGCTATCCCCACTTGCTTCATGGAATTCTTCGTCGCCGCAGACGGAACACCTGGATGGCAGTGTGCGGTCTCATTTCGTGTAAATGAGAAGCAAGACTGTAGCACTGTTGCTGAACACTTGCTTGTGCTTTTCCTCACAACACACTGCCATCGGATGCTACCATTCTTGTTCTGGCGCAGTACACTGTATGAGTACCCATCGGACGATATGAGTTGGTCAGCACCGCGTGAACTCTTGCCAATGACAAAAGTGATCGGCTTATCCGTCACATGGGCGTTAGTTGGTAGAGGATCTTCGAGATGTGACTCTTCCAGCTGCTGAGGCATCCCGGCATCCGTCAGGGGAAAGTCGGTGATTGTGGATGACAGATCAATGTCAGAATCCACTTCCATGTCAGATTCCTGAGATATCATGTAGGTAGCATTGCGTAGATCAGGCGATGATGCTGGCGACATCGGGGCGGGTGATGCTGGTGACATAGCAGGCATAGCTGGTGACATCGGGGCGGGTGATGCTGGTGACATAGCAGGCATAGCTGGTGACATCGGGGCTGGTGATGCTGGTGACATAGCAGGCATAGCTGGTGACATCAGGGCGGGTGATGCTGGTGACATAGCAGGCATAGCTGGTGACATCGGGGCTTTCACGAGGATCGGCGAAATAACTAACGGTCTAATAACAATCAGACAGGGTCGCGTTGCGACAAATAGTAGTTAGTACACGCCATGATCTTGTTCAGATGAGTAAATCCAAGTATCTTCCAGATCAATGTTTATATATTGATTGTCTAAGTTGTTTTACATGTTAAACTAACTGTTAACGAAATGCCCTGGTAATGTTAATGAAATGTCTCAAATAATCGATGCGAACTGTCTTCTGACTAATTAACGAAATGGATTGTTAACGAGATGTCCTGTAAGCTTTTCTGAGTTACCCAGTAGTACTAGCGCCGTCGCTAGGTGGCGCGGTCAGTGCAGAGGCACGCTGGGACCGTGTAACCTGGATCGCCATTTTCTTTTCGAATAAACGAGTGCCTTCCTGACACCTCGTCCGCTTTTCACTGATTTACCCCTCTGACTTTGCAGGTAAGCTCAATCTCTAGCACCAAACGATGCATAAAAGTACATAGAATGTAAATATTGCCTGGTTTTGGCGAGATGTTAAAGTTCTGGTTCTAAAACAGAGTTCTAAAAGCTTAAGATATACGTATATGTTTGGAAAGCATGATTCCGCGCCGCTAGTGGCATCATTGTAATTGTTGATTTTATCTAAGACATTGTGTTAGAAAACCACTTTTCTTTTGTAAAGACACTGTATAATTATTTGTGTAAACAAGAGATGCTTAGGGCGGATGGACTGTTTACACGCGTTAGTTGGCTGAAGGAAACCTAGCTTCTAGTCCGTGTAATTAACACCAGATGGCAGCACATGACGGTCATTGGTCTTCATGTTGAAACAAACTATGTTTCATGTTTGATCTTACTGTTGGATGAAAATCTATAAGTCAGTGGTATGTAAATGGTATGATTTGCCTTAGAAACTGAAGGATACTGCTAAATCAATTCTGTAATATTGTACTTTATTAGTTTAGCTAGCGGTGGATACCCCAGAGCTGTTAATGGCTTTATTAGGCTCAGAGTAAAGAAAACCTTAGACAGTGCAGCCAATACATTATGAGTTTAATCTTGAGCAATAGAAGAGTTACCAAGTCATTTTGCATTATGGGTGGTTTTACACATGTCCTGTTCCTGTGCATTGTACTTCAGAGTAGGACCAGCTTCACCCACATTTCTATGGGCTGTGTCAAATTTAGTTTGCATTGCTATTGAGTGAGAATGGTTGAGCCAGCCTATGTTGTGGGTACAGTTGTTGATAGTTATATTGTGCATGTCTTGTTATTTACTGGTGACTTCTGGATCACATTGACAATAAGGTAGATTATGGTGATTTCCTCAGTCACACTTGTTGCTGTATGGTAACCAGGAAGTTTTAAGTTACTTGTCTGAAACCTGGTTAAGTGTTATAGTACTGGCAGTCGGCCAGTCGCCATTTTCTTTTCGAATAAACGAGTGCCTTCCTGACACCTCGTCCGCTTTTCACTGATTTACCCCTCTGACTTTGCAGACCTCCACGCCCTGGGTAACACACACATGTAATCAGGAGAGAGCATCCGCCTTAGAATAAAAATGCCCAGAATGTGTTGAGCCTTGCGTAAAATATTATAATGTAACATAGCTTAAACAAAGTGCCTTACAAGGTGCATTGTGTTCAGTTTGGGGGTTGATTGTTTGGCGAGAATAAACACTAGAGCTTGGTTATGGGTGAAGATAGAAACTTCCTTTTTAGACAGTTCATGGCCCAAGGTTCCCAGAGCTGCAACAATGGGCCATAATTCCACAGTGACAATATTATTGTTGCTCCAAATGGGAACCAAACACTGCACCAAAACTGTGACCTTTGCTGCATCATTGAATAGTTCTAAAGAACTAGAGGAGGACTATGCTGCATCTAAGAAAAAACCATTTAACGTGAAATAAATTTCAAAATTTCAGCCATAGTGCGAGGTCAAGTGTGACATCTTTATTTTAACCTGGTGTGGTGGTGCAGTTTTTATAAGCCCCTGGTTTGCTTAATAAGTCACAGCAAAAATTCCCTGCCCAACAAAACAACAGAACAAGCAAAATTGAGAAAACCAGTTAATGACTGTAGTTCACATCATGTGACTTTTTCTCTAGTGAGGAAAGACTTAATTATAGTTTTGGCTTTAAAAGTTTGTCGTCAGGCAATCGTGCCATTTGAGGCGTTGTGTCCAGCTAGATGCCCAGAAAGGTAAGCACCTGTGAGGGTCCTTCAGTTTTATCGTGAGCAATAGGCACTCCTAAGGCTTCACACAGCAAACAGAAAGAATTAAGCATTGCATTAGTTTTGGTTGGGCTGTCATTTATAAAGAGAAAATCATCAAGTACATGGACTAGAGCACCTGCTTGTGTTTGGCAGATTTTTGAGGTGATAAATTCCGAAGCTGAACTGAATTTCTTAAAGATTCTGCAAGATTATGCACCCAAAAAGGGTAAGCATTAATAAAAATAAAACTGGCCTTGCCAATGACAACCTAACAAATGATAAAATTCAGGAGAGACTGGAATAAGCTTAAAAGCTGCTTTGATATCAATTTTTGCATAAAAAACAGAGGTTTCTAAAGGTTTTGAGATACTCAGTTGCATCTGGGATGAAACAGAAAAGGCATCTCTAGGAATGCCTGCATTTACAAAATCAGATTCAGGATAAGAGAGATTATGAATTAAACAGGATTGATTCACCTGTTTTTTGAGAACCACACCTAGCAGGGAAATTCAAAAAAGATGTGTATGGTTGGTATTGAAATGGAACAGCTATTCAAACGAATGATTTTCTTTGTCTAATTTCTTACTAACCACCTTTGGTTTGGATAAAGCAGAATGATGATTTTTATGCCCCCGCCACAAAGTGGCCGGGGCATATAAATTTACCCATGTCCGTCCTTCCGAAATCAAACAGTTGTACAGACTTTTTTTCGCAATGCCTGCAGATATTGGCCTGATTTTTGGTGTGTGGGCAGATAATGACCAGTTACAGATTGAGTTCGCGTTTCCTCCCGGTTGACCTATTTTGACCGTTTTATGGCTCCTAAACTTAGAAAATTTCATGAAAAATAAAAATTTTCATGACAAATACACATGTACAGACTTTTTTTCGCAATGCCTGCAGATATTGGCCTGATTTTTGGTGTGTGGGCAGATAATGACCAGTTACAGATCGAGTTTGCGTTTCGTCCCGGTTGACCTACTTTTGACCGTTTTACGGCTCCTAAACTTAGAAAATTTCCTGAAAAATAGAAATTTTCATGACAAATACACATGTACGGACTTTTTTTCGCAATGCCTGCAGATATTGGCCTGATTTTTGGTGTGTGGGCAGATAATGACCAGTTACAGATCAAGTTCGCGTTTCGTCCCAGTTGACCTACTTTTGATTGTTTTACGGCTCCTAAACATAGAAAATTTCATGAAAAATATAAATTTTCATGACAGGTGTACATGTACAGCTGTTTTTAGCCCTCAGCTCATAGGCTGATGGGCTATCGCGTCACCCAAGCTGTCCGTCTATCCGTCCATCTGTCTGTCGGGTGTCCGTTTGTCCGTCCGTTCTGTGTCTGTTAACTTTAACCTTGTGAGCGGGATATCTCTAAAAGGATTCACCGTTGGAATTTTATTTCATCAGTGAAGATGTATATCGATAAAATCTTGGTCAAGTTCGAAGATGGGTGACCTTGACCCATTTTTCTACATTTTAGAGCTGATTATAGAAAAACACTCAGAAGCTTATATCTCAGGAACCATTGTGTGGATTTTCACAAAACTTACTATGATCATTGGGACTGATGGTCTGTACGTGCTGCACAATTTTGGTGGCGTCACCTGCAATTTCTGATTATTTAATGAAATTTTATCGGATTTTTCAATTTTAGCCTCTGGCAGGATATCTCCAAAGGTATTCAACTAAGGAACTTCATTACTTCAGTGTTTTTGCATCATATTTACAAAATCTTGGTCAGGTTCAAATATGGGTGGTCTTGACCTACTTTTCAAGGTCACAGAGCTTAGTATAGATAAAAACTTAGGGGGATATTTCTCAGAAAGCATTTGGTGGATTGTTATAAAACATGTTACAAACCTCTCCAATTTAAATTTATAACTGATTACCAGCTTTTGCTAATATTCTAGTTTCGCAATGCATTGCTTACAGATACTGGCCCAGTGTTTGGTCTGTGGGCGCATAATGACCACTTACAGGTCGAGTTCGCGTTTCGTCCCAGTTAACCTATTTTTGACCATATGACAGATCCTGAACATAGAAAATTTCATGAAAGACAGAAATTTTTATGAAAAATGCACATGTATGGACTTTTTTTCACAATGCCTGCATACTGGCCTGATCTTGGGGTGTTCCTTGATAATGACCCGTTACAGATTGAGTTTGCATTTTGCCCTTCATGATCTACTTTTGACCATACAACACCTCCTGAACTTAAAAAAAATTTACAAAATTTAACAAATGTTTCTAATTTGCCCCAGGCGGGGGCATTCGTGTCGTACCGACACATCTAGTTTTGGATTAAATTACTGAAAACTGAAAACCTTGGTGTAGCCATCTATAATCTCTACTGAAGAGAATTGGGATATTTGTGCTTTGAAAGGAGATGCTTTAAGATGTCCACTCATACAGGGGTAAGGAGAGGCGTTTTACCGTTTGTTGGTTATTGTGAGAATTGGCTCTGAAGGGGGGCTTTGTTGCCCTAGCAGGGGTATTGGGCTGTACTTGGAGGTTTGGTTTGAAGCTCTTTGGGATTGCTGTAGGGTGAGTTGTTGAGGGTGGAATTCTTTGGCAGGGTGTTGTTGGCCACATATGCTGCATCTGTGTACATATAGGCATGGTTGTTGGGCACAGGAACAATCTTTGTTGTAGGCCCAGCAAGTGTTGGGTGCAGCCTGGGGCTGGGAAGACTTGGAATTTTTGTAGCTGTTTTTACTTCTAAAGCCCCTGATGGTCAGCAGGTCCATCCACAAATTCAAATGTTGTTTGTCCCATTGTCTTTCTGTTCAAGCCCTAAGCTTTCTGAACTCCCTATCATAGGTGTGCTAGTGACCCCCATTAGAATAAAGAGCATGTATGGCCTCCATGAGCTATTTCAGGTTTTGAGCAGTACATGGCCATGAAAACGTGGAATGCCGAGATCCAATCATGGATGTTGAGTGGAGGGGGTTTGGCATTGGAATTTGCATTGGAGGTTGCTTAGGAGACTTTTTGGAGGTTTGCTTAGGAGACTTTTTGTCAAAAGGGTACAGCCCTTCACACAGGCATCACAGCATCTGGTCCACCTGTCTGGCAATGTTGATTACCTTGTTGTCTCTGTCAGTGACGTCATCGCTGGACTTAGATGGGGATGCCTCATTTGATACAGCGTAGGCCACACTGTTGGTAACCTGGGTGGTTGGACTGGGATCTTCAGCCAGTAACCCTGTAGACTGAAGAAGGCTCTTAGTTTGGTGACTGCAAGGATGAGGGGGTATGTTCCGCATTAGTGGCCCGGGTAAGTCCACTGTGATGCTGTTTAAGAGGGGCAGAAGGGGAGTCATCTTTGACTAAGCCTTGAGGTAGTTTGGAATTTCTATTGGGCATCTTTAAAAGTATAACAATGTTAATGGACATAACCATGCTGCCTGCAAGGAAATGCTTGATATACGCCTTATGTCAGTTAATGGGTCTAGGATGAGATCTTCCCCATAACATTATGAGAATAGTATCCTCGATAAGCAACTATTACTTGTCGCCTAAAATGTTATGAAACAAAATTTGAAAAATGCCTGTTACAGGTGTGATATATATATATATATATATATATATATACCAGCATTAACATCATTGAATGGTCAAACCGTATTCATTGTGAACCGTCATTGTAACTGTAGTTTATCAATTATATTTACCAAAGGATCCCACCCAACAAACAAAACATTGACCTGTAGGTAATTAGATACAGGGATCAAATTTTGACCTGGTGGCTAATTATTCACTTTAGGAATGACATATGGATAAGTCACAAATCAACAACCAGGACTAGAATCACTAAAATAAACATCAACCCAGTGCTATCTGCAATCCAGAACAAACTTCAGCTAACTTCAAGTTAGTAGATAAAGAAGAAGAAGTATTATCAAAATGAAAAAAATACTGTCAGAACTTCAGTCAGTCAGAAACATGTCAGAAATACAGTGATACAGGCAGCAGCAAGAAGCTGTGTCAGTGCTGACCCTTGCTTATGTACTGGTCAGTGTCTTTTCCACCCTTAAAAGTATTCACACCTTTTGATTGGTTTTAAAATTTGCTTAATATTCTTATAGGGTCTGTGATGGTCAGTAGACCATGCACAAGGCTGTCACATGCAGCTGTCAAGTTCTATTTCAGGTGCAGGGTGGAATCGCTCCCAAGTTGGATTCCTCCAAAGTGGCTCCTCAAAGGATTTTGCCTCATGGTTTGGTAAGCTGATGGTCTCTGGAGAAACCGCGTTGCCTCATCATCTGATGTCACAGATAATTTGTTTCAATGTTTTCTAAAAAGTAGATGTGATTAGAGATAAGTACAAAGATGAGAGTGACCTGTTTGGTGCAGGAACTCTGCTTTATAAAACCAGGTACAGACAATATTTGCTTAAAAGGTTCCTGGTTAATCAACATACCAAGTTTTGCTTGTAAAAGTAGCCACTATACAAACATAAAAAACATTCCCTACCTGTGTATCTTTCTTTACAAAATGTTGTGGTTGTGCATCATGCACAAAGTCAAAGTTTAAATCCTTAGGATGTGTAGGATGTTATTCTATTTATAGTGATTAGTTGTACACACAAACAATAAGAAGGTAGGTAGGGCTGAGCAGAAGGTGCTGCATTGCCTCTTTTACAATTACTGACCTAGAGGCATCTGAGCATGCATGCTTTGCCTTCATGGCCAATGTATGCCTTAATGTTGGCTTTTACCAACATATGGGATGCATGCATGTAGATGTATCCATCTTGTGAAAGTGTCAACCAAATGTGTTACTGAGGCTTTACATCTTTTTCCAGACATTTCATTTTCAAACTGCATCTCAAACTTTGCCCCCACTCCCTGTTTATATTGCCGTCCTTGATGTACAGGTAACCTTAATTGACCAAAATGTCCCAACCTCTCTTGGAGCCACCAGAAGTAATGGCCAACTCATCCTCCCCTGCAAGATCAAATACAGGTGGACAGAAAAATAGATATTGCATGTTATATAAATGTCTTACTGTGGTGCAGTGTTCAGGTCTTGTGGTGTCTGTCAGAACAGGGGTTGGTGTCAGCTAAGTTCTATGCAAGTTACTGTGTATTTGTGGGTATGGTTTTTTTGCAGGGTTATTTGATTCAGGAGTTGTAATGCATCAAGATTATGTTGTCTCTATTCGTCCAAAAGTTTAGAGATTCCAGCGTGATATTGTAATCATCCAGCTTGTAAGTGTCATGTTGGGAATGTTTAGTCTTGGACAATGTCTAATCATGCATGCAAAGTATCAATTAACATGTACATGTACACATTGTGTTCACCCATGTTGACCACTTCCCAGTTCAGGTGATGGTGCCAATGGTGGTCGTTGGTTCTCACCTTCATGTTAAACATGCATTACTTGCTACAGTTAGCCAGAATTCATGTTTCACCCATTCCTCCATAGGTATTCTCCATGAAGTCCAGTAACATATATATGCAAGGTGTTTGGATGACAGACTTGAATAAGGGTACTGTTACTGATGGAAAGCAGTTAAAATGTGTTTGGTTGGGAGAAAAGGGATCGAGGGACATAATTATACAGAGGAATTTAAAAAATATGCCTCCAATGGCAGTGTGACGATGCTAATCTGACATCCTGTATTTTCTTCCAAACCTATGTGCTCAATGGAAGGCACAACATTTAAATTCAAAACAAGGAGAAACTGATGGTAAGGCCACCCAGTCCACTGCTTCAAAGTCCATGACTGCTCTATTCTCTCATAATCAGGTGCGGTTAGACATTTGTAACAGGACAAGAGGGACTTGTTTGGTGCAGGAGCACTGCTTTATAACAGCACGTGCAGAACAAAGCTGAAAGGTTTCTACACCGTCTTGGACAAAGCATCAACATACCAAGGTTTTGCTTGTAATAGCAGCCTCATTAAAAACTGAGTAAACATTACTGTAAAAGTGTATGTAGAGGGCATTCCCTACCTGTTTATCTATTCTGTACTTGTGGAAGCGCATCATGCATGAAATCAAAGTTTAAATCCTTCGGATGTGTGGGACATTTATCCTGTCAGTAGCTGTAATGTATAACTTTACCTCTCAGGCAGTTTACCTCTAACAAAGTATCAGAAGAATTGGCTACATGCACATATATTTTCTCTGTTATATTTACAGTTCAGCCACCAACAAGCAAAGTTAGATATAGACATGGCATGTCATATATGTTAGGTGTACTAGCTCCCACGTACAACACATACTGTGGTTGACTTGTTATTCACGGTGGTTTCAAATTTGCGATATTCTCTTGCTGTCATGTAAAAAAAGGCTGTAATTACCACCAGGTGAGATAGTGGGCATTAGTTGGAAAATAAATATAATTCAAAAATCGATCATGTTGAATGTAGCATGTGCCATGTCCACAATCGAGTTTCATTTAAAAAAATATGCTTTGTTCTCAACCTGCAGTTCTGCATGTCAGATTTTATTTATTATTCAAGTATCATATAAGATTGGTGTAACATATCTGTATGTTAATTAGACCAATGTAATGATTTATTAGATTGCTCATCATGCAACTGAAATGTGTGGGACCTTTTGTTTGTTGGTATTGATTAGGAAAAAAAAAAACGATATCACTGAGAAATTTATTCAACAGTGAAAATACTAGAAAATTTTACACGATGCACATCTGTTCTGTACAGTTTTAAGTTAAAAAATCACTTTCCAAAAGCCGTAGCAGTCCTTTGCTCTGTCATTATATACTGACATCAGATCTAGTATCATTTAGTAGAATCATGTTACTGCATTAGCGTTTATCAAGCAAGCCTGCTTTAACAAAGCCATCCAAGACCAGGTTTTTCTTGCCACTCAATTCCTTGTGAACATTGATAAACCACTTTGCATGCAATTGCTTGATGATTGACATCTCCATGTCTACATGAGAATCGCACTTTCATCCTCCATGTCCACGATCTGCCCGGCAGTCAGATGGTCATCGTACCACTGGTTGTATCTTTGCTTGAGAGCATGTTTGTATTCTTTGTTCATAGAAGGGCCCTGTGGCTGTAGCTGGTCTGTGCAGGTGGCGGGGATGGTTCAATAGAGTTTTGGGTGCGGGTACACTCCAGTCCTTGACTTATTCTGCTGTAAACAGTGTATTCATGGGGGGGGGGGGGCAGAGGGGGCTACGGCCGTTTGCATTTTCCCCCAACCTTTATTTACAAAATTTGGCACAAATATAACATTAAGGTTGGGGGAAAATGTCAATGTTATATTGGTGCCAAATTTTGTAAATAAAGTATTATATATTATTCAGATAACAAATTTGATACAGGGCACCTATTGTATTGTAAATTTTGAGAAGTTGCATTATTAAAATGGTTTCAGCCAAATATCTACTTGTTAGTCGTCTGTAAATTGGTGTGCTCTTATGCAGCATGTTTGCCCTCTTCCTTTGCAGTCTGAGTCTGGATGAGTGTGTTTCCTCAGTGATAATGTTTGAATGTCCCCAAGCATTTAAAGGTGTAGCCCGCCCTCTGATCCATGAGAATCTGTATGTTTTACTTAAGTTATAAAGCATTAAACAAAATTACCTGCAGTCGCTAGTAATATTTTTATGCAGTTAACGCAACCAGTTAATACCCCTAATGTCTACGTGTCTGTATGGCAGATCAGCTAGCGCCTCAAGCATACCATCTTTCAAGCCTCTCAGTTTGTACAAGTCTTTCATATTGTCTTTCAGTTATATTTCCAGATCAAAAACATCACACAGTTTCAACATCAGAAATCCCGTGGAAGACTCAAGCATTTGTTTATCAAGCTTCATGTACTTCTGTATCCACAGTCAGGTGACGCACACCACAACGAGTTGCTTGTTTACCAAGATTGTTCCAAGTAATCTTAACTTCTAGTTCAGTAATCTTAGTTACTTAATCATTTAATATTTCACAAATAAACATGTTAAAATAGATCAATAAGCAATAAGTCATAAGTAAAGAACCTGAAGTCAACTGAATCAGCCAAAGGAATTTAGTTTCCAGAAACCCGCAGGAGCCTCGACTTCCTAGCAGTTTTGACCGGGATGAGCACTTGGCCGCAAGACTCCACAGAAGAGGGATCTGAAGCAAGATCAAGATTTTCCCACCACCACCCCATCTCTACCAAGTTCCACTCAGCTTGTCAATAAGGTGTTTTTGCCCCCAACTCAATGTTATATTGGTGCCAAATTCTGTAAATAAAGTAATTTTAATTATTCGGATAACAAATAAGATACAAGGCACTTACTATTGTATTGTTAATTTTTAAGAGTTGCATTATTAAAATGGTCTCTGCCAAATATTTCCTACTTGTTAGTTGTCTGTAAATTAGTAAGCTTGCAGGTAGCATGTGTGAGTGTGTTTCTACAGTGATAATGTGTGAATGTCTCCAAGCATTTAAATGTGTAGCCCTCACTATGATCCATTTGAATCTGCATGTTTTTACCCAAGTTATAAAGCATACACATTAAACTGACCCTTTTTAGCGAATCTGTGAGCTTATGCGATGGTGCAGCATGGTGCGTACATTAACCCATACTTTCTTGAAAACGGCAGGAGCTAGCATCACCAGACTTTATGCAAAAAACAGTCATCTAAAACACTAAAAAAAATTTTGTTTATTTTTTAGCCATCTGCATTTAGGGAGATTTTATAGGGAAAAAGCTTAAAAACCCTTAAAAATCTTCTTCTCCAAAACCATCCAGCCAAAATGTCGAATAATTCACAGAAATAATTCCAAAATCAATCTCTCATAAGTATATTTGAATAGTTCCAGTCCAGTGAGTTTTGGCCAAGGTACAGGAAGTTGAACTTAGTCATCTAACCAAAAATGCATACTAAAATTTCAGTCTCAGAAACGGCTGAAACTATCATCACCAAATTTTTTGCTAATGTTGGTCACATCTAAAATTGGGGTATTGGTGGCGCCACCTGCATCGGCCTTTTTTGTACGGCGGTCATCAGTGCCTGTATCTAAAGTGCCTTGGCATAATAACTTAGCTAGGATCATTCATACAAAACCTGACAAAGTACCCTGCGTAAAAAGTACATTACGTGACTTTCTGAAGCAAGGAGTAGATTTTCAATGGACAGCTTCACATGAAGAATCATTCCAAACACTAAAGCAATTGATCAGCAAAGACTATCTTGAGCTACTACGATAGATCACAACCTGTAATCCTTCAAGTGGATGCATCTATTAAAGGCCTAGGTGTCCTTCTGTTGCAACACGATCGCCCTATTGCATACGCAAGTAAAGCTTTTACACCCGCTGAATCCAAGGTATGCCAATATTGAGCGCGAACTGTTAGCTATCGTCTTTGGATGAACCAATATTCCATACATACCTTTATGGCAGAAACTTCATTGTTGAATCAGATCACCGTCCTTTAGAAGAAATACAGAAGAAAAATCTGGTACAAGCACTACCACGATTTTATTCCATTCCGTGGAGATTTCATGAGGAAAGAAAGCATGATACATCATGTTAAAGCTTATAACAATATCAAACTTACAATCTTTTTTGCAATTTTTCTCGTACATTCTAAGTCAATAGATAAGGTCAAGGCCATGACATTTAATAATTATTTATTTTTGGACAAAGAATCCCCTCCTTCAGCATATCCATGGTCAGCAGTACTTTTTTTACTGGAGGATAAACTTTCCTCCAGATCAAGGTCATCACTGGCGTCTGTGGCTCAGCGGTAGAGTACAGGACTCAAAGCCGGTAGTTCAAATCTCATCCTTGGAGGAGTTAGTTTTTCATGATCGGCCCACACCCAGGGTGAGCGCTCTGCAGGCTTATTGGGAAGGCTGTGCCCCACGACCATTTATCACTCACAAACGAGTGCGTCTTGGGGGTTCCTTGGTGTTATGACCAAGCAATGGGGCTGATTATGCACCCAGGACTCGCAGGTGTGGTTGAAACCGGGCCTAGGCTAAACAAAATACTATGATAGGTAGCGAGTGCTACCGCCCTGTCAAGTTGTCCCCATTCGAAATGGAAAGTGCGGATGTACATACTAAGGATAAGCATATGATAAGTCAACATTATAAAATGGAGGCGGTTACCTCCACTAAAAATTATTAAAAAATCAAGGTCATCACTCAATGACAATGTTTTGAACTGAAAACAAACGCAACTGTAAGAGAGAAGCTGCAAAAATTTCAGTTGTAAACTGTATTTTAAACTCTAACCCCCCCCCCCCCCCCGAATCCTCTTCTGCGATTATGCAGTGAGAAAACGGAAAAAAAATACAGTGCCGTAAGTTTTAAGAAGTCATAGACCATTTTTATAGGAAAAAAGGAAATATAAGGAAAACCACATGTAAAATATTTCTTTTTTTTTGTCATGGCTGTTACTTCCTACAAGCCTCTAATGTGGAAAATATTTTGGTGTACACCGTTCCAATGGATTGATTAAAAAAAATGCCTTTCCGCGTGTCTGGGACTGGCGGAAAGGCGTTATTATGACCCCTGCCTCTTCAAGCAAACCAAACGATTAGCTAGCCTGACCATATGCGCACTGTGCGGTCTGTGCATACCAGAGTGATCTTAAATAATGGCATGGTGTCCTGGAAAGCAGTAATAACGTAAAATCATTGGTCAAATTTCACAATGGGCTAGCAAGTTCATTGGATTGAATCATTTTAGAAAAGCAGAGGAATATATAAAAAGAAGTCGTCGTGAAAAAGGTTAAATGATTTCAATTAAAAACGAAAGTTTATCCTTCATTTCTCCAAAAAAAAAAAAAAACCGAAGTCAATGTGACGTCTCACTGCACAATGGATTTTTAAACGATGTAATATCAGCTTTAATGGACCTAAGGACAGACGGCGGTTGCCGGGTCATCGCTATAGAGATATAAAAGCTGGCTGAGGTAAATCAGTTATCTAAATGGGATTGTGTGCAGGGATGTCGGCTCATGTTTTTAGCTTAGCTGATTTTCAATTATGGTGAGATATGCAGATCAAATTTTTATCGTCCTTCAATCTGGCCATCCACGTCAGATGGGCACAAACCGTAAGGAACCTAGAAGACCTAGCATTTCTTGCTTAAGATCCAGTCAGGATCCAGTAATCTCTTCACATATATACTACCCTCGATCTGTTCATATACCTTGAAATTTACCGTGGATTTGTGATTACACCCATACACTTCATTTTACCGATTATCAGGGTCTATAATATGAAAACCGTTGGTAACGCAAATAAGAATATAGTCCCTATCAGGATCATTTTTAGTACAGATTGCAAGATTTCAGGTTTGAACGAAGCTTATATTCTGGATGCTCGAGTCAATTTTTTCTGATGATTGAACCGCGGATGTGGACGTTTACAGCTAGGCTTGCTGCAAATATGAGAAAACTTACACTACGACGCAAATGCCATTCGTAAACGCTGTTGTATAATCTACGAATCTCCCTATTCTGTAGTGCATAGGTTGGTGTTAGGGGCGATGGCTGTAACACATGCTCCTTCCGCACTAAGAGGACACTGAAGAGATGAGGAGCGGCCGTTCCCCCGTCTAAATCACGTCTTGGCCTATAAATATTTGTGTTCTCGGTCTTACAGAAGAACAGCGTCTCCCTCATAGACCCGTAACAGTTCACAAACTTTTACAGTATAATCACGAAGGCCGTTTTCTCCCAGATGCCCTTGCGTATACACCCATTGTGTTCGCCAGACATCAGTCTTCAATAGCAAGGTCTTATAATTTAGGCCACTTTCCAGCACTACGCATAAGGAACTAAGCAATCTTGTAATATATAGGGGACGTTAAATT
This sequence comes from Sipunculus nudus, assembly GCA_026874595.1. Lineage (NCBI taxonomy): Eukaryota > Metazoa > Annelida > Sipuncula > Golfingiida > Sipunculidae > Sipunculus > Sipunculus nudus. The sequence continues at coordinate 24,216,244 of CM049315.1, read as the reverse complement.
AACAAAGTAAATTATCTGTAAAGTTTTAACAGACCTACCCTGTTCTGTCAAGTAGGTTCGCGGGTCGACACTTGTTTCGCCGTCACCGTGCACGTGGTTGGGTTGGTGATGGTGTGCGCGTGCAAAGCTTGAGGAAACTGTTGCTTATTCTATCATTGTGCGCTTGGTTCCAGGTTCTGCGTTTCATTTTGTTCAATGTCCTTTAAAACATCACATAAATTAGACATTCTTCAGGCTTGAAAGCGTGCTGCTTTACCATATGCTCTCCTCCTTCAATATCCACTTCAATAACAGTCTCTGAGCCACAGTAATTTCCAATGATGAAATTTCCTGCATATCTTCTGCAAATAAACACAACGCCTTCATTGTATTAAAGTCATTAGTGAGTATTCTGTAATTGTGTCCACTGCCGAAGAGAGGGGAGTTGTTTCTCGAATTCAGTTTCACTGTCTTCCTGCTGTATATTAGATTTTTTTTTGTGAAAAAGTGAAGGTACGTCCCTGCACCAAGGGCGCACCTGAACTGTGCTGGCCACATGTAAAACGGAACGACACTTAGGCTTCAGTTACGGTATAATAAAAAGAAATCCCCGTTAATCACCAGGTCCCTGTGCATAGAACCCAGCCTGTCGTCTGCCCAATCTCATGCCTACCCGTGCCCCTTCACTTTAAACAGATATAAATATTTATATTTTTATAACTACCATAAAACATGGTAACATAGTAATATTAATGCATAATGTTTTACAGTTTCTAGTACTCATACTTGTTTTGTTAATGAATCAATTACCTTTGTCTATAACCCTTTCATTTTATGTGCAAACATTAAGTAACCATGTAAAAATTATATAAGGTATGAAATAAAATATTCTTACTTTATTGTTGATTTATTTCTCTGTAATTTAAGTGAAGAAGAAAGTAAATTTTAAAATATATTTCCTATGCATATGTTTCTAAATTATGGGTTTATTTTATTCAAAGTAAAGTATAAATGAATGATGCAAAATGATTGATTATGGTTTAGACTGGACATAAGTTTAACAAATAATGGTTTATCAAATATTAAAATATGTTCTTTTTTAAGCTCATCATAAAATGGACAAATTAATAGGAAGTGATTTTCATCTTAAATATATGCCTCTGAATGTCTTAAACAAAATTTACAATATCTTTGCTCAAAAGGGGATTTGATTATGTCTTGCCATTTCTATCTCTAACTAGTTTGCAGTTCAAAATCGTTCAGGTATAATCTGCATGGGCTAGCCTGTTTGATAACCAGGAAATAATTTGCCTAGTCCAGAATATGCCCGGGTATAAAATCAGGGTTGGCTTTTCTGGCCTGCCTCACCAGCAAGGATAATCCGTACAGTCAGCTCGCCCATGTTAAAGTTATCAAGAAAGCCAGAAAGGCAGAGGGGAAAGAAGCCAGAATTGGCAGTTGCTGACAATATGGTACCAGAAAAGTATTGTTGCCCAGACTGGAGAACAATTTGACAAGGTGATAACTGGTCACACAGTCCTGTCAGGAATTTCATCCATGAAGGATTTATCTTGTTGAAGAAAACTGCCATCATATCAAGATCAAGAATGATGGACATACCACCATCTCTGGAGGAAGAGGCACACCTCCTTGTGGACCCTCCTGTCAAACTGACCTCCACAGTGCAGACTCTGATTGATGAAGGTCTAACACCAATCTTGTGACTATCATGGGCACTGTTGTTGCTGTGCGTTCTCGTATCCATCACTACATCTTGTTTATAAATGTACTGCTATAGGTGAAATCTGTTTAACTCATGCAGTGTGTCCAATTTTACTACTCATTTTCTTCTTTACTGTTTGCAGATGATAAAGATGAGACTTCTTTTGAATGATCTGATTTGAAAGTCTTATCACATTCTATATCATATGCAATGTATATTCGTCCGACATCAGACTAATATCATTAATTATTTGCACAGATTCCATGAGAATCAAGAAATTGCAGCTATCCTGAGCAGAATACTTTGTTAAGGACACCAATATTACCACACTCTATACAATGCTCCAGAATGAAGTTATATATAGACTTTAGTCATAATCAATTTAATTGAGCCATTAAAACAGGAATATCCAGGTAGACCATGTTTACTTGTCTACATGAGAGCTTACTGTATATAAAGTAGCCATTATGTGTATATTATACAAATATGACTTCAGCATTATGACACGATATCTCTATTTTATATCTTCCTTGGAATTGATGCCAATTTGCAGTCCATCTTACATCAACACACCCAGGCAGTCACTGAACTCAGTTGGCCCTTTAAATGTTCAGAAATATAAAATGATCGGATCTCTCCTCACAGGATCTATCTAATACAGTATTTCAAGCAACTCTCTTCGCATGAACCAGTAATTCACATCTTGAAAAAAAATATCAAGTGATTATGCGCCAACACATCTATCAAAACACAACCCTCCTTAGGCGATCACTTGGATGCATTTACAATGTTCAACCATCCCACGGGAGAAAAACCCTTTCCAGGCCTACATAATATCACACCAACGCTTTCGAAATAAATTACCCTGTCCTAACCAGTTGACAGTCATTTCAGTTACTGTATATATTCAAAGCCAATGTCATGTAAATCCGTATATTAAATAATCTCATATTGACAAGTTGAATGTGGCATATCAACCGAGTTTGGATCATCCTGAAATACTCCAGAGGATCCAAGTGTTTAATTGTTGAAAACATTACCACAAATGGTTGAGATATCTTACATATGCTAAGATTCCTCACACATAAGAGAAAAAGAAGCTAGAATGTGCTCTATATGCATGTATAAGAAAGAATCATTGTTACATCTGTTTTTTCATGTGGAGAAACACGAAACTGAATATCCTAAGTAAAGAATTGGCTGTTAAGTTTACTTATCTTATGTTAAGATTCATGTATATTTGTAAATATATATTCAGAATATTACAAATTCAATTTTCAATAGTTTAAAAGTATAATTTGAAACAATTCTAACATTGAGAAGAAAACGACTTTAGGGAAAAGGGAATTGAAGCTCCTAGGAACAACGCGATACTCTACACTATATTTTATAGTACTTGAAAAGAAGTGAAATTCACATTCCTTTATAAAAGAAAACACCTAGATTAATATGTGCGCGTATGTGTGCATGTATAAATATGTGCTCAAATATGAGTATGAGCATAAATTATGTGTTTCTTTACCTAACCGTTTCATTAAAAAAATTCCCCGTCAGGGAAGATATATATAGTTTATTCATGTGACATCTACTATATGTGCTCCTTTATGTTATATTCATGTAGGGGCCTATAAATGTATGTCTCAGAAGTGCTAATTGTTTCATAAAAATATAATTCCTCATAACGGTACTGTTTGCTTTCTTGTTTTGAGGAAACTGTTATTTGGATATATAGAAGGAGCATAACCTGTAAGTACCGACAATAGATATAAAGCGGTATAGGTGAAATGTAATACGCACTAGCCATTATGTATTTCTGATTCTGAGCATAATGAATAAAGTAGAAGCTTTATAGTAGCCAGTATACAAATATGAGAAAGCGAAGACCCCTCATTAGTGGTCGTACACTGATATTTGACACCCGCTTAACAATGCTTTACATCAGGGCATTAACGTTCTAAAACGCATTCTCAGAAATATCGATATAGTCATTGATGGCGCTGTGGGGGAGCAAAATAATGGAATTTTTATTAGGAATTCATTTAGACCGAATTGAATTTACTCCTTTCAAATAGACTTTGGTCACGCTATTGCCGGGTATATTATACAATAGACGGAGTTGTATGGCTACACCAAAGTCGATAATTGCTAAATAATGAGCAATATTGATGTTTTAAATGTTTTTGGTCATCGTCTGTCTTTCTAATGTACATGTGAGCTTATGCCATGGTGTGGCGTCGTCTGTCATCTATATGGTAACCGCGAACCAACACACCCTACGGCTTCAAGGTTCTGTCAATATTGCTGCGAGCAGTACCACATGAGATACTCAGAGTGCATGCAATAGCCAACACGGCTTTTCCTGATCAATTTCAAGGCTTCTTTCAGTATTCAGCAGTCTTCAAAATGTTCTTTCAAATACAGTAAAACCCCGCTAACCGGACCACCTGCGGGACCAGGTAAAGTGGTCGTGTTAGCGGGGTGGTCGTGTTAGCGGGTTGCTTGTACATTAGTCTGCCAATATTAACGCAGGAGATAACATGGATATTTCAAGTAAATTTTAAGTTGTTGTCCCTGTTTAATTTAAAATATAAAAAAAAATTAACAAACATGAATATGATTCAAAAGTTTTTTTACATAGAAACAAAACAAATGAAACAAACATATTGAATAAAGCCATAATACAAGAATTTGGGCACTGTATAAAGTGTATATTCTACACTCGAGAACAGAATAAACACATTTAATTCGAAGTGTTATTTATTTGGCTCCTGCTTTTTTCATTGAATTTGATTTGTCACAGTTTTACTTTACTCACCCGAAAGTATCGTGTGGTGTCAGTTGTGTTTGACAAACTCCTTTTTGATCAGTACGTTAAATGCTAATCTAACAGCCGTACTCAACAAACAATGTAACAGACAAAGGGGTACAATATCTATTGATGCGTATAGTATGGCTATGGTTGGGTGGCATTATATACAAGCCTAAATATGGCTAGGCAGATGAAAGTGGGCTTCCAATCAACGGGCCGCGGTCGCCTCGAGCCAGTGGTCGTGATACAGCTAATTAATAACGTGCTATTACCAAAATTCAAGCTAGGCGATAAGCGTTTCATCTGCTCAACGGGCCGCGGTCGCCACGGACCAGTGGTCGTGTCACGGGTGCTCATCGGAAGGTCGGGACCAATAAAGGTGGTCGTTGGTCGTGATAGCGGGGTTGTCGTGTTTCTTAAGTTTTTTATTATGATGATTTATATTAGACAATTCTGGGACCAAGAAAAGTGGTCGTGTTAGCGGGGTGGTCGTGTTAGCGGGGTGGTCGTCATGCGGGAGTTCACTGTACCAGCAAAGGTTAATCCAAATTAAAGACAAATTCAGAGCAAGAATAAAAGAGGGATTACTAAGCTCTATATACTCATACACTCCCGTCTATACTATGAAGCACTTGTTTATAAATAAATTGACCTGTATCGTGGTTATGTCTGAAACACTGTAGGTAAAACGCCAACATTTGAACTGCGATCCCTCACGTTAAAAGGGAATATGAAGTTGATCACTGCTGTTTTCACAGATATGCATCAGAACATCAAAGGAAAATACCCTCAGCTAATCCCCTTCGATTGATTCGGGATCTACAATAACTTAAGTATAGTGTTAATCTGAAGCTTGAATTCTACTCGCATTATGACGTAATATTTCACGGCATCTGAGTATGAGTGCTAGTCAAAGTCCTGAACACTTGAGTCCAAGTTTGAGTCCTTGAGTTTAGAGTCCAAGCTTAACTAGTTCACCTTCTTCAAGTCCTGGTCATTTGGAACTCGAGTCCGAGTCCAATACAGATTTCCTTAAAAAGCAATTTAAAATGAAATTTTCAGATTCTTATGTACATTTTAAGTTTGTTTACCCATGCTTTTACTGTAATGGTTAATTACATTTATAGCTCCCGATGCTGATTGAAAGCTTGGTATGTAAGGTGTTATTATTTTGTAATATTTTGTATGTAGTTCGCATTTATAAGTGCGTACATATTTGTAATATTTGATTATTTCTATTGGACCCAGGATATACTCGGTCAATTTTTTTTAAGTTCTTACCTCTGAGTACCGAATACGAGTCTGAGTCCAGGACCCTAGAGTCCAAGTCCGAGCCTGAGTCCCTAAAGAAGTGGACTCGAGTCCGGACACGAGTCCAAGTCCGGAACGAGTCCTACATCACTGATTTCAACCGTGTCCATCATAATTATAGTCATCCAAGGACATCTGGCCATTTATGGTTCATTATTATCTTACTTTTTTGTAATGCCAATGACAAGAAATAACTAACATAGGCCTGATAATTAACGGAGGTGTCGATGTACTTCACACAGTGTTCTTGTTTTTTTTTTTAATTTTCTGAGATAATGTTCGTAGGAGTATTTACTCCTGATTTATAAGGATTGAATTTTATTTAGACACTATGGATTGCCATAAAAATCAACGCTGTGTTAATTTTAGATACCTAAAATCCATGCAAAAATATCACCTGTTTCAGAACGGTTCTGGACCAAGGGAATGGACATCACATTCTAGCGAATGATCTTCGCTCAGACTACTTAATATCATAGTAAGCCCCATCTGTGGATGGATATATAGTATTAATAATTAGGTCTAATACATGAAACACACGTGCCAGACAGGAGCAAAAACGAACCAATCTCTTTGACAAATATAATTAATATTCAGTTATAACATTTTGAGATATTTCAGCACGATGGAGCAGGAAAACAAGTTTGCCGGAGTGCTGATAATCATTATACATGGATCTGGCATGCAGAGGAAGGGTAGAAATGATTACATTGACGTAAAATTCAGCCCCGCTTTTTTCGTTATGAAGAATGTATTATTCTGTTTCAAAGATTTTTTAAAGGTGGAGAGAGGGGGCGTGAGCACCCTACACCGCGATAAATCCGCCCACTGAAAATATCGATCAGTTCTCCGGAAGGGAAAGTGGTGTATATTAACGTATCGCGTTATTTGTACATACACATTTAAAATAAACCGCATCAATGAAACCAGCGTAAAGAGACAATTGATCATAATTAAATATTCCATCTCTTTTTATACCCACTGTTTATGTAATTGTACCAGTATATGAAGTGTTTATGCGAAGGCGGTAATGGATTGATGCAAAACAGCACGTGATTCACTCATACATTTATGCTATTTTATTATGGAGAGGATGTTTCTGGGACATTGATGTTACGGACATTTAAGCTTTGAATGGCGTCGCATAGAGCCACGTGAAGCTTCAGCAACCATATTTAATAAAATACTTATTTCCGTCATAGCTATCCAATAGCTGCTTTTTTATCAGCTGTAAATCCATAATGATATTCAGGAAGATTGTCCCGGAAGGAATTTTCTCTCATGCACTCTCGTAAAGTACCCCTGAGCAAATGTATGAATATCAGCGCATTCCGAAAGTCAGTGCGCTTCCGCTGCAGGCTGAAGATCAAAGCATGGCTTTTTAGAAGACATTCCACATCTAATGGTGAGAGCTGACATACAACTGTTTCACTAAAGGGAGACTCCATTACAGACTAGATCAATACATCCATATATGTGCCTAACAAATATAAACGAAGCACCGTTAACTTTGTGAAGCAGACAAACCTTCTCTCTGAGGCATGAAACAAGGAAACCGTCATAGTGAAGGGTGCTTTAGAGGAAGTCAAGGCGGTGAAGCCGGGATAGTTATTAGAGGATGATTCGCTTAAGTGTTATTTGAAGATCATTGTTAAAACACGGTAACTGAATCCTATGATTTCCTTTAATAATATACCCGTTTTAGGCGTTTAATATCCACAGTGAACGCATGTTATGTCAATTAATTTTACTTTTGACTGTACTAGTAGCTATACTGGTCCAGTTTGATCAATCTAATCTCCAAAATGCGGACTAGACTGGAACCCCGCTCTATAATGGTTCTTTACAAGGCCATAATAGAGCGGGGGTACCAGTCTAAATGCGGACTCAGTTGTTCGAACACTGTTTCACATTTACAGAACTTGCACCACTTAACTTTCTCTAAGAAACGTTAAATCTTTGAGACACAAACGTAAATGCGAGTATAGCTCAGTTTAATTGTACATTGACTAGTTATTGTTATAAAACCATATAGTGAATAGTTCTTCTAATAAGCGTCCATAAACGTTTCCTTTTAAATACACGTTTCAAATTCTCGATTCAGATCAAATAAAGGTTGCCTCATTTGGATAAAACATTGGATCACATCACCCAGATTGTAACTACAGCTCTCAGACAACCTGAACTCCGCCTAAATCATGGCAGTATCCTCCTGGCTGAATGTTACAAACAATGGAAACATCGGTACCACTTTGAACAGCACCGTCTCTTTTAAGACCTCTATGATCAATACGGCTGTTTGTGGATTGTTTATGGTACTTATGTGTGGCGGGAATGGACTTTTTATCCTGGCTTACAATAAATGCAAAGAACTCCAAAATAAGGCAAATTTTCTATTAGTGAACCTGGCAGTTGCTGATTTTACAGTAGGACTGAGTATGCCTTTCTACATGATATTCTTTTGGTTACCTTCTCTTGAGCAGAATAGTTTTATGTGTGCTTTACGGTACTCACTTCTGATTTTCCCGCTCCTGGCGTCAACGGAGTTCTTGATGGTGATAGGCATAGACCGGTACCTGGCTGTTTCACGTCCTCTGACACGGACTGGGTTTCCCACAAAGAAAAACCTTTTGACCGCATCAGCTTTTGTTTGGGCGACCAGTTTTGTCGGAGGAGGAGTCGGCCCGCTTGTATCGCGAGTTGAATGCATCCCAATGTGCGGAATGCTAACTGTTCTGAAATTGGAATACATTGGAGCTTTTCTTATCCCGGTTTTCACTGCCATAACTGTTGCTATGACATGCTTCTACGTGGCAGTTATCATCAAAGTAGCTCGGCAGACAGCGACAACCAGCAAAGTTTTGGGACCAGCCGTAAGCTCTCAGCAGTTGGCCAGACGCTACCAACAAGAAAAAGCGGTTGCTATAACTGTCTTGCTCGTGGTTGGTATATTTTACATATGTTGGGGGCCACTGTTTACAATTTTCGGGGTCCAGGTCTACGGGAATAGAATACATGACCAAATACTTAATGAAGTCCGCAAAACCGTCGCTCGCTTCCTCGGCATCGGAAACTCGGCCTTGAATGTAATTATTTATGTCTGGAGGATGCCCAGATTTCGAAAAGCCATAAAGCAATTTTTCTGTCAACCGCGGAAGACAACGTTGACGACCAACCCCGTGAATTTTACAGAAATATATGAAATAGGCCAAGCTGAAACTAATTGAGCTTGATGGAACTACACCCTGATGAACTTACCATGAGAGAAAGGACAGGGGAAGTATAGGACATTATATAGTTTCAGGATTTTCATCTGTAGAGTATTATTGAATTTTTTTTATTGAATGGCTGAGCCTATGTATACATTTGTATATTCCCATGTAACACTCATTGTCGTAGTAGGAGTATTAAAACTTCACAACTTCTGTACAATTTGTTTCTTTACAACTTGTGATTCAAACTTATATCCCACAATTATTATGTGTTGTATGTACCCGTGTTCAACCATGCTGTAAGAACGAATTATATAAGAGAATACCATGATATTGACAGTCTTTAATTGTACATGCACGCCTGGCATGGCCTAGGTGTAATAATGTTTGGTAACGGCTTCTGAATCATTGATCCGGATACTGCTATTAATACCTTCGTGTTGTGGTCACCTCCAGACTAAAAACAAAATATTCTGCACGGTAAACTATGCCTTCAAATATTTACACAGGAAGAGTGAGCCATGGTTTCATATGCACCCATTTGAATTATCCGGGTCATGTTTTTGAACCATAAATGTGAGTTTACCTTTGACACACACGAGGCAGCCAGGTATCTTCTGTCAAAAGGATATTGCTGTTTATAGGATGACAAACCCAACCCGTGTATAAAGTTAAATCATCATATTCCATAAGGTATTAAATGCCTATTTTATAAGTAATAGATCCACTTCCTAGCATTAGGTTTTTGGATCATATGGCAAAAGTGAACCCCTGAGTCATATTACATCATTATCAATACCAGGAGGTTATTATAAACCTTAATTGATAACCAGTTTATATATTTTACAATCAGCGCTACTAGAGAGCCTCCGATGCAATCGTATTCAGTACGAATCCTTTAGTCATAATTCCTGTGATCCAAAGCAGATATTTGGAAGGGCTTTCATGGGGAGCAAAACATGTAGCTGCCTCCCCAGTGACTCTGCCCTATATCGTCATTTGCAGAATAATGTACGAGGATTTAAACAATATCTGCCTTTTAGCCCACCACCTGCCTATTTCCATATGTTGCTCAGTAAATGTTTTTGGTGGAGGCATTATACGACGCCAGTGGTCTGTTTATATTACTTGTGATGTCCTTTTTAAATAATTCCCTTGTCCCAAGGTTTGTTATAGCAGCCTATACAAGTGCAGTTGTTGAACTTCTTCCATAAGATGGTCATCGGATGTTTATGACTCTGTACCATAATGTGTTTTATCTTCCGCTATCAATACTTTTGTCTGAATACGAAAGCTTTTTGTTTTATCGAAACAAGCCCAGGTAGAGGACCAGTGTCTCTTTTCACTGGTTTTATGCGATATTTTTTTCTGTGTGTTGATAATAGCAATCAGAATATGTTCGTTTATTATGCAAAGACCGTGTGGTAAATGGTAGGAGGTGCTCATGCGTAAAACGTACATTTTATAAATCACAGATAAATTGATTTTACTGTTATCGACATCGTGATTTTGTATGCTAGTGCAGAACGCTATGTTTAAGTTTTCATCCACGTAACTGCTCGCGCCCTTTATTCGTAATTTTTCACTGGGCAATGATTAATTTGTCCCACATGCCCCGCCCCAAGGTCAAAGGTCATTTCTCTCAGTGTTTTGATGTAATACACCTGCACTCTTAAAGCCGACTGCTCACTACACGATTTTATTACGCGACATTGTCGGTCGATTTTTACCGCAGTTCTTTCAAAATCGGTTTCGATTTAGTTGGCCGATTTTCGGTGTCACATTTACCGACGCGCACATTCCCACTTCTCGATTATCGTTCAAGATGGCGATTTGCTACTGGGCTTGCTACGGTAGGAAGACCAAAAGGATATACTTTTTCGCTTTGAGGCTTGTCGGCAGAAATATGCTATGGCAGGATTTTGATTTGCGGGTTAAGCCTTTAGATAAGAGAGAAACTAGTGGCATACAATTCACATGCATGCAAACTGAGAGAAGAGAATGAACCGTCCGTCATAAATTTTACCAAGTTATCTCCGCACATCTTCAGTCACCTGCTTTATTTGGTAAAAGCCCGACATCCAGCATCAGGATACCAGATACCCGCGGGCCATTTCACAAGGTACGAGGCTTGCAATAAGGTTTGGGCAATAAGTAATCATCAAACTCAAATTTAGGAAATTATATTCTACATGCACATGATTGGGAATCCCTGCCGGTGGTTCGGTGAACAGTGTGCTAAGGACCCAACCCCATGAATGGTAATGGGTTTACCTAAAGCATCAAGTATATATATATATATATATATATATATATATATATATATATATATATATATATATATATATATAATTATTATTATAATGATAATAATCGCCTATGAATCGGCCGATAAAGTCGGTATGTGAGCCGCCGGCTTAACCCTGCCGCCCACTGACGATTTTGCTGTGACGCGATGTGATGCGACTAAAATCGCAAGGGATCTGTGACTGGTCGCCGATTTTATTCGCATGTGAATCGCAGTGAGCGTGCCTTGCGAGGCAATTTGCGACTTCCGACCGCAAGTCGCACACGATCGCAAGGTTTCTGGCATGTCAGAAACTTGCGATTCCTTGCAACTAGTCGCAGACTCAGCTTGTAGATGTGAAACGTGGCATTGTCCCAAGACAGCTTTTTATCGAACCTGTGAACTTATGCGATGGTGCTGCGTCGTGCGTCGTCTGTACTTTAACCCATACTATCTCCAAAACGGCAAAAAAACTTTAAAACCTTTAAGAATCTTCTTCTCTGAAACCGTCCAGCCAAGTTGTCCAATATTTTACAAAAAAAATAATCACAGAGACAATCTCTCTCAAGTTTGTTCGAATGGTTCCAGTTCAGTGATTTTTGGCCGGAAGTTTAACTTAGTTATCCATCCAAAGAAGCATACTAAAATTACAATCTCGGAAATGGTACGAGCTATAATCACCAAATTTTTTGCCAATTTTGGTCACATGAGTCATATCTGAAATTGAGGTATTGGTGGCGCCACCTGCATCGGCCTTTCTTATACGGTAGTCATCAGTGCCTATATCATACTGAGGGCTACAAAAAAAAAGTCTTCTCTGAAACCATATGGCCATATTGCTTAATATCGCACCGAAATGATGCTAGGGTAGTGCTTTCTGACATTTGTTCAAATGGTCGCTGTTCAGTGACTTTTGGCTGAGTTATCGAACCTCTGTGCCACTGGTTTTGGTTCACTGCTTTTTAGCTGAGTTACGGGAAGCTGAACTTGGCCAGTTTGCTGTATCTTCCTTTACGATATAAAACTGCAAAACGTTTTTTGACTGACGTCACTGAAGCCATTTGTTAAATCTTTTATAAGAATTATCTCCACAATAATTCTCATAACAATGGTCTTTAATGGTTCCACATGAATGATTTTTTTCGTTGAATTATGGAGACTGAATTGAGTCATTTTACCATATATGTAAGCTGTGTAAAGCAGTTACATTTAATCTGGCACCAGTTTATCAGCATCTATCACAACATGCCACTAGACATTTAGATTTCAGGTTATCTGTGGTTAATATTGAAAAGAATGTTTTTAAAAGCTTTTAAAAAAATAGTTTATGATTTTAATTATTCATCATATCAGGCAATGTTTTGGTCATGGGTATTAAGCTCTGTGGCTTTATAAAGAAGGCTGTACATGGATTATAAATAACTGGTATCCATACTCAACTTAATTCAAGAATTTGCCATAATTGAGATGTATTTGTATTATGATTTTGCATTCAGTATGCATCTCTAATAATTTGTCATATATTCCTTATTTCTTTTTGATTAAAAGTCAGCTGAAAGGCATTTTGTATTGGGAAAATTTATTTCAAAGTTATTTCAAGAAGGGACTACTTTTGTGTACACATGGCAGCACTTGGTTTACCATGGGCAGATTGCCAAGATTTGCCAGTGCCTGTATGTTGGCCATTAGCCAAGATGATGTTAACTCTATAAAAAGCTTTGGTACAGGGCCAGGATTGAAAGAAGTGCAGCCAGGTATAGGTCAAGAGTTCACTCAGTGCAGTAGCTGCATTCTATTTATAGCTTTGACAGACTGCCCACTGCATCAGATTTGGCACCAAAGTTCAGCCTGGATCTATTTATAGCTTCAGCAGACTGCCAACTAGGCAGATTATGCAACAGGTCAAGAGTTCACTCAGTGCAGCCAGGTGCAGGTCAAGAGTTAACTCAGTGCAGTAGCTTGAGTCAGCAATTTGTCACAGTTCACTTGGGGCAATTGCCTATCTCACCTAAGCCTGGCCAGCCCAGTGCATCAAACTCAAGGGAAGTCATTTTCTCATTCACATGACAGGGGTTGCCACCTACAATCACTTTTGCAGTGTATGCGCCAGCTTATTTTTACGGAGGAATATGATACATCTGCCTGAAATTGGGCATATTTATACATTTCAGATAGCTTTATTGTGTACAAGACTGGTGGCGCCACCTACAATAATTACAATAATAAATTGAAAGAGTCTGCTTATTTGAAGGATGGATTTCACATATCAGTCTGAAATTTGGCATTTGTATATTTATCTATCTTCGTTGTATACAAGACTGATGGTGCCAGCAACAATAATTTTTGTGTTGTGTGCACCCATGCCAGAATTTCAGCAGTGATGTTTGTGTAATTGTTTCTTGTTCAAAATGTTTAGTACTTGCATTGTTCATATACATGTTACGCATACACTTGAAAAGTAATATTCCAGAATTAGGGCATTATACCTGGTGTATATCCCATTGCATAGGTTCGCATTATTCCTGTAGGCCTTGTTCTTTTGGTCCCCTGAAAACGAAGATGAATTGATAGCGATATTGAATTAAACACCTTATCCGTACAGCCAGACTTCGCCCGAATATAGCAACCGAAACAAGAAGTTAAGGGGTTGTGAAGAGTATTGAGCTATTCTGGTGGGTTGCGGCTGATATTGTTATAGTTTTTATAAGTTATATTTGTAATTACATAAATTTATCATTTCCAAATTAAAAAGAAACAACGCGGGAAACTCCCTATCTCGAGTCTGCAACTTATCGCTGAACCCTAGTTGTAGACTGCCGGCGACTAATCGCAGACTGTCTGCGACGGGTCACCGATTGTCAGTCGCAGACGAACGCCGACTATCTGCGACTGGTCGCAAATAAAAATTGCAGCAAAATCGCCAGTGGGCGGCAGGTTTTAGACATAGCCGTAGTTATACTGTAGTCTACCGGGTTTTTTAACGGTGGTACCGTTTTTTCACCACCCGGCCGTACTTTACTCGCTAGACGGTAGACTACCGTGAGCTGGACCACTGCTAGCATGTTATCTTGCCTTGCGTCCATCTGGTCACATCCCCAGCGGGCATTCAACATTTTTAGCGAACCTGTGAGTTTATGCGAGAGCGCGGCGTCGTCCTTCCGCCGTCAAAGTCTGGCCGTCCGCCGTCCATGGCTGTAAGTCAGAAACCGTAGGAGCTAGCAGCTCCAAAACACATGTAAGAATTAGTCACATATGAAACTCGGTTCCCTAGAGCTTATTATTGGGTATTTGTATATTTTAGATGTTATAGAGAAGAAGCCTAAAAACCTTTAAAAATCTCTGAAACTGTCCAGCTACATTGACCAATATTTCACAGAAACGTTCCCTGGAACAATCTCTCTCAAGTTTGTTCGAATGGTTCCAGGTCAGTGATTTTCGACCGAGTTACAGGAAGTTGAACGTAGTCATTTGCATGCTAAAATTACAATCTCAGAAACGGCTGGGGCTATCATCGTCAAATTTTATGGTAATGTTGGTCACTTGAGTCATATCTGAAATTGAGGTATAGGTGGCGCCACCTGCATTGGTCTTTTTGTACGGGGGTCAACGGTGCCCGAAGCATACAGAGGGCTACAAAAAATTTCTTCTCTAAAAGGGTAAAGCCAAATTGTTAAATATTGCACAGAAATGCTCCTATGGTAGTGCTTTCTTAGGATTTTTCAAATGGTCTCTGTTCAATGACTTTGGCCGAGTTATGGGAAATTGAATATAGTCAAATGTTATAGCAGCCCATTTCTGCTCAGTGGCTACAAAGATCTTTTCTCAAAAACCACTGGGTAAATTCTTTAATTTCATATATGAATGATCCTTAGATGTTGATAATTCAAATTTGTTCAAATGGTTTTGATTCAGTGATTTTCTTAGATTTTTTACAGGAAAGGTTAAAATAAGATATAAAAATCTTCTTCTCCGAAACCTTCCAGCCAAATTGTCCAATATGTCACAGAAATGATCCCTATAACAATCTCTCGCAAATTTGTTTGAATGGCTCCAGTTCGGTGATTTTTGGCCGAGTTACAGGAGGTTTAACTTAGTCATCTGTGCAAAAAAGAATACTAAACTTAAAAACTCAGAAACAGCTGGAGATGTCATCACTAAATTTTATGCCAATGATTGTCACACGAGTCATATCTAAAATTGAGGTGTTGGTGGCGCCACCTACATTGATCTGTTTTTATAATCAAAAATGTAAGTTTAGACTATTCTAACTTATACACCGAATTGTTTTAAGAAACTGTTAAGCTGATTGGTTTAAACTGTTCAATACTTGTTCTATGGTATTGTTCTGTCAGTTTTATAAGAATAGATTGGGTAAATGCAGTTTTAAAAAGCAGTGTAGCCAATTGAAAAAGCCTTTCAGTGTTTGAAAACAGATTTGGCAGCATGGCAAGTTTCAACATGTCAAGTCAAGAAGTCAATCATTGCACCCAGGTGCAGGCCAGACATCATCATGGCAACTGACCTGGCTCTGTCTGGTGTCAAAATACAGTCTAGACGAGGAACTTGTTCTTAGATTTTATAGGGAAAAGGCTAAAATCCATTTTAAAATGTTCTTTTCCGAAACCATGCTGCCAAATTGTCCGTTCATCTGTTCCAATATCCCTCCCTGGCAAAAAAATATATCCGAAATATCATAACTGATACATCCTAGTTTTAAAATGTCCTAGTCCGAAACGTGCGGGTCCGAAACGTCCATTTGGCTGAATTCATAATGACTAAGGTAGATATGCAGGACATGAGAGGATCAATATTAAATTTTAAAAATAAACATTCATATTCCCAAACTTTGCACAGGTTCGCATTAGGCCTGTAGGTCTTGTTTCAATATTGAAAACAAATTGAAATGAGGTTGAGATATTTACAACTCGTTTTCAACATTACATCAATGATAATTTGACATTGATGGTTCAATGTTGATAATCAACTAGGTTTCAATATTGAATAAATGTTGATTTTTCCACTAGCAATTCAATCTTAATTTTTCAACAAGTTGTCAATATTGAATCAATATGGATGTGACAGTAATCTCTCAATGAATGTTAGTGATTCAAGGTTGAAACAATTTTCAAATACAAGGCTTTTCCAATATTATTACAATATTGATGATCAATATTGATAATGTTGATTTGCCAACTCGGTCTTGGGTGACCGCGCCCGCGAAATTTCTTCGTTTATCATCCGGGCATTTACAGGCCTTCACCACCATATTTGGCCTTCCCAGCAGCTCCCAAACGCGTACAATCTTAAATAATCCCATGATTTCGGTGAGTTTACCTTTATGACTTTTTAACCGCAAACTATTTTAGGAATCTTTAAATAACACGTATTATATTTCTATATTATATATATTTCTATAGTAAATTTAGATTTTGTACCAAAACTTGGTTCTCCTAACCTCACCATCCCTGGTTTGTTGATATCACTGTTCGTGCTGTGTAAAGTGTATATAGTGCATGTGCAAGAGTGTGTTGATATTGTTATTTAAATATATTTAAGATATATATGACCTGCGTGTGCATCACATAAAGGCCTGTATCTTTTCCTCTTTGAATTGACCCCTTTTACATCATCATGTTGATACCTATGCTGTACCTTTTTGATAATGTAACCTGTTTTAGATTTATTATTCCTCATTTAATGTATAGGAATGTGGAATAACGTGTGCCACCTATGTGTGATTTAAATTTATATTCAGCTGATATGAGAGATATAGACTGTATATGCTGAATTATAAGAGTTTCTAAATGAAAATATCAAACTTACTACTCTGTATTTACAATTCAATACTTAATGTGTATATGATACATTTCAGATAAAAAATTAGTGTTTATGTAACTGATCCTTTTTGTATTTTCTCCATTTCAGACTGTAAGTTTGACCAAAAAGCAGAGAACCAACAAGTACAGTCATCATCGACCCAATGAATAAGACGAAACGGACTTACAACTTGAACAGAAGCAGGAAACAGGAAAATAGGCCCACATGAATGTTAGCATGGATCTGTGGCAGGTACTTTTTGCAGCCTATCAAACGATGTAGTGAAAAACACTGCGGAAGTGTATTTTACATGTGCTTTTTGGTAAAAAAAAATAGCGTTTATCCGTCACTTTAATGTGTCATGCCTGTTGAGTTGCATGATACTTTGGGGTGATGCAGGTAGATTTTAACGTACAGTTAGAACAAAGGAAAATCCGCCACATATGGGACAATATATGTGTGTGGTTATAAATGGACTGACAAGTTTTACAAGGTGTGTATTTAATTGTGAGCCAGCACGGTGCTTGCCTACATGGCATAAGATGTCAGCGGACAGACTGCGACATTTTGTCTTGTCCTGTAGGCTATCACAACTGAAACTGAAAGAATATCAACTCGTGACCACGACAACATCAAGGATTATAATAACATGAGACACAATCAGGCACGGTAAAGTTTACATGAACTTTTATAATTTGACAATATTTAGGAAATGCTTTGTAAAGAATTAACAATAAATTTCAACTGATTCACTTTTATTTATTCTTGTAAGCATAAAATATCTGAAACCAGCTGGACCCCTATCCTTTTTCAGGAAATTTCTCTGGACCCTTCCCTCATGCCTGCACATGCAGTACTGGTGTGCATGGTTTTCTGAAGCCATGTCAGCAAATTTTGACACGGGCGCATATAACTGAATGTCACTTTTGGAAATAGCACCTGTGAATTAAGTTACTGGATTACTTTCTATTTTCGGCTATTCATTTCTCGTGTTCACACAAGAATGCGTTCGAAACCCAAAATGTCAGTATTTTTTGTTATTATAAACACGGACAATCATTACCAGAAGATGTAGTACCGGTACATATTTTTAATCAGTATCCTACAAGTAGCATGGTGATTTTAAATTAGGAAATTAGGAAGCACTCGACAGAGCGTACTCTTTTCCAGGATCTGCATCTGGGTCAGGTTAAGAATTTAGGCCTAATAGTATGATGTGATGGTGGGTACATTCATAAAGCTCAAATATACTGCAGGCCTTCATTTCTATGCGCTAATACGGCTTTTCAAGTAAAAATGTAAAAAACTCACGCTTTAATTAACCAAGGTTAAATTAAACAAGGTGTTTACATGCACAGAAAGTGTCTGGCAAAGATTTCTAGATATAGGCAATGACAGTACACTTTGATAATTGTCTGTCACATGTGTACATTGCAAATACAGCGGATAATGTTGTCATTCAATGTCTTTAACACTTGCATGAGAATGTTGTGGGTGATTTTTCACCTTTCAAACGGAGCCTGTGATCGCCCGTTGCGAGCCCCGATACAAACTTTCCAGTGCCTGCAGTTGTGAACGCGTTTCGAGGGCCGGGCCTTTGTCGCCATCTGGTGACAAAAGTCAATACTTTTAGAAACTGGTGCACTTGTATTTCGTTCGGCTAAAAATTTTACCGTTTGCGGGCTTGTCACGCGAGACTGCGTGTTGTTGTGACTTGATAGCATGTTTTGATCAAAATGTAGAAGTAAACACTGTCAGTAATTGACGGTAAATGTGTATAAGCTGTCAGAAGTGTTTTACGGAAAGCCATCTTTGAATGCTCGAGATAACGTCAGGTCACAATGGCTCTCATCACGGAGACTGCGTTTCTGATCTTGGCTTTCTCTACAACAAGTTTTTCCGCGAATTGCACGTATGTTATCATTGTTGTAATGTAATAATATTATACCATGATAATATGTTACACTTATTTAATCGGTAAAAGTGAAGTTTAGACTGTTTTAAGAACCCCTTTGTTTTTTTTTCATAAATGATTTCTCTGTATTATAGAGCCGTGGTGTATGTGTATAAAAAAATGAGATGTAATAGTAATACTATTAATATACATAGTCCTTCCCAAAACCCTTGTCTGCATGTTTTTTGCGATAATTAGACCAGAGCCCTGGCTCTGGTCTGAAGGAGATATTTACTGACATTCTGTCAGTTTTGTGTAAAATAGTAACGTAAAAAGTATTTACTTTGTAACTCTTTCGCATTTTTTGCTGATAGACCCTGGCAGGGTTGTTAAGTTTTTCCCAGTGCAATATTTACCAGCTTTTAAATACCAATATTTACCCCCTTTGGAAAAACCTCTCAAAGTGGGAAAATGGGAAAAACTGGGAAAAACGTCTAATAATCTTATAAAAGGAGAGACCAGCAGATATCTGACTGAATTAAAAGGAAATATCATCTCACACACACATATATATATATATATATATTTAAATAAACATACTCAAATCACAAAACCAAGATATGAGAATTTATATTGTTTTCCTTAAAAACAGCTTGTTTGTATGTATATACATAGTGATAGGGAAACAGATAATCAGATATATCAGTTACACAGAAAACGTCCATTGATGGCTAAGAAATAAGGTTCATTGATAATTATTTACCAGTCCAACTCTGATGGACCTCTCAGGCAGTGACATCAACTTACATAGAGAAGAGCCAAGAAACCTGGTATCCTTTTGGGCAAAGTAGCATAAAAATGGGGTGCTTGGTTTCCTACCTGTATGCACAGAAACCTGCATCATGCTGGACAGGGTTTCCCCTAGCCCATAAGAATGAACTCCGCAAATGTTTTTTTTTTATTTTACTGATGGACGCAATGCGTCATATATATATCATTATTTTTAAAAAAACCTGAAAAAAAACTGTGACGGCGCTGTCGGCGGCTAGGTTTCCCCAAGTGATGCCACAATGGGTGGTTGGTTTCTTCTCACCCTAGCTAACTAGTTGTATGAGCCCTACATGACTAGCATGGCTTCTTCACACTTCTGTATCCCCAAGATTAACTCAGCCTTGATTAGGTTAACATGCCTGATTACTTTTGTCAGTTCACCTACTTAAGTTTATGTTGCAGTTAATTGGTAATTAAGTAATAGTAATGCACTAGTATGAGTTGTAGAAATATTGCACATATATATATATATATATATATATATATATAAATATATAAATATATATATATATATATATATATATATATATATATATATATATATATTCATCATAAGTGTGAAAATATATATATGCATATATGTATATATGTATGTATGTATGTATATATATATATATATATATATATACACACACACACACAATATAATTTCAACATGCAACATTAAACAGAATTAATTAACTATACATCATTATACTCTCTCAAAAATTTTGATCAGACATTTTCCCCAGTAATTCCCAGTACTGACCAGTTTTCCCCAGTTATTCCCAATTAATCCCGGGTTTTTCCCACTGTCCAGGAAAAACTAGTTTTTCCCGGGAAAAATAACAACCCTGTACCTATCACTATACATATACATACAAACAAGCTGTTTTTAAGGAAAACAATATAAATTTTCATATCTTGGTTTTGTGATTTGAGTATGTTTGTTTAAATATATATATATGTGTGTGTGTGTGTGTGTGTGTGAGATGATATTTCCTTTTAATTCAGTCAGATATCTGCTGGTCTCTCCTTTTACAAGATTATTAGAGGTTTTTTCCAGTTTTTCCCATTTTCCCACTTTGAGAGGTTTTTCCAAAGGCGGTAAATATTGGTATTTAAAAGCTGGTAAATATTGCACTGGGAAAAACTTAACAACCCTGCCAGGGTCTATCAGCAAAATATATCAGAAATAAGGTTCATTGATACATATTTACCAATCCAACTATGATGGAACATGCTTGATTACTTTTGTCAGCTCACCTACTAAAGTTTATGTTGCAGTGAATTGGTAATTAAGTAATAGTAATGGTATGAGTTGTGGAAATATTGCACACACACACATACACACACACACATATATGTTCATCACATGTGGATATATATATGTATATATGTATATATGTATATATATATATATACACACACACACACATATAATATAATTTCAACATGCAACATTAAACAGAATTAATTAACTATACATCATTATACTCTCTCAAAAATTTTGAACAGACATTTCCCCAGTAATTCCCGGTACTAACCAGTTTTCCCCAGTTATTCCCAATTAATTCCGGGTTTTTCCCGGAAAAAATAACAACCCTGGACCCTGGATGGCGTCTTCCTGGTGACAAGGATTTTCTGAGGATCTTTGGCACTTATATATATATAAAAGGCCTATATTGAACAAAAGACTTTCAATTGTCATATTCCCCAGAAAATCCAGTCGTCAGGCCCAAATGTTATTCATAATGTTATTGACGGCACTGTGTAAACAATGGATAAGAGTACAAGAAGTTTACCACATTATCAGCCCTAATTTGATGCCCTGCTTCATATAAATTATGACATTATTCCATATAAATAGTCCTTATTTTGTAGATTTATATAACTATAAGCTTCTTATATAAGATTAAATAAATATACCTAAATATATCTTGAGTGAAAAATAATGCTGTTGCTTGCACTGAATTTGTTTAAGAGAATCCAAAATGTTACATAACAGTCAACAACATTTGTGACATGTTCATCACCAATGCACTGAGAAATGGAACTTTCCAGTTGGTGACATGATACACTGCTACGTCATATATTGCATGACGGACTTTAGTTACATCGCTGTTATAAACACCTCTTAAAAAACAGCTCTTAGAACCATAGACATGGGACAGTCTTTCATGGAGGTAAGTGGGGTCTAGCTGTACCCAAAAGATGCCATCTTTAGTCAATTGACATAATCAGTGCATCAGGGTAATCTAGAACATAGATCTGCATATTTGTTTAAGGACAAAAGTGATTTGTGAATAAAAAACGAAAAACAGTTATTATGAATAAATAGTGGTGGGCCGATCATCAAGTTTTATCGAAAGTCAGTCAGTTTGCTGCCACTTTCAAGCGCTCAATTACCATAGGCAACTATCGGTTACATCATAATCATGATAATGAGTCTTTTTCCCAAATTGCTTTCATATGTAACTGAGTATAACACGGAAGATGCGAGAACGGAGGACGTAATCAACCTTTGTGAACTGGCAGGGAGCTGCAGAATTAGCAGGGAGTTTTGTAACGAGATATACATTGCACAATATGGGCGGTATGGCGTTAAAATGCTTCATAAATTCTCTGGGTCTATGCAGCAAGTAGATGTCCTGGATTTTGGTTTAATTCTTGATTATTATAAATAATTAAAATGAAACTTTTAAAAGCATATTTTACTAATAATAGGAAAATATAAAAAGGCAAAAACTTCTTTTCTTAAAGTAGAATTACTAAGACATGCGGGCTTGGTTAAGAAATTACAGTTTCACAGAAAACTGCACGTTTCTTTATATTTGCCTGAGCCAATTATTAATCGATCATTGATCGGTTTGCTCAAACCGATGATCGATTATGAACAAGGAACTGACTCCCAACACTATGAATAAACAATATATACCGGTCTACAGACATGAGGGGGGGGGGCAGGCCATCTTTTATAGTGGCAATTTTAGATGCTGCTGAACCTTGAAATCTGAAATTTGCCATACAGTTCTGAAAGCATCATTGCCATAATACATATGTGATGCTGGTGATCTATACTTAATAATATTGTGTAATGAATGCATTAATACTGTCCATCATGTAAATCAACTTGTTGCTCTTTTCTATCATAATGCTACACTGGCAGACCCATACATTCTGAGTAATTATTAAAGCCATCCCGATTACCCCCAAAATTCAAAGGTTAATTCCATGGGTGTTACCTTAATCCTTGACAAAATTTCATCAAAATCTGATATTTATGTCATGCATAGTTGCTTTCAGACAAACGAACAAACCAAGGGAAAAACATCTTCCTTGTGGATGTAAAATTACCTTTAAGTGAATGGCCTCGTACTTGGGCAGTTACTTAGAAAGGATCAGAAACATCCTTTTCAGATATAACAGGTAAAATAGTATGATTATAATGAACTGTAGACTGAAGTGATGGGGTCAAATCTGTCTTTAAATTGCAGTCTTTTTTTTTCTTCCTTCTGCATTGGTAATTTCAGTCTTGGTCATATCTAATATTTTATCTTTTTTCAAACAAAGAAATACCACTTGATCTCAGTTTCTGTTCTGATGTTTTGTCTTCTACAGGCGTAGATGTAGATTCCAGGACAGTGATGACAGATGCTGGTCTCAGTCACTCAGACATTTCACTCAGGAACTGATAGAAGCCACGGATCATTATGTACGCATAGTGACCCTCACTCACAGATGGAAGCATTTCAAGGGATTAAATGGTGAAAAATATGAAAAGCTGGAGGAAAAATCGATAAATAACACACTTGACCAGTTGTTTGGGGAATCTGACTCTGAACTTCTGTTCAGTAAAGAAGAAATGTATGAGATAGTCAAAAGTATTTTAAATAAGGTAGGCATATAACAACATTTTCTCTTACATATAAATTATAAGGTATTTGACGGACTAAATGTTAACTTCCATATCAGGAAAACCGCCAAATGTTACATATGAAGTACATGACCAAATGTTTTCTTCCATCTCAAGTACATAACCAAATTTCCTCTTGCATATCAAGTACATGACCAAATGTTAACTTCCATATCAGGTAAACCACCAAATGTTTTCTTCCATATCAAGTACATGACCAAATGTTCCTTTTAATATCAAGTACATGAACAAATGTTCTATTCATTATCAGGTACATGACCAAATGCCCTCTTCCATATGTATCAAGTACATGACCAAATATTCTCTTCAATATCAAGTACATGACCAAATATCCTCTTCCATATCAAGTACATGACCAAATGTCCACTTCCATTTCAAGTACAAGACCAAATATCCTCTTTCATTTCAAGTACATGACCAAATGTTCTATTCCATTCAAGAATATGACCAAATGTTCTCTTCAATATCATGTATGTGACCAAATTTCCTCTTCCATATCAATAATATGAACAAATGTTCTTTTCCATATCAACTGTGAAATAAATAGCCTCTGAAGACCTGTACAACCACCCTCCAAATGTCTTTGAAGTATGACCGAGAGCCAGCCACGATTGTAGTCAGCTCTGCTTGTTGTCCACACATAGCAGACTGCTTCTAGTTAGTTATCACAGTTGCTGTTGTTGAGCAATTCTACAATTTACTCATATGTCAAACAGCTTGTCTGGGTGCAGTACCAAAACATCATCAAAAGTAATTAGTCCTGGTAATTAAGTTTTGTTTACCCCGTGTAATCACGGTACTCACTAAGCAGTAGCAGTTACCCGAAGCTTGTTAGGTGGAAGATAGGTTGCTTCACAAACCTATCTCTTATGTATCGTTTAAATATTTTGATAATTTGATACAAATTGAAAATCCTGTACATACTGATTTGTTTGAAAATTCAAACTGCACTGATGCTGTAAAATGGAAAATGCGCGAATATTCAGACGCGCCAAATTAACAACTTCCACAGTATATATGCAATCTATTCATGAACTTGATTAAAACTTATATGATTTATGCGGTCCTTTGTTGAGAACTGACTGATGAATAAATCACCTGTGGACTCCATTGTGTAAATGACTGCCCAGTTTGTGTGTTGTTCACAAAGTATTTTTCTTTCATGATATTATCCCTTCTTGTGAATATCACAAATGGCAAATCCTTATGAACATTAAGTCAGCCACAGTATATTCTTGAATCTTGGATATATTGAATCTTCAAAACACAAAACAAAGTTATTTTTGTTATATTTTATCAAAATGTAAAGACATATAGGCCTATAAGTACTCTAAATAAAGGTTCTGTTGATTTCAAGATGGGAAAGGAAATGAAAAAAATGTGAAAAATATGAAAAAAAATTAAAATTTATACTTTTTTTTCTGTGAATTAGTCAGATTTAATATGGGCCCAGATGGAGTAAATTTGTTGTTAATTTTGTTTTAGGCCAAGCCTCTTCAGGAAAAGTATGA
Organism: Sipunculus nudus; assembly: GCA_026874595.1. Lineage (NCBI taxonomy): Eukaryota > Metazoa > Annelida > Sipuncula > Golfingiida > Sipunculidae > Sipunculus > Sipunculus nudus. The sequence continues at coordinate 24,190,954 of CM049315.1, read as the reverse complement.
AGATATGGAGGAAGTGCCACCATCGCTGAGGTGTCCAATGCCATGTGACTACAAAGGTTCTCTCTGGGTTATTTTGTTCTGGGTTATGTTTGTGATAACGGTGCTGTGTGTCTCATCAATAGCTCTGTACTTGTTTCTTTACAAGGACAATGCTTATGTTCAAAAGAGGCTCTCATGACAGGACGTACAGCTAGAGACACCTAGTGAGATGTAATCAAATCATGTGCTATTTCACTCCTTGTATAATCAATGTATACACTGCTTTGACTGAGATGCCTGTTTTAGTGATTTGTTTATATTATGTTCCATTCTTTGCCATTATTGTAGGATAGAATAGTGCCATAATATCTAGCAACTTGTTTTATGGTAGATTTCACAGAATCAGAGCTCTTTGTTTGTTTTAAGTCCTTTTGTTGTGTGAACTGAATTTTTTGGTCACTGTTTAGTGAATGAGGATGGAGATACACTCATGATAGGTTAATAAAAATGTTTCTGGAAACATTCATCCATAATCATTCATACATTTGAGTTGAAGCTCTGGCAAGGCCTAACTAGGGACCTCCAACTTAAAATGTCCAAAGCTCAAGTTCTCTATTCGATACCCCTTCACATTAATGGTAGCATTCTTCATCTTCTGAATGTGACAAAGATGTGAAGGCGCTTCCATCATGAAATAGGTTAATATAATGTAATATTGTGATAGTCCATCCAGGATGTGACTCTAATTGATGTAATTAAGTCATGTGTGAAGCATTAGTTGAAGCATTGTTATTATACAGGGTGTTATGATTCCCCCCTTTTTCATTGGTTTGTTTGTTGGTTGTTTTTTTTTCTGGGAGCAACTTTATTCTTAGTGATGAAGAGGTTTCAGTGATGTTTTTTTTTAAGGGTAGGGTAACACCCAAGGAACAGTTTCTTCATTAAATTTTGGAGGTAATCTGGATCACCATAATATGTTTCTGATTTAAAGGACTATATGCCATTATGGCACAGGGTGATTCTTTAGAGAACCTCCCCATTGATGGCTATTAGGGCCAGTATTTGTGAAGCATCTGCCTAGGTGAACCTGTTTTACTGATGTGTTACACTTTGTCACAACACTACACTGTTGTCCGAAAGTGTCACACATCAGTAAAACAGGTGTTTCACAGGAAAACTTGATGGAGGTCCTGTTGGAGTATCCAGACAATCGTATGACTACATACATCTATTTTAATTTAAATAACCTCTTGGTGTCAACTTATGCATCATGGAATGAACTAGTTTCTACTTAATTTCTAGCCTTCTAACACTGTAAAAATATTAAGTGAAGAGTATGATTTACCATATTTGTAAAACTTTTATTTTTTCCTGAATGGGAATATGTCCACCAATATGTGTTCCACCTAAAACGGATTCCTATTGATGACAAAATGATGGCAACCCAAAGGTATATATTTAACACTTCATATTATTTATTTTCTTATGGACACTAAGAGTTTTGGGAAGACTGGAAAGGCCATTATTTTGAGGAAAATGGGAAACTTTTTTTGCATTATCATAGTGATGATGTAATCAGATATAATATGTTTATGGTAATATTATAGAATTAATATACTGCATCTTTTTTTGCCAACATTATAAATGTACAGATATATAATATCCTTGTATTATGTAACCTCAAAGATTTAATCTTTGATAATTTTAACATTTTTGATAAGATAAAACTTGTGCGTCTTTAAGGAGGTTTCTAACACTTTTCTTATTTTTATTCACCTGTCAATAATATTTTTTTTCCTAATATTTTGCTCAGATAACTGAATTTTGCCTTAGATATAAAGATCACCCTTTGTCAAGGTGTCCATGTGTTCCGTCATCTGTTATCAGGGCACGAATCTTGATGGTTTGACGTAGAAATTTTATATCTTGGGAAGTTCTGTGAGTTCTTTTTGTAGACCTGACACTTTGCTACATTGACCCTTGTTTCTGTAAACTCTTGGCAAAAACGTGAACTCCCTGAAAGACAGATTGTTCATAATGATCAGGGTTGTTGAACAAATATTTTGTGTTGATTTATCTGCTATAAATAATGTGCTGCATCTAATCTTTAAGAAGTTTAACAATAATAATGTGTACAGTATTAACCTATCCAGTACTTCAAAAATGTCACCTTTTAATTGTTAAATTTCATTTTGAGTAAAATGTTACATAAACACTCCAATATCTCAATAATCAGGACATTGATTGCCATTAAATTTACCATGCTTGGCTAATTTGGATAGCTTTATTGTTGATAAGAGTATTGTCATCACCTATATTAAAAAAAAATTGAATGAATTTTATTTCTATTCTTGAGTATGGCAAATGCTTGCAGTCCAGAAGTTGGTACTTGTATTGCCCTGAACCTTGGCATTGATCGTAGAGAGTATCATCAGTTGAACAAGAAAGAAGGCACCGCTTACATTTTGAATGTTTAATATAGTTGCTTTGAGACTGTCAGGTATCAGCTATGTCACCATTTTAACTCATATAAGTTCAGAAAGCAATATTGATTGTGTATAGTAATGTGTTCTTGCTAGACATATACAGTAAAACCTCGTGGTTTCGAAGTCAAAGGGACATAGAGAAAACTTCGACAAATCCGAGATTCGACACAAGCAGGTTTTATTTAGTAATAATTTAACTAGAGTTTTCCGGAATATCGAGTATGTAACTTTGACATAAGCCTTGTATTCAACTTTAGCAAGTTCGACACAACGAGGTTTCACTGTATTTCTGCCATCCTACAAAGTTGAAAAAAAACAGGTTCTTCAAAATGAGACTAAAAGTTGTTAATATTAGCCCATAATATAAAAGGTCATTATATAATATATCAGTGTCTTTTCTAGGTTCAGTTACATACATCTATATAGAAAGTGCTTTGTGTGCTTTTAGGTGATTTAGTTTAATCTTTGTCCTCTGTTGGTGCACCATTGACAAACATGTAGGCAGTTTCATAAAATTATTATATATATGTATATGTGTATGTTAGACAGTGATTTTTTTGATAATCTGACACCTACACAACAGGTAACGAACCGTATTTATAAACAGAAGGCAAGGCTCCTGAATGTGAAATCAGTCAAAACACTGTAGCAGAGTATCCTTTATACTTTTGTGATATATCTGTATATATGAGGTTACTGAGCATTTATTTTTGAGTTTTCAGGGTATAAAAATTTAAATTGAACTAAAAAATATTATGAAGCATATAACTGTCTCACACCTGTATTGCACTATCTCATAATTACTGAAAATAGAACAAAAATAAATTATATCAAATATAAAATATTCTGTCCTGTCTGGTAGTTATCACTTCAGTATGTAAAATATTGTGGGTGATTGAAACAGTGGTTACCGAATGATACTAGTAGGAAGACAAACACACAAGGTTCTACACTTTTGCACTGTTATAAGAGGCCATCACAAAACTAAAATTATACATGTAACAGATGGATTGAAAGTGATAATTATCTATGAACAGTCTCGAAAATCAGAATGCCAAATTTGAGTACTTTATAACAACAAATGAAATTCCAGGAAATTTTCAAGCAGTCAAGTAAATAAAATTTTACTTTTACGGACAAAATGGATAATTTCTGATCAGTGTGTCTATAGAACCTGTGAGATTATGGGTCGGTGAGTCTTCGCCTGGCGTTCGTTTTCCATGTACCTTTACAACGTCGGGAACACTATCAACACATTTATGCAAAAATCAGTCGCATGCCAAACCTTTTCGGGTTGATGTTTTTGTATGACCACCTGCATGGACTTTCATTTTACACAAAAAAAATAACGAACCTTAAAAATTCAGCAAGATGTTTGCAGATGTAGGTCCCATGGCTTTTTTTGTGGAACCCCTGCACCGATTTTCTGTTCCAAAGGACAAGACTTCTGGACTTAAGGACTAAAATCTTCTGCAAAACTGTCAAGCCAAATTGTGTAACAAGTCACAGAAATGATCCCAGGAACGAGCTCTCTCAAGTTCATTGAATAGTTCCAGTTCGGTGATTTTCGAAGCTATACTTAGTCATTTGGTCAAGGAAGCATAATGAGATTTCAATCTTGGAAACGGCAGGTGCTAGCTTCACCAATTTTTAGCAGATGTCGGTCACATGACCCATATTTGATATTCAGGTTTTGATGGCGCCACATGCATCAACGTATTTTTATGGGAGAAAACTTGTAATTTTGGAGTCCTTTCCGCCGCCAATTAAAAAAATCTTCTCTGATGAAACTCTCAAGTCATATTGTTTAAAACTTCACAGGAAAGATTTAAGGGTAGTGCTCTCTCTAGTGTGTAATAAGAATGGTTTGGATTTGTGATTTTTGGTAGAATTCTCAAGCTCAACTTCGTCATATGGCCAAGTTATCTGAATCAGAACCTAGGGCAACAGAAGTTGTCTGTACCAATTTCTTTAAATTTGCACACAAAGGATGCCAAGTTTGTTCTTATTAAAGTTTGTACAAATGGTTCTGCTAAAATCATGTTTGGCTGAAGTAAGGAGTTAGGATTATAGATATTTTCCTCATAAGTTGGCTGTCTTCTGATTTTACTTCTAATAACCAACTGTTCTTATTAATAATATGCTGATAAAAAAAAAATTTAAAAGCTCAAAAACAAAATCTTTTGTGTGTACAAGACTAAAAGCGCCACCTACATTCTTGTCTGCGTGCATACAACCATGACCACATCACAAGAGTGGTGTGACGTATCGGCTTGAAATGTTGCATGTACATACATCTTTTTGTATGGACAGGACTGATACACACTGGTGGCACCACCAACAATTATTTTGCATAGTGAACATTCAAGCAATTGTCCAGACCCTTTGAGAGGCCGGGTCAGCTGGTACATTGCACCGGGGCCTGAAGGACCCAAGGGGGCAAGGCCGACCAAAAATTCCATATAGGGCCCAATAACATGTCTGAAAATGTAGGAATCACATTTAGATTTATTTTAGTTTTTATAAATTTTGCTTATATGTTCTGGATAGGGCCCGGATCGACAAGGAATGTCCTACAGGGCACTCGAAAAAGTCTAGTTTTATATTGACGAAGCGTATATATTTTAATCTGGAGTTACCCGAGGGGCCGAGACTAGATAAGAATTACTTGTAGGGCCCAATAAAATGCTTGAAAATGCAGAAGTGATAACACTTTTAGCTCAGCTGACTGAAAGCCATCTGAGCTACAGCAATGACTTTTTGTCAGTCTTTCGTCCGTCTGTCTAGCCGTCCGTCTGTCCGTTAACAGGGCACAAATCGTAATCGCTGGACCTAGAAACTTCTAACTGGAAACCAATGGAGGTCCATGAAAAAATATCCTTGGAAATCAGAACTAAAGTCACTGTAACCTATATCCTCCGGGCTATTGGGCTCGTAAGTACTCCCAGAATAAAAATATTTAAAAAAAAGATACAAAAGCTCAATTATCTGAATAATCAATGCATCAATTGCCATGAGTCTTTCCATATATATCAATCATGGAGTGTTTTATCATTTCATGATGACGGTAGGCGACACCGTTATGAATTCTAATTTTTATGCCCCGGTCACAAAGTGACCGGGGCATATAGTTTTACCCATGTCCGTCTTCCGTCCTCCTGAAATCAAACAGTTGTACGGTTTTTAGCTCAGCTGACTATAAGTCATCTGAGCTATAGTCGTAATCCTTTGTCCGTCGTCCGTCCGTCCGTCCGTAGATGTGGCACGTTTTGAAATCGTAAGACCTAGGAATCCAAAATTTGGCATAATGTTAGATGTCCCCAAGATCTCCTACCAAGCCGAAATCTTGGTCTTTGCGACTTTGTTCCTTTGAGAAATTAAGGAAAAACCTTAATTTCTATTAAAAACCTATTTTCACACTTCAGGACTGCCTAATATCAAAACCATCCATCTGTTTTTCCTCATATTTACCATAAATAATCCTCTATATAGTTCCTATGTACATGCCAGAAATTAGGTCTGTATTATATAATTTAAAAAAGTTATGGGCCCAAACATAATGTATTTTGTAAATAATCAGGAAAGAAATTTGATCACTTAACACAAAACTTGTTAAAGCTAAGCACTTTTTTCCCAGTAATATTACTTTTATTAATCAAAATTTAATTGTATACCCAAAATTAGATCAAAATCTTTTAATTTTTTTAAAATATTAGCAAAAATAACAAATTGGTACCTTAAATTTTGCCCAACTTTGACCATGGCTCGTTTTTTTCCTGTAACTGCTGTGGATTTAATTTTCGAAGCATGTTTTTATTAACACTTCAACTGTTAACACCAAAAATTTGAAACCAGATGATCAAACATTGTAGTTTTCAAGCATCATATCACATATTGTTTACATCAAGCTAGTGTTATGCAGTTTGCTATAGCTCAGCTCCCGAGCTTCAGCTCTAAGTTCCTTAAATTTGGCATACAGTTAGATGTCTCCAAAATCCCCTATCATGCCAAAAATTTGGTCACTAGGACTTAATTCCTTGGAGATATTAATGAAAAACCTCATTTTTTCCATTAAAACCCCATTGTTACACTTTAAGACTGCCTTATATCAAAACCACTGATCTGACTTTGATCATATATAATATATACATATTTTTCTATACATTCACTTTGCACATGCCAGAAATGATGTCAGTATTGCGTATTTTTTTTTAAGTTATGGGCCCAAACATAATGCACTTTTTAAAAAATCAAGAAATATATTTACTCAGCTAAGATGAGAATTGCTGAAGCTGGAAACTTTTTTTCAGGAATATAACTTTATTCAATCAAGATTCAATTTAGTTTACCCAAAATAAGATCTGAAATTTGCAAATTTTTCAAGTTATTAGCATAAATAAAAAATCAATACCTTAAAATTTGTCCAAATTTGGCAATGGCACGTTTTTTCCCTGTAAGCACTGTTGATTTAATTATCACAGCGTATATACATAAGGATTTAATCTTTTAAAATCTGAAATTTCAAAGGAATTGATTGAAAAGAGAAGCTTTTATTCAAGTTTTCATACACCATGTCAAGTGTTGTTTACATCTAGCCCACCTAGTAGTACAGCCTTCACTTGCATTATGTAACCCACCCCAGGGAGCTTGCCTTGGCTCAGCTTGGCCACTTCTAGCAGGCTTCCTCTCTGCCCTGCACACCCCTCCCCTAGATGGTGCATTAACTAGGTGAATGTATAATTTTATGTATTCATTTTATTCTTGTCTATGCAGTGCTACATTTTAGATTTTGTATATACCACCAGGGTTACAATGATTAAAGTGCACATTTAATTGTGTCCACAAAGTGGTGTATATTGCTATGAAAGTGTGGATGTTCATCAAATAGGTAATTCCTTACTTGAGAAGAGTAAGAACTTCACCAGGTGTGAAATTGACTATTAATTCCAGTAATAAATTATAGCTTAGATTGTAATTAGCATAATGATATTGTTTGTACCTCATTCAACCAGCAGTGTGTATACTTTATTTGAAAAGATGTTTTTATTTTACCAAATTTACTGAATCTTTTATTTTATTTCGGTGAATAAGATTAAGCATGTACTGAAAACTCCAATGTGCAAAACCTTTTAATAGTGATTCAAGGAATAATCTTGTAGATGCCATGTTGTGACATTATTTTCTTTTAAATTCCGTTTAAACATTTGTGATTTAAAAATAATAAAAATATATGTGTATGCATAATATGACCCAATATGAGCTACACTCTGGATATATAATGATTGCAACTTAGAATTCTAATATTTTAACTTATATTTCAGTGTTTTTTTAATACCAATTTATATAACTTGTAAATAAAAAAAAAATCAGATAAAAACTATTTTAATGGAAAAAGTGGATATGTTTAAATAATAGGCTTATATATAAACTTAAATGCATTATTCCCCTGAAAGTGAAATAAAGGTATTTTTCAATTCTGTCCACTGGCCTGTCCATCTGTAAATTTTTCATATGCATCACAGTATCTTAAAACTTTTAGTGTTTTTCTTCATGACAGTCTCGTTAGAGTATTAGTTTGCAATCATATATTTAGAACTTAACCAAGAAGGAGGGCCTCTTTCCTCTTAGCTTCTCATATGCTTATATAAATGAAAAACATTAAAATAGAATATTTTGCATTTGCGAAAATTTCAAACTTAAGCTGAGCGCCGTGACCCATGGGTCCCTTGTTTTTTTCGCAATGCCTGAAGGTATTGGCCTAATTTTTGGTGTGTGGGCAGATAACGACCAGTTATAGATGGAGTTCGCGTTTCGTCCCTGGTTGACCGAATTTTGACCGTATGACGTCTCCTGAACATAGATAATTACATTAAAAACAGAAATATACATGATAAATGCCCATGTACAGTCTTTTCGCAGTCTAGCGGATATTGGCCTGCCTTTTTATGTGTGGGCGTATAAAGACCACTTACGGATCGAGTTCGCGTTTTGTCCTACTCTTGACCATATGACGGATCCTGAACCGAAAATTTCATAAAAAATTGACATGGGCATATGATAGGCAAAAGCACATGTATAGCCTTTTTTCGCAATGCTTGCAGATACTGGCCTTATTTTTGGTCTGTTGGTCATAATGACCATTTACAGATCGAGTTTGCGTTTTGTCCCGGTTGACCTACTTTTGACCATATGACGGCTCATGAACATAGAAAATTTAATGAAAAACAGAACTTTTCATTATAAATGGACATGTACGGACTTCTTTTCGCAATGCCTCGAGATATATGCCTGATTTTTGGTGTGTGGCCTGATCATGACCTGTTACAGATCAAGTTTGCATTTTTTTATCCTCGTTGACCTGCTTTTGACCGTATGACCGTATGAAAATATAAAATTTACGCAACAAACATATTGTTACTGAACCCAATATCAACAGATCACGTATGCGTGATGAACACAAATTTTGTAATTGAGAAAAAAAAGGTTCTGTAACACTAGGCAGCGTGAAATGTCTAGAGGAATGAATAAAGAAGTCAGTGTTTTTTTGACAAAAATAACTATAATTTATTCTTAAAACAACCCTAACATTACAATACACTAAATCAATACAATTACTCAGTATCACCGCAGTACAACAACAAATCAATACAATCACAGAGTAAAATAAACAAAGAGCAGAGTACCTTGATACCACCACTGTTACAACGATAAATCCTGTAAAATGTATATTCAGGATGAAAAGTCTACACAAATCCTCTCGGAAAATAAGGGTCCAATGTAAAGCTCTTGTAACAATCCAGAAAGTAAACTTGAGGCAGGCAGCATTGTATAGAGTTAGTAATAGTAGAATCCCTGAAATTAATGGATAATCGGACAGGTCTAACAAACTGACATACACACGTCTTTGTCCGCTTGAATCGAGAAAACGAGAGTTCAACCAGTACAGATTAAACTGAGAATGTAACAAGCGGCCAGACGCGGGCGCCACAACACCAGTTACGCCCGTGTCACACAATAAAAAGGGCACCTGTAACAGTATCTAAGTTGCTCCAGGCAGCGGTATCCATGTCGTTCCGACACATCTAGTTTTCGCTACTTTTGAGTCCTTCAGATGAAGCAGTTTGTCCGTTAACAGACACAAATCGTAATCGTTAGACTTAGACACTTCTAACTGTACATCAAGGACAGTCTTAGGCCAATCTCCTTGGAAACCTGAAATTAGGTCATGATGACCTATATTTTGCGAACTACAGACTGAAAATGATTTTGTGCACTCAGATGGGGCCTAAATTGAATCCGCTGGGCCTAGTATCTTGTTACTTTACACCCATGGAAGCTCATAAAAAATCTCAATGGAAACCTGAAATTAGGTCACTGTTACCCATATTCTTTGAGCTATAGGGCTTGTAAATACCCCTCAGTATATATAAAAATATGATACAAAACCTCCAGTTTCTGAACAACTAATGAGTCTTTACATATATATTAATCATATACTGTTACATCATTTTCTGTGGACTGGTGGCGCCACTTGTAATTTCCTAATTTTTACTCCTATTTTTCTCTGTTTTTGAGACCTTCAGATGAAGCAGTGCGTCCATATACAGGGCACAAATCGTAACCGTTAGACCTCGAAACTTCAAACCGACATCAAGGGAGCTCCTTTAACCGGCATTTAAACTATAAGCCTCTTACTTGTTTTCTATATCAAGTCTTATGTCTTTTCTTGCACTCCTGATCTACAGGAGCGTAAGAAATATTTGTTCAGTCCCCCGACCCCACCCCAACTCAATGTTTTTCATTCATTTGGTGGAGGAAAGACTTCTACTACAGCTTTAATTACCTCATATTTATCATTACCATTTTTTCCTTAATTGTTAACTTTTACGTGATCATAATTATAAATTATATACATTTTTATTGTTTTTATAAATTTTAGTATCAAGTAGTTGTAGTATTGAAGTATTATTATTTTTACTAACACATGTTATCAGAATTTGCTAAATAATCTTAATTTTTTTAATTTATATTATTATATTATATTTAAAATATTGAAAAAAAACTATGACTGTAAATTTTATTCATGAGCATGGTATTGTTTTGATTTACACAAACTGTTGAAATTTCTTATATTTTATGCATTTTGTGTGAAAAAGGTTGGGCATTCCCAAGGGTCATGTTGCCAGTATGTTTCCATAGACATTATTCAACGAGACCATATTGACAGCTCCAAATACGTAACTTTGCCAAGGTTATAAATTAAATTGGTGTATTGACAGTGGAAAAACATGTTTCTAATAGTATGGTAGAAGTTTTCAAGTGATTTTAATGTTTATATGGAACTATCAAAGTATAAAAAAAACTTTTTCAACAACTCAAAAAATTCTCCGGGGATTCTCCGTCAATTCTCCAACTCTGCGGATATTCCGACTTTTAGACACAACCGGTATCGGATGCACGCTTCTGATTGGACAACACGATGTTTTGACTCCGGGGGGGGGAAGCCATTTGATGTGCACGCGCACGTGGACATACCAGTTGATCGATACAAGGGCTTTCAGGTCGATAATCAAGCATTAGACAATATAATTCATTAACTTTTGCGTCATTGTATCTTACAAAGTGAGTGAGCACTTTCATGAGATCTTAAGCCACGCTTAAAATTGCCTTTATCTGTCAATCAAACAAGCACGTATGCGTCGTTCATGACTGCTGGAGTATAAAACGCGTATTTGTTTACAAATTTCAGTTTGAATTTGGGTCGCGTTTTTAGCCCTCAGCCCTTAGGCTGATGGGCTATTGTCGTCACCCAAGCTGTCCGTCCGTCCGTCCGTCCGGCGTCCGTTAACTTTTACCTTGTGAGCGGGATATCTTGAAAAGGATTCACCGTCAGAATTTTATTTCCTCGGGAAAGATGTATATCGACAAAATCTCCGTCAAGTTCGAAGATGGGTGACCTTGACCTATTTTTCTACATTTGAGAGCTGATTATAGAAAAACACTTAGATGCTTATTACTCAGGAACCATTTGGTGGATTTTCACAAAACTTATTATGATTATTTGGACTGATAGTCTGTACCTGCTACACAAGTTTAGTGGCGCCACCTGCAATTTCTAATTTTTAATGAATTTTTCTTGGATTTTTCTATTTTGGCCTTGTGAGCGGGATATCTCTAAAAGGATTCACAATAGGAATTTTATTTCTTTGGTGAAGATGCACATCGACAAAATCTCGGTCAAGTTCGAAGATGGGTGACCTTAACCTGCTTTTCAAGGTCACAGAGCTTATAATAGAATAAAACTTAGAAGCTTATTTTCAGGAAGCATTTGATGGATTGTTATGAGTCATGGTAAATACTTTGCATTTTAAATTTATAACTGAGACATTTACATATATACATCCATTAGAGAACAGATATTTAGTACTTGTCACTGTTACCACCTCTAAACACTGTTCTTTTGGCTGAGGGCTTTTGTCAGCTTCTGCTGATATTCTAGTTTATTCTGTTGGCCGTCTGTCAAAAATTAATTGAGCATTTATTTTCACTGTCATTGTATCGCCAGACATAGTCTGGAGATACTATGGTTTAGGCACGGTTGCGCCGCCGCCGCCGCAGAGATTTCTTTTGGACACAATAACTCAAAAAATATTTCAAGGATCTTTTTCAAACTTGACACATTTATAGATATAGGTGAGAGGACGAAGCCTATTTAAAATGGGGTCATGACCTCAACTAGGAGAGTGACCTTGACCTTGAATAGATCCATTTTTGGGGAAAATCACACAAATTCTTAAATATCTCAAGAAATCTTTCATGGATTTATCCAAAAATCAAGTTTGACAAAGATCTTGGATAGTGATGTCATGTACCGGAACTGGTGGTGCCACCTAGTATCCTTTTCTTGTTTTTGTGACGTTAAATACCCCAATCATTGCCACTTGACAGTACTTTTAGCATCACAAGTCAAAAACTGATTGACAGATTTCTTTAATATTATGCATGTACATAGATATGGGTTATGGGATGATGTATATCAAAATACGGGTCATGACCTTTCCTTTGAGAGTGGCTTTGACCTTGAATATTACCATATATGGTGAAAATCACATAAAATCATGAATATCTTAAAAAGGGATGCAGGGATTGGTCCAAAAATCAAGTTGACGAAAGATCTTGGATAGTTTTGTCTTTTGCAGAAGATAGGTGGCGCCACCTGTTGTCCTTTTTTGTTTTTTGCGCCTTTGAATACCCCATCATTGCCACTTGACAGTACTGCGAGCAGTAATGGACAGATTTCTTTCATGTTATGCATGTATATAGATATGGTTTATGGAATGAGGTATATTTAATTTTAAATTTAATCTTAAAATTTAATTTAATTTAAATTTTTTTTTAATTTAATTTTTTTTTCAAATATTGGATATTTTGGAATGCAGTTTATTGATTTGGGGTCATGACCGTGACTATTAGAGTGACCTTGACCTTGAATATTCCCATATTTGGTGAAAAACATAAAATCATATATATCTTAAAAAGGGCCACTTGACAGCACTGTGAGCATTATAAGTCAAAACCTCAAAATATACCACAAAACCTCATTTGTCTGGCGATACTATGGCACCAGCGGTGCCAAGAAATGTGTAGTTTATTATCGGAGAATTGGAACTTCTGCAAACAATTTATTAATTAAAGTAGGACCATGAATTATAATCAGCCCGGGATAGCCAAGGTCGAGGTTTTCAATGGTATCGCTGATCCAGCCAGGAGAACGTCCTTGGGGCTTATTAGAGGTTGATAATTTCCGTTAAACGTGAAACAAAATATTTTTGACGGGGTAGTTTAGTGTATAAGGTAGTTTTCCTCCGAAAGACAAACGATAACTGCTTAAAAACGAGGGGAATTCTTGTGAAGGCACGATTGATAACAACCGGATCAGCGTTGTCCAAAATCTCGGCTTTCTACGAAAGACACTAATATGTATACTCATATTCAGTGCACAGTTACGTCCATTTCTCAATGAAAACCGGCCACAAATAGGGATTCGAGCGACTGTGGTTCGGCCGTTGACCAGGCAGATATCGTAACCACATGACCTGGAATCTTCTAACCTGACATGCAAGGAGAACCATAAAAAATCTCCTTGGAAACCTGAAATTAGGTCTCTGTTACCCATATCCTCCCGAGCTATGGTGCTTAGAATTATCCCCCATAATAATTAAAATTTGACACAAACGCTCTACTATTTGAACAACTATTGCATTGATCACCATAATTCTTTGCATGCATATTCATTATGGAGTGTTTCATTAGTTCTTGCAGACTGGTGGCGCCACCCGGATATTTTCGCTATTTCTCTATTTTTGAGACCTTCAAAGATGCTTTCGTCTGTTAAAAGGGCACATATTGTAACCATTGGACTTGGCATCCAGGGAGGTGCGTGAAAATCTTCATGGAAACCTTAAATTAGGTCTCTGTTACCCATATTCTCCTAGCTATGGGGCTCAGATATACCCAACAGAGTTATTGAAATTCTGATACCAAAGCAGGGCACAAATCATAATAATTGGATCCTAAATCTTCTTACTTGACATCCTGAGAGTTCCTCAAAAGTGCTCTTCAGACACCTGACATTAAGTCTCTGTTACACATATTCTCTGAGCTATGGGGCTCAGAAGGACCCCCAGAATAATTAAAAGTTTGATACAAAAGGTCAAGTATTTGAACAACCAATTCATTGATCACCATGATTCTTTGCATGCATATTGATCAAGGAGTGTTTTGTTAGTTCCTGCAGACTGGTGGCGCCACCTGCATTTCCCCCCTTTTTTCCATTTTTGAAACCTGTAAGGATGCAGTCGTCGGTTAACAGGGCACACATTGTTACCGTTGGTCCTAGAATCTTCTTACTGGACATCCAGGGAGGTCTATGGAAAATATCCTTGGAAACCTGAAATAAGGTCTCTGTTGCCCATATTATGTGAGCTTTAGGGCTTATAAGCACCCCCCCCCCCACACACAGCATGACTGAAACACAAATCATAACCATTTGACTTAGAAAATCTAACTTAAAATCCAGGGAGGTCCATGAAAAGTCTCTTTTGGAACTAAAATAAGGTCTTTATTACCCATATTATCTGAGCTATGGTTATAACCCCCCCCCCCCAAGAATAATTAAAAATTTGATACCAAAGCAGGGCACAAATCATAAAAATTGGATCCTGAATCTTCTAACTAGACATCCTGAGAGTTCCTCAAAAGTATTCCCCAGAAACCTGACATTGCGCACTGTGACCTTTATTCTCAGAGTTTTGGGGTATGTTTAAGCACCCTAGAAATAATACAAAATACACACAAATTGCCAGATTCCTCAGGAAAGGCTGGTTGGATTGTCGTCAGATTTGGTGTGCTTATGGGTACTGAGGAACTTAAGCTAATATGCATGAACGATGATGCCATCTACATTATCTTAATTAGTTGCCTGTGCAAGGACAGTGGCAACATGTCAGTCGGCTGAGCATCATGACCCATGGGTGATTTGTTTTCTCTGTTTCAGCTAGTTTATTATAATAGTCTCTACTCTTATGTGAATAAAATTCTAAGTGGCTTGTGTGATACCCCATCGGAGCTGAGGGTCATTCATGTGTTTTAATTCCTCAGCAGTACTGGATATCATGTCATGCATTATGTGTACGCACTCCTCATCTTTCAAATATCTGTTTTTCCGTTTCCAATAAGCATGAACGCGCTCATTCTTATCACACTCAGTTTCAAAGGTGACTAAGCAATGATCCGATTTTGTATATGGAAATATTTCAATGTATGTTGAATTCGATAGCAGTACTTCGTTTCCAAATATATAGTCCAACCATCGTGCTATCCATGGATTATTCCTTTTCCAAGTATAAGACTTTTAATCCGAATGAAATGTTCTGGTTATGTCATAAAAATAAAAAAAAAATTGTTTTACCATATCTTTAAAAGCATGGTTTAAAGATTCTTTAATGGGATTTCCTGCAACGTAATCTAAAAATTATTATACAGCGCGTTCATATCACCGCCCATAATAACCATAAGAGTGTCAGGACATCTCAGATTTTCTGTTACCTCAAAAGGATGTTTAAAAAAATATATCTTGCATGGATATTTATCCCAGAATAATCTTTATTATTTTCTACAATAAGAAATTGATTGAATTTAATTTCCTATTTTCAAATGTTTTATCAATGTGACCAAACCTTCCCTTTGTTTAATATTCGAAACTGCAAATAACTGAGATCCCCATTCTTGTTTCCATATATTCACATCTGAATCAATTACATTTGTTTCTTGTAGGAATACAACGTACAATTTTTTCTCATGTTAATAACTGAATAAACGTTTTAGTTTCCGATCGTTTTTTAGTCCTTGTACATTTATAGTTCCAAAACGTAGTCGCATAATCTAGTCGAAATGAGAATTTTCAACTTGTCCCGTTGGCATTTTTTAACCAGTGTGACCGAATACTGTTCCATTCAGTACGCCTCTCCTTTTTGTCCGGTATTTCAGTACTAGGTGGGATGAACTGTGTCTGCCTTTTCCCGAAATCAGGTTTCTCAGTCTGTCTGACTCTGCGTGCATTTTCGTGCTCGTTTTAGCAATGGGTTACCCCTATTATTCTTTCTGTCATTCTGAGACGTGTTTTCCTGTCATAGTCGCCACAGCCATACTGACCGCAGAGGCAGACGAATCCCCATCCTCTTTGCCTTCTTCACCTACAGATGTGTCCCTCTGATCCCCGTGCCCCTGTTCATTGCCATGTACCGTCCATTCGTCTGTCATGTCATTTCCTTGGCAAACACGCACAAATGGCCTATTTTTTGGGCACCTATAGCACTTTATCTGTCGTGTTCTTTTATAAGGACAATCACAGATAATATGCTCATATGATTTACAGTGGCGACCGTTGACCGGCTGCCCTTCGTGGTACACAACGATGTCAATCTAAATCAGTTCAGATTTTGCAGGGGCGTATCCAGGATTTAGGAAAATGAGGGATCCGATCATAGAGGACCTATTGCAGACTCTGAAATAGGTCTCCACGTCCTGAAAAGGGATGGAAGGGGCAGGTCGCAAAAAAATGGTCTTAAATTCTTTACAAAAGGTTGTTTCGGCTGAACGGGGGGGGGGGGGGGTCTTGACTCCTCCCCCGTATCCGCTTCTGATATGAACTGAGTGCCTGGTGGGGACTAGTCATCGTGATAGACACATAGTAAAATTGTCGGTTTGTGTATTTCTCTCGCATAACAAAATATGCTGCTAGAATAGAGCGAACTGAAAATGCTACCTTAGGTGTTTTCTTACTCGAAAATTAAATATAAGGACCCATTTCGTTCCAAATGCTACTTTAACCACTGTTCTATTTCAGAATCGTCTTCATGCTTTGGATTCCGTGTATGGACATTTTAGTGGTATTACAGTTATCATCCACCAAAGCAAAATCAGTGCTCACAACTCGTATGTTATCCCAGTAGTCTCTCTGTCACAGGGAGGTTAAGTGTGTACACAAGTCAACATTGTTGACTGGGAACGTCTTGCATGCCAAGGATATCACCAAGTCCCACGATCTCTGGCCCATACTCACCGCATGCAGACTTCACAAAAGAGTCGCCAGTTTTAATTCAGAGCTGGGTATTACGTGATGCCTCTCGAACACCTTTGCTGGATATGGTGCTCTATGTGTATAACCCCTTAACGTGGAAAAGGGTTGTACCTCCGAGGATCTTGTTACCGACTTTGAGGAGTAGACAAAACCAAGAAACGGTACATTGGTGCTAGAACGTGTGGCTATAGGGTAGAATTTCTAACTGGGCTTGAATGACAGCCAAAGAGAGACAGCAAACAGTTCGATATTATCTGTAAATACACTCCAGTTCATTTTTTGATTTACTTGGGTATATTTTATTCGTCAACAATAAAGCTGTGGCATTGTAGGGTAAAGTGTAAAATCAGTGATTGCACTGTGATTGGTAGTTACATAATTATATATATTTTATAGACACGGATATGTGTGTCAAAGGCCCAACCGCTTGACTAAAGCTAAAGGCACGGGGACTTTCTTAATGTTTATCTACCTTGGACTGCAAATATGGTAACTTGGATTACAGATGAGGTGCAGCGATCACACAAATAGGGTGATTTGAATGATCGGTATATCCAAATAATGCCAGGCCAAAAGGGGGAGAAGTGTGTGTGTGTGTGTGTGGGGGGGGGGGGGGGTTGAGTTAAGTACCTAACGTCTCCATAGACTTTAAATTTTGGAACTTGTTTTAATATATATCATTGTCAAATCACATTCACCGTGTACACAGACACGTATGTTGATTCTTTTGCTATAAATAATCGGGTATATTTGATGTGGAACAGAACCTTAATTAGATCAGGTAGAAATATTCACTATCCTTCGTAAAATATAGATACAAATGTTTGATGCACTATACATTATGATTCTACGTCATGATATTAAGATAGAAGGTACACCCTATCTTACATCTAGATAAATCGGTTTACCGACCACTCAATGATGGGTTCTGAAATTGACAAATCAATGTTTTAAATATATAGTAGGATAAAAATATGGAAAAATTTAACATAAGGCATTTAGGCAATTGTCTTTTAACATTCTTCGACCATGACAAACTGTCTATATTAAATGGTTTCGAATGCTTTCCAATTAAGATATTGAAGAAAGTAGAATTTCCATCAATGGCTTCCAAATTTGCACAATAATATTTAGTTAAATCGTTGTTCACATGGTTTCATTTGAATTTTTGACCATGAAACAAGACACAACGGCTCTCTGACATTACGACAAGATTACTGGTCGTCAGATGTTACTGTTACTCTTATGATGACAGTTGCAGCAGATGCTTGGATAAGCCTACGTTAGACGGTCAACGAGAACAGTACACTGCGCAATCGCATAAGCTCTACAGTAAACTAAAAATTCAAATGAAAAATAAGGGTCGAACTAACCAGTTTTACAAAAAATTGTCAACAAACCGGATAAGGCACAATTACTTTCCTTGAACCTGTTATTTTCAACTTTTCAACTCATCTTGTGATCGGCTGGTTTGCTGACTACTCTCTCTCTTTCTCTCTCTCCCTCTCTCTCTCTCTCTCTCTCTCTCTCTCTCTCTCTCTCTCTCTCCTAAGCTTTCACAAAACTGCTAAGGGTTTCGAAAACAATATTACAATATATTATTAAAAAAGTGTGTCAAACCACACACGCAGCGGATATTCATTTCAGCGGGAACTTTCACACAAAAGTCCAGAAATCTCGAGTCTAGCGGTTGCAACAAAGAGTTTTATTTCCAAAACGTCACAAATGGTTTCGCCTACCGTTGACTGATTCCAGTCTTTCAAAATAATACATGCAGAATACACAGTTCTCTGGGATTCGCCCGCCGTTAACTTGCTCCAAATAAAATTCTTCAACACACAAACCATTCCTACTTTTGCTATATTTAAATCGTGATCTCAAGGACCAATAAACGGCCTATCGTCTGGTGCGAATCTTCAGCTCACGATACGTCGTCCGCAAAACAATTCTACACATTGACTCACTTGACTATCTGATTCCGGAAGCAGTGTCTGTATATACCTACGGCAAACAATCTTCGAGAAAGTTCTAGACACCGAATATCTACATACTTCTCCATCAGGAAATTACCAGTTCGCCTCTCAGAAGCATCTAGATCTACTGTCAGCTAACCATAACAAACCATAGTCGAGTAAGTTCCATAAAAATTGATACATAACTTGATACATAAACACACTTCTACTGATCAGCACAACTGATGATACAAATAAACTCAACATTATTAAGTATTACTAACTACGTTTCCTAAATTACCTCGAACTGACCTGGTAATACAAAGGATATAATATGTAACACAGTGTGATTTCCCAATATACATTTTATACAACAACTTTCTGTTTCATATCAATTTCAACAACAGTAATATCAGATTAAAACATAGCTAACGTTTTGTCATATAATTTAATTCCAGATGCTCTCTTTATATTCGATTTCCCTAATCTAGGCTATTTAATAATATAGAATGTTTACATGAAGAAGCCAAAGAATGTTATTTCAATTTGATGATAATTTGATGTCTTTTGGTGAAAAGTGTGGGTGTTTGCTAAACATTGCGTTTTCATTTTTGTCTTTGCTCATTCTGATCGTTTCAACATAAATGTAAGTCTAAGCAGAATTATTATCCCGTCATCAATTTGAGTTTTTGCTCTATGAGCTATCATTTTGTAAGCACAATATTCGAGAGATTAATGCCTGCTTAACCAATTTTTAGTTTTATGTGAGCTGAGCTCATTTCTGATGCTACTGTATCTGAGACAAATACGTCCGGTATGAAACATTATCCTATGTCATTATAGCACAAACTAACGAATTTTCTCCACAAAACACTTGGAGTTGGTAGTTCTTAATCTTGTTTTCCTTGTTTTCCTCGACGTTTTTTATGTGTATCTTTCGCCGCTTCATTCTCTTTCTCCATGTCATTAATGCCAATTGAAGGCCAAATTCTCTAGATCCCGCTCCCGCCGCTTGTATTTTCGACATGTTGATTAGATACATGAATATACCTCTTAATTATATAAATGTGTATGACTATGTACATTGACATATACATATACATACATATACATTTATAAATTACAACACATACTTACATATAAGTGATTCCTCCTCCTCCCACTTGATGGAATACAACAAATAGCCGGATAGGATACCAAGGTATGTTAAGAGGCGGTGGCAACGGCGAGACCTCAAAATATTCCTGGAGAAGCCTACAGAAGTCGTACCGCCACAGCGGTAAGGACTTCTTTTTTATTTTCTCATTGGAGTGGCTAAAAAAATATTGTTTTCATTAAAGTGTTCCTCAAATTGACGACAGTTGTAAAATAATCTTTCCTGTAATCTCTGTTCCTTCAGTGCACGATCCCGAATTTCATAACTGTTTGTCTTTATTCACATGCATATATTAATTCTTGTTATAGAATTTTCATGTATCGGGTAGGTCTTGCTCGTGAATTATAGAAAAAGAAGAAAACTTGTTTGATTGGTTTACTTGTAAGATAAGATAAATATCTTATGGAAATATCACTATGCTCAAATAACACAATTTTGGCACTTATAACATGAGGTACAACTTGATGAAAAAAAAAATATATATTTTTTTTTTAATAAATGCTTCATATGCATTATTTAACTTTGCATTAAAGTACGCGGAGAAATTACAATACCTGTGAATTCGGCGGATTTAAGATTATGAAAAGTCAAACCGGAAGCAAACCTGAATATTGCAATAAGCAGATTCAGCAGCAGAATGTTAGTGAGCAGTAAGTACAGGGCCAGGAGAATCTGTACGTGATGGGATCTCCGTAAAGCAAGGAAAACGATCCTGGGTACAAATCCGTGTGTCGGCATCGGAAGTCACTGATAATATGCAATTCCAAAACTGAAAATACCATTCTGCGTCTGACAGGAGCTTTTATAAAATACAAAGAATTAAACGGAATCAGAAAGCATAGTTCGACAAGGTTGAAAAAGTTATCTACCATTGGAATACTCCTCCAAGGTGATTTCACCAAAGAGGATCCAGTAAGGAAGGTAGACAATGTCGGCGATCAGCTGCCAGGACAGGCCTCGGTTTGGATTTAATATGGCTTGAAATGCTATTCCAAATACTACATCGGTTAGTGCCAACACAACAAAGAACCTGAGAAGGTCATGTACCTGTTGAAACACATGATAACCGAATATTAATTCATCATTTAACTATGTTGAATTGTGTGATGTATTTGACAAAGCTGCAAGATTGCATGATATTAAAGATACAAAAATGACAAAATTGTAGGCAAATTGAAGAATACAATTGCCACGCAACTACATTTTCCGTTGGAACAACGTTCTGATTGTTCAAGTTTTCCAATGTAAGGAGCAGTTTATATCAATATTTTCTGATAATATGCACGATTGAGCCTTGTATTGTATTGGACGATAATGAAGTACCAAAATCCTGCTTTACAAAAAATTTGATTTTGTGG
The DNA here is from genome assembly GCA_026874595.1 of Sipunculus nudus. Taxonomy (NCBI): domain Eukaryota; kingdom Metazoa; phylum Annelida; class Sipuncula; order Golfingiida; family Sipunculidae; genus Sipunculus; species Sipunculus nudus. The sequence goes on along the minus strand of CM049315.1, from coordinate 24,169,382 downwards.
AAAAATTGGATTCATGAAAAACAGTGGGGTCCCATGTGGTACACCATGCAATTAAACAGATAAAAAGAAGAAGAAACATCTAATCAGCATATTTAAGAACGTACCGCCATCCTGTACACAGTACGCAGCCATGGTCCAAGCTTGTTTGAAATGAACGCAAACCGCAGAATTCGACCAGCTTGATGCAATACAGGATTCTAACGGTGTAGAATTCTTCATGGGGCAACAAGAAACGACAGAGCACGCATACTATGAAACCTAGGAACAAACAGGTGTCCAGTCCATTCCATAAGTCCGAATACAGCCTACGGTACTGGTGGATGCGGAAAAAGAAACTAATTCTTTCCGGAATTGTCCATGTCTGTTCCCAGCAGTCCCGGTTTAACGCCACACTGTCATTTCCCACCAGTGTTCTTGGTCGAACTTTCAATACCTGTATCATTATTACATATATGATATACATAAAACTATATATCAAGGAAACTGAGTCAATAACCTTGGGTTTTTAAAAAAAACAAACAAACCTGTTCAGTTTCCATTAGGACAAAACCAAAAATCCACGAGTAAAGAACCCATTCTTTGACTGGTATGCCAGACGCTGATGTCGCAGGCCTTAGGTCCATCAGAACATAATATGCATACAGCAGAAGTAACACCCTATAGGAGAACTGGAGGAATAAAAAAAACAGATAAAATGACATGGCTTTTTCATGTTAAATGCGATTTTTTTTCTGTAATAGTTCGTTTCTTTTCTATGATATAGAGTTGCTTATGCATGAAGCAATCTAATTATTTATATTGAAGAGAAATGCGAAGTCAGTTAAAAAAGGCATTCTTTATATAGAACGATGGTGTAAACCCTGTGCATCCGGAACTTCTGTGTTGGGTTGAGTAGTTATCTCTGAGCTTATTGCTAATACTGGACCCTTCAGTTTCTTCTGAATTGTAACCAATGTTTCCTGATGTTCCTGGCGCTCTTCCATGGACTTCCAATGTGTCATCACAAAAGTTTATATATTTATGAAAGAGAATAGCCACAGCAGCAAATCCAGGCGTGAGCTGTATATATATATATAAATAAAAGTATATATATATATATATATATATATATAGTTTGAAATTGTATACACAAAAAAGTCGGTTCACCGAAGCTAAATAACGAACCAGCATGGCTACTCAAACATATATATATATATATATATTATTATTATTATTATTACAAAATCATATTTAAATGTGTGTATGACCTCACAGAGAAAGCATAATATTGTGAAAAGATATTAAGATCGAGAATTATATGGAGTTAATGGATAAATAACACGAGATATATTTGGCAATAAAATATAACTATAGTTTCACAACATACAGTCACCCATGATCCAGGTTTGATATATTTCAGCCAGAGTCTTCTCACATAGGTGTTACAACACTCGTTCTCAAAGAAGCGCTGGACGACAGCATCTTGGGCAATAGAGAGAGGTATAGCATGGTCTGCCCATTCCACTGGCATTCTTGTCACTAGATTTGTATATGCCGCCTCCTCTTCGTCACTGTGAAGATGGTGCAATATCCTGACAGCCATGTCTTCAAACATCCTGTTATCCGAGAAAACAAACAATATACAGAACCAACATACTGACCAAATGTACTGATAACTCGTCACGCAGAAAATCAATTCAACAGATTGAAAAAAATAAAGTAATTTTCTTTTGTCATGTAACAGTTCCTTAGCAAAGTCGAAAAAACGAAAGGATATGGAGATAGATTCTTTTCACAAAAGATAAATTCTTTGCTTACCGTGCCTGGTTCATAAGGCTTGCTTGTAGCGTATAATGCTCCATATCATAAGCCTTTTGAGACAGACCTCTCAGTATTTTGAAAGCAATTAAGGCTGCACCTTTAAATAGAATAAATGTACCATAATCTTGTTCCCATATTACATCGCTTTTTCCGACATTTGTTGAAAGACACTATATATTAATCATTGTACTCTTTCTAAGGCAAATAGGTAGAATTTATTTAGAAATGATACGTGCCTCAATGTATCCCGGAGCTCTATATAAAAATAACCAGCTTTCTTAGGATTAGATAAGATGATTTAACTGAAAACAAAAAAAAAAAAAAAACTACCAACATCAAATTCTGCCAAAGCCTACCAATTTTGCCGTCACATTTTTGGAGAAATATGACTGCTATTTCAAACTTTTGGGACACAACTGCCCACAGGAATAGGTGCCACACTTTCTCGCCTTTCCAATGCCAATCAAATAAGAACTCGGAGTCCTTATGATCCAAATGTCGCATTTTGTTATCCAGACGGGTTCCTGTAAATGGTTACAACAAAGAGTGTAATATGATAATATTACACTATTTATTTATAGTTTCAAATGTACCATTACGATTTAGAATCTTGTATGTAATTATCCTCTGTATCATATTTGCTTGAAGGATCTGGCCTTCGATATAGAGGAAACAAGCTTAAATTATGTCATGTAGCGGAAAACAAGAATGAATTAGCCGAGAACAAACTTTGATAATGCAATGTAATAAAAAATACTTTGATAAAAGATGTAGAAAAAAGCTTGAATTATGTTGGGAAATCACGGAGAAAACCTCGTGATTAATGCACATAAAAATGTCTCTAATGTTCAATATACTCATTAAATATGCTAAATACTGCACTCAGGAATAAGTACACATAAGTGTCTGCATTGATACCTTCATTGAAATAAACTTCTTGATACTGAAGTTTATAATATGGGCCCAAGAGATGGTACAAAATGCGCCCTATCTTTGCCATCAGATATTGTACATCCTGCAAAAAGCGGATCTTTCCGTTGAATCAGTATAGGATCCTGGTGATTTTGGTGTTCTTTTTTCATTAAAGTGCCACAGAAGTACAAATAAATAGAAAAAAAGCTTCCTATTTAACTTAATAGGTAAATTATAGGTATCCTTTTTTGTATCAATACAACCCTTGGTTCTTTTATTGTGGATGCGCGTTTTAATAAATAAATATCGGTTGGTTTGCATTTACAAAAATGTGTTGGCATTTTCAAAAATAAAATGCAGAATGTTATCTATTATCTATCATTTCGAGCAAAAGCATCATATCTCCACATATCTTTTCACTTGGAACTCACCTTGGCTTTATCTGGTATATTACCGATGTATCTCAACAACGAACCGTAAGGACTTTTCTGCTTGAGCTGTTTATACCAGTCAAGGATAAACACGAGACATACATTTCTTTTAATTCAAAATATAAAAATTGATAATAAAGCAGTGCTAAGTATTATATACGAACAACCAAGAGGTAACAAAATAAAGTGTTTCATGCGTCATTTACCTGTTGGTTCTTCATTTAAATCTATACAAGTTCTGGTACAATACGTTACATATATATTTCATTATTTTTATTTAAAAAAATAAAGAGTCCTTACGTTCGTGAGATGTAACTCCCTTAATCAATCGATGGTCAAAAATCTGTCAAACGTCAGTATGCCTGATGTATCCTCGTCCAGAAGTAGCTGAACCATCTCAGTGCGACCCAGTTGCAGAGCCCTGAGGAAAGCATCTTGAAAAAACTTCCTCTCTCTTCTGAAGCAGATATAGGAAACTTTGGTAATAGGTTTTAATTTAAAGGCTGCATAATAGAGATTGGAGGTGAGAGATGTGTACCTGCACATGTTTCTTGTACCCTGCATTTACCAAATTCGCTACATTGTAAGATATTCTTTAAAGGTAAAAATACATCATGAGAATAATCATTTACCAGTCTCTTTTCGTTAAATATACAGGAGGCAATATGATAGACATGAAAATGTATTTAAACTTGATAAATACATTTTTCACGAGCACGAATTGTGGTTACTGTCATTAAAGAAATAAACTGTAAGAGCCATATTGTTTCCTCAAGTGTGCGTACTAATTCCTTCTCAATGTCGTGATTTTAGTTGTGATCCTAGATCTTGACCTAGCCTAGAAAAGATATTATCTGGTTTTATAAGAATATAAAGTGGACATCAACGAATACCTCAAATACCTCTATCATTCATTCCAGTTGAAATGCAATGTAAAACCCTTTCACCAGCATCTTCCTCGCCTAAAGTATAATTTATGCACTTGAATATCATATTAAGCGACTATTGCATTTTATTACGACGTTTACTTAACATAAAGAATTATATATCCTCATTTATCCTATAGAATGTACGTGCCTAAAGCGGATGGGGTACTTGAAGGCATTTAGATACTTGTTTTGATGAAGCACATCGCCATTACAAATCCAGACTATGATTTCGGTAAGAGCTTATGAATTAGCATTTGGAACATAATCACAAAATTGGAACCTTTTCATATATAACTGAACCAACGATCCTGATTGTAACAACAATATATATTAAGTCGCTCTATGTTATCGTATGTGTTTTGCAAGAAAAATTTCTTAGTCTCTTGTGGCCTGTGTACTAGCTGATATTCGAAACCTTCTAAATATGCACTGCTTAATCTTCAGTACTGTACGAAGCAAATTTGTACAATCAGTAACATAGCGGTAACATAAACCAATACACTTCTATTGGTAATACGCTAAGGAGTTTAACATAATTAAACACTGCATATTGTTTGTGTTTTTGTTAGCGATGGTTTTAATTTAGTGATATTGCGAAAGGGAAATATTCACGAATATAAAACACTCAGAGATATAAAGCCGATCCAACTAAGGTGAACGTGATGGGATGTTGCATCTGCACGAGGGGGAAAAGTTATTTCTTATCAGTAGCCTTCTATGTGCATTGTATTGATACTGGCCCATAAAAAACGAGCATTTATTATTGTAAAACATGCAGTACCCACCTAGAAAATCTCTGAATTAGGGCATAACATAGTGAATAACAGAAATGAGTGAAGTAATGTGCGATTTATTTTCATTTTATAATAAATACGTATATTGCCTAACTGTTCAATCGCGAAAATGAAACCCATTAGAAATGTTCAAAATAAAGAAACCCTAAAATTTCAGCTTCACGATTTTTTTTATTAAAAACAAACGAGTACTCACGATCTAACACTGCTGTCATTATACACCGGTCAAGATCAGGCATAAGTCTGGGGCCTCGGCCAAATGCTCTTTCCTTTAACATAGGTAAAGCTAATTTTATAAAAAATAATGACCAGGAACAAATGTTTGTGTATTAAGGTTAATATGACCCGGTATGCCGGATTCTTCAATGAGCAACTCAATTAAAAATGTAAGAAAACTTATATATAATTGTTACATTTAAAATGAAAATATATATCAGAGATTATTAATGCGTGAACTAAAAATAGACATACATTTCAATTTTAACACAATTTCGATTCATATAATACTAGCTTTTATACCTCCTGTCTTCCCTGACGGTCTTGTCCGCTTGCCATCATGTCAGATGTGGTATCCAATACATCTCTGGGGTAACAAATATATTATATCACTCGAAAGATAATAATACCTTGTAGATAATAGGTATGATATTCGACCTGTTTTGTAACCCTGCATTTCTCAACTTTTCATTGAACCTACTCTCTAATGACTTGGTGAATTTCTGCGTATGAATTCAACTACGAAATTATGAAATTATAAAAAAAGAAACTTTCTGTATTGATCCCCGTTCCTGTATCGTCTTGGACAAAGCTCCAGCAATGCCCCCACTTCCATCAACGACCACAACTGGATATCTGTTCTCAACTGCTTCTGTGACTCTCAGCTTTATATTCTCTGATTTTCCACCGAATACTATCAGTATGACGGGGATATCTGAGAATGAAATGCATCTGACAAGGTATTGATAAACGGAGACAATCGACCATAGGATACAGTAATGCAACGGCTCTATTGATTATCTTAATCCTTAGAGTAAAACAATACCGATATTCTATTAGAAAGGATAGAACCCTGATGCTCTTCCAAATGGAATGAATTATTAACCTTCCTTAAAGACACATGGGCTAATTATTAAATTATGCTATATTCAGACATGAAATAAATTTGAAGACCTGCAAGGAAAATATACCTTTTTTCTCCATAAGGTAGTTTTCAAAATCTATTCGAAACGGCGGTAGTTGGTTCTTGTCCGTGCCGGTGATGAAGAAGTACTCCGTATGGTAGGGGTCAAGTCGTGGTTTCGTTGAATCTGTGTTGTCTTCCCCATGGACGATCAACATCATTGTCCATCTCTTCCCACTCAGTAGTATTATTCTCCTCAACCAGATACCGGAATGGCCTGTGCTGTTTAACGATACTTCACGGTGATTTGACGACATAATAATGTTTTCTACGGGTATGATGAATAACATATAATACTTCATGTTTTTGCGTCTATGAGAAAACAGTTCGACTCGACCGAAGGCAAGCTTGCAGGCTTTCAGCAAATATCAAAATTCCTAAGGGCATTTTAAAATTAACATGTTATGGTTTTATGTTAAAAATGAACTAGATACCGTTTTAAACAGAATATCTGTCTGACCGACTGGAGTAAACCCGATTAGTGGAACAGACTTGTGATTATCCATGTTTGAAAGATCTGATTCTTCAAGGTCATTTTCGAAAGTCAGGCCAACCAGCTTACCAACGCCATCATGTAGTCCATCAGTCAAGATCCAGGCGCCTAATAAACGGTTGTCAAACGTTGAAATTATGAATCTAAAAGTGGAAGAACTAATTAAATATGAGGCAAAATATCCAGTCGAACTGGAGAAAAAAGGTCTAATTTCCTTGCAGGTCCTCAAAATTATTTCATGTCTGAATATATCACAATCTAATAATCAGCCCATGTGTCTTTAAGGAAGGTGAATAACGTCCCTTTTGAAAAGCATCAGGGTTCTGTCCTTTCTAATGAATATCGGTACTGTTTTACTCTTAGGATTAAGATAATCAACAGAGCCGTTGCTGTCTCCTATGGCCGATTGTCTCCGTTTATCAATACATTGTCAGATGCATTTCATTTTCAGATATCTCGGTCATACTGATAGTAATCGGTGGAAAATCAGAGGATATTAAGCAGAGAGTCTCAGAAGCAGTTGAGAACATATATCCAGTTGTGGTCGTTAATGGAAGTGGGGGCATTGCTGGATTATTGTCCAAGAAGTTCCAGGAACGGGGATCTGTACAGAAAGTTTCTTTTTTTATAATTTCATAATTCGTAGTTAAATCCATATGCAGAAATTCACCGTCGTTAAAAGGTAGGTTCAATGAAAAGTTGAGCAATGTAGGGTTAAAAAAACAGGACAAATATCATACCTATTTATCTCCAAGGTATTATAATCTTCCGACTGATATCATATATTTGTTACTCCAGAGATGTATTGGATAACACATCTGACATGGTGACAAGCGGAAAAGGCCGTCAGGGAACACAGGAGATATAAAAGCTGGTATTATATGAATCGAAAATGAGTAAAAATTGAAGTTTATGTCTATTTTTAACTCACCCATTAATAATCTCTGTTGTATATTTGAGCAAACATAATGTTTGCTTTTTATTTTAAATGTAACAATTATATTTAAATTTTCTTACATAATAAAATGAGTCGCTCATTGTAGAACTGGCATACCAGGTCATATTATCCATAATACACAAACATTTGTTCCTGGTCATTATTTTTTACAAATTTATATATTTGTACAAATATATATGATTAAGCATAGGCATTGATAACACTCATATGGTCGGATACACAAATTTATTCCACTCACAAAAAAAATTAAAAGACCGTGTACAACTTCCTGTAGTTTTTCCTATGTTAAAGGTAAGAGCATTTGGCCGAGGCCCTAGACTCATGCCTGATCTGGACCGGTGTATAATGACAGCAGTGTTTGATCGTGAGTACTCGGAATTATTTTTATTAAAAAATCGTGAAGCTGAAATTCCGGGGTTTCTTTATTTTGAACATTTCGATTGGGTTTCATTTTCGCGATTGAACAGTTAGGCAATATATTTATTTATTATAAAATTAAAATAAATCCCACATTACCTCACTCATTTCTGTTAGTCTGACAAATAGAATGACCACGTACTAACTATTTCAATTTTACCACATGACTACAGACCTGCTGCCTAACAGATACCAAATGACCAGCTACAACATAAACACGTACCAAGTGTCCCCAGGATACCATATGACCACGGACTCACTGTCTTGCTATAACCATATGACCAAAGACACATTGCTGACGAATTCCATATGACCATAGATACACTGTGTGACAGATACCGTATGACCACGGACTGTCTTGCAAGCACCATTTGACCACAGGCACAGTTTTTGTCAAATACCATATTACCATGGATACACTGTTTGACAAATATAACTTGACTTTGGATACACTTTCTTATGAATGCAATTTGACCATAAACAATCATAATTGTAAAACTTGCTGATGTGCCTCAATGACGGCCCTTCAGTGGTGAGAGACGTATTCTTATAAAAATTACTAAATAAGGCTTCTGAAGGTAATGTGTGTTACCTTTTATTAGTGATGTTGGCCTTTCATTTCAAAGTGTCCGCTTCACGTCGTCGTGATGAAGACAGCAGGCCGCGACCAGCACGTGTGAATCTCCGGCAGCCCAGGGAGGTTGTGAAGAATTTTACGTTTGTGATCTGAAATGTTATGTTTACTTCTGCTCCTTGACAACGAATAGTCTCCTCCTTGACAACAAATAGGTTTACAAACCTCAGGGTCTAAGGAATATTGTATTGAGCATTCCAAAGAGCTAAGCAATTACCTGTCTAAACAGGCATACGGTAACCCTTAATGTTTCATTCATTTCAAACCACTGTACGTTGTATTTAGTTTGGATTAGAAAAAAAAAAAAAAATAAAAGAAAGAACACACGGTCTCTCGTGTTCAATAATAACGAATTTTGATTAAGCTAATGGTCCTACATTTTATATTAATTGAATAGTCAACATTGTTTATGAATTATTTTATTCATGCTTTTCTTTGATGCAATTATGAAAGATAGGACTGAAATATATCAAGTACTAAAACTATTTTATCACCAAGCCATAGTGATGATTGTCTTTTAATAAGCCTATTTTTTACTTATACCATTGTATCAAAACTTAGCCTGAGTACGCTTCCCCATATATAGGCCTATGTTAAAACACTGTACCTGTTGGTCCGAAACTTTTTTATTTTATAGAGAAGTTACGGCGCATTTTTAGATAGAATCATTGAAAGTCTGATTGAGATACATGTATTTAATTTGTATAATTTAATATTTCCAACCACGCCCGGTGAATGGCAGGTGTCAGTACAAATACGTAGCTGGAAGTATCCTTTGCTTTTCGTACGCACGAGAAGGAATGGCAACAAAAGAAAACCATTATAGCTATATTAACCTGCAGGTTTGAAAGACATGGAATTTGTTTGAATCATTATTTAAATTTGGTGGCCCAAACGAGGCGGTACCTGCAGAGTTTCCATCCTCCGAAACTGATCACTGAAGTGACATTGTCATCCTGATGAGTTTCCAACTTATTCTTTCAAAGGAAAGGAACGGAGTACAATAATGTAATTGCGTTGCTAGGTGTGTAAACATATGGGGGGTCACGGGTTATGGTCTCTCCCCTGGTCCGGGAACTCGGTTGGGCTTTCAGCTATTGATCAAAGACGATCATAACGATAAATATACAATAGATATATATATATTCATGCTTTACCTAAAAACCCTATCCCTAGCAAGAAAGGAAGTGTTTTGTTATTGATTCGCGTTCATCCTTGTAAGTAAGCTGCTATTTTCTTCTAATATGATGTGCTTATTTGAATGACAAATAGCGTGCAGCAAAAATATGCACAGCTATGTGTAGGAAAAGCCCACCGTTATATTGATAAAGTAAATTACTGTTGCATCTCTGGCCAAACATAAAAACGTTGTACTAAATTCATATTATAGTACATAATATGTACCAATTTGCAGCTGCCACAGTGCGTATTCCAAGGCATATGATCTGTAGGAGTATTCATTTATGTTCACGCTTCATTCTATGATTATTAACAAAAAATGTATAAAGTACACCGTTTCAAGCACTTAATGTCAAGGGGCAAGATATACCGACATTTCCTGGCATCTTCCGGCATCTCAGGATACAGGGCAAACAGACGTAGCTAACATGTTTGTGTATGCATATCAATTTGCAGAGGGGTCAGACAGGGTGACATTACATGTTATGTGATGCTTACATCTATTTATGTGATGCTTACACCTATTTGTAATGGCATCTCAGGTACCCCTGTCTCATTTCTAGTGATCCTCTGTACATGCCAAATACTAGGTTAATATTGCCTAATTTGCAGTGCATATATGCATGTTGCCCATTGTTAAAAATCAGGAAAAAATTTAATTACTTATCATGATAATTTTTTTAGCCTATAATTATAGAAAGCCCATTATAAGTATATAACGCCTTTTAACTAGTCCTAATTGTATATATATACCTATAATCGATAATCACCCCCAGTTTATCACGGGTAAATTTAATCTTCACTTATAAACGTAAAAGTGTAAACACGAGTACTCATTACTCTATGATTGCACGGCTACATGTTAGCCGGTTAGTGATACGTTTAAGCATGAGAGCCCGCGATTGTTATATATTAATTGTTAAAGATAATCAAAATGTGTTGAGCATAACATGTGGAACAAACTTTGCTTAACCTGGGGCCAAACGGGTTATATATTAGGGTTATCTGGGACGCTTCGTGGCCGCTGTGGGTCCGTTTATAAGAAGAATTGTCTTCCCCGAATGTTATTTAAAGTTACCTACGGTACTCCTCGCGAATAAGTGGCAAAATTCACAGGAGCGCAAAATAAAAAATGGCCGCTATCCGCCAGTATGCTTTCTCTTTATCCTTTTCAAATGGTTCCGCCAGTAATACTGCTCAGCGCATGGAATGTAGGGGTTTGGGGGTCAATATATTAAGGTGTATCCATTATGGCTTTTAGCTTACAGTATACCTTTTTTAATTTTTGTCCTGTACCCTTTTAAATGGTCTCTGTTCGATTTTTCAATCGTTTTGAGGCAAGCAGTATGCAGAAAACTACATTTAAGGACACATTTAAATTCCACAACGATTAATCCGAAACAACAACAAAAACTACATCTCCATGTATAAAAATATGAAAAATGTAGGCAAATTCATAGTGAGCTAACAATCTGTAAAAAGGATACGCCGACATAAGTACAGGTTTTCTTGTCGCCCCTTTGAGGCGATATATATATATATATATATATATATATATATATATATATATATACTGACAACGATAGAGAGAAAGATAGAGACCAATGCTCTATATAAAGATATATAAAAATATAAATATATATTTGGAGATAGAGTGAAAAAAGGAGAGAGAGACCAATGCTCCATATAAAGGTTTATAAGCAAGATAACAAATGTATGTACATACAAAGTGAGTCAACAATCGGTAAACAGCAGTTGTCAAAATTACTTCTGTGGTTACATGCTTTTTAAGTTTTTCATGTCGCCTTAGCATAGAAAATGTTATAAGTAAATTGAGTACGTTCATATATTGGTGTAAAGCCCCAGTCACACCTGCCCAGTGGGGGATGGCTTGTGCCGGGGACAAAGTAATTTTTGGGGTAGATATTTGAACTTGAGGAGGCTATTAAAGACAATTATATAGCTATAGAACTGAGACTGAAATCCTTTGCTAATTTAGTTCTCCTCCCTGACAACAAATAATCTCCTCATTTACAACAAGTAGCTGCGAGAGTCTAATAAAAATAAAGTAAAAGAGCATTCCAAAAGAGCAGGCTATTTTAATTGTCTGAACAAGCATACATTAACCAAATATGTTACAGTCATTTCGAGCCACAGCACTTTGTGTTTAGTTTAATCTAGATCAAAATACAATAAGAGAAAGAACTCACTTTCTCTCATGCCTCCCTTATTTGCGTTGAATATACCAAGCTTATATTAGAGCTTAATATTGATGAATAAGGATTCAGCTTATGGGCGTGCGGTACATATAAATTGAATAGTCTACTAATTGTGATATCGTGATACAAAGACTTTTGCCTGGGAACACTTCCTCATCCGGCGTCGTACGGGTATCATCTCATTATTGTATGGGCCATGTATCAAACGGCTCCAGCTCTCAAGCATGTAAAGCTAATAAATGACAATAATATTACATGAACAATAAACATCCGGTTTTTTTTCTAGGTATGAACTTATGTCCTATATCAATTTATTAATATTGCAAGTAAGAGAGAAGAAAATGGGTCATATTGATTCTTTACTACCCCTATACTGATTGTACTTTATGCATTAATTAAAATAACTTATTATATATATAATAGGTAATACGGAATAGATAATAATAATGATAATAATAATAATATGTACTGAACTTAACTTACACAGCTTTGAAACTAAAAATAAAATCTATTTAGTATATTAAAGCCCAGTTTTGGATGAGGAAATTACCACTTCAGTCTTAAAATAAGCGTAAAAGTATAAACACGGGAAACGTACCTATTGGATACGCATGGAACAATTAAGAAGAAATTAATGAATGTGTCAATTAAAATGAAGCCTTTAATTTAAATTATTTTTCATGTCACATATCACATAGTGTTCACATTGCAGGTTATATGATCTGTGCTCTCTGATTGCACTGTTACATGTAAGCCTACGATATAGCTATAATTTGTTGTAAATAACAAAAAAAAAACACTGTTCTATCTGCAATATATGTGATAAAAATTTTATTTGCCTAGGAGCGAAGAGATAAAATATTTGAGTCATCATGGACACTTCTGTGACCATTGAGAACGATAATATGTTGCATTTCTCGATTATTCTGAAGCGAGCTATATGCAGAAGATATATATAATAATACAATAAACTACCACAACGATGGACGCGGATCAATCACAAAAATTACTTCTTTTCTCGTTAATTTTGAGTAATTAGGTAAAACCTTAACCAGGTAGTTAATGATGTATAATTAAAGAATATAATTTTGAGATCAGAAATATATTTTCATACAAAGTAGTAAACAATAGGTAAAAAGAATACACAAAAAATCTTCTCTCGTAAAATTGCTGTTGAGAAGGCTTGGCTTGTATGGTTATATGTTTTTAAATTTGCCCTTCAGTTATGTCAGGTGAATCGCATTCCCACGAACTTTAATTTTATCTTGCCTTCTATATATATATCAGAGAGAGAGAGAGAGAGAGAGAGAGAGAGAGAGAAGCTGCCTTATTTGCCCCTTGCAAATGGTACAGGTGTGGTGTTAAGAACATATCTTTTCTCAGTCTGTTCTCAGTTTTTTAAAGGCGATAGGCGATAGGACGTGGTTGTTGTTTTGACTTTAAATCTTGTAGCTTAATTTTAAAATCCATATATTTTCTAAGAGCCTCGGCTCCTTTTTTAGCCATTGACCTCTGTCAGGCAATTTGAAGATAAAGAAGAGTAGCTTTTTGCTGTCGTTATTTATTTTAATATCTTAATGTCTTTTTCCCAAACAATGTAATCTAAATTTCAAAAGCACTAACTACATTTTAACCATTTAACTTTGACAGGCCGGGAGTCTTTACTAGAAATATGGAGGTATTTGTCATGTTTCAATTAAAGACTGCTTAGTAAGGACAAGTTATGTATTCTTTATTTCAGCTGTGTGCGATCCAGGGAACAGCGTTTGAGTATTGTTCATAGCTGAAATATGTATAATAGCAAGACTTATTCATTAAGTTCTACTGTCAGCTAGCATCATTGTTATTATTTACCTATTGAAATATTAGCATACATGTGTACGGGATTGTGTTCAATAGCCTTATCGTTTACGACGCACTTGAAGGGCTTATAAGTAAAAAAATACATTTTTTGGTTAAAGGTTTTTAATGAGTGTGTTTTTTTAGATCAGAAATGTATTTACATGCATTAACAATCGGTAAAATAGAGACGTCAACAATCTTCCTCAATGGATTGCTGTAATGAATGCTTGTGTGGTTACATGGTTTTAAGCTTACAATTCCCATCAATCAGGTGAACAGTGTGTACAGTTTTGGGATTGTTCATACATGCCTTTTTTCTCGGTTTATCCGGCATAAATGTAGCGATGTGCCATATGTGCGATAGAAAATTGCTCTTAATGTCTCCGCCCCCGTGACTAGTATTCCTCATTAATATACAAAGAGGGTTCCCCCTAGAGTGGAGGACCTGGCACAGTGGTCATGGTGTTAAAACATTTTCGGGAGGTGAACCGTCACAACCCGAAGCTGTATACAGGATATCAGTCCTGAAAAATCACAAATGGGATTTTAAAACATTATTGTAGTTGGCTTCGTTATTTTCAGAGGTCTTTATATCTCCCAAACCATCACTAATGAAGTCTTCCAGTTATGTACTGTGTTCGAAAAATTGTACATATAGGTATAATCTTAACTTTGTTTGACATTTTATTTTATTGAGAAGTTACTAGGCATTTTGAAAAAGAATAATTTACTAATTGACCCACATTTTAAACTAAAAAAAAATGGAAGAAGATAAATCTACGATCATAATGCCGGGGGCGGAAATCTGGGTTTATTTGTATGTGTTTTAAAATGATTTCATTGTTTATGAATAATTAATAGCGACATTTTGCTTTTAATTTGTTTTTCACATCAAAACAGGTGCTATACCACATGACAGTGTTTACATTACATGCTACGTGTTCCGTTCTCTCTGAATGCCCGGCTACGTGTTGGCCCTATAGTGATACGTTTAAGCACGAGAGCCCAGGATATATTCATAATGTGTCATATATAACAATCAAAATATATTGTTATATCTGCATAACAGGCGGAACAAACATTTATTAACCTATGAGTATAGGAGTATTTGGGTCATTTGGGACACTTCTATGAGTATTGAGGACAATGAGCCGTTCAAAAGTAGATATCAAAACGAAGGTTAGTTTAACTACGCTACCCCCCGAGAACTTTTGGTTGAATTACTAGGAGAGTGAAATCCAAAAATTGCCGCTATCCGGCATTATGCAATTTTTCTTTTTTACTAATGGTTCTGCCTGTAATACAATTCAGCGCATGGTTTCTGGGAATTCGGGGTCAATATATTCAGTTGTATTCACGATTCTGAATAAAACAATATGGACAAAGAGATCATTTAACGATAAATGTAACTACTATACCGATGGACGCAACAATTACAAAAAATACGTCTTCTCTTGTAAGGGTTGGGTAACTAGGTAAAGCATGAATTAGATGGTTAACAGTTTATAAAACGTGATGTTGCGATCATGTCTTATTATCTCTCCAACCTTCTCTCTCTCTATATATATATATATAAAACGAGAGAGAGAGAGAGAAAGAGAGAGAGAGAGAGAGAGAGAGGATGTGACTAAAACATTCTGCACGTTTTCTTGTGACATAATAGTCACGTTAAAATGCACACTATCCTGAATGTTTTGGGTATTATACGTATGAATTCCTAAATTGTGTCTGTTGATGTTAGTATTAATGACCTGATCATTTGTAAAGAAAATTATAGAAATCATTCACCAGATGAGGGAAAGATCATTTTGTATTTCATTCGCAAAACATTTGACTTTCGTTTGGCTTTTCGGGGGGAGGAGGGGGGGGGGGGGGGTGGGGGGCAGATGCCTTTCTTGCTGCATGCGACCGTGTATTTACAGGTGTGGCATTAATAAAATATCTTTTCTCAGTCTTTTCTCATTTATCAAGAGATAGAACAATAGAAAGGTGATTGTTGTTATTGGGAATTTTATTCTTTTTTATAGATCAGCCCTGAAAAAACACATTTTCAATAGAATTTATTAGCTTCTTATCCCCACTTTTTTTATATTTGAGAATAGAGAAGGAAGAAGATAAATAAACGAAAAGAATGCTTTGATTTGTATACATTTTCAAACTATTATATTGTTTACTGGCTACTTATATCGACATGTGTCAGATATGTTGCTTCATTATTTTTTTTCATTATTCCAAATTGCAGTCGATTTAATCGATTTTGAAAGAAAAGACCAATCATCGATTTAATCGATTATCGGCACACCCTTTGAAGAGGGCTGCCGTATCTATTCTAATCTAATGCCCATATACGTTTTGTACTTAACGCACTTTAAAATATTTATATGCACTTTATAAATATTTATAATGATAATGATAATAATAAAATTAATAATTATAATAATAAAGATAAACATGTATGAACTGAACTTACCTTACTTATCTTGAAGACTCAAAATGATTCATTTTATCTTTTATTACGCACATCTTTACATTGCAAAATTACGACTTGGACCGCACATGCTATAACGCTTGACAGTTTTCATATTTGGTGCTACTTATTCCGTGCTCTTTGATTCCATGGCTACATGTTAGTACAGTTTAGTGACACGTCTTACCATGAAAGCACAATAAACAGCCAATGATTAATTTATAGTTTATTTGAACATCAATCAAGATACCTTGTTATATCTGCATAATTTGTGAAACAAAATTTTATTAGCCTGGGAGGAAAGGAGCTTTATAGTTGTGTCACCTAGGACACTTCCGTGACCATTGAGAGACAAAGTCCGTTTTTAAGTAGATATGTCTCTCACGGAGATCACTTTAAATTTAACTACGGTACCTTTCGGGAAATTGTGGCCCAATCAGAGGCAGCGCAAAATCAAACATTTCCACTATCCGCAATTTTAAAATTCAGCTGTATCCATGATGGCTTTTAGCTCAAAATTGAGCTTTTTTAAATGTTGTCGTGTACCCTTCTGAATGGTCTCTGGTGAATTTTTCGATCATTCTGAGTAAAGCAATATATAGGAAAAAATATATATACTAAAAATAAGCCATTACAGATATCTAAAGGTTATCGTTCCTTTTGGATGAGAATTGAATATTTTAAAACATCTGGTTATGAAAGTATAGAACATAGTAAAGTAATTACACGTCACCCTGTCATGCTGGATATCATCACATATTATGCTAATTAAAACCTAGATATTTTGTTCTGAAAATATGAGTAAACACATCACACCTACACACATTCACACACGGACCTTATTAATAATTAAGAAAATATTGTATTGTAATATTGTATTGTCTGCGCAGTAAATAAACGGATCCCTCCACCAGTATTTATATAGAAAATATTAACAAAAATTATACGCGCTACACTTGACCAATGATCGCGGTGGTGTTTATTATGGATTGGAGGCATGGCTACCCTGGAACGCACAAATATTCTGTATGCTTGATTACAGACTTAATGGCTTCTAAAGGGCGTTAGAAGAGTATATATATATATGGCTTACAGGATTATTGTCTGACTGATTTGCTACCCTTTATACATTTTTTATTACTCGATAGTCTCCCATGGGATTTTACCTCTTCCTTAAGTGCAAGACGGGCTAAGACGGAGGAATACATTATTTTACATAGCATTTTATTGATATCGTGTGTTATTATATTACATTCATAAATATTTGGAAAAAATAAAATGTAAAAAGTAACTCATTTGTAGGTCACAAAAAGCATCTAAGTTTAATAACTTTAAGAGGTTAACTGTTGTTAAAGAGGTTTATATGGGCTGCAAAACATCTGGGTTTGACTTTTTTATTACTTTTATCTCGTATTCGGTTACAATTTCTATGTGAATATCCATAAATTTCTCAACTTCTACTTGAAGGACAAGGCGATACACTTTGGGATAGTCGGATATAACATCTCTGTTGCAGTAGTTAATTCTTATATCTTTTAAAGACATTAAAACATATAAATATGCAAGGAACCCATCATTGTCATTGATCGAAGCATGCTTTGGGATAAAACCTGGCCCTACTTTTTGGATAATTTGATCTTTTATCGTACAGGTATTGGTTTCTAACTTTAGAAGAGACAATGGACGAAGATAGTAATTTCTACAATATATTATGCAATACGAATGTGTAAGTACATATATATATATATATATACATGTATATGTATATATGTGTGTGTCTAAAGTTTATATATATTTTGTTTGTAACAGCATGATATTATGTGTATACTGACCTATACATGTATGTATATGGACCGTGAGTCTGAAATAAAGCATTATCATCATACTATTTATAAATATAATTTTAGAATTGAAAGGTATCCCCTACGAGTCAAAATAGTGTCATGTATATTTTATCCTGCCGCTAATCCACTTCATCCGGTTGCAATCTGTTATTAAAGAAACTGAAAATAACTTTGATAATACGTCACACCTTTAATTTGCACGTCTTCGTCCATCGAATTAAGTCGGTACACGTTGCTAAAATTGTTCATAATGGAGGCATTGTTGACCATTGCGAGTGAGGTTAGTGTGAAGACTTAAGGCGCCAAACAAAAAACTCCAAAGGGTTTGTTTTGTTTTTGTTCAATACTTCAGATGCCATGCCTACATTCTCATTTATAAGAAAAATAAAGATTCTAACAAGGTTCATCGACGTAGACTGAAATGGGAGCCTTTATGAGTTCAACTTGGAAATTTTATGGCTTTATTCTTTCAGGGAATTAATCGGTCAAAATCACACCTTGTTGGTCAACCAAACAATTGCCACAGATAAAGTTCCTCAGATATCAATGATATATGCAGGCTTTAGGATTTTACCAAAACTGATATGAGAATAATTTTTTAACTCGTCTGATATTTTTGCAGGAATATCTAATGAATCACTTTACGTATCGAATTCAATGAACATATATTCAGTGGTTCAAAAGTTCAAAAAGCTTTAACCAAATAATTCTATTTCGGATGATTTGACCTTGAAGGTGAAGGGCAAGGTCATCGGTCTTCCATCTTGTTGGAGAACTTAATGAAACAACATGTCTATCAAAACTGAGAAAAGGATTTGTTGTGCAGAATTATTTTCTGGGTCAACCTCTTATTTTTTCGACCACCTCCATATTCTAATGCTAGACAATTAATGAGAGCTGAATGTACATCTGCAGAATTTCATTCTGGTTAAGGACTCCGTGACAGGACAGTATCACTTCCTCTCCTTTCATTATCCTAGTGTTAACCAGGCCAGGAGACTACTGCAGCTACGGGTCCTAGGGATGTAATCGTCCCTATTGCTGGGTCATACTACCGAGGAACACCGTAAGGCGAACTCATGTGTGAGTGAGGCTCGGCCGTTGAGCAAGGCCTTTCAATAAGGCCTGCGGGGCGTTCGACCGTGAAAAATCTCACAGCCTTGGCTGAGATTCGAACTCACGATCACCTAGCTTTGAGTCCTGTCCTGTACCCCTGGGTCGAACACATGACATTTTACTGAGAAAATATACAGGGAGGCTGAAGTATGGTAAACTCTCCGATTTTAAGCAGCAAATAGGTATGAAGTGAAATGTTTTAGGGTTCTCTGAACAAAAAATCTAGGACCGTAATATTAGAGTTTTAACCCTTATCTAATGACATCCAACAGAAAAATTATTTATTTGGCGCCAACGCCATGTGCCATCTTTGCCCCCCCCCAAAAACCCAAACGAGATCGGCTGTATAAAACCTATGAGCATGCACACTCTCCGACCGATACTTCAAGGTACTCATTATATATATTAAGTGCAAGAAAGCGGAATGCAAGTGAAAGTACGAAAGCGTTCTCTTTGTGTTCTATGGTTTTTCATAAATTCAGATCAATATATTCAGTTTTTTAAAATCATTGCCAATAAGTCCATATATGGACAGTTCACTAATCAGTACAAAGGATAATTTAGGATTACTTTGTTCAATAATGCAAAGATATTTTTATGCAGAGAGAAAATGGTGATATTAATTGCTCTGAGAGGTGTGTCTTTTTTATAGTGAGAAACACTGGGATAGAAACTGACTCATACTTTTCAGATTAGACAAATCGGGTGCCACCTGCCTGACATTTGTGAATAATGTTAAAGTAAGTCTCTCGTGCTCTGCAAATTTGGGAAGATATGTAATCACAGCTTTATTTACTATGATAACATGTAATAGAAATAATGTGTTAGCCTGACCAAGAGCGCTGCGAAGATTTGACTGCACTGTGGCGACAAGAGAGGATATCATCACGCACTACGTTTTTATGTGTTATCGCTGTTAGTCTGCTCTCGGGCACGCGATATCTACTATGTCTCTGTCGGTCATTGGCCACGGGAAAGGCGGATGAGAACAAATGGTAACTAATCCATTATAAACAATGTTTTATTACCATGATAACATGTAATAGAAATAATGTGTTAGCCTGACCAAGAGCGCTACGAAGATTTGACTGCACTGTGGCGACAAGAGAGGATATCATCACGCACTACGTTTTTATGTGTTATCGCTGTTAGTCTGCTCTCGGGCACGCGATATCTACTATGTCTCTGTCGGTCATAGGCCACGGGAAAGGCGGATGAGAACAAATGGTAACTAATCCATTATAAACAATGTTCAAATCATTTAAAGACTCACCTGTCACAAGTAACACGTGTCATTGTTCTAGTCTTTCGTTTGCTGAAAGGCTACTGAGCATGTCTTCGCCTGGTGATAATGACGAAAGGTAAATATGTCAGGGAGTATACAAGTTTTTACTCTTGTAAACAACACATGACACATATCTAAAAATCATGCTTCTGTAATTGTTAAGTCAAATGAAAGATCAATTAAAAGGTCATTTGTCATTTGACATGTGTTGGTAAGGTTTCACTTCAGGCACAGCAAATAATCACTATATATACGCTTTCCTTGTGCTTAAAACATTAGCAGATCTGTGTTAATATGATATCTTAAGCCAAAGGTCTTTTTCATGCCCTAAGAGCGTTGGAATATATTGTAAGGCTATTTGCATAAATAATTCAAAGACCTAAATGTGTCTAGGAAAACAAAACGTTTCATCATTTGATTTATTTGAAGTAAAAAATGTCGATGTTTACATTCAAATGGGTAAAGAAAAAAGGTAAAGATTCACGGAGAATAAGGAGTAATGAGAGATTGTAATCAAGTAGTATTGCGTATCGTTTTAGTATAAAAAGACTACGGATAAATAATTATGAGAGTTGATTGAACTTTAATGTTGGCCACTAGATGGCAGTCATCTATGGTCGTGAATTAATCGTGAATCAGAGTTTTACTTTACTCAGAATGATCTACATAAGGTTGGCCAAATATCTTCAATGTATAATTGTATAATGTAACTGTATATTTGTATACTGTACATTCGACTAATACAAAGCTGATCTCATCTCTGTATCAGTGAAACGTGTGACGACACAAGTTTTTAATAAAGCTGTTTAAAACGACTGTGTCTGAATATACATTCAATATTTCTTCTCCTTCCCTCCTCACACCAGTGTATGGCCTGACTTTTATAGAAGGTTTGATTTGATTTACATCTGCAAGCGTCGTATAGACAGATGTTGCAATATACACATTTTCCTGGAATGTTGGATGGATTTGGGTTTAAAACTTACTTTGTTTAAAGCAGCGAAAAAGAATAAAAAGTGTTTCGAAATATCACGACCCTTCAAAACCCTGACTCTTACATCGGCGGAATCAAACAGGTGTAAACTGTAGAAACAAATTAATGGTAAAGGCTACATTAAGTGTTGGAGAAGAAGGGTAAGACTATACACCTAACACGGAATTTATTACAGTCGGATTTCGGATTCCCTTAGACCACTCTGGTGATTTCGTAATCGCTTATGCGAGGGGGTAGTAGTACATGAGGGCGCCTATCAATCCCATCACCGCAGCACACGGGAGTGGCGTACGCGCGCTCGTTTAAACAGATGACCCTCTGCTATATAACACCTCGGGTCGTTTGGCTTGCAGGGCGCACCCGCTGGCGATGAGCACCTCTAGAGTCAGACTCATAAGGATTGGCAAATCTGTTGCAATTACCCATCCACCCGGATCACAGGCATAGGGCTAAAGTTTTATTATTATAGCGTTAGCCCGTTTACCGACCTCAGGAATGCAGTCATATTATTATAGAAAGAGCCTGTTTTCCGCTTTGTGTTAAAATATATAATTCGTCTTTCTGACAATGTAAGTCTTTTTTTTAGTTGTTAAAGGATAAAGATTCCACGATAAAACGCTTCGAGGAAACTTTAAAAAGAAAGCAGACAATACTGTTTTACAAGAAATCCCTCAAGGTTACCTTAATTCAGTTTCTTGTATTCTTGAGATATTAAACATTTAAGCAGGCTACATATATCTTAATATATACCTTTTGTGAGGCGCTACTAGAAAAAAGTTTGTTAGCAGTTTATTGAAGGTCATTTGTGTGTATATTTTGGCGCAAAACAGTGGAAAACACTTAACATCACCTCTTTCTCGCTCATCCACACATCAGCATAATATAGCAAGACTGCATGACAACAACGTTCAGGGTTAATAAACGTATAGATGTTTACTGATAATCAATTACAGTCGCCTATGCCATTTAAATTATCTGACCTTTCCCTGACTTGCATAATCATCACAAAATTCCATGACTTTTATTTTAATATCTGAAGCAGGCGCCTCGTCACTTGATTAAAACCGGACTGTTTTAGTATACATTCAAACATCACCTACCAGGTGCAAGTAAAAATCCGTTCTAACCCAGCATATCGATCAATGCCTCTAAATGTTTGTGGATATCTAATTACTACGAAATCAGTGCAACAGGATAGGCAGCACTGCACTATCCTGTTTGCTGGACATCTTATGGCCACGTGCTTGCCATCCAGAGCAGCACAGGCAGGGAGGATGTTCCAATTCTTCTCGAAATCATCAGCTATTTGTCTCCACTCCTGTTGTTTTGTAGGCCACTGTGATGGCACGGCAGACATCGAGCACTAAGATGCTAATCGTGTTGCGGGCCACTCTGAAGTCATACTGAAGGGTGGGGTACTTGTCACCAGTGGCTAGGTACCTCAGTGTGGTGGCTATTTTGAGACTAGGTTACAAGGCTTGACACCAGCAAATCGTCAAATATAGCAAGTCCTATCCTCAGGTAATAGAAGAATGACTAATCATCTTCTAGTCTGAGCTCTCTCATGAGCTGGGTGTAGTGGCCGAACTGTAATCTTCTTTCAACAGACAGCCATGGTCTGACCCACATGGCCCTACGTCTCCTTTTTCACTCCTGTTGCCTCCTTTTGCCCACTGCCAGCTGTTCGTGGAGCAGCATGATCTGTTGGCCTTGCAAACAGGCCAGTTGTAGTATGTAATTTCTCTCCATGCTGACATGTGTGGCTTCACTAAACTTTCTTACACCGGTCATGTTATGTGTACTAGTCAACAATGGGGACCATGGCAACCACCGGCTGCCACTCTGAAGTAGAATCTACCCACGCTCGCAGTTCCATCGTCTTGATCGCAGACGGATCGGGGGCCGGATGCTGCAGGGTCATCATGATCCCCGCTCTATCGTGAACTGAGCTCTATGTATATAACAGTGGATAGTAGGGACCTCATGCGGACGTAAGGGGAACGCAGTTTGATCATAAACGACGGTGCAGCAGCGCCATTCAACGTGGCAGGAACGGCACAAAACGGCCGAAAATTGTAATTAAACACGTCGTGCAAGCCTATTGACAGCGGCATAGTCGTCACACATGGACGGTTCTTCTGTTGTCCTCGATAATGCAGGATAAAGTGCTTGGTAAGACCTGGTTGATTGTCACAAATAACGCAGACAATAACGAACAAGGTCACCCAGACATCCAGAAAACAGGGGAGATCTACGCGGGGGACACCAATCGAGGTCGAGGGACGACTTCAGTCGCAACAATATTCATGTTTTTTCAAGATTCACAGATTGTGCTTCAGCAGTCGTTTTGTCAGGTATACCTAGAGTGTAAGGGTGCTCTATAAATAAATTGGGGAAAGGTAAAATCCCCCGAAGTGAAATGTTCCAGGGTTCTACAAAGTAAAAATATATGACCTTATAATTTAATATAAAAATCCGCCCATTCTGTTTAACAGTCATTGAAAGACAGTTACAATGAAATGCTTTTGAAATTGATTTAAATGCATATGACTCACTAATATCAAAGTACTATGTGTAATATTGTGTCAGTCTCTTTTTCATATTATTCTTATTTCCTTAAAACTAAGAACGCTCGCCGATTGCATTTCTGCAGTGGGTAGGTAATTTTGACATCTTTATCGCTTGAAATAACGTTATATTAATATCGATAATATATTAATTTCTAGTATTTCTAGACTCTTTTATCATCAGTTAAATTACCATGATAGAGTGGTGTGTGGTCAAGTGAGATGCATATTACTACCTGTTTATTTTTACAGTGCCTTTTTGTTTTATTGATCCAGATTTTTCAGTTTTTCTTAAATTGAGGAACACTCGACTGATGCTTTCTATGGTGCAAAAAAAACTTTAGGTCTCTTACAGAGAACGTTCAACACTTTACAAAATAACTTGATTATTTGCATTTACCGCAAACACTTTATAACCGAGTTTTCACCTTATAATAGGCAATTAACCTGTGACCCCTATCTAATGACATGCAACAGGCATGTGAAAGTGAAAAAAAGGATTTTAATGTTAAGGACCTAAGACATGAGCATGTTACAAACAAAGGAGCTGCAAATAAACGGGAAAAAACTCCTTCGAAGCTCTGCCTTATCCCGCTCAAATTTGAGATAATTTCCACGAAAAATAAGATGAAATAGGCAAATATAAAAACATAATTTTTATATTTTTGAAAACATATGCTTGCTATTCAAACTTTTCCAATACAAACCACCAATTGCCTGGCAATAAGAAGGAAAATTAGATATGCTTTTATGCTTACTGTGAGTTTTTTTTATTATAAATACTGATTGGCTGTTGGGTTGACTAATGAAAAAAATAGTCCCGTAAATCAGATCTTAGGTGTTGGTATCATATGAGAACAAAGAATGTGCCCATTGGTTTTTTCTTAAGTAAACAGCAAATGCGACAAACTCGTATCAACCTGAACACGATACAAGATACTGTTTTTGCAATCCGATTTAATTATTGTATCATTCTTTTTATACTCCTGGATGAGCTTCTCATACACCCTGAACACTTTAGTACGTTTGGCTTTGCCCTCCCGAGACAGCGGTTTTACTTGCCCGTTGATTGGGTTTGAAACAAGATTAGAGGCATGCTGTAATATGCATAACAAGTATAAGGAGAATTTCTGCCATTCAAATATCCTTTTAGCACAGCGCTTGAGCAAACATATTTTTACAAATTTCGTGGGTAAAAATTGTTACCGCGGCCTTGTGGGCTTTTTATATTTCTTTTGGTTGAGATAACCGCCTCCATTTCTTTTGCTCTCTTATCTAAGCATGTACATCTGCAGAGTTCCATTTCGGTTTGGTACTACGAGACAGGGCGGTAGCACTCGCTTCCTATCATATGATTATTTATCCTGGTGTCACCCAGGCCCGGTCTCTACCACACCTGCAGGTCCTGGATATTCAATCGTCCCTACTACTGGGTCATGACACCAACGAACCCTTAAAGACACGCTCGTTGGGGAGTGATAAAAGGCTGTAGGGCACAGCTAGCCCATTAAACCTGTAGAGTGCTCGCCCTGGGTGAAAATCTCGTCCCTCGGCTGAGATTTGAACTCACTACCTCCCGGCTTTGAGACCTGTTCTCTAAAACTGAGCTACAGAAGCTGGTGCGGCCAAGCATGGTCCTTACCACCAATATAATTAATACTTTTAAATATCACAGCAATCGATTGAATGTACCAATGAATGCATATTTCAAAATAAAGTTTGTACAACAGATTGAGGCATATTCAGGTTACATTTATGATTTAGTATATTTATTTTAAAATTTTACCTATTATAAATGTGTTATATCATAAGCTAGAGGGACTTAAGAAAATCTGGTAAAACATATATGACACAACCAAAATGTTTAATACCTCGTTTTCTTTCAAACGAAGCATTTTCTTTCTTATTTTAGG
The DNA here is from genome assembly GCA_026874595.1 of Sipunculus nudus. Lineage (NCBI taxonomy): Eukaryota > Metazoa > Annelida > Sipuncula > Golfingiida > Sipunculidae > Sipunculus > Sipunculus nudus. The sequence goes on along the minus strand of CM049315.1, from coordinate 24,143,408 downwards.
TAAATTTACACATTATAAAACGAAAGCATCTGATAAAGATGAAGATTATTTTTTTTTTCAGCACAGAGGGACCAGTTACAGAGAAAAAATGGCATTAAGACCCACGTACGGCTGATTCGACTCACATGCTTATATTCGTGCCCATTCCTTGCAGCATTACGTTTGATTTTTTCTACTGATATAAATATATCAACTTGCTTAGACATGCCTGAGCAGTAACTGATAAACCACAAAAGAGGAATGTATTGCTCTTCACATGGTTTACTCTTCCCTGCGATTCATAAATCTGTCTCACTAGTGGCCATGGGTAGACATAGGCTGTGGATAAGTTGTAAATTTCTTTTCTTCACCCGATAGCTATAAGATACCGAAAACACACACGCGTAAGGCATTGCCTTCTGTACGAGGAGAGGAGAGTTGTGATAGCGCCGGCTGACGTGGTGGGGGACAGAGCGAACATGTGGGATCTTTAATAATCATAAAGGTTATTTAATATTAACAACTCAGATTAACTGAATACCCTAAGTGCAAACAACTCTTTAACAAACATATACATAAACTGACTCGACGTGATAAAGGCTCTAAAGAGAACGGTTTCTAGGATTAGAACGAATCTTTAGAAACCACTTTCTTTGAAGGTATATATTAGTGAATAAAAATAAGTCTTATCATTTTGAAACACTGCACTTAGAAATAACTATGAAAACAATTGCTAAAAAAAATATCAGATATCCGATTTTGGTCCATGGTCATGTCAGATTAAATCGGTGTTTAATTACTAGTCAGGTAATACTATGACGGCGTTTGGCCTAACTATGAAAAAGAGTATCGACAGACATTATATGCAAAATGACGTGTCTCTTCCTCTCCTATCTACATATTTAATATGGAGGGAAGACTGGTGCAGTACCTGAGAACACATCCGGATTCGACACTTGGGTTCAATTATTACTGGCATAGGGAAAAACGGTTGTAAATTTACTACTCCACAATCTTTGTCAGCGCAGAGTGCTTTACTAAAGCAGGTTGCGTTGTCGTAAAATTGTTTGGTAATTCAGTGACTGACAACTCAAATATCTGTATCTTGGTGTATGAGATTTTATAGAGAGAGTCTTAGTTCGTCATCTATTAGTTAGTCTGAAAGCTAACGGTTCAAAACTCGTAACCATAAAGCCCAGGATGTTAAAATTCACATGGTGATAATATTCGATAGGTCAACATTTTTTTTATGAACTTACCAATACCAATATATATACCAAAAGTAACACTTACACTAGCTTTAAAGCTTACGACAATATGATTTTTTTAAACCCATAAGGTTAAAAGAATTACATATTTCTTCCTCTAATAATTCCAAAATTGTTTCAACCCAGGTTATGAATGCTTTAAAAATCGGTGACCTTGTCCTTCATCTTCCAGGTCAAATAAGCCGATAAAGAAAATTAAAAAAAAATTGAACTTTGGAAGCAAACAGCGATTACTTTTTGCCCGTCGTCCGTCCGTCCGCCGTCTGGCCGTCCGTCCGTTAAGAAGGCACAAATCGTAACCATTAGACCTAGCAACTTATAACTGTACATTCAGGGAGTCCATGAAAAATCCCCTAGGAAACCTGAAATTAAGTCTGCTTTACACATATCCTCCGAGCTATAGGGCTTGTAATTACCCAATAGAATAATTAAAAAAAAATTATACAAAATACTCAAGTGACTCCCACGTATGGGAACATAATTTGGCTCCGTTTAGTTCACTTAGTGCACCTTAATGCCTTTTTATCGGCTTTAATTTAACAATTGTTCTGCATAGATTTTAGATTAAATCGTTAATTATTGAATCTTGACTGCGAATTTGGACAAAAGATCTTCTTAATTATGGCTTAATGTATGTGTGTTATTTATTTGCATACGATAGGTGTTTAAACAGGTATTTTATATTTTATTTTTTGCAATTATTTCTCGGTTTCGGTTAAATTATGGAGAGGGGAATGTTCAAGGTGCGTGAAGGTGAAATTTTGAAGAACCTTTTAATGACATTTTATAATACGAATATACAGAGAACATGGCAATGATAAAAGAAAAGTTTGCTTATCAGAAAAAAATCAGAAGAGAACGAAATTTTAAAGAAATATTTAATTGTCTCTTTCTACTTTCAACTCAGTATACAATGGTAGATGTCCATTTTAATTAACATAATATCATAATCAATTCAAAATACTCGATGAATCTGTCATATGATATAAAATATTGCAATATAGCTGAAAGCCATTAATTAAAAAGAGAAATAAAACAATTGCATTTCAAGAATTACCGAATAAATACTTAACGATGGTATTTGCATTCAAATGTACCAGAGATATTTGGGTCACTTTCAGTAAAAGCTGATAATATCTTACCGATTTTTCCGCTCGTCATAAATCGCACACATGTTATTAGGCGGTGGGGTGTTTTCTGTTGTAAGCGCATATAGCAATAGTTTTACTAATTTCTCTGTCCACCAAAAGACCTGTTTCCTAATGATAAAACGTTACATCCTGTCGTCGTCGGTGTTTGCGTGACTTTATCATCACTAGTACGTTCTCGTTCCCTAACATGGAAAAAAATACATAGATTTGGTTCTGGCACTGCTTAAACATCCAAGTTGTTCAAAATCTTCCGCAGGATGTCAGGTATGATTTTCAACTTTCTGCAAGGGGTATTGCCTAGGCTACGTCGCATCCTCTTTTGCAAACTCTTTAGCTTAACGTTGTTACTTAATGGATTTGGCCAATTCCATTCCAGATGTAGGGCGGTACTAATTTAAATATATTGACGAACTTTGCCGTACTTCAGTGTTCTACGAAACATCACTGCTTACCTTCATAAAACATCGGTAGTGGCTTGTATTTGCGAGTAACCTATCGCCGCACAGAAGGCATGGTAAGTGCGTCTGTGAGTCCCATAAACCTTCTGTGTCGACGGAGCATAGATTTGTTGTAGAAAGTTAAGCACATCGACGTATGGCGGCTTTGCAAGGCCATCTGAAACAATATTACCATATAATAACAGCCAGACAATATTTTATGTTACCGTGAGTAGGCTGAAGGTTCGTGCAAGCTAGTTACGGCATCAGCGATTTCACTGTACATTCCTGGATAATAAACAGCGTGGAACCGAAATTATAAAGTGTCATATGCAAGGAGATTTCTCAGAGGGATTCCATGACTGTGCCGTTTTTGCATGATCCTTTGTTTTTATAGAAATGTTGCCATATTATAACAATGTACGGATACTGTTTTAGTTGTGTCAGTAAGAAGCCCAATGCAGCACTGCCCGTTCAAAGCGCAATTATAAATAATCTAAAGCATATGGCATAGTCCCAGCCAAGGGGGTATAGAAACTTTGTCCCTCCGACAGCCTTCGTAAATGCATCAATACATACTGGCGCATCCGAGCGGCTATCAACCATAGAATTCTGACGATGAAAACATCATGAAACTTAGCTACAATGCAAAATCCTTTTTCTTATCCAAGGTTATCCATGTCCTATGTCATGGCTTGCTTAATGTGCACAATTTATACAATGTTCGCCGTAAATGGAAAACGTCCGGGTATTATGGGTATTAATGACTTGAATTTCCGAGCGCCAAAGGGAAGCTGGTGATCTACGAGAAACTATGGTTTACTAGTACCTGTAAATTGCCACCCAGTTCAAGTTGCTTGGAATTTGCAGAGGCGAATCTTTACCACTCTGCAAACTACTTGAAACATTTACCATAGACATATAGCTATTGGGCTAAATTAATTCAATAGCATCCTGGACAGGCTGGTATTTAAATGTATCCTTCTCCTGCCGGGCGACTACAGTCATGTATAATACGTATCTGTTTGTTAGTATTGCCGAATAACGAAGGGTCCTTATCCTTCTTAGGGACTCAGCCCAGATCCGAGATGATAGTCGAGACGGTTGCCCTGGAACGATGATATAAAGACCAGTGCTTCTTCTTTCTAAGCTTCTACAATGCCTCTGACATTAACTGCAATAGCAGATTTATATTTGTCAAGCATTACCGGCAAAGCATGGTCTATTATTTTATCAGTAATTCGAAATCCGTGTGCTATCACCATCAGGATATATTCCGTATCCGGGTCATCTTTTGGTAATAAAAGTGTCCAAGAATCTATGTAAAGAGATCCCTTTGAGTTAACGCATCGTGTTTTTCTTTGGTTGAAACTCCTGTCGTTGTAGACCAGGCTAACCTGTATCGGTTTTGTAATGATATTTGCCACTAATGTAGAAGGGACACTTGCCATTGCAAGCCTTAAAAAGTTTACATATTGGCAGTTACATTTTGTGTTCACCGGTCCTCAGGTTGACGTAACCGAACCTGCGCTGAGTGTTCGATCGGCAGTTGCTGCCAAGTAACTTGAGTTCAATATTCGAAGTCAGACTGCGCCAGTTAAACCCCTTCTCTGCCTGACGCTCCCTTTACTGATAAACAAAATAAGAAACTTTTCCCAACTTTAACGATAAGCAAGATCATACACTAGAGTAGCATATGCCAGATAACAGTCAAGTTCATCTATCGCCAGTTCTTTGCTATAAATAAGATTTGTCATTCATAAAAGTCCACTTATAGCTGACCACTCCTCTATAGAAATACCGCTGTAAGGATGGTCAGCATCCCCTCTGGCTACAAGATAACTGTTCTCTTTCCTGATAATGGTCTTTCTCCGAACCCGATAAAGCTTTTTGGTACGTTCAGATAGGAATAATGTAATATGTAGGTCCTTTCTTTTTGTAGCCTTGATTGTGAGCACTGAACAAGGGTCTAATGAGTCAACTATCTCACCATTACTAGACAATGTTGATTCTCCTTGTCTAGTGGGCAATTACTGTGTTTTTACACAAGTCCAGGGCATAAAAATTTAGTAAAAGTCTTACTTGTTGAATGAAGTTCCGATTGCGGCCTTTTAACATTAATTGTCACCTTTGGCTCCTTATCTATGGCCGGTTTCGAAGGTTGCCTTGAGTCATCTGATTTAAGTCGGCATTTTCCGCTAGCAATAATTTGTTCGGAAACATCGTCCTCTCCCATGAAGGTGAGAGCGTGCTCAGTTGTGAGGTTTTCTTTTCGCAAGATTGTCGGCGTCTTTTTATATAAGCCTCGTTTGCTAGCCCATTCTGCAATTCGAATTAAGTAGTATCCTCGTCTGGTGAACCGCTATGTACTCCTGGCACTCTCTTTGTTACTTATCTTGAAGAAGACCAGTAAAATATTTATATCATTGAACATAACGTGCAGAAAAAAGTAAGAGTGCCCAGTGACCCTGTAGCGAAAACCAGTGATCCGTGAAAGCACCCCACTCGTCATATGTATAAAGACAAATTAAATTAGAGTCGGTTACATTAACTATAAAAGTCAATCAGAGAGAATATGTAGTTTCTTTTCTTCCTATTTGCCCTCTGTTGGCACAGTTTAGTTCTGAAGTTTGATATGTATGTTTCTTTGTAATTTTACTAAGGAGATAACCGCCTCCATGTTTGTGCTTGCCTAAATAAACCTCCTGTAGAATTCGATTCATGTTTCTGACCACAAGGCAGGGATTATCACGCGTTAACCCGGTGGCCTGCCACCAGGTTCAGTGTACGACTACCGCGGGTACTGGTTGTGTGTAGCCCCCGTTACTGGACCATAACACCTAGGAAAACCCGTTGCACTCGTGTTACGCTCTGAACACAGCGCGTGACTGCCCGGAGACCTTCCACTCACACGCTGTGTGAAATGGAAGCATGGATTCTACAGGCAAGCTGCCATACACCCAGCAAACTGACGCTCGGTAAAGCAAAACTGATTGGCTCAACATGTGAACAAATATTGGTGCGCCCATGCGGAGCTCGGTGTGCGGCACTGCAAGAAAAGAGATTTGCAGACAGTGGGGAATAATTAACTGACCTCAGGCTACACCATCAAGTCAGTATAGAGACTGTCCTGAAAGGTTACGACTGCATTTTGTGTTTGACAGCGAAGGTGGTTAAATATATCGCAGAAAAGAATTCTTCAGAGACAGTTCCGGGCCAAACCTGACGGACAATCGCGGTTTTTTGCAGCGGTAACAGTTGAGCGAACATTTACTTATCGAGCAAACACTCATGTGTGAGTGAAACACGACTATTCTGAACTGTCTCCCCAAAAGCCTGTAGAGCGTTCTTCCTGCTATATTCAGACCCTGGACCACAAAAGCAAGTATATATATTTTATTATGATACTGGAGCAGAATAAAAACTATCGGTTATCTCTATTATTCTGTCTATAATTTCTTTAGTTTAAGAATGTTCCGAATAACACTTGAGTGGAATGTATTGAATCGCTTCTCTTTGACAAAGCTATTTGCCATGTTTGACCTTAACTGATTATACAAGAAACAGGTCAATGTAATGGGTCATGGACGAGTCAATCTGAAAGCTACGGCTTTTGTCATGTGATAACATTCGCCTTGGTCGTAGTGTTTCCCTTGCAATCACTTATTGAACTATGAAGAACTTACAAGAGAACAGTTTAGGCCCGTTTCATTGAAGGATCACTTTTCAAAGAATGAAAGGATGTTCATACCACAGACAGAATGATAGAATATAAACTATGTGCACTAATCAAGAATGCTTTGTGTGGTTACATCTCTGACTCACTACACAAGGCGTGCAATTGTCTTAATACACCGTCCCCATGCCTAATAAGGATAATAGGTGATCCATAACATAAACAACCAATCCTTGTGGTTTTCCTTTGAGAGTTTAAATCGTTGCAGAACTCACGAAAATTCGTCATCTTTATATAAATTTGTATTTCGACAAGTCTACTTCCACGTAATAATTAGATTTGGTCCATATATTCCATCCACATTAGGTCCCGTTTTCTGCCATATACTTCTACCGTGGGTCAGGTTCCGAAGTTTGCACCATCTTGTGCTTACAATTCAATATCCCGATTATGATTAAGCTCGTATTGGAGCATGTATTTAAGCTTAAAAGAACTTTACTCATTCCGTGTGTTTAAGAACGGTAATATTGGGCCATACAGATCAGCTCTTATATAGTATTCATCCTTGTACAAATATAACTTTGATATGATTTTAAAATAATATTGCTTTTTAAATTTAACAAACTGGCTATGTTTAGTTTTCATTTGCCAAGTTAAGTGTTATTTGCCGTTGTTGAGATATTTATCAAGAAATAATACAACATATGTGCCGACACTAGATTGTATAATTTTGGATTCGACCATACTCGACATTTTGAAGACATATTTAACATAATACTTGTAACCTTTGTTGACGTGCGTCACAGTTATTTAATTTTATTTTCACTAAGGTATTGATTTGCAGGATATGAATGCTAAAAAGGCTAATGTTTTCTGATTTACCTACAGAGTGAAAAAAATTCTGTCTAGTAGTAGGTCAACATAATTAGTACAAAATATAAATTAAATCACATAGCAGTCTCATGATTAATATTCTTATGTTATTTGGTGCGTATAGCTGCAGCCGTTCTATTACTAATTTATGACAGAATTTGAACATAGTATGCACACACCATTTCGACTGGATGAGAATAGGCCAACAGAGATAGGAAACCAATGGGTTAATGTTTAACGAAACTGGGTCCTTATGCAATGGCGCAGCGTCGTCCATCCGCCGTCGTCCATGCGTTAACCAATGCTATCTTTATAACTGTCAGAGCCATATTATAAGGAAGAATCAGTCACATATTATACTCTATTTGATTAAGCTTCTTTTTTGGCCATCAACATTGACTTAGCTTTTACAGGCGAATAGCTTAAAAAAACTCTAAAAATCTTTTCCGATATCAAATTCTTCATTATTTCACAGAAAAAGTACAAGAAACAGTCTTTCTCAAGTTAGTTCGAATAGTTTCAGTTCGGTGATATTTGGTTGAACTCAGTCTGATCGTACGTTTGGGTCTGCACCTCCAACTTGCATTGTACATGCACATGTCACACATGTACTTAAATATACCCAAGTACTTTTCAAATAATGGTCAATCATGTTTTCATGGAAGCTGATTCATATTCCATTGCAGCGTTTGCATTTGGCATGTAGGTCTTGGTAAACATTCTTAGAAGATCAGTATCAGTAAAGCCTCATGATGAGAGCTGAAGCATCTGCGGACTATAGATGGTGAATGGGGACGATCCACTCATATGTTCACAGGGTAAACTAATATAAAAATAAACAATAAAGGTCGAACTTGCCAGCGCTAAACAGCATGAAAGTTTCCTCCTACAAACAGCAGGTGCCATTTTGCCTTTACATGACGGATTTGGGACACAATGGTGACAATTGTGGATAATTTTACTTGAAATTTTCATTTACAACTCTCCATGCAACATGCTGCTCTCTCTCTCTCACCCTCTCTCTTTCTCTCTGCTAGCCTCACATATTACCAGAAACCACTAAGGTTTTAAAAAACAATGCTACCTTAAAAATAGGGTAATGTCCGTATAAAATATGTAACACAGTTGAATTTTCAAATGAACATTGTGAATTTATCATTTTATTATAGAAAGCAATACATTTGATATGTCGTATATAAAATTATCCAAAGCAGTATAAAATAGCAACGCATTATACAAAATATTCTGCTGAATACACAGATCTGTAACAGTCATATCAGGTTAAAATATACCTAGCATTTTGTAATAGAATTTGTCTCAAGCTACTCTGTTTATATTTGATTTTACTAATTCATGGCAACTAGTATGAAGAAGCCATCGGGGTATTTTCATTTTTATTAATTGTTGCATTTTAAAAATGGCGATTAAAATTCTAATTCAATAAGAATTGTCATATTTTATTTGATATAATTCCCTTTATAATTAAGAAATGGATCTTGAGGATATAGATATTGAGTGTTTGATTAATTTGAACATTAATTTGAGTTTAGGTAGATTTATTATCTCGTCATTAATTTGACATATACGTCCGGTATTAAACATTATCCTATATGATTCTAGCACAGAGCTTAACTCTTTTTCTACACAAAACATCTGAAGTTCGGAGTTCTTAATCATGTTTCCCTTTCTTGCTCCGATTGTTTCTTCTCTTGTGCATGTCTTTCTCATCCTTACGTTTTTCTTTTGCTGATCCCTTCTCTTTCTCCATGTCACTAATGCACCGATTGAAGGCCGAACTCTCAAGATCCTGCTCCCGCCGTTTGGGATTTCTACCTGTTCATTATATATACATGGAAATACCCGTTAATTATATACATTTACATGACATATTGTTTATTGATATATACATACATGCATGTATAAATATATATATATATATATAAATATAAATATATATATATATATATATATATATATATATATAAACCAGCTTTTTAACACACATACATATACTTACGGATAAGTGATTCTTCTTTTTTGAAGAAAAAACTTAGACATATCCAGATTAGAAACCAAGGTATGTTGAGAGGCGGAGGCAACCATGCGACCTCGTAATACTCTTGAAGAAGACTGTAGAAATCGTACCTCCACAGTGGTAATGACTCTTCTTTTATTTTGTCATAGGAGTGGCTAAAAGAAAATTGTTTTCATTATTTATTTTCTCAATGTGGCGACAATGGTTAAATAATAACTAAAACATCTTTCCTCTAAAATCAGTTCATTCCGAGTACGGTCCCGATTTTCATAACTTTTCATCTTAATCCACGTGCATACATTAATTCTTGTAACATAATTTTCATGTTACTGTGCAAGCCTTGTGGTTAAATCATAGAAAAAATATGATTGATTGGTTTCCTGATAAAAATATTATATATATATATATATATATATATTTATTTATTTATAAATGCAAAATCACTTTCTGCTCAAACATAACATGTTCTGCCCTGACAAAATATTATGCGGGAAATCATGTTAAGAATAAGAGACTATATGTCTTTTTTTTTCAGTAAACTGTTCAAATATATTATTTTCCATTGCATTAGCGTACAAGGAGAAATGCAATTCCTGTACATTTGGCGGGTGTAAGATTATGAAAGATGAAATTGAATGCACACCTAAATATCGCAATGAGCAGGTTAAGCAGCAAGATGTTTGTGATCATCAGGTACAGGGCCAGGAGGATGAAGACGATGAAGCCATGACACAGTCGATATGTTGCGGGATCAGCGTAAGCAAGGGAGCGGTCCTTGGTGCAAATCCGTGTGTCGGCCTCCGAAGTCACTGAAAAATACAAAAGGCCGAAAAGTTTTATGATAAAAGACCGTTCTAAAAGCCGGAGTCTCAAACCATAGATACAATAAACAAATAAGGGGATGTAACTACGAACAGGAGAGAGCTTTGTGTTCGATTACTATCCTGTCCCTGTCTTAAGTTTTAATAAGATGCGAGATATAGAAAGGATTTTGAAAGCAAAATTCGACATGGTTGAGAATAATATTTACCATTGGAATACTCTTCTAAGAATATTTCACCAAAGAGCTGCCAGTATGGAAGGTAGACAATGTCGGCGATCAACTGCCACGACAGGCCTCGGTTTGGATTTATTAGGGCTTGAAATACTATTCCAAATACTACTACGGTAAGAGCCAACATCACTAGGAACCTTAAAAGATCATGCACCTGCAGAAACAAATAATAATCTTCACATAAATTTTTCATTCAAATTTGTTAAAATGCGTGAGAGCCTATGGAAATTTAATTTTAGGATATGGAAACAATTGAAAAACTTACAGGCAAATAGAAATATTTCAACGCCAAACTATTACAGTTTCGTTTGAACTGAAATTTTGTTCAAGGGTTTGTTTCCATGTTAGACCTCGTTTATATCAGCATTTTCTGATAATTTACACGAGTGAGCCTTGATTTTTTTTCCGTTTCGGATGATCCTGCTTTACCGAATAATATGATTTTGTTGGGAAATGAATTCATAAATAACAGTCGTGTCCCATGTAATTATGCCCCTATCTCCACTAATTTAGTCGAAAATATTTTGTGCATGTGGTACACAAGTCAGTTAAAAATATAATTAGTAGTTACGTCGGATCAGTAAAAATTGAAAACATACCACCATCCTGTACACTGTCCGCAGCCACGGTCCAAGTTTACTTGAAATAAACGCAAACCGTAGAATCCGACCAGCAAAGAATATCAGGTTGATGCAATACAAAATACGGACGGTGTAGAATTCTTCATGGGGCAACAGGAAGCGACAGATCACACATACTATGAATCCTAGAAACACAAACGTGTCCAGTATGTTCCAATATTCCGAATACAACACACGGAACTTGTGGGCGTGGAAAAAGAAACCAATTCTTTCCGGTATGGTCCATGTCCTTGCCCAACAGTCCCGGTTGAATATCACCCTGCCCCTTTCCACTAGTCTTCCTGGACGAACTTTCCATATCTGTAAAATTACGTATATAATATATACAATTTATAAAACGACTACTAAAATAACCTTGAACCGTTAAAAAAATACCTGAATGATTTCCATTAGGCCAAAGCCAATGATCCACGCGTAAAGAAGCCATTCGGTGACTGGTATTTCCGAAGCTGACGTCACAGGTTTAAGGTCCACCAGAACATAATATGCATAGAGCAGAAGAAACACCACGTAGGAGAACTGCAGGAAAACAAAACAGGTATTGTGATATGGGTTTTCCATGTAAAATGCATCAATTTACTTCGTAAGTTCACGTTTTTCTGCGACACAGATTTACTTATACATGTAACATTATAGATTTCTATATAGAAAAGAAAAGCTATGTCAAGTTTAAAAGGCGGTCTAAATATATAGTGGTAAGAACCCTGTGCATCCGGAATTTCAGTACGGGGGTCGTGTAGTAATTGTAGAGCTTTTCGCCGAGACTGGACCCTTCAGTTTCTCCTGATTTGGAACCATTGCTTTCTAAAGTCCCATGGACTTCCCCTTTGTCTTCACAAAAGTTTATGAAACCAGGAAACAGGAAAGCCACAGCAGCAAATGCAGGAGTAAGCTATAATATAAATAAATAAATAAATATATATATATATATATATATATATATATGTATATATATATTGTTATGTCATATATATGATTTATACAAACCGTTTAAAATATGCATATAATCTAAAAAAACTTTAAATTTGTATAAAAGATATAACAGAAGTCATATAAAGATCAGGAATTATACGGAGTGAATTGATAAACATCGAAAGGTGCATTTGATAATTAAAAAAAAATAGGTAAACAACATACGGTCACCCATGATCCAGGTTTGATATATTTCAACCAGAGTCTTCTCACGTAGGTGTAACAACACTTATTTTCAAAGAAGTTCTTGGAGACGGCATCTTGGGCAATAGACAGAGGTGTAGCGTGGTCTGCCCATTCTACCGGCATTCTCGTCACTAGGTTTGTATATGCCGCCACCTCTTTGTCACTGTGAAGATGCTGCAAAGTCCTGACAGCCATTTCCTCAAACATTCTGTAAATCGAGAAAAGGAAACAGTATAAAGTACCAATATAATGATCAGATGTTCCAGTAATCCCTCTGGTACTGCAAGGATGGTGGAACGTCCTAACAGCCATGTCCTGAGCGCCCCTGAATCTAAGAATCCAATGTTCATGCCAAATGTCCCGATTTCAAGTCAGGCAGAAGATCAACAGTTTGGGAAAACGACAGTTTGTTTACAGTTATTTTCTTCTGTTAGGCAACAGTTACTTTACAATGTAGACTAGACATGGATATGGAGATTAGATTCTTATCACAATATTTAAATTCATTGCTTACCGTGACTGGTTTAAGAGTAAAATGTTTCATGTGGACGACAAGGGATATAGGGATTGGATTATCATAACAATGGGTTCATTTAAATATTAAATTAATTGCTTACAGAGCTTGATTAAACAGATTTGCTTATAGAGTATAATGTTCCATGAAGACGACAAAGAATACGGAGATTGGATTGTCACAAAATTTTAATTAATTGCTTACCGTGCCTGTTTCAATATATTTGCTTGTAGAGTATACTGTTCCATGTCATACGCCTTTTTAGAAAGTCTTCTCAGCAGTTTGAAAGCAATCAAGGCCGCGCCTTTAAATGGTATAAATATACTGTAATCTTGCTTCCAACACGGTGGTTGAAAGACACTGGATATAAATCATTTCTCCCTTCCTGAGATATATAGTTTGAAAGAGTTTATTTAGATGACATATCTCTGAAGATCTACCGCAGAGTCCCATATAATAATAACCAGCTTTCTAATCAACAAATATGGTAATTTAAGTACTTAAAGACATAGTATCAGCATCAAATCCTTCAAAAGCCTACCGATTTTGCAGCCACATTTTCGAAGAAATATGACAGCTATATCAATATTTTGGGACATAACTGCCCACAGGAATAGGTGCCATACTTTCTCGCCTCCCCAGTGCCAATCAAATAACAACTCTGTGTCAAAAGGCCTCCAAAGTGCCGCCATGTTTTCCGGATTGGTTCCTGTAAAAAGATTACAGTTTCAATTGTATCAATACAATTTGGTATGTAATCATCCTTTCTATCATATTCACTGAAAATCAGTTGCGAAGTAGGGGTAAAGAAACGTAATAATGCAATGCAGGGGAAAACAAACGATGTAATGTAGTGAAAAAAGCTGTTCCTGCACTGTCACAATATTACGTCTCTAATGTTTTATATACTCATTCAATAACCAAAACATTGCACCCATGAATCAGTAGCAAATACGTTTCTGCATAGTTACCTTTGTTGAAATAAACTTCTTGATATTGCAGCTTATAATAGGGGCCCAAGAGATGGTACAAAATACGCCCTATCTTTGCCATCAGATACTCTACATCCTGCAAAAAGCGAAGCTTCTTATTGAATAAGTATAGGATCCTGGTAGTTTTTTTGTTTGATTTTTAATTTTAAAGAGTTTTTGCCTGTGGAGCTATTGAATTCTAAAGAAGTAAACCTGATTTTGTCTGTCACAGAAGTATAATTTTATAGAAAAGCTTTCGATTAACTTAAATACGTGAATTATGACGATAGATAGCCCGAATCGTTTTTCTATCAATAAAAACCTTGTTTTTTTATTATGGATGTGTATTCATTTACAGAAATGAAATATAAAATGTAATCTATTATCTATTATAATGAAGAAAAACACTTTTTGTTCACGGAACTAACATCTACTTGGAACTCACCTTGGCTTCATCTGGTATATCTGGTATATTACCGATATGCCTCAGCAATAAACCATAAGGATTTTTCTGCTTGAGCTGTTTATATAAGACATTGATTAAAAAAAAACAAAAGTTATACAGATCATTAATTCATTATATAAAATTTGACAAAGTAGCAGTAGGTAGTATTATACAAGAACACACAATTAATAACAGAATAACGTGTGTAATACATATTTCGCTTGTGGGTACCATATTTTAACCTTTACAAGTTCTGGTACAATAAAAGCTTTCCATTATTAAATGGATATATGTTATATCTACCTCTCCTAATTTGTATTGCAAAAAATATAGGTCCTTACGTTCGTGAGATGCAACTCCCTTAATCTATCGATGGTCAAAAATTTGTCAAACGTCAGTATGCCTGATGTATCCTCGTCCAGAAGTAGCTGAACCATCTCAGATCGACCCAGTTGCAGAGCCCTGAGGAAAGCATCTTGAAAAACCGTCACTCTCTTCTATAAATAAATAGAAAACTTCGATAATTTAGTTTAATGTAATGTCTGCATAAAGGAGAGTGGAGGTGTGAGATGTGTATCTGCACAGGTACCTAGTTAGGAAATCTATTACCAGTAGTTGACATTATTTGAAAGTGAGTGCCGTTTACATTACATTACTGTCGAAACTCTAAGAAAATCTACATCTAAGGATTCATCTATCCTGCATCAATCAAAAACGCTTCCTTGTAAGATATGTTTAAAATTCAAAATATATCATCGGATATCATAAGACATCAGTATCTTTTCATCAAATATAGTTTGAGCAATATGAAAGCCATGTTAATGTAATTAAACTTTAGATTTTTTTTTACCTGCACGTATAAATGTTACATTGATAAGAGTAATACGCTATAAGAGCCAAATTGTTTTATATAGTATTTGTAGTATTTCCTTTTTATTGTGTGATTTTTATTGTGAACCTAGGTCTTGACCTGGCCAAAGATTTCATCTGGTTTCATAGGAATAAAAAAGATAACATTAACAAAAACCTCAGATTGTTGTTAAAGTATGTTTACACCAAATTAATGGGATACCGTACCTTTGTAAGCTATCAGACAAGGTAACTAGATCTACCCTTCTATTAGTACAAATAGTGTCCTGCTAATGAGAAGACTGGTGATGGACCAATTACTATTAAAGATAACTTCGGGAATACCCTGATATAATGCGAAATAATGACACTAAAGTACTCACGTCACCTGACAGTGATTTTCTGTTCAGTTCCTCCTTCGCAAAATCTGCCATTCCCTTTGATATGCATTGTAAAACCCTTTCACCAGCTTTTTCCTCGCCTGCATTTTAATTTATACACTTAAACATAATAAATAAGCGGCTTTTACATTTCTATTGCGGTGTTTGGTTAATAAAATGCATTTTATATATCCTTATATATCATATGGAATGTCCTTACCTGAAGCGGATGGGACACTTTAAGCCATCAGGTTGATGTATGCAATGGATACTAGTTTAAATGAAGCACATCGCCGTAACAAACCTGCCTATGATTTCGGTAATAGCTTGGGATTACGACTTATGAACATTACAACCTTTTCAGGTAAAACTGAATGATTGATCTAGATTTTAAACTTAAGAATATATTAAGTTGCTCGAATGTTATCATATGTGTATTGCAAGGACAATTCCTAAGTCTTCTTTTGGCATGTGTACTAACTGCTAAACGCAGCCTTATAAACATGAAATGCTAAATCTTCAGGACTGTGCAAAAAATAATTTCGTGCAACCAGTATCATAACGATAACATGTGTTATTATAGGCCGACGGTTTTGGTGATAAGCTAAAGAGATTTATTAAGAAATTTAACACTGTGGTTGTCTTTTTGTTCGCTATGGTTTTAATTCTGCCTTTTTCGCTAAAGGAACATATTCGCAAATATTGTGGCAAGACCGCCCCAGGGAAGAGGTTACCATGTTGTGAGAATGTAAGGGGCGGACTTGCTTAGTAGGCACGAGCGAGTTGCATATAGAAGAGACGGAATAAAGTAGAGTTGAGAGCGGACGCTGTTAAAAAAGTCTGAAAAACACGAGAAGGCTTGTCGCGAGACATGCTAGGGTTGGTTAGAAGATTTGGTTGGTGAGTAATTCTCCTAAATACATAACGTGTATTGACAGTTCCGGTTGGCCAGCTTAGACTGTAATAAGATATGTGGGACCCCCGCCAAATTTAGACGAACATGAAGGCCGGTAAATTTTTACCCGCAACTGAAGGCTGTCCAAGAGCTGCAGAGCCAAAACCTCCCCATTGAGGACCTATGAACGGGGACCCGTTATGCTTCTTTATTAGACGATAACTTTTTACGTCTTTCACTAATAACTTAAGAAACAAATCAATTGACTTGTTTCGTTTTGTCTGAATCGCTAATCTTTGTGTCTGAGAGATCGTTGTCGTCATTAATCCCCCGCCCCTTAATTAGGGACAATGGACCCGTGCAGTGTCGAGCCGGATTAATCTGCCCCAGTTTTCTGCAATTTTAACCCCCAGAAATAAGATACCTATCAAACTTAGGTGAACTATATGTGTGTTACATCTGAACAAACGGAATATGTTATTACAATTTTAAAAACATTGTTTATCAGTAACATTATCTATGCATGTTATCGGAACTTTTCCATTCAAACGCGCATTGATTATTGTAATTGATGCAATAATCAATTGGGATATGTCTGACGCAGGGCATTTCAGAATGACTGTAACATAAATTCCTTTATACTCAATACACATAGTCTTGCTATGCAATGAATCCCCCGCGAAACGTTCTAATGAAGAAACCATGAAATTTCAACCTCGCAAATATAAAACCAGCAAAAGTAAGCTTCAAAAATAAAAAAGAATAAGTACTTACGATCGAAGAGTGCTCTCATGATACATCGGTCCAAATCTGGGATCAGCCTGCGGCCTCGCCCAAATGCTCTCACCTTGAAGAAAAACATGAACATACTTCTCTCATAATTATTTCTGATTTCTTTCCCTAAATAAAACTGCAGGATGTTATTTACCGTTTTTATATAACGATATAATTATTATTGTATAATTATAAAGCTCTGCTGAAATGCCATAGAGCACTCAAGTAGTTGTTGCTTGCAGAAAACCTACAGATCTTTATATATATATATATATATATATATATATATATATATATATATATATATATAGCCTTAATATGTGACCAAATAAAGAAATATTTATCATGAACAAATGTTGGTAGGTGTATTATAGATAATATAAACTGCTGTACCACGGAAAATTTGAAATTCTTCAAAGGGTGACTCCTTGTAACATATAAAAACACTCAAATATGATATAAAATGTTAAAAGACATCTGTCCAAAAAGCATAAAGGCGTTAACTAAAAATAGACATATAGATGTCAACTATTACACAATTTTGATACAAATAATACTAGGTTTTATACCTCATGTGTTCTCCGAGGTTCCCTTGCCGTCTTTTCAGATGCGATGGACAGTACATCTCTGGGGTAACAAATACATTATATCAATATAAACTTTTAATACCTTGTATATTAATAGGTGAGTCATTCGTCATGTTCCTGTTTCGTAACTCTTGCATTTCTTTATATCATTGAACCAAAATGTGTAAATATATTACTTTTTATGACTTTACGAATATCTGCGTATGGTTGTAAATATGAAATTATAAAAAAAGAAACTTTCTGTATAGATCCTTGTTCCTGAATCTTCTTGGATAAAACTCCAGCAATGCCCCCACTTCCACCAACGACTACAACTGGATATCTATTTCCGACAGCCTCTGAGACTCTCAGCTTTATTGCATCCGATTTTCCACCGATTACTATCAGTATCACCGGGATATCTGAGAATGAACATGCATCTTGCAAGGCAATGACGAATTGAGGCATTCGACCATACGTTACAGTAACGGCTCTGTCGATCATCTTATTAACTTTACTAAGATTTGGAATTGTTTAATAATACTTATATTATATTAGAAAATATAGAATCCTATTGCTTTCCAAATAGATTTTACCTATTTACCTAATTACCCTGCTTAAAACACATATCATTATTTTGAAAATAGTACTCTATTAGGATATGATGTTATTTGTAGATATGAAGACCCGTAAGGAAAATAAACCTTTTGTCTCCACAAGGTAGTTTTCAAAATCTGTTCGAAACTGTGGTTGTCTCTCATCCGTGTTGGTGATGAAGAAGTACTCCGTATGGTAGGGGTTAAGACGTGGTTTCGTAGAATCTGTGTCGTCTTCTATTGGACCATCATCATCGTCTTCCATATCTTCCCACTCATTAGCATTATCCTCATTGACATTATCCTCCTCAACCAAATATCGGAATGGTTTATGCTGTGACGAAACACGTTCAACGATACTCCAGAGTGATTTTACAACGTAATATTGATTTCCAAGGGTATGCTGATTTCTTTGCGACACTTTTAGTTCAATAGAAAACATAACAAAAAAGGCCCTCATGCAGGTTTTAAGATAATATCAAAATCAGTAAAGGTATTTTAAGATTTACATTGAATATTTTCTAGTGAAAACAAACTTTATACCGTTTTCGATAGAATATCAGCCTGGCCGACTGGAGCAAATCCGATAAGTGGAACAGACTTGTGATTTTCAATGAAGGAAAGATCTGATTCACCAAGATCATTTTCGAATGTCTGGCCAACCAGTTTACCAACACCATCATTTAGTCCATCAGTCAAGACCCAGGCGCCTTGTAAAACAAGATATCAATCCTTGTAATTATGTCATGAATTTAATAGTTAAAGTAATTATTTAACTAGAATACGGGTAGTCGACAAGCGACTACGTGTATCCGCCAAAATCAGAGTTGGACGAGTAAAGTGAGCCATGGATTGGGTGGCAAGGGGAAATAGAGTTATATGTATTATATATTTGCATGGATTTCTGCCAGGTAAACATGCTTGAAGGTGGCGCCACCAATTATTTGAACTAGAAACTAACCAAGATGTAAACACATGCAATTTCAGGTGGAGAAGTCAAACCACTGCCAAGATATGAATGATTTTAGCACACAGCAGACAAACAGATGGACGTTGTGCAAAAATGGTTGCAGGTGGTGCCACCGTTTTCTTGTATGATAAAAAGCTATGTGAGATCCAAACACATGTAAAACTTGAGGAAGATACGTCAAACCAGTCCGGCGATATTATCATGGATATCTGCAGCATGAACGTGAATGTAGAGGGCGCCACCTGTCATAAAACAAGAAAGCTATCCAGGATGTTTACACATACCAAATTTCAGGTGAACAAGTGAAACCACTGATATGAGTGATTTTAGCCCAAGTCAAACGAATAGATGGACGCTGTGCAAAAATGGTTGCAGGTGGCGCCACCAGTTTCTTGTATGATAAAGAGCTATGTAGGATCTTAACACATGCAAATATTTTCAGGATGATACGTCAAGCCAGTCCGGAGATATAAGAATGGATGTCTGCAGCAAGAAAGTGAATGTAGGTGGCGCCACCCCTCATAAAATCAAGAGAGCTAGCCAGGATGAATATGCATGCCGAATTTCAGTTGAACAAGTGAAACCACTGCCGAGCTAAGAGTGATTTATACCTAAAGCACAAAATGATGGACACTGTGCGAACGAGGTTGCAGGTGTCGGCACTATTTTTGTGTATGTTATAAAGCTATCCAAGGGCTATATTTGTACAATTTTTTTTCCTAATTGGTCAAACGAGTCCGAAGATATGTGGGTTAATGTGTCAAAGCAGACGCACAGATGGACGCATTGGAGAGAGTAAAGGGCAGAGGTCAACGCAAATTGGTAAGGCACCAGTTCACATGTGACCCGATAATTTGTGTAAGTTTCGGATAAATCAGTCCTGTAGTCTCAGAGGAGTTCTCTGGAAACGAACGCGGCGGCGGCGGAACCCAGTCAAAAACATAGTATCCGCAAAACTTCGTTATGGTGGATACAATAAGATGCCTCAAGATATAGTACTCGCGATCATGCAAAAATATGCAAAGTTTTCAAGGAGAATTTATTTATGAAAAAGGGCTAAATGCAATTAAACAAATACAAAACCAAAAACAAATACAATAAATGAAGATATAACCATACCGGTAACATTTGACGTAATATTGAGGGTTTCTAATCTAATATTCTTCAGCAGGAGAAGCCGTGCATGTTCTAATTGTGATAATCTCCATTTAATTCTGGAGGATATGAATGCACTACTATATTGCAACATTCTAAGAGTATTTAAGGTATTTCAAGATACGTCTACATACCTTGAGTAACGGCATTTTTCATCAGACCTTGCTTAAATAATTGGAGGACCTCTCTGTTTTCGTCTTTTAACAGGTCGGACGTATCATCTCCGATAATCGAGAGAACCAGATTTGGTTTAGATCGTCCCCACTTCATCAAGGCATTCCATACCATCTCAGGTTTGTTGGCAACGTCATCAAAACAGGCAAACTTTCGCTGGAAGATACCAATAAAAAAAGAGTTAATTTCCGAGTTGAGACAGTTAAAGGTTTCCATTAAGAATTTTACACCAGTAACTGATTACTGCCTGTAATTTCTGTTTTTTATATCTTTCATTAATTTAAATGAAATTTATTTTAAATAGCAGAATATCATATTGTTTCTTAACACTAAATCAGGACTTAGATTTGTCAGAAAGCACTCTTTTGGTTTAAATTATATTGCATTGACTCACATAGGCACGGGGATACTCCATATATATATTGTCATAACCAGGAATACTGATATCGCCATAGCTGTCCTCACTGAGGTCCCTGAGTACACAGAAAGAAAGAGTAATATAGGACAATTGTAATTGATCAATTCCCTTTACTTAACAACGATGATTTATAAAAAATACGTCTGATAATAATATATGCGTTACTGGTAAGGAATCCCTCTCTTTCTCTCCCTTTTTCTCTCTCTCTCTCTTTTAATATATTTATAGATAGAGAGAGAGAGAGAGAGAGAGAGAGGAGAATAGAGAAGAGGAGAGTTGAGAGGGAGAAATAGATACAGACTGACGGACAGACAGAGAGTTACCAACCCGAAAATTTTTCGTTCCTCAGCCAGATCATCACGCTGCAACGGTCAGACACATTAAATGTATGCAACAAAAATAGGAGCCATCAAGTCTGAAATGACATCTTTGCTGACAAGAAAGACGGTGATTTAAATGTTTCTGTAAGGTCAATGATATCAATCATTAAAAAGGGCCTTGCATTTGGAAATAACTGTAATAAACATTCATATATTAAAATATACCTATATATATATATTTATATTTATATTTATATATGTATATGCTAAACATTAAGCACGCTTGAGCATCGTGTTATAACTCGGAGTTTCACGCCGTTGGCGAATTATGTTTTTCTAGTTCATGAAAAAATATTATTAATGATAATATATTAGTGACTATGATATATGCGGGGTATAAATTAATGTAAAGGTTTTTTATACTTCACGATAACCAGCTAAAGTGTGCAATGTTAAATCATAATGTTTGCGCATGAGTATGGTTTAAATAGTTTATAAAGGATTTGAATTTTTTAGATAGAAATATATTTATTTTCCAGTTGACTGTTACCTCGGTGTAGTCATGCTTGGTAATTGCATCACGCAATACGTTTCTCCTTGCTTCGTTCTCCTTATTTTTATGCACAGATTCTTTGTTCTCATCGTCATTGGAGTTACCATTTCGATCATCCCTAATATAAATTTTAATACAAACATGGACATAGAACATTTTGATTTACTAACACTGGAGGAATTAAATTCTTTATTATGGGTGTAATAAAATCGGTTAACATTATACAGAACATGTATTGTCAAGTTTTTGTTCGAGTCTCTTTTACTATGAAACTCACAACGTGACCAGTTGTATATATATATATATATATATATATATATATATATATATATATATATATGAATGTGTGTTTGATGTGTTTCCAAACCTTGGTGTGCCTTCCCTTTGCTCTCCCTCCCGAGAACTACGCTGCAATAATGAACAATGAATATTAGAAATTGAGTTTGTAAAACATTTAATATGAGATTTATTTTCTGATTAAATCATAATAAAACTTTTAATATTATTTATTTTAATGAAACAAGGTAATTGCGACATTTCAGATGCATTATTCTTACCATGACGAGCGTTTCATCCAATTTGAACTACGTGTGAAGGAAATATGAACACTTACTTCAAAATGAATAACTTCCGTCAGCTCATTTTCTGTTTGGTCTATCGGTCCCACCGGGTTCCTAGCTGCAAACATCTTGTCTGTAGGTGTTCCCCCGAGTACACCTACAACATAATTGTTTGTATCATGATATATCTTGGCGAAGAAAGGAGTATGAAATCGCCATGAACTATCTCAAAAAGAAATCCACCAATAAACTATCAAATGAAGAATTCAACGGACACGTGTCCGCGATGGTCATGTGATCGGGAGAAGTGTAAACAGAGAACTACGCTGTGCAGTGAATGTGACGGACTTAGTGATTTTGTGTTTCTTAAATAGACGCTTGTGATCAGCAGTGTTTATATGTAAGGAGCGCCCCTCTAGGGAAATGTAAGTGTGTTTTTAATATATCGATATCTAATATATGTTATCTCATGTCTTATACATCTTTTGGAGAGTATGTATAAGTTTGGTCTACCATTTAAAAAAAATAGGTTGTTCATACCTTAAGGGGTGTGACATTTAACGGCGAGCGTACTTGCAAGATTGATTAGGCCTTTTAAGAGCAAACTTCCTTTCAGGAATTTTATTTTTCCTGAGTATTCGGTAAATTTTTAATATTGATAACTAGATGATAAACACGATATAACGTGCTTTTGTACCTCGGTTGGGGAGATGTATTAATTGAGAGGAGGATTGTTTGGTCCTTTTATTATTAAAAAAATAAAGAAAATATAGATTTACAGTGGTTTACTGTCTCAATAAGATACGTACTTGTCTGACCAAGCACGTGGGTCAGAGACTTTGTCAGGTGTCAGGCTAAACATGCTTAAACCCGTCACTGAAAGCTAGGTTATTCATATGCACAATAGTCCTTGACTTGAGGTGACCACAAACACAATCCGGTCTTTGCCGGGGGCAGTTCGGTGATAGCCTCCGCTCACATTAGACATGCAACAATCACGCAAAATGATGTGTAAATAAAAAATTATTTATTCATATATCGGCCATTATACAGAGGGAACAAAAACATTTAAAATTATGCATGGCACAGTCTCACTTCTTTGCACTGTTTAATGTTTTGTAATATATGAAATTGAGAGTTAGTGCTAAGACTTGACACATGCACACTCCATGGAGAGTTAATTAAGGTTTATACCTTATTATGGTTAACCACTTTTACATGCTTGACAATTACTCAAAGATATGGTAATCACAGTTATACGTTTTAAATTTACTCAGATTAGAGATTTGACATTTAGAGCTGTTTAGTTTAAGTACTTTGGTTTGTAGTGATTTGTTGAGTAAGTTCACACGACAGATAAGTGTTACCTTTTGATTAGTGCACTCAGAATTTAATATCACATTCTTTATGTTCATCCGTCTGTCCGTGCGTCTTTTGATTTTCGGTGAAACTCGCGTGTGACTGTTAGGATCCCACAGGTAGTGCGCCCTGAGCAGGACAGCAAGAGAGAAACATGAGAGAGAGAGAAACATGATGTAGATCGCGGACCAAGTTAACAGTTGATTAAGCCATCGGGAGGCTCCCGGTGCTTTATTTGTAAAGCTTTTTGGCATAAGGCACATGTATTAACAGACCAGTGCCAGGTGTAGGCCAAGGTCTACCCCACAATTGTTGCACTAACAAGTTAATATTCATTTGGATTGACTGCTCTAGAAGAGGGCGGTAGCCCTACCCATTTGTGAGGGAAAGTAAACGGCAAGGCAGCAAGTAGTTATGTGATTCCGGTTGTACTTTAGCAGGTATACGTAAAACATACGTGGATTCGGACTAGCTCAGCGGACACAACGTTGAGTGTCGGTTGTTTGGCGGATCGATTTGACGTTTCCCTACGGCGGTGATAAGTATATATTTTCCATATTTTGTTTGAACTATCGAAACGTTGGTAATCGGAGATGCCGTTTACGACTTAGCACTCGGAAACGTATCAGTAGTGCGGGATTCGAACGATCCGAATCCTACGTGAAAGTCTGATCGAAATTCAGACAAAGTGCATGACATCATAGAGTCACCATCGGAAGGTACGTCAGCAGGTGCGTAGGCGAATGTCGCCGACGCGAAGTTTACATGTAGCAAGTCCAGTCGCAGGAAGAAGGTCAATCGTTACCTCCATACAAGTCTGCTGGCGGAAGTGATAGCACCTTTTGGTTTGAGGACGATTTCTTAGTCCGAATTGCGCGAGATAAACGTGGTGGTCCGGGTCAAGGATCGTGGTACCCAAGTGGTTACGGACTGATGTTATGAAGATTGGCCACGAGGCGATTATGGCGGGTCATCAGGGAGTTGATCGGACACACAAAAGCGTAAGAGCCCAGTTCTACTGGAATAGAATGTTATATATATATATATATATATATATATATATATATATATATATATATATATATATATATATAACACTGAAGTAAAACAACACAGTAAATCACAACAGTCTGTTTCACGGGATGCGACCCGATCATCAGGTGAATGTGGTTAGAATGAAGCTAACGGCGTTTTTGAAAAGCCGAGACTTTACTGGATTACGAGATTATGCTTTTGTGCGTATGGGGGGGGGCATGTGAAAGACTGACACTGAACCTATAGTCCTCGGGGGCACAATAGGAATGGTCGGGGTACACGTGCGTTACGTGGAACATAACAGGGCAAAGAGGTATATATATATATATATATATATATATATATATATATATATATATATATATATAACAGTGGTGGGAGTCGGTTCCTTTTTCATAATAGATCATCGGTATGAGCAAACCGATCGATGATCGATTAATAATTGGTTCAGGCAAATATATAGAAACATGCAGTTTTCTGTGAACCTGTACATTCTTAACCAAGCCCGTATGTTTTAGTAAAGAAAAGATTTTGCATTTTTCATATTTTCCTATTATTAGTAAAATATGCTCTTAAAAGTTTCATTTTAATTATTTATAATAATAAAGAATTAAACCACAATCCAGGACATCTACTTGCTTCATATACCCGGGGAATTTATGGAGCATTTTAAGGCCATACCGCCCATATTGTGCAATATACATCTCGTTACAAAACTCCCCGCTTATTCTGCAGCTCCCTGCCAGTTCACAGAGGTTTATTACGTCCTCTGTTCTCGCATCTACCGTGGTAAACTCAGTTACATACGGAAGTTAAAACGATAAAACTCGATGACACAACGACCCGTAGCCGCCGAGGTAGTCGACGTCTATACACGTGTAGAAGTAACGTCGGGAGTACTCACAGACATGGTGAGTTATAAGCACTAATAACTTCCAAACCATATCACCCGATGTGTAACGGAATGGTGGAAAGGTTCACCGGTACTCTGAAACTGATGTTAAAGCAAATGAGAAACGGGGAGACCATGAGATTTGGATCGATGTTTGAGCGCAGTGCTCTTTTCGACGTATTGATAGACACCGCATGAGAGCACAGGTTTCTAATCATTTCAGTTGCTCTACTGGCGAGTTTAGAGAGGTCCCGTGCACATTCATTGCGACCTGGTAAACAAACGCGATGCGGATGCGCAAACAAAGACTATTTGTGAATACGTGCTCGATCTCCAGGACAAGCTGAGCGATACGTGCGCGTCAGCTCGCGAAGCTTTGAGTACATTCGCGGATAGATATAAACAGTACTATGACATAGGTAAACGGATCCGCAAATTTGAGGTTGGAGACGAAGTGTTGTTGCTCCTCCCAACGGACCAAAACCAGCTGCTAGTCCAGTGGAAAGGTCCCCACAGCGTTGTAGTGAGGGATCTAGACAATTGGGTCATTGTCAATTTTGGGCAACCGTGTAGGCACTGAGTACCTAGCCACTAAGCCGTCGCGACTTAACAAAATCCAAATCGCAGAAAGATCGAAAACCAAGAAAGCCTTGCGAGCCTTTTCTGGATCTCCCCGGTTATTACCGGAAGTTTGTGCCGATATATGCCGAAACAGCGGTTCAATTCACGGATCTTACGCGAAAAACACAACCTAAAAAATTGGATTGAAAAGAGGTCCATGAATATGCGTTCAGTTTACTTAGAGCTAAGCTTGCTGATCCCCGCTCCGCCCCAACCCCATTCTGAGACTGCCAGATTTCAGTAAGAAGTTCTACCTGGAATGCGAGGCGTTGGATGTCTGAATCGGAAGTATCCTTATGCAGGAACACCATGGTATGATGCATCGGATAGTGTCCAAGAGTGCCTTGCAATAGTTTTAGTAGTTCAGAAAACCAAGATGCACTTGTCATGTAGACCGTTTAAGATTAAAAAAAGACCACAAACCGCTCAAGTGTATAAGCAAAGCCAAATGTGTAAACAAGGGAGGGAAATTGGCTTTAGTGTTACAAAAGTTTAGATTTGAGTCCCTGGCAAGTTAAAATATGGGCAAGACTGTTTAAGCAGGTTATTCTTGTGTTGAACAGGATTGAATAATGTGGATATTTGTTAAGAGAGACAGTATAAATAGATATAATTTGTATAATGTTTTAACATAACTTGTAATGGGTCGCTATAGAATAATGTCTTCACATGACTTATAATGGATCAAAACTGCGTATCGAGAAAATACGATTAATTTTCTTGTAAAAGGGGAGTGATGTCACCAGAGGTCTGTGATTAGCTATATTATTACATGTTCAAATAAGGTGTATAACCAGATGGTTGTTTTTATAATTTATTTTACATTATTATGGAGTATTATGGTTTGATATAAGCGTAAGAACTTAGAGAGATCAGGTGCCTCGTTTGAGCTTAATTTTGGCACAGTTTAATTCCATGGAAAACGGTTCATGCTTTGACTGTTTCTACAGCAACATTGTTAATTGTAGACTTCAAAGGCCGAACACCATCCTAGTTTGCTTTTTCTCAGGGTTTTATCTCTGGAGCGTGTCCATTTAAATAATCATGTAATTAGTGACAGTCGGCATAAAAGAGTGTGATGATGGCCAGAAGACGGTCGGGACTTCAGCAAGCACATATATACCGTGATTGAGAAGAAAAATCGCTATTCTTGCCTGTCCAGAGCGCCATTTTGGTGTTCTCTGACAATTGTCTAAAATCTGGAGGCAAGTCTGTGTCCATCAGTCTGAACAGCTGAGAGACGATGTCTGTAAGCGTAAAGATTCATTTTCTGAGGAGGGCCACGCTGATACCTCTGTAAAGGAATACAGAACGGATATCACAATTGCCGACGGACTAGTAATCAGCGCGATTTGTATCTGTTGTGACCGCTTAAAGTAAAAGGCAAGGGGCATTTTTTACACGCAAAATTTTAGATGTACTGGATATCGTTGTGTTGAGACACATTCAGTTACAAAATGCTGGATTAATCCAGGAGATAGCAGCTGTGAAAGATATTGATTCTAAATTCAGATAGAGTAGGCTGTGCGCCTATCAGTAAGTGCTGCGGGAACCATTCCTCGAGGGGCGAACGGCGAGGAACTGTCGTGTCAAAAATGGATTTTTTTGGCTTACTTTGTCAATTTCTTGGTGCTGATTCCAAAAATATCTAGTGCCATTTTTTTCAGCCGTATCCTCAACCTCTTTTTTTTAAATTTCAAAATGGAAGCCTTTTTCTTATATTTTGCCTTTTATCTGGACCTCTGAGCACTGTAGAGTAATATAAATTTCAGCGTATCATATGGTAGCATTGTGCGATACCAGGGATTAAATTGAAACCATTGCCACATTACTATAGATTCGATTAGGCCTCCATATTAAATTTCATCATGGCCGCCATTTCTCTTATGCATTGTCCTATATCTGGACTTTTTGAGCACCGTAGAGTAAAATAAATGGTTGAAACATTCATGTTTGCAATACCAGATATTCAATTTAAGCATAATTGCCATTATTGCTACGAATTGGGTTATTGAGCCATATTAAATAGCAACATGGCAGCCATTTTCAACACACTTTTGCTTATATCTTTACTTATGAGCACCGTAGAAGAAAACAAATGGTAGTAAGATTTATGTTTGCAATACCAGTGATTCCATTAAAGCAATCAGAGTCAGCCAAAAAAAAAATTCTCATCTAATTGAATTTATTTCTAACTTGCTATTGGTATAAGGAGTTAGAACCGAAAATTCCATGTCTTATTGACACTGAAATGGAGGAAGCACCAGACTGGGTAATTTCTCTTCAGAAATGTCTTGAACTACCTGCACCAGAGACACTGCTTATCTGTTACAGTTTGGATGCCTTGTGAGTGTATTAGTAACCGCCTTTGCCATAGGGATAATTTGCCATGCATGACGCTCGTTTCAGCTAATCCCTTTTGATAAAATAATTGATTTTTATTTCATAGTATATTTTTAAGCGCGAAAACAGGGAAGACGTTCATATAAACATCATAGTAAACTCCATCATGAACATAGTATCATTTTTAGACTTCTATACCGGTACCATCATTCTGATATACCTCTGTGGGACTGAAGTGCAGGGATACAAGCTAAGAATATTAAATATGGCGTTCGTTCTTAAATTCAACATGATGCCAAACCAAAATTAAAAACAAGCACGGGATAGGGTTTAATGGAACCCCTGGTATCAAAACATGAATATTCACAATGTATTTATTCTAGCTTCTATATATAGGTCATATATATATATATATATATATATATATATATATATATATATATATATATCACAAACATGGATGTTGCTAGTCCCAAAGGTGGTCGTAAATGTGGAGTTCCACTGTATACATATTATTCTGATAAAAGCAAATGCGGATTTAAATGGCGGCCATTTTAAAATTCAACATAACGACAAAGCCATACTTGTAAAAATACGGTAATCACTTTGACTAATATCTTGGTATCACAAACATGGATGTTGCTAGCATTTGTATTCTTCTACGGTGCTTACAAGAACAGATGTAAGCAAACGTTGGTAAAACATAGCAGCCATTTAAAAATTCAACATGGCGACCTAGTCAAATATTTAGCAATTATGGAATTGGATTAAATGGAAATCCTGGTATCGCAAAAACATGGATGTTGCTTCCATTTGCAAAGTATAAAGAGAATGGCGGCCATGTTTAAATTGAATATGGTCGCCCAATCGAATTATAAGCAAGTATTGCAATGGTTTAAAGGAACACCTGGTATCGCAAACATGGGTCTTGCTACCATTTATATTACTCTACAGTGCTCAGATATCCAGATAAAAGGGAAAATATAAGAAAAATGGCGGCCACCTTTAAATTCAAAATGGCGGCTGAAGATATGGCTGCAAAATAGGCAATCGATATGTTTGGAATCAGCGTCCCGAAATTGACAAAGAAAGCCAATTAAATTCATTTGCCCGTCAATCCTGCTGGATCAAATATCAGACATAGCATACTGTTCTTTAGTGATTCCCGAAGTCTATAGACTAATTTAGCTCAAGCCCTGTTCCTTCATTAATTGTACATACGCTTATCACTAATGCATTTATTACACCTGACGGGCGGTCCTTGGATATGTTGCCTTATAAAAAAGATATAGGGCTGTTTCTCTAAGGTAGGTTTATATATAATATTTTGAGTGTCAAATGAATTTACAACTCAGAGCCATGAGGGAATTCTTGAATGCGGTGGCGTACCAAGGGGTGGAGGAGGTTACAACCGGGCGGCAAATTTTTGGGAGCGGTGGTCTGGTTATTTTATGGCTGGTCCGATTAGATAAGGCTAAAATTCAATATTTTACTGCTCCTAAACCTCTTATCAGAAAATGTTGAGCTATCATATGTTTGAACCATATGGGAAGGCTATTGGTAATTCACAAAAAATAAAATTCCATATCTGTGTAGTATACAGAGGATATCAAAGTGGCCGGTGAAATCTATCAAAAAACTGCATATATGTTCTATTGCATATATCTTCTACTGCATACATGTTTTATTGATAATTCCAATCATCAGACGCTCTGTGTATTTTTGCATTAAGCAAACATAAGCATCATTTAACATATTATTTTTTCCTTTATTCTTTTTTATTATGTAAACCAATTTATATTTAGCGATATAATGCTTGCCCCAGGGAGTCATTTGTTGATTGTCTTGTCTGTGTGTTTTACCGTCTACTTGTACTCAGGTTTCCTAAAAAAATGTCTGATGCCATGGTCTTCAATTTTGTCACGCATATTTCACGAAAAACTGTTTAAAATATTGATCTACAAGCAGTGAAATCACTCGCGTGTCACAAGTAAAGGCTACTGACACCCCTCATGTCAGCCGTCAACTATAACACCTAAACCCCAGATGTCCAAACGAATTAATTTTTGTTTAGAACCAAGTTCAGCCATACAGTAAAGACATAAACACAAGTCAATATTCACATTAAAAAAATAAACTAAACACCAAAAGTTCTGCGATAAAGAGGTGATAAAGAGTGTGATAAATGTGCACATGTGATACAGTTTTGGTAATAATCGTCTTCACCAATTTCAGTACTGGAATAAAGATGTGCACATGTCGGTAATAAAAACAGTTCCTGTTTATGTATAAATAAATAAATAAATAAATAAATATAATTATATATATATATTTATGATTTACTGAAGTGGTTTACCGTTATGTTTGCAGATGCTCTCGCATTTCTCAGTGTCCGCCGCCTTGCTTCACACTACTTTCCTCTGCTAAGGACGAGAAAGGGAGTGGAGGCCTGACTGAAAATGTGAATCAAGATCTGGTGTTTGTGCAAATATTGTTTCTCCGGCTCCATGGTGACCCGTCAGGCAGATTTACAAACCCCGAAGTGCAATAAACCATGTGAAGAGCATTCCATGCTCGTACCTCAATGATCTCTATTTTTGCGCTGGTGCTCTATTTATATATATATACAATTAACTCCTTTCAATGAGTATATAAACGTAGCGGTTACCTGTAAAGAATTCTTTGTTATTCGTCACTCGCTAGATGTTAGTTTTTTAAACATTTTATAAAGCAGAACTGTAAAAGTGAAAAGGTATTCGTCTTCGAAAAGCTAAATGTCTTCTAGTTTATCTATGTTTCATACATTTGCCGAATCATGAAGACAATAAAGCAATGGCACATTACCAGGGGGGGGGATCAGGGATTAAAAATAAAGGGGGGGGGCAACCCAGGCGGACTAATAAAACACAACTAAAAAGGTCAGACCCCAAAATTTGGTTTGAAACCCTTGAAAAAGATTGCGGCGGATGAAACGGGATGGGATGCCTACAAACCAGGACGACAAGTCGTGCGGCCGGGGATGGAAAGCCGACACTCTCCTCGTGTCGTGTGCATCTTCACGACACAGGAGGACGTCGCGACACATTGAACGTCATCAGTGTCGTTGGGCGTGTCGAGACGCATGTCACCCTCAGTGGGCTGAACATTTTCAAATAACAACAATGCTGAAGCAGTCCCAATAAGATATCAAATTATCATTTGCTTCCTTAATAATTAAGCAACTGAATCAGGAAAGGGTTTGCTTCTGCATGGAAAGTTTGATCTACATTTAGACAGCAAGAATCAATGGCTGAATTTATGATTTAATTTTTAAACAGTACAATTAAACCACTACTAAAACACAATAGCAATGGGTCAATATTTCACTTTGCCAAAGAAATTTAATTACCTTGTTAAGATAAAAGTGTGACTGTTTAAAGTGCTCATAAATAATATATTCGCCTATTTTAAGGATCTAATAAGCAACGCGGGGGGTATCTTGAATAACTGTTAAGCGTAAAAGTGACGTCAAGCACGCTGCATCTATTTTCAGTAACTCGCGCACCTTTATACCCAAAACTGCAACAGCTTATCGTGTGAGTATTTTATCAAGTAAGGGTCATAGCCATGATCGAGTGTTCGAGCTTGATGACCTGCATGTTCGCTTGGAAACGTGTGTGAATAACCATATGTGTACATCTATGTAGCGATGGAAGTATAATACACAGAGAAGAGCTACTTCCATCTCTCTCTCCCTCTTTTTCGCTCTCTCTTTCTCTCTCTCTCTCTCTCTCTCTCTCTATATATATATATATATATATATGTGTGTGTGTGTGTGCTATGCGCAATGAACGACAATATGTATCAATATATTGTTCGATACAATCGAAGCGTGAGATTATCGATACGATCATTTATGACTCGTAAATCAACAGATCGTAATGGATTCAAATTGTATAAAAATAACAGAATACAGGATAAGTCAATTATTTAATAGGTTTATCAGCCGGTGGCAATAAAGATTGCGGGATCCTATCAAAGTTTTAATCAAATTGACTGCAGTGAAAGCTCTTGCTTTAATATTGCGTGATTGGTAACAATTAATTGTCCATACACTAATCACCCATGCAGATATTTCACCAAAGAGACAATCCTGGATAGGTTACCCCAGGTAAGTTTAATCACATGTACGCTGTAGGGTTATTCCGCTAAGGCAGGATTATACCATAACGTCTTTATTATCTAAGGAATTTACAACTCCGCGCTCCAAGCTCTTCGGCACATCGAGATTCTTGAATGCGACTTGGATGAGTCTGGTTATTTAATCGCCTCTTCAATAAGATTGGGGTCAGGAGCAGTATTTTACTGCTCCCTAATCCTCTTATCAGTAAAAGCTGAGCTATTATTTGTTTAAACCATCTGGTATTGGTGATCTACCAAAACATCACATATCTAGGCAGTACCCAGAGGTTATCGCAATTAGGCGGTGAAATCTATCGAGAACCAAATACATGTTCTTAATACATAAATAGTCTTATGTCATGGTCTTTAAGCCTTGACAATAGTTCATGCATATTTCACGAATAACTGTTTAAAATTTAGGCCTTCAAACAGTGAACCTGCTTGCGCGTCATAAGTAACGCTGACGGATACCCCTCAGGTCAGCCGTCAACTATGACACCTGTATACAACCCTGTTCTCCAAATGAAATGGTCATAGAATAAATGCACTCACACAAGTGAACCTTTGATTAATAAAAAAAATGTACTTTTATGAAGAAGTGATAAAGAGATTGATTAAGATGTGTCCATGTGACATAGATTTGGTAATAATTATCTTCTTTTCATGGATTCAATTTCAATATCTGTAATAAGGATGTGTGGGTAATGTAAGGTTCCGGGGCCCAAGTTCGAATGGAGGCTGGACAGACATTTTTAAATAAAGATCTGGTGTTTGTGCATTTTTGTTGATTCTCCGGCTTCATGACGACCCGCCAGCCAGATTTACAAACCCTTTGTGCAATAAACCAAGTGAAGCGCATTACGTCCCCTTTGTTACATTTCATATATCATTCAACCGCGATCAACCTCGGCGATCTTTATTTGACGCAAGAGCACCATACATGTACTAGTATGTTGCACTATTTTTACGCTTTGATGCCTCTTCTACCCTGTCTATTCAGGAAAAGAAAAATAGGAAACAATGGATAAATAAAACACCCTTGAAAACCTATTAAGAAAAAATAAAGAATTATGTTATTAGTATATACAATTGTGCCCATAAGTATTCATAACCCTGGCATTTTTTGGTATATCATGTAGATTCCATTTATTTTACAATTAATTACATGAAAAGGTTCCCCTGAACAATTTGTCTTCGTAACAAAATGAGGGCCCGTCCAACATGACGGTAAACTTTGTGGCCTAGGAAAAAAGTTCACCAAAGTGTGACTCCTGGGATAATTAGTCTTGTTCTGATAGCAAAACGCTCTTAAGGGGGTGTGTTACGGGGAGACATAAAAGCGGACGGAACTGTCTCGCTAGAAAAGTTTGCTTTTCTAGCGAAGCGCTTGGTACGCCGGACTTGTGCGCCACCGACATGGGTTCGAATCCCGGATCGGCCCGATGTTTTCCCCTGAACAATTTGTCTTCGTAACAAAATGAGGGCCCGTCCAACGTGACGGTTTACTTTGTGGCCCAGGGAATAAGTTCACCAAAGTGTGACTCCTGGGATAATTAGTCTTGTTCTAATAGCAGAACGCTCTTTAGAGGGGGTGTGTTACGGGGTGACATAAAAGCGGACTGAACCTTCTCGACAGTGAAAACCCTCTCGACAGTGAAGCTTGCTATGTCGCCGAGGTCCTGCAACATCTCCTCGGTGGTGATATGTGGAATGATGGTGGCAGTCCGCACCAATTTCCCCGCAAGCCTGACTGAGACTTTGGGCATCCTTCCAATGCCCCTAAATTTATAGGGCCAAAGAATTTTCTGGAAACCAACATGACTTGGAATTAGGCTCGTAGTCGAGTCACCAGGGAACAATGCTCTGAATACTTTTGAACATGGGGTAAAATAGAAATATTATAATAAATGGCATAATCCTCATCAGTCCAAATCATATGTGCTCTGGATTGTTGCACAACAACATGTCTCCCTCAATGTAGGTGTATTTCGAAACCAAGATTAATTGAAAGAAACAATTGAAAATTAGTAGATTTTTCAAGGGGGTATGAATACTTATGAGCACAACTGTATATATATATATATATATATATATATATATATATATATATATATATAATTCTGGAGAAAAACAACACTGTTAATTGACAACAGTCTGTTTCACGGGGTGCGACCCGATCATCAGGTGAATGTGGTTAGAATGAAGCTAACGGCGTGGTTTGAAAAGCTAAGACTTTACGAGATTACGAGATTATGCTTAGTGCGATTCAGCCCATGTGTCTTTAAGGAAGGTGAATAACGTCCATTTTGAAAAGCATCAGGGTTCTGTCCTTTCTTATAGAATATCGGTACTGTTTTACTCTTAGGATTAAGATAATCAACAGAGCCGTTGCTTACTGTCTCCTATGGCCGATTGTCTCCGTTTATCAATACATTGTCAGATGCATTTCATTTTCAGATATCTCGGTCATACTGAGAGTAATCGGTGGAAAATCAGAGGATATTAAGCTGAGAGTCTCAGAAGCAGTTGAGAACAGATATCCAGTTGTGGTCGTTAATGGAAGTGGGGGCATTGCTGGATTATTGTCCAAGAAGATCCAGGAACGGGGATCTGTACAGAAAGTTTCTTTTTTTTATAATTTCATAATTCGTAGTTTAATCCATATGCAGAAATTCACCGTCGTTAAAAGGTAGGTTCAATGAAAAGTTGAGAAATGTAGTGTTAAAAAAACAGGACAGATATCATACCTATTTATCTCCAAGGTATTATAATCTTCCGACTGATATCATATATTTGTTACTCCAGAGATGTATTGGATAACACATTTGACATGATGACAAGCGGACAAGGCCGTCAGGGAACACAGGAGGTATAAAAGCTGGTATTATATGAATCGAAAATGTGTAAAAATTGAAGTTTATGTCTATTTTTAACTCACCCATTAATAATCTCTGTTGTATATTTGAGCAAACTTAATGTTTGCTTTTTATTTTAAATGTAACAATTATATTTAAATTTTCTTACATGATAAAATGAGTCGCTCATTGTAGAACTGGCATACCAGGTCATATTATCCATTATACACAAACATTTGTTCCAGGTCATTATTTTTTACAAATTAATAAATTTGTACAAATATATATGCTTAAGCACACTCATATGGTCGGAAACACAAATTTATTCCACTCACAAAAAAATTAAAAGACCGTGTACAACTTCCTGTAGTTTTTCCTATGTTAAAGGTAAGAACATTTGGCCGAGGCCCTAGACTCATGCCTGATCTGGACCGGTGTATAATGGCAGCAGTGTTTGATCGCGAGTACTCGGAATTTTTTTTTTATTAAAAAATCGTGAAGCTGAAATTCCGGGGTTTCTTTATTTTGAACATTTCGATTGGGTTTCATTTTCGCGATTGAACAGTTAGGCAATATATGTATTTATTACAAAATTAAAATAAATCCCACATTACCTCACTCATTTCTGTTAGTCTGACAAATAGGATGACCACGTACTAACTATTTCAATTTTACCACATAACTACAGACCTGCTGCCTAACAGATACCAAATGACCATGGACTCCATCTCTCAGCCACAACATAAACACGTACCAAGTGTCTCCAGGATACCATATGACCACGGACTCACTGTCCTGCTATAACCATATGACCAAAGACACATTGCTGACGAATTCCATATGACCATGGACACACTGTCTGACAAATATCATTTGATCACGGACACACTGTCTTACAAATGCAATTTGACAATAAACAATCATATAATTGTAAAACTTGCTGATGTGCCTCAATGACGGTCCTTCAGTGCTGAGAGACGTATTTTTATAAAATTACTAAATAAGGCTTCTGAAGGTAATGTATGTTACCTTTTATTCTTGCTTTTGGCCCTTCATTTCCAAGTGTCCGCTTCAATTCGTCGTGATAAAGACAGCAAACCGCGACCAGTACGTGTGGATCTCCGGCAACCCGGGAAGGTTGTGAAGCATTTTGTGTTTGTGATCTGTAATGTAATGTTTACTTCTGCTTCTCGACAACGATTTGTCTCCTCCTTGACAACAATTAGGTTGGGTACAATAAAAATTGTATTGAGCACTCCAAAGAGCTGAGCATTTACCTGCTAAACAGGCATACGGTAACCCTTTATGTTTCATTCATTTCGCGCCACTGTACTTTGCGTTTACTTTGGAATAGAAAAAAAAAATAAAGAATGAACTCACAGTTTCTCTTGTTCAATAATAATGAATTTTGATTCAGCTAATGGTACTACATTTCATATTTATTTAATAGTGAATTAATTGTTTATGACTTATTTTATTCATGCTTCACTTTAAAGCAATTATCATTAATACGACTGAAATATATCAAGTACTAAACCTATTTTATTACCAAGCCACAATGATAATTGTACTTTAATAAGACTATTTTTGCTTATTCCAATTAATGAGACTAAGCCTGTTTATGAATTATTTTATTCGTGCTTTACTTTAAAGCAATTATCATAAATACGACTGAAATATATCAAGTACTAAACCTTTTTCATTACCAAGCCACAGTGATAATTGTACTTTAATAAGACTATTTTTGCTTATTCAATTTTTATTTTTTTTTTATCCTCACTTTATTGTTTTGGCCATGTCCAAGAGGACTCCAGTTCTCAAGCTTGTATCATTTTTAAGGGATTCTAATTTAACATATATATATTTTTACTTTATGCATTATTAAAGATAATTTATTTTCTCCAATAATATGTTAAGTAACTATTAAGAATATGTTAATAACTAGTAAGAAAGTGATTAAGTAAGTAATAACAATATAATGCGAATGGTTCTGCCAGTAATACTATTCAGCGCATAGTTTGGCGGTCAATTTATTCATGATTTTTTAGCTCACAATTCAGCTTTTTTTTGTCCGGCCGGTGAGCTGAAATTCAAACGAAATTAAACAACATAGGCTCTGTGCACACCTGGCTGGCTGGTGTCAGTTTTGCTGACAACGGATACATGGCTTCGCTAGCATAATCGTAATATCATAATAGAATCGCTCGATGATGCGAGAACGCAGAGGGAGCAATTAAAATTTGACTTTTCTTTACTAAGAGTAACCATAAACTGTCATCAACCGGCGCTTGAAGCGAAGCTCTTGGTGGAGCCATGATGCCTGTCGAGCGATTAATTGACATTTGGTTGGGTGCTACCACCTGGTGTCTAAGTGAATCATAAACGGTCAAACTAGGCAGCTGGAAAATAAGTAACTTCTTAAGAGGTGCAAGATTTCTGCTGCCTCGGGAGCGTAGGTTTTGGGTTATTTGGCACAGCATGAACTAGATGGTTAACGGTGTATAGATAATGTGATTTCGCGTTGAGAAATGTATGTACATACAAAATGAGTGATAATTCAGTAAAAAGAATACGTAAACATTCGTCCTTCATGAACTACTGTTGAGAATAATGTAATGAATCATGTCGCCCATCTTGCCGGGACATATAGAAATATATATCCGTCTCTCGCTCTCTCTCTCTTTCCCTCTCTGTCTTTCTGTCTTTCTCTCTCTGTGTGATTCAAGGAAACCTTCTTGAGTATTGATTACACTTTACAAATTTTTAATGGTACGATTGATTCTTTGAGCTCCATCGCACCTGGCAATATTGGTATTATTTCTTTATTTATTAGTAACTATGTATACATGGTGGCATGTTCGTGAATAGCCCTTTCTTCCATATGACCCTAGGTTGGGTAATTAGGTAAAACGTGAAGTGGGTGGTTAAAGCTCTATGAGGAATGTGGTTTTGCGGTCAGAAATGTATGTACATACAAGGTGATTCAACAATCGGTAATTGGCTGACGTCAACATTCTTCATGAGTTGCTGTTGTGAAATGCTTGTGTGGTTACATGGTTTTAAATGAGAAGGCAGATAAAACGTATTCTTATGTACGGTGTTTGATGTTGCCTTAGCAATGAACATGTCATGAGTTAAATTTATTCTGTTCATAGAATAGTGTAGGACGATGTCAAAGGCAATGTCAGTTTCATCTGATAAACAAATATTTCTTTAATGATGTCTTTTAGCTCTGTTCATACATACCTTTTACTTTTATTGTATTTGTTGTTATTAGACATAAATGTAGCAGCCATAAAATATGCAATATATAAAATATAAAATATGCCCCCCTCCCGCCCCCCCCCCCCCTCTTACTAGTATCCATTGATTATTAAAGAGGGTTCCTTCATCAGGGAGGACCTGGGACAGGAGTCTTGGACCTTAAAACATTATTTTATCTGACTGCGCCATCTTGAAGAGGATGTTTCTCACAATCCATCCACAATATAGTTTTCCCATTGTGTATAAATATTCGAAAACCTGTACATATAGGCCTAATCTAAACTTAGATCTCATTTAAATCTCAAATAACGGGTTTTTTAAGAGTGAAGCAACTAATAGCAGGTCTAAAAAAAACTTTAAAATTATTCCAAGTATGTATTGTTTTAAGATTATATAGTTAGGCGATACTGAAACCTTCGTGACTGGTATGCACGTGTATCCGAGTGCCCGAGGACAATCAATAAGAAATAGGGATCTGTGGAGCCTGAGACTCCTGTTTAGCTTCTAGCTAGGAATACACAATTAAATGTAAATAACTCATGGAACCTCCTGGGGTTTAATGACCATTTATTTTATTTAATTTTTTTTAAATAAGCGGCGAACGATGACCCGAACGAGACGATACCTAAAATCGCAGGCAATCTATTTTTTAATTTTGTCGCCACTACTGTCTTTATAGAGCTTGACAAAGCGAGAGGTTTATTTTGTATTTAACAAGTTCCGTTCCTAATATAGTGTCTTAAGGACATATTTAATTTGAATAATTTTACATTTTTATTCAAGCAATAGTAAGATAAATGTTTGCAGATTGTACAAAAGTAGGAGTTAACCATTTCATAAATTTCATCTGAATAAATACAAGGATATTTTATTTTTAAGACAAATACATTTCATCAGTACCCAATTAAGAATCTATAAAAAATAGAAAAGTTTTCGAGTTCTTTATATTTTCTTTTTAGATTTTTCTGCTCTCTATTGGCTTTCTAGAGTATTTAAATTTATAATATAGTTCGACGTTTTTCATAAAAAAAAGGCCTAAACATCAGTCAGAAGGAACCTACTTGGGTAGAGCTCACATAGATGTGTTCGACATAATCATTCGTTGTGGCTTTTGTAAAAGCCGGGTTTTATAATTAAACAATGCCACGGTCAGGTCCTTCAGCAACGTCCTTCTGCAACCATTTATTCCAGCCCCCCCCCTTTTCCCTCTCTCTCTCTCTCTCTCTCTCTATATATATATATATATATATATTTATAAACAATTATACCTTCTTAAAAAGTCATTTATGTGGCCCTGATAGTTTCATTGAGTGTTTTGAGGGATTCGCTGGATAAATTCCAACCGTAAGCAACGACACACTGTCTGACGTGCACCATATGACGACGGACACACTGTGCAACAAATACCATATGACGACAGATTCACTATCGAACAAGATAATACATGACCACGGACTAACTGCTAAGCAGATCGCATATGACCACGGACTCTCTAACTCACTGCTACTTCATTACTACGGACTTGGTGTCTGCCAGATACCAGATGATTACGCTGACTGTTTGACAAATACCATATGACCACGAACTCACTTTTTACAAATACCAAATGACCATAGAAATACTGTCTGACAGATACCATATGACCATTGACACACTGTCTGACATATATCGTATGACCACTAATGCAGAGCCTTACAGATGCCATATTACCTGGGCTCACTCTCTGACAGACAGTTTATTTAGACAGTATGTCAGTGTCTGATGGACACACTTTCTAATAAATAAAATATGACCATGGATACACTGTCTGACAAATACCGTCTGATAACGGACTCACGGTTTGACAAATACCATATGACCACGAACTCACTTTATTACAAATACCATATGAGTATGAGTACACTGTCTAGCAGAGACCATACGATTACGGAGTCTGACGAATACCATATGACCCCGTTCTCACTGTCTAACAAAAACTGAATCAGCATGTACTCACTAACTTATAAATAGTGTATGACCACGGACATGCTGTCTGGAAAAAAACCATATGACTACAGACACACTGTCTGATAGAATACGTATGACCATGGGCTCAATATCTGAATATACCATATGACCACTTGCACACTGCCTGAGAAATAGAATGACCACGTACTCACTTTTTTACCACATAACTTCAGACCTGCTTCCCGGCAGATATCAAATGACCACGGACTCTCTCAACTACAACATAACCACGTACCAAATGTCTCTCGGACACCATATGACCACGGACTCTCGGATACCATATGACCACGGACTCACTGACTTGTAATTACCATATGACCATAGATACACTGTGTGACAGATACCGTATGACCACGGACTAACTGTCTTGCAAGCACCATCTGACCACAGGCAAAGTTTCTGTCAAATACCATATTACCATGGATACACTGTTTGACAAATGTAAATTTACTTTGGACACACTTTCTTATGAATGCAATTTGACCATAAACAATCATATAATTGTAAAACTTGCTAATGTGCCTCAATGACGGCCCTTCAGTGGTGAGAGACGTATTCTTATAAAAATTACTAAATAAGGCTTCTGAAGGTAATGTGTGTTACCTTTTATTAGTGATGTTGGCCTTTCATTTCATAGTGTCCGCTTCCCGTCGTCGTGATGAAGACAGCAGGCCGCGACCAGCACGTGTGAATCTCCGGCAGCCCAGGGAGGTTGTGAAGAATTTTACGTTTGTGATCTGAAATGTTATGTTTACTTCTGCTCCTTGACAACGAATAGTCTCCTCCTTGACAACAAATAGGTTTACAAACCTCAGGGTCTAAGGAATATTGTATTGAGCATTCCAAAGAGCTAAGCAATTACCTGTCTAAACAGGCAAACGGTAACCCTTAATGTTTCATTCATTTCAAACCACTGTACGTTGTGTTTAATTTGGATTAGAAAAAAAAAACAAATAAAAGAAAGAACACACGGTCTCTCGTGTTCAATAATAACGAATTTTGATTCAGCTAATGGTCCTACATTTTATTTTATTGAATAGTCAACATTGTTTATGAATTATTTTATTCATGCTTTTCTTTGAAGCAATTATGAAAGATACGACTGAAATATATCAAGTACTAAAACTATTTTATCACCAAGCCATAGTGATGATTGTCTTTTAATAAGCCTATTTTTTTACTTATACCATTGTATCAAGACTTAGCCTGAGTACGCTTCCCCATATATAGGCCTATGTTAAAACACTGTACCTGTTGGTCCGAAACTTTTTTATTTTATAGAGAAGTTACGGCGCATTTTTTGATAGAATCATTGAAAGTCTGATTGAGATACATGTATTTGATTTGTATAATTTAATATTTCCAACCACGCCCGGTGAATGGCAGGTGTCAGTACAAATACGTAGCTGGAAGTGTCCTTTGCTTTTCGTACGCACCCTTTTGATAACTTTAAAATAATATCATTATTTAGATGAGAAGGAATGGCAACAAAAGAAAAACATAATAGCTATATTAACCTGCAGGTTTGTAATCTGCGATTTGAAAGACATGGAATTTGTTTAAATCATTATTGAAATTTGGTGGCCCAAACGAGGCGGTACTGCAGAGTTTCCATCATCCGAAACTGTTCACTGAAGTGACATTGTCATCATGATGAGTTTCCAACTTATTCTTTCAAAGGAAAGGAACGGAGTACAATAATGTAATTGCGTTGCTAGGTGTGTAAACATATGGGGGGTCACGGGTTATGGTCCGGGAACTCGGTTGTGCTTTCAGCTAT
Source organism: Sipunculus nudus (assembly GCA_026874595.1). NCBI lineage: Eukaryota > Metazoa > Annelida > Sipuncula > Golfingiida > Sipunculidae > Sipunculus > Sipunculus nudus. Next base: position 24,100,679 of record CM049315.1, on the reverse strand, counting down.
TGATCAAAGACGATCATAACGATAAATATACAACAGATATATATATATATATATATATATATATATATATATATATATATATATATCGCATCAAGAGGACGGTATGATAAAGCAAATTTCAAACCATGTAACTATACAGCGCAATTTCAACAGAAATTCATGAAGATGAATGTGGGCCTATCCCGTTTACCGATTGTTAATATATCTACATACAATTCTCATCGTAAAACCACATTCATCATAATCTTTAACCATCTAGTTCATGCTTTATCTAAAAACCCTATCCCTAGCAAGAAAGGAAGTGTTTTGTTATTGATTCGCGTTCATCCTTGTAAGTGAGCTGCTATTTTCTTCTAATATGATGGGCTTATTTGAATGACAAATAGCGTGCAGCAAAAATATGCACAGCTATGTGTAGGAAAAGCCCTATTAAGTAAATTACTGTTGCATCTCTGGCAAAATATAAAAACGTTGTACTAAATTCATATTATAGTACATAATATGTACCAATTTGCAGCTGCCACAGTGCGTATTCCAAGGCATATGATCTGTAGGAGTATTCATTTATGTTCACGCTTCATTCTATGATTATTAACAAAAAATGTATAAAGTACACCGTTTCAAGCACTCAATGTCAAGGGGCAAGATATATCGACATTACCTGGCATCTTCCGGCATCTCAGGATACAGGGCAAACAGACGTAGCTAACATGTTTGTGTATGCATATCAATTTGCAGAGGGGTCAGACAGGGGGACATTACATGTTATGTGATGCTTACATCTATTTGTAATGGCATCTCAGGTACCCCTGTCTCATTTCTAGTGATCCTCTGTACATGCCAAATACTAGGTTAATATTGCCTAATTTGCAGTGCATATATGCATGGTGCCCATTGTTAAAAATCAGGAAAAAATGTAATTACTTATCATGATAATTTTTTTAGCCTATAATTATAGAAAGCCCATTATAAGTATATAACGCTTTTTAACTAGTAATAATTGTATATTTATACCTATAATCGATCATCACCCCAGTTTATCACGGGTAAATTTAATCTTCACTTATAAACGTAAAAGTGTAAACACGAGTACTCATTACTCTATGATTGCACGGCTACATGTTAGCTGGTTAGTGATACGTTTAAGCATGAGAGCCCGCGATTGTTATTATTATTTGTTAAAGATAATCAAAATGTGTTGTGCATAACATGTGGAACAAACTTTGCTTAATCTGGGGCCAAACGGGTAATATATTAGGGTTATCTGGGACGCTTCGTGGCCGCTGTTAACGAGGGTCCGTTTATAAGAAGAATTGTCTTCCCCGAATGTTATTTAAAGTTACCTACGGTACTCCTCGCGAATAAGTGGCAATATTCACAGGAGCGCAAAATAAAAAATTGGCCGCTATCCGCCAGTATGCTTTCTCTTTATCCTTTTCAAATGGTTCCGCCAGTAATACTGCTCAGCGCATGGAATGTAGGGGTTTGGGGGTCAATATATTAAGGTGTATCCATCATGGCTTTTAACTTACAGTATAGCTTTTTTAATTTTTGTCCTGTACCCTTTTAAATCGTCTCTGTTCGATTTTTCAATCGTTTTGAGGCAAGCAGTATGCAGAAAACTACATTTAAGGACACATTTAAATTCCACAACGATTAATCCGAAACAACAACAAAAACTACATCTCCATGTATAAAAATATGAAAAATGTAGGCAAATTCATAGTGAGCTCACAATCTGTAAAAAGGATACGCCGACACACGTACAGGTTTTCTTGTCACCCCTTTGAGGCGATAAATATATATATATATACTGACAACGATAGAGAGATAGATAGAGACCAATGCTCTATATAAAGATATGTAAAAATATAAATATATATTTGGAGATAGAGTGAAAGAAAGAGAGACAGAGACCAATGCTCCATATAAAGGTTTATAAGCAAGATAACAAATGTATGTACATACAAAGTGAGTCAACAATCGGTAAACAGCAGACGTCAACATTATTGCTTAATAAATGAATTGCTGTTTTCAAAATTGCTTCTGTGGTTACATGGTTTTTAAGTTTTTCATGTCCCCTTAGCATAGAAAATGTTATAAGTAAATTGAGTACGTTCATATATTGGTGTAAAGCCCCAGTCACACATGCCCAGTGGGGGATGGCATTGTGCCGGGGACAAGGTAATTTTTGGGGTAGATATTTGAACTTGAGGAGGCTAGTAAAGACAATTATATAGCTATAGAACTGAGACTGAAATCCTTTGCTAATTTAGTTCTCCTCCCTGACAACAAATAATCTCCTCATTTACAACAAGTAGCTGCGAGAGTCTAATGAAAATAAAGTAAAAGAGCATTCCAAAAGAACAGGCTATTTTAATTGTCTGAACAAGCATACATTAACCAAATATGTTACAGTCATTTCAGCACTTTGTGTTTAGTTTAATCTAGATCAAAATACAATAAGAGAAATAACTCACTTTCTCTCATGCCTCCCTTATTTGCGTTGAATATACCAAGCTTATATTAGAGCTTAATATTGATGAATAAGGATTCAGCTTATGGGCGTGCGGTACATATAAATTGAATAGTCTACTAATTGTGATATCGTGATACAAAGACTTTTGCCTGCGAACACATCCTCATCCGGCGTCGTACGGGTATCATCTCATTATTGTATGGGCCATATATCAAAGGGCTCCAGCTCTCAAGCATGTAAAGCTAATAAATGACAATAATATTACATGAACAATAAACATCCGGTTTTTTTATAGGTATGAACTTATGTCCTTTATCAATTTAATAATATTGCAAGTAAGAGAGAAGAAAATGGGTCATATTGATTCTTTACTACCCCTATACTGTTTGTACTTTATGCATTAATTAAAATAACTTATATATGTTACTTCAGTCTTAAAGTAAGCGTAAAAGTATAAACGATGGGAACGATAATATGTTGCATTTCTCGATTATTCTGAAGCGAGCTATACGCAGAAGATATATATAATAATACAATAAACTACTACAACGATGGACGCGGATCAATCACAAAAATTACTTCTTTTCTCGTAAATTTTGAGTAATTAGGTAAAACCTTAACCAGGTAGTTAATGATGTATAATAAAAGAATATAATTTTGAGATCAGAAATATATTTTCATACAAAGTAGTAAACAATAGGTAAAAAGAATACACAAAAAATCTTCTCTCGTAAAATTGCTGTTGAGAAGGCTTGGCTCGTATGGTTATATGTTTTTAAATTTGCCCTTCAGTTATGTCAGGTGAATCGCATTCCCACGAACTTTAATTTTATCTTGCCTTCTATATATATATCAGAGAGAGAGAGAGAGAGAGAGAGAGAGAGAGAGAGAGAGAGAGAGAGAGAGAAGCCAAAGCCCTTAAAAAGGTGTTAGGAATGTGGTTTGCGATAAGTCTGTACATACAAAGTGAGTCAACAATCGGTAAAAAGCAGACGTCAACATTCTTACTTCATGACTAGCTGTCGTGAATGCCTGCGTGGTTACATGGTTTTAAGTTGGTAATGCCAACCAAGCAGGTGAAACGGATTCATATATATTATGTTTCATGTCGCTTTAAATTGTGTCTGTTCATAGACTTTGGTATTAATGACTTGACCATTTTGTAATGAATATAATAGTAATCCTTCACTAGATCTATACAGAAAGATTTGTATAGAAATATTCTCCTAAACTTATTTAATTGCGCAAAGCGCTAACAGTCATATTGTTACATTGCATTTGCCCTTAATTAAATTATTTTTCTCTTATATTAACTAAGGAGGAATAATTTGTTCTTCCATTTATCAAAATATTTGACTTTCATCTGAAATTTCTTTGGGGGGGGGGGGGGGGGGGGGTCAGCTGCTTTATTTGCCCCTTGCAAATGGTACAGGTGTAGTGTTAAGAACATATCTTTTCTCAGTCTGTTCTCAGTTTTTTTAAAGGCGATAGGACGTGGTTGTTGTTTTGACTTTAAATCTTGTTGCTTAATTTTAAAATCCATATATTTTCTAAGAGCCTCGGCTCCTTTTTTAGCCATTGACCTCTGTCAGGCAATTTGAAGATAAAGAAGAGTAGCTTTTTGCTGTCGTTGTTTATTTTAATATCTTAATGTCTTTTTCCCAAACAATGTAATCTTATTTTCAAAAGCACTTACTACATTTTAACCATTTGCCTTTGACAGGCCGGGAGTCTTTACTAGAAACATTGGGGTATTTGACATGTTTCAATAAAAGACTGCTTAGAAAGGACAAGTTATGTATTCTTTATTTCAGCTGTGTGCGATTCAGGGAACAGCGTTTGAGTATTGTTCATAGCTGAAATATGTATAATAGCAAGACTTATTCATTAAGTTCTACTGTCAGCTAGCATCATTGTTATTATTTACCTATTGAAGTATTAGCATACATGTGTACGGGATTGTGTTCAATAGCCTTATCGTTTACGACGCACTTGAAGTGCTTATTAGTAAAAAAATACATATTTTGGTTAAAGGTTTATAATGAGTGGGGTTTTTTAGATCAGAAATGTATTTACATGCATTAACAATCGGTAAAATAGAGACGTCAACAATCTTCCTCAATGGATTGCTGTAATGAATGCTTGTGTGGTTACATGGTTTTAAGCTAACAATTCCCATCAATCAGGTGAACAGTTTGTACAGTTTTGGGATTGTTCATACATGCCTTTTTTCTCGGTTTATCCGGCATAAATGTAGCGATGTGCCATATGTGCGATAGAAAATCGCTCTTAATGTCTCCGCCCCCGTGACTAGTATTCCTCATTAATATACAAAGAGGGTTCCCCCTAGAGTGGAGGACCTGGCACAGTGGTCATGGTGTTAAAACATTTTCGGGAGGTGAACCGTTACAACCCGAAGCTCTATACAGGATATCAGTCCTGAAAAATCACAAATGGGATTTTAAAACATTATTGTAGTTGGCTTCGTTATTTTCAGAGGTCTTTATATCTCCCAAACCATCACTAATGAAGTCTTCAAGTTATGTACTGTGTTCGAAAAATTGTACATATAGGCATAATCTTAACTTTGTTTGACATTTTATTTTATTGAGAGGTTACTAGGCATTTTGAAAAAGAATAATTAAATAATTGACCAAATTTTAAACTAAAAAAAAAAAATGGAAGAAGATAAATCTACGATCAAAATGCAGGGGGCGGATCTCTGGGGTTATTTGTATGTGTTTTAAAATGAGTTCATTGTTTATGAATAATTAATAGCGGCATTTTGTCTTTAATTTGGTTTTCATATACCACATGAAAGTGTTTACATTACATGCTACGTGTTCCGTTCTCTCTGAATGCCCGGTTACGTGTTGGCCGTATAGTGATACGTTTAAGCACGAGAGCCCAGGATATATTTATAATGTGTCATATATAACAATCAAAATATATTGTTATATCTGCATAACAGGCGGAACAAACATTTATTAACCTATGAGTAAAGGAGTATTTGGGTCATTTGTGACACTTCTATGAGTATTGAGGACAATGAGCCGTTCAAAAGTAGATAACACAACGAAGGTTAGTTTAACTACGCTACCCCCGGAGAACTTTTGGTTGAATTACTAGGAGAGTGAAATCCTAAAATTGACGCTATCCGGCATTATGCAATTTTTCTTTTTTACTAATGGTTCTGCCTGTAATACAATTCAGCGCATGGTTTCTGGGAATTCGGGGTCAATATATTCAGTTGTATTCACGATTCTGAATAAAACAATATGGACAAAGAGATCATTTAACGATAAATGTAACTACTATACCGATGGACGCGACAATTACAAAAAATACTTCTTTTCTTGTAAGGGTTGGGTAACTAGGTAAAGCATGAATTAGATGGTTAACAGTTTATAAAACGTGATGTTGCGATCACGTCTCATTCTCTCTCCAACCTTCTCTCTCTCTATATATATATATATATATATAAAACGAGAGAGAGAGAGAGAGAGAGAAAGAGAGAGCGAGAGAGAGAGAGAGAGAGAGAGGAAGTGACTAAAACATTCTGCACGTTTTCTTGTGACATAATAGTCACGTTAAAATGCACACTATCCTGAATGTTTTGCGTATTATACGTATGAATTCCTAAATTGTGTCTGTTGATGTTAGTATTTATGACCTGATCATTTGTAAAGAAAATTATAGCAATCATTCACCAGATGAGGGAAAGATCATTTTGTATTTCATTCGCAAAACATTTGACTTTCGTTTGGTTTTTCGGAGGGGGGGGGGGGGGGGCAGATGCCTTTCTTGCTGCATGCGACCGTGTATTTACAGGTGTGGCATTAATAAAATATCTTTTCTCAGTCTTTTCTCATTTATCAAGAGATAGAACAATAGAAAGGTTATTGTTGTTATTGGGAATTTTATTCTTTTTTATAGATCAGCCCTGAAAAACCACATTTTCAATAGAATTCATTAGCTTCTTATCCCCACTTTTTTAGATTTGAGAAAAGAGAAGGAAGAAGATAAATAAACGAAAAGAATGCTTTGATTTGTATACATTTTCAAATTATTATATTGTTTACTGGCTACTTATATCGACATGTGTCAGAAATATTTTGCTTCATTAATTTTTTCATTATTCCAAATTGCAGTCGAATTAATCGATTTTGAAAGAAAAGACCAATCATCGATTTAATCGATTATCGGCACACCCTTTGAAGAGGCCTGCCGTATCTATTCTAATCTAATGCCCATATACGTTTTGTACTTAACGCACTTTAAAATATTTATATGCACTTTATAAATATTTATAATGGTAATGATAATAATAAAATTAATAATTATAATAATAAAGATATACATGTATGAACTGAACTTACCTTACTTATCTTGAAGACTCAAAATGATTCATTTTATCTTTTGTTACGCACATCTTTACATTGCAAAATTACGACTTGGACCGCACATGCTATAACGTTTGACAGTTTTCATATTTGGTGCTTCTTATTCCGTGCTCTTTGATTCCATGGCTACATGTTAGTACAGTTTAGTGACACGTCTTACCATGAAAGCACAAGAAACAGCCAATGATTAATTTATAGTTTATTTGAACGTCAATCAAGATACCTTGTTATATCTGCATAATTTGTGAAACAAAATTTTATTAGCCCGGGAGGAAAGGGGCATTATAGTTGTGTCACCTAGAACACTTCCGTAACCATTGAGAGACAAAGTCCGCTTTTAAGTAGATATGTCTCTCACGAAGATCAATTTAAATTTAACTACGGTACCTTTCGGAAAACTGTGGCCCAATCATAGGCAGCGCAAAATCAAACATTTCCACTATCCGCAATTTTAAAATTCAGCTGTATCCATGATGGCTTTTAGCTCAGAATTGAGCTTTTTTAAATGTTGTCGTGTACCCTTCTGAATGGTCTCTGGTGAATTTTTCGATCATTCTGAGTAAAGCAATATATAGGAAAAAATATATATACTAAAAATAAGCCATTACAGATATCTAAAGGTTATCGTTCCTTTTGGACGAGAATTTAATATTTTAAAACATCTGGTTATGAAAGTATAGAACATAGTGAAGTAATTACACGTCACCCTGTCATGCTTGATATCATCACATATTATGCTAATTAAAACCTAGATATTTTGTTCTGAAAATATGAGTAAACAAATCACACCTACACACATTCACACACGGACCTTATTAATAATTAAGAAGAATTGTATTGTAATATTGTTTTGTCTGCGCAGTAAATAAACGGATCCCTCCACCAGTATTTATATAGAAAATATTAACAAAAATTATACGCGCTACACTTGATCAATGATCGCGGTGGTGTTTATTATGGATTGGAGGCATGGCTCCCCAGGAACGCACAAATATTCTGTATGCTTGATTACAGAATAAACTTGATGGCTTCTAAAGGGCGTTAGAAGAGTATATATATATATATATATATGGCTTACAGGATTATTGTCTGACTGATTTGCTACCCTTTATACATTTTTTATTACTCGATAGTCTCCCATGGGATTTGACCTCCTCCTTAAGTGCAAGACGGGCTTAAACGGAGTAATACATTATTTTACATAGCATTTTATTGATATCGTGTGTTATTATATTACATTCATAAATATTTGGAAAAAATAAAATGTAAAAAGTAACTCATTTGTAGGTCACAAAAAGCATCTAAGTTAACTGTTGTTAAAGAGGTTTATATGGGCTGCAAAACATCTGAGTTTGACTTATTTATTACTTTTATCTCGTATTCGGTTACAATTTCTATGTGAATATCCATAAATTTCTCAACCTCTACTTGAAGGACAAGGCGATACACTTTGGGATAGTCGGATATAACATCTCTGTTGCAGTAGATAATTCTTATATCTTTTAAAGACATTAAAGCATATAAATATGCAAGGAACCCATCATTGTCATTGATCGAAGCATGCTTTGGGATAAAACCTGGCCCTGCTTTTTGGATAATTTGATCTTTTATCGTACAGGTATTGGTTTCTTACTTTAGAAGAGACAATGGACGAAGATAGTAATTTCTACAATATATTATGCAATATGAATGTGTAAGTACATATATATATATATATATATATATATATATATACATGTATATATGTGTGTGTCTAAAGTTTATATATATTTTGTTTGTAAAAGCATATTATGTGTATACTGACCTATACATGTATGCATATGGACCGTGAGTCTGAAATAAAGCATTATCATCATAATATTTATAAATATAATTTTAGAATTGAAAGGTATCCCCTACGAGTCAAAATAGTGTCATGTATATTTTATCCTGCCGCTAATCCACTTCATCCGGTTGCAATCTGTTATTCAAGAAACTGAAAATAACTTTGATAATACGTCACACCTTTAATTTGCACGTCTTCGTCCATCGAATTAAGTCGGTAAACGTTGCTAAAATTGTTCATAATGGAGGCATTGTTGACCATTGCGAGTGAGGTTAGTGTGACGACTTAAGGCGCCAAACAAAAAACTCCAAAGGGTTTGTTTTGTTTTTGTTCAATACTTCAGATGCCATGCCTACATTCTCATTTATAAGAAAAATAAAGATTCTAACAAGGTTCATTGACGTAGACTGAAATGGGAGCCTTTATGAGTTCAACTTGGAAATTTTATGGCTTTATTCTTTTAGGGAATTAATCGGTCAAAATCACACCTTGTTGGTCAACCAAACAAATGCCACAGATAAAGTTCCTCAGATAACAATGATATATGCAGGCTTTAGGATTTTACCAAAACTGAAATGAGAATAATCTTCAACTCGTCTGATATTTTTGCAGGAATATCTAATGAATCACTTTACGTATCGAATTCAATGAACATATATTCAGTGGTTCAAAAGTTCAAAAAGCTTAAACCAAATAATTCTATAATCTTCCTCAATGGATTGCTGTAATGAATGCTTGTGTGGTTACATGGTTTTAAGCTTACAATTCCCATCAATCAGGTGAACAGTTTGTACAGTTTTGGGATTGTTCATACATGCCTTTTTTCTCGGTTTATCCGGCAAAAATGTAGCGATGTGCCATATGTGCGATAGAAAATCGCTCTTAATGTCTCCGCCCCCGTGACTAGTATTCCTCATTAATATACAAAGAGGGTTCCCCCTAGAGTGGAGGACCTGGCACAGTGGTCATGGTGTTAAAACATTTTCGGGAGGTGAACCGTCACAACCCGAAGCTCTATACAGGATATCAGTCCTGAAAAATCACAGATGGGATTTTAAAACATTATTGTAGTTGGCTTCGTTATTTTCAGAGGTCTTTATATCTCCCAAACCATCACTAATGAAGTCTTCAAGTTATGTACTGTGTTCGAAAAATTGTACATATAGGCATAATCTTAACTTTGTTTGACATTTTATTTTATTGAGAGGTTACTAGGCATTTTGAAAAAAAAATAATTAAATAATTGGCCAATTTTAAACTAAAAAAAAAATGGAAGAAGATAAATCTACGATCAAAATGCCGGGGGCGGATCTCTGGGGTTATTTGTATGTGTTTTAAAATGATTTCATTGTTTATGAATAATTAATAGCGACGTTTTGCCTTTAATTTGGTTTTCACATCAAAACAGGTGCTATACCACATGAAAGTGTTTACATTACATGCTACGTGTTCCGTTCTCTCTGAATGCCCCGTTACGTGTTGGCCGTATAGTGATACGTTTAAGCACGAGAGCCCAGGATATATTTATAATGTGTCATATATAACAATCAAAATATATTGTTATATCTGCATAACAGGCGGAACAAACATTTATTAACCTATGAGTAAAGGAGTATTTGGGTCATTTGGGACACTTCTGTGAGTATTGAGGACAATGAGCCGTTCAAAAGTAGATAACACAACGAAGGTTAGTTTAACTACGCTACCGCCCGAGAACTTTTGGTTGAATTACTAGGAGAGTGAAATCCTAAAATTGCCGCTATCCGGCATTATGCAATTTTTCTTTTTTACTAATGGTTCTGCCTGTAATACAATTCAGCGCATGGTTTCTGGGAATTCGGGGTCAATATATTCAGTTGTATTCACGATTCTGAATAAAACAATATGGACAAAGAGATCATTTAACGATAAATGTAACTACTATACCGATGGACGCGACAATTACAAAAAATACTTCTTTTCTTGTAAGGGTTGGGTAACTAGGTAAGCATGAATTAGATGGTTAACAGTTTATAAAACGTGATGTTGCGATCACGTCTCATTCTCTCTCCAACCTTCTCTCTCTCTCTATATATATATATATAAAACGAGAGAGAGAGAGAGAGAGAGAAAGAGAGAGAGAGAGAGGAAGTGACTAAAACATTCTGCACGTTTTCTTGTGACATAATAGTCACGTTAAAATGCACACTATCCTGAATGTTTTGGGTATTATACGTATGAATTCCTAAATTGTGTCTGTTGATGTTAGTATTTATGACCTGATCATTTGTAAAAGAAAATTATAGCAATCATTCACCAGATGAGGGAAAGATCATTTTGTATTTCATTCGCAAAACATTTGACTTTCGTTTGGTTTTTCGGAGGGGGGGGGGGGGGGCAGATGCCTTTCTTGCTGCATGCGACCGTGAATTTACAGGTGTGGCATTAATAAAATATCTTTTCTCAGTCTTTTCTCATTTATCAAGAGATAGAACAATAGAAAGGTTATTGTTGTAATTGGGAATTTTATTCTTTTTTATAGATCAGCCCTGAAAAACCACATTTTCAATAGAATTCATTAGCTTCTTATCCCCACTTTTTTAGATTTGAGAATAGAGAAGGAAGAAGATAAATAAACGAAAAGAATGCTTTGATTTGTACACATTTTCAAATTATTATATTGAAAAGACCAATCATCGATTTAATCGATTATCGGCACACCCTTTGAAGAGGCCTGCCGTATCTATTCTAATCTAATGCCCATATACGTTTTGTACTTAACGCACTTTAAAATATTTATATGCACTTTATAAATATTTATAATGATAATGATAATAATAAAATTAATAATTATAATAATAAAGATATACATGTATGTACTGAACTTACCTTACTTATCTTGAAGACTCAAAATGATTCATTTTATCTTTTATTACGCACATCTTTACATTGCAAAATTACGACTTGGACCGCACATGCTATAACGCTTGACAGTTTTCATATTTGGTGCTACTTATTCCGTGCTCTTTGATTCCATGGCTACATGTTAGTACAGTTAAGTGACACGTCTTACCATGAAAGCACAAGAAACAGCCAATGATTAATTTATAGTTTATTTGAACGTCAATCAAGATACCTTGTTATATCTGCATAATTTGTGAAACAAAATTTTATTAGCCCGGGAGGAAAGGAGCATTATAGTTGTGTCACCTAGGACACTTCCGTGACCATTGAGAGAAAAAAGTCTGTTTTTAAGTAGATATGTCTCTCACGGAGTTCACTTTAAATTTAACTACGGTACCTTTCGGGAAATAGTTGCCCAATCAGAGGCAGCGCAAAATCAAACATTTCCACTGTCCGCTATTTTAAAATTCAGCTGTATCCATGATGGCTTTTAGCTCAGAATTGAGCTTTTTTAAATGTTGTCGTGTACCCTTCTGAATGGTCTCTGGTGAATTTTTCGATCATTCTGAGTAAAGCAATATATAAGAAAAAATATATATACTAAAAATAAGCCATTACAGATATCTAAAGGTTATCGTTCCTTTTGGACGAGAATTGAATATTTTAAAACATCTGGTTATGAAAGTATAGAACATAGTGAAGTAATTACACGTCACCCTGTCATGCTGGATATCATCACATATTATGCTAATTAAAGCCTAGATATTTTGTTCTGAAAATATGAGTAAACACATCACACCTACACACATTCACACACGGACCTTATTAAAAATTAAGAAAATATTGTATTGTAATATTGTATTGTCTGCGCAGTAAATAAACGGATCCCTCCACCAGTATTTATAAAGAAAATATTAACAAAAATTATACGCGCTACACTTGATCAATGATCGCGGTGGTGTTTATTATGGATTGGAGGCATGGCAACCCAGGAACGCACAAATATTCTGTATGCTTGATTACAGAATAAACTTAATGGCTTCTAAAGGGCGTTAGAAGAGTATATATATATATATATATATATATATATATATATATATATGGCTTACAGGATTATTGTCTGACTGATTTGCTACCCTTTATACATTTTTTATTACTCGATAGTCTCCCATGGGATTTGACCTCTTCCTTAAGTGCAAGACGGGCTTAAACGGAGTAATACATTATTTTACATAGCATTTTATTGATATCGTGTGTTATTATATTACATTCATAAATATTTGGAAAAAATAAAATGTAAAAAGTAACTCATTTGTAGGTCACAAAAAGCATCTAAGTTAACTGTTGTTAAAGAGGTTTATATGGGCTGCAAAACATCTGAGTTTGACTTATTTATTACTTTTATCTCGTATTCGGTTACAATTTCTATGTGAATATCCATAAATTTCTCAACCTCTACTTGAAGGACAAGGCGATACACTTTGGGATAGTCGGATATAACATCTCTGTTGCAGTAGATAATTCTTATATCTTTTAAAGACATTAAAGCATATAAATATGCAAGGAACCCATCATTGTCATTGATCGAAGCATGCTTTGGGATAAAACCTGGCCCTGCTTTTTGGATAATTTGATCTTTTATCGTACAGGTATTGGTTTCTAACTTTAGAAGAGACAATGGACGAAGATAGTAATTTCTACAATATATTATGCAATATGAATGTGTAAGTACATATATATATATATATATATATATGTATATATGTGTGTGTCTAAAGTTTATATATATTTTGTTTGTAAAAGCATATTATGTGTATACTGACCTATACATGTATGCATATGGACCGTGAGTCTGAAATAAAGCATTATCATCATAATATTTATAAATATAATTTTAGAATTGAAAGGTATCCCCTACGAGTCAAAATATTGTCATGTATATTTTATCCTGCCGCTAATCCACTTCATCCGGTTGCAATCTGTTATTCAAGAAACTGAAAATAACTTTGATAATACGTCACACCTTTAATTTGCACGTCTTCGTCCATCGAATTAAGTCGGTACACGTTGCTAAAATTGTTCATAATGGAGGCATTGTTGACCATTGCGAGTGAGGTTAGTGTGAAGACTTAAGGCGCCAAACAAAAAACTCCAAAGGGTTTGTTTTGTTTTTGTTCAATACTTCAGATGCCATGCCTACATTCTCATTTATAAGAAAAATAAAGATTCTTACAAGGTTCATTGACGTAGACTGAAATGGGAGCCTTTATGAGTTCAACTTGGAAATTTTATGGCTTTATTCTTTTAGGGAATTAATTGGTCAAAATCACACCTTGTTGGTCAACCAAACAAATGCCACAGATAAAGTTCCTCAGATAACAATGATATATGCAGGCTTTAGGATTTTACCAAAACTGATATGAGAATAATCTTTAACTCGTCTGATATTTTTGCAGGAATATCTAATGAATCACTTTACGTATCGAATTCAATGAACATATATTCAGTGGTTCAAAAGTTCAAAAAGCTTAAACCAAATAATTCTATAATCTTCCTCAATGGATTGCTGTAATGAATGCTTGTGTGGTTACATGGTTTTAAGCTTACAATTCCCATCAATCAGGTGAACAGTTTGTACAGTTTTGGGATTGTTCATACATGCCTTTTTTCTCGGTTTATCCGGCATAAATGTAGCGATGTGCCATATGTGCGATAGAAAATCGCTCTTAATGTCTCCGCCCCCGTGACTAGTATTCCTCATTAATATACAAAGAGGGTTCCCCCTAGAGTGGAGGACCTGGCGCAGTGGTCATGGTGTTAAAACATTTTCGGGAGGTGAACCGTCACAACCCGAAGCTCTATACAGGATATCAGTCCTGAAAAATCACAAATGGGATTTTTTAAACATTATTGTAGTTGGCTTCGTTATTTTCAGAGGTCTTTATATCTCCCAAACCATCACTAATGAAGTCTTCAAGTTATGTACTGTGTTCGAAAAATTGTACATATAGGCATAATCTTAACTTTGTTTGACATTTTATTTTATTGAGAGGTTACTAGGCATTTTGAAAAAAAATAATTAAATAATTGGCCAATTTTAAACTAAAAAAAATGGAAGAAGATAAATCTACGATCAAAATGCCGGGGGCGGATCTCTGGGGTTATTTGTATGTGTTTTAAAATGATTTCATTGTTTATGAATAATTAATAGCGACGTTTTGCCTTTAATTTGGTTATCACATCAAAACAGGTGCTATACCACATGAAAGTGTTTACATTACATGCTACGTGTTCCGTTCTCTCTGAATGCCCGGTTACGTGTTGGCCGTATAGTGATACGTTTAAGCACGAGAGCCCTGGATATATTTATAATGTGTCATATATAACAATCAAAATATATTGTTATATCTGCATAACAGGCGGAACAAACATTTATTAACCTATGAGTAAAGGAGTATTTGGGTCATTTGGGACACTTCTATGAGTATTGAGGACAATGAGCCGTTCAAAAGTAGATAACACAACGAAGGTTAGTTTAACTACGCTACCGCCCGAGAACTTTTGGTTGAATTACTAGGAGAGTGAAATCCTAAAATTGCCGCTATCCGGCATTATGCAATGTTTCTTTTTTACTAATGGTTCTGCCTGTAATACAATTCAGCGCATGGTTTCTGGGAATTCGGGGTCAATATATTCAGTTGTATTCACGATTCTGAATAAAACAATATGGACAAAGAGATCATTTAACGATAAATGTAACTACTATACCGATGGACGCGACAATTACAAAAAATACTTCTTTTCTTGTAAGGGTTGGGTAACTAGGTAATCATGAATTAGATGGTAAACAGTTTATAAAACGTGATGTTGCGATCACGTCTCATTCACTCTCCAACCTTCTCTCTCTCTCTATATATATATATAAAACGAGAGAGAGAGAGAGAGAGAGAGAGAGAGAGAGGAAGTGACTAAAACATTCTGCACGTTTTCTTGTGACATAATAGTCACGTTAAAATGCACACTATCCTGAATGTTTTGGGTATTATACGTATGAATTCCTAAATTGTGTCTGTTGATGTTAGTATTTATGACCTGATCATTTGTAAAGAAAATTATAGCAATCATTCACCAGATGAGGGAAAGATCATTTTGTATTTCATTCGCAAAACATTTGACTTTCGTTTGGTTTTTCGGAGGGGGGGGGGGCAGATGACTTTCTTGCTGCATGCGACCGTGTATTTACAGGTGTGGCATTAATAAAATATCTTTTCTCAGTCTTTTCTCATTTATCAAGAGATAGAACAATAGAAAGGTTATTGTTGTTATTGGGAATTTTATTCTTTTTTATAGATCAGCCCTGAAAAACCACATTTTCAATAGAATTCATTAGCTTCTTATCCCCACTTTTTTAGATTTGAGAATAGAGAAGGAAGAAGATAAATAAACGAAAAGAATGCTTTGATTTGTATACATTTTCAAATTATTATATTGTTTACTGGCTAATTATATCGACATGTGTCAGAAATATTTTGCTTCATTAATTTTTTCATTATTCCAAATTGCAGTCGAATTATTCGAATTTGAAAGAAAAGACCAATCATCGATTTAATCGATTATCGGCACACCCTTTGAAGAGGCCTGCCGTATCTATTCTAATCTAATGCCCATATACGTTTTGTACTTAACGCACTTTAAAATATTTATATGCACTTTATAAATATTTATAATGATAATGATAATAATAAAATTAATAATTATAATAATAAAGATATACATGTATGTACTGAACTTACCTTACTTATCTTGAAGACTCAAAATGATTCATTTTATCTTTTATTACGCACATCTTTACATTGCAAAATTACGACTTGGACCGCACATGCTATAACGCTTGACAGTTTTCATATTTGGTGCTACTTATTCCGTGCTCTTTGATTCCATGGCTACATGTTAGTACAGTTAAGTGACACGTCTTACCATGAAAGCACAAGAAACAGCCAATGATTAATTTATAGTTTATTTGAACGTCAATCAAGATACCTTGTTATATCTGCATAATTTGTGAAACAAAATTTTATTAGCCCGGGAGGAAAGGAGCATTATAGTTGTGTCACCTAGGACACTTCCGTGACCATTGAGAGAAAAAAGTCCGTTTTTAAGTAGATATGTCTCTCACGGAGTTCACTTTAAATTTAACTATGGTACCTTTCGGGAAATTGTGGCCCAATCAGAGGCAGCGCAAAATCAAACATTTCTACTGTCCGCTATTTTAAAATTCAGCTGTATCCATGATGGCTTTTAGCTCAGAATTGAGCTTTTTTAAATGTTGTCGTGTACCCTTCTGAATGGTCTCTGGTGAATTTTTCGATCATTCTGAGTAAAGCAATATATAGGAAAAAATATATATACTAAAAATAAGCCATTACAGATATCTAAAGGTTATCGTTCCTTTTGGACGAGAATTGAATATTTTAAAACATCTGGTTATGAAAGTATAGAACATAGTGAAGTAATTACACGTCACCCTGTCATGCTGGATATCATCACATATTATGCTAATTAAAGCCTAGATATTTTGTTCTGAAAATATGAGTAAACACATCACACCTACACACATTCACACACGGACCTTATTAATAATTAAGAAAATATTGTATTGTAATATTGTATTGTCTGCGCAGTAAATAAACGGATCCCTCCACCAGTATTTATATAGAAAATATTAACAAAAATTATACGCGCTACACTTGATCAATGATCGCGGTGGTGTTTATTATGGATTGGAGGCATGGCTACCCAGGAACGCACAAATATTCTGTATGCTTGATTACAGAATAAACTTAATGGCTTCTAAAGGGCGTTAGAAGAGTATATATATATATATATATATATATATATATATATATGGCTTACAGGATTATTGTCTGACTGATTTGCTACCCTTTATACATTTTTTATTACTCGATAGTCTCCCATGGGATTTGACCTCTTCCTTAAGTGCAAGACGGGCTTAAACGGAGTTTACATTATTTTACATAGCATTTTATTGATATCGTGTGTTATTATATTACATTCATAAATATTTGGAAAAAATAAAATGTAAAAAGTAACTCATTTGTAGGTCACAAAAAGCATCTAAGTTAACTGTTGTTAAAGAGGTTTATATGGGCTGCAAAACATCTGAGTTTGACTTATTTATTACTTTTATCTCGTATTCGGTTACAATTTCTATGTGAATATCCATAAATTTCTCAACCTCTACTTGAAGGACAAGGCGATACACTTTGGGATAGTCGGATATAACATCTCTGTTGCAGTAGATAATTCTTATATCTTTTAAAGACATTAAAACATAAATATGCAAGGAACCCATCATTGTCATTGATCGAAGCATGCTTTGGGATAAAACCTGGCCCTGCTTTTTGGATAATTTGATCTTTTATCGTACAGGTATTGGCTTCTAACTTTAGAAGAGACAATGAACGAAGATATATATATATATATATGTATATATGTGTGTGTCTAAAGTTTATATATATTTTGTTTGTAAAAGCATATTATGTGTATACTGACCTATACATGTATGCATATGGACCGTGAGTCTGAAATAAAGCATTATCATCATAATATTTATAAATATAATTTTAGAATTGAAAGGTATCCCCTACGAGTTAAAAGAGTGTCATGTATATTTTATCCTGCCGCTAATCCACTTCATCCGGTTGCAATCTGTTATTCAAGAAACTGAAAATAACTTTGATAATACGTCACACCTTTAATTTGCACGTCTTCGTCCATCGAATTAAGTCGGTACACGTTGCTAAAATTGTTCATAATGGAGGCATTGTTGACCATTGCGAGTGAGGTTAGTGTGAAGACTTAAGGCGCCAAACAAAAAACTCCAAAGGGTTTGTTTTGTTTTTGTTCAATACTTCAGATGCCATGCCTACATTCTCATTTATAAGAAAAATAAAGATTCTTACAAGGTTCATTGACGTAGACTGAAATGGGAGCCTTTATGAGTTCAACTTGGAAAATTTATGGCTTTATTCTTTTAGGGAATTAATCGGTCAAAATCACACCTTGTTGGTCAACCAAACAAATGCCACAGATAAAGTTCCTCAGATAACAATGATATATGCAGGCTTTAGGATTTTACCAAAACTGATATGAGAATAATCTTTAACTCGTCTGATATTTTTGCAGGAATATCTAATGAATCACTTTACGTATCGAATTCAATGAACATATATTCAGTGGTTCAAAAGTTCAAAAAGCTTCAACCAAATAATTCTATAATCTTCCTCAATGGATTGCTGTAATGAATGCTTGTGTGGTTACATGGTTTTAAGCTTACAATTCCCATCAATCAGGTGAACAGTTTGTACAGTTTTGGGATTGTTCATACATGCCTTTTTTCTCGGTTTATCCGGCATAAATGTAGCGATGTGCCATATGTGCGATAGAAAATCGCTCTTAATGTCTCCGCCCCCGTGACTAGTATTCCTCATTAATATACAAAGAGGGTTCCCCCTAGAGTGGAGGACCTGGCACAGTGGTCATGGTGTTAAAACATTTTCGGGAGGTGAACCGTCACAACCCGAAGCTCTATACAGGATATCAGTCCTGAAAAATCACAAATGGGATTTTAAAACATTACTGTAGTTGACTTCGTTATTTTCAGAGGTCTTTATATCTCCCAAACCATCACTAATGAAGTCTTCAAGTTATGTACTGTGTTCGAAAAATTGTACATATAGGCATAATCTTAACTTTGTTTGACATTTTATTTTATTGAGAGGTTACTAGGCATTTTGAAAAAGAATAATTAAATAATTGACCACATTTTAAACTAAAAAAAAATGGAAGAAGATAAATCTACGATCAAAATGCCGGGGGCGGATCTCTGGGGTTATTTGTATGTGTTTTAAAATGATTTCATTGTTTATGAATAATTAATAGCGACGTTTTGCCTTTAATTTGGTTTTCACATCAAAACAGGTGCTATACCACATGAAAGTGTTTACATTACATGCTACGTGTTCCGTTCTCTCTGAATGCCCGGTTACGTGTTGGCCGTATAGTGATACGTTTAAGCACGAGAGCCCAGGATATATTTATAATGTGTCATATATAACAATCAAAATATATTGTTATATCTGCATAACAGGCGGAACAAACATTTATTAACATATGAGTAAAGGAGTATTTGGGTCATTTGGGACACTTCTATGAGTATTGAGGACAATGAGCCGTTCAAAAGTAGATTACACAACGAAGGTTAGTTTAACTACGCTACCGCCCGAGAACTTTTGGTTGAATTACTAGGAGAGTGAAATCCTAAAATTGCCGCTATCCGGCATTATGCAATTTTTCTTTTTTACTAATGGTTCTGCCTGTAATACAATTCAGCGCATGGTTTCTGGGAATTCGGGGTCAATATATTCAGTTGTATTCACGATTCTGAATAAAACAATATGGACAAAGAGATCATTTAACGATAAATGTAACTACTATACCGATGGACGCGACAATTACAAAAAAATACTTCTTTTCTTGTAAGGGTTGGGTAACTAGGTAAAGCATGAATTAGATGGTTAACAGTTTATAAAACGTGATGTTGCGATCACGTCTCATTCTCTCTCCAACCTTCTCTCTCTATATATATATATATATAAAACGAGAGAGAGAGAGAGAGAGAGAGAGAGAGAGAGAGAGAGAGAGAGAGAGAGAGAGGAAGTGACTAAAACATTCTGCACGTTTTCTTGTGACATAATAGTCACGTTAAAATGCACACTATCCTGAATGTTTTGCGTATTATACGTATGAATTCCTAAATTGTGTCTGTTGATGTTAGTATTTATGACCTGATCATTTGTAAATAAAATTATAGCAAGCATTCACCAGATGAGGGAAAGATCATTTTGTATTTCATTCGCAAAACATTTGACTTTCGTTTGGATTTTCGGGGGGGGGGGGGGCAGATGCCTTTCTTGCTGCATGCGACCGTGTATTTACAGGTGTGGCATTAATAAAATATCTTTTCTCAGTCTTTTCTCATTTATCAAGAGATAGAACAATAGAACGGTTATTGTTGTTATTGGGAATTTTATTCTTTTTTATAGATCAGCCCTGAAAAACCACATTTTCAATAGAATTCATTAGCTTCTTATCCCCACTTTTTTAGATTTGAGAATAGAGAAGGAAGAAGATAAATAAACGAAAAGAATGCTTTGATTTGTATACATTTTCAAATTATTATATTGTTTACTGGCTACTTATATCGACATGTGTCAGATATGTTGCTTCATTAATTTTTTCATTATTCCAAATTGCAGTCGAATTAATCGATTTTGAAAGAAAAGACCAATCATCGATTTAATCGATTATCGGCACACCCTTTGAAGAGGCCTGCCGTATCTATTCTAATCTAATGCCCATATACGTTTTGTACTTAACGCACTTTGAAATATTTATATGCACTTTATAAATATTTATAATGATAATGATAATAATAAAATTAATAATTATAATAATAAAGATATACATGTATGTACTGAACTTACCTTACTTATCTTGAAGACTCAAAATGATTCATTTTATCTTTTATTACGCACATCTTTACATTGCAAAATTACGACTTGGACCGCACATGCTATAACGCTTGACAGTTTTCATATTTGGTGCTACTTATTCCGTGCTCTTTGATTCCATGGCTACATGCTAGTACAGTTAAGTGACACGTCTTACCATGAAAGCACAAGAAACAGCCAATGATTAATTTATAGTTTATTTGAACGTCAATCAAGATACCTTGTTATATCTGCATAATTTGTGAAACAAAATTTTATTAGCCCGGGAGGAAAGGAGCATTATAGTTGTGTCACCTAGGACACTTCCGTGACCATTGAGAGAAAAAAGTCCGTTTTTAAGTAGATATGTCTCTCACGGAGTTCACTTTAAAGTTAACTACGGTACCTTTCGGGAAATTGTGGCCCAATCAGAGGCAGCGCAAAATCAAACATTTCCACTGTCCGCTATTTTAAAATACAGCTGTATCCATGATGGCTTTTAGCTCAGAATTGAGCTTTTTTAAATGTCGTGCACCTTTCTGAATGGTCTCTGGTGAATTTTTCGATCATTCTGAGTAAAGCAATATATAGTAAAAAAAATATATACTAAAAATAAGCCATTACAGATATCTAAAGGTTTTCGTTCCTTTTGGACGAGAATTGAATATTTTAAAACATCTGGTTATGAAAGTATAGAACATAGTGAAGTAATTACACGTCACCCTGTCATGCTGGATATCATCACATATTATGCTAATTAAAGCCTAGATATTTTGTTCTGAAAATATGAGTAAACACATCACACCTACACACATTCACACACGGACCTTATTAATAATTAAGAAAATATTGTATTGTAATATTGTATTGTCTGCGCAGTAAATAAACGGATCCCTCCACCAGTATTTATATAGAAAATATTAACAAAAATTATACGCGCTACACTTGATCAATGATCGCGGTGGTGTTTATTATGGATTGGAGGCATGGCTACCCAGGAACGCACAAATATTCTGTATGCTTGATTACAGAATAAACTTAATGGCTTCTAAAGGGCGTTAGAAGAGTATATATATATATATATGGCTTACAGGATTATTGTCTGACTGATTTGCTACCCTTTATACATTTTTTATTACTCGATAGTCTCCCATGGGATTTGACCTCTTCCTTAAGTGCAAGACGGGCTTAAACGGAGTAATACATTATTTTACATAGCATTTTATTGATATCGTGTGTTATTATATTACATTCATAAATATTTGGAAAAAATAAAATGTAAAAAGTAACTCATTTGTAGGTCACAAAAAGCATCTAAGTTAACTGTTGCTAAAGAGGTTTATATGGGCTGCAAAACATCTGAGTTTGACTTATTTATTACTTTTATCTCGTATTCGGTTACAATTTCTATGTGAATATCCATAAATTTCTCAACCTCTACTTGAAGGACAAGGCGATACACTTTGGGATAGTCGGATATAACATCTCTGTTGCAGTAGATAATTCTTATATCTTTTAAAGACATTAAAGCATATAAATATGCAAGGAACCCATCATTGTCATTGATCGAAGCATGCTTTGGGATAAAACCTGGCCCTGCTTTTTGGATAATTTGATCTTTCATCGTACAGGTATTGGTTTCTAACTTTAGAAGAGACAATGGACGAAGAAAGTAATTTCTACAATATATTATGCAATATGAATGTGTAAGTACATATATATATATATATATATATGTATATATGTGTGTGTCTAAAGTTTATATATATTTTGTTTGTAAAAGCATATTATGTGTATACTGACCTATACATGTATGCATATGGACCGTGAGTCTGAAATAAAGCATTATCATCATAATATTTATAAATATAATTTTAGAATTGAAAGGTATCCCCTACGAGTCAAAATAGTGTCATGTATATTTTATCCTGCCGCTAATCCACTTCATCCGGTTGCAATCTGTTATTCAAGAAACTGAAAATAACTTTGATAATACGTCACACCTTTAATTTGCACGTCTTCGTCCATCGAATTAAGTCGGTGCACGTTGCTAAAATTGTTCATAATGGAGGCATTGTTGACCATTGCGAGTGAGGGTAGTGTGAAGACTTAAGGCGCCAAACAAAAAACTCCAAAGGGTTTGTTTTGTTTTTGTTCAATACTTCAGATGCCATGCCTACATTCTCATTTATAAGAAAAATAAAGATTCTTACAAGGTTCATTGACGTAGACTGAAATGGGAGCCTTTATGAGTTCAACTTGGAAATTTTATGGCTTTATTCTTTTAGGGAATTAATCGGTCAAAATCACACCTTGTTGGTCAACCAAACAAATGCCACAGATAAAGTTCCTCAGATAACAATGATATATGCAGGCTTTAGGATTTTACCAAAACTGATATGAGAATAATCTTTAACTCGTCTGATATTTTTGCAGGAATATCTAATGAATCACTTTACGTATCGAATTCAATGAACATATATTCAGTGGTTCAAAAGTTCAAAAAGCTTAAACCAAATAATTCTATAATCTTCCTCAATGGATTGCTGTAATGAATGCTTGTGTGGTTACATGGTTTTAAGCTTACAATTCCCATCAATCAGGTGAACAGTTTGTACAGTTTTGGGATTGTTCATACATGCCTTTTTTCTCGGTTTATCCGGCATAAATGTAGCGATGTGCCATATGTGCGATAGAAAATCGCTCTTAATGTCTCCGCCCCCGTGACTAGTATTCCTCATTAATATACAAAGAGGGTTCCCCCTAGAGTGGAGGACCTGGCACAGTGGTCATGGTGTTAAAACATTTTCGGGAGGTGAACCGTCACAACCCGAAGCTCTATACAGGATATCAGTCCTGAAAAATCACAAATGGGATTTTTAAAACATTATTGTAGTTGGCTTCGTTATTTTCAGAGGTCTTTATATCTCCCAAACCATCACTAATGAAGTCTTCAAGTTATGTACTGTGTTCGAAAAATTGTACATATAGGCATAATCTTAACTTTGTTTGACATTTTATTTTATTGAGAGGTTACTAGGCATTTTGAAAAAAAATAATTAAATAATTGGCCAATTTTAAACTAAAAAAAATGGAAGAAGATAAATCTACGATCAAAATGCCGGGGGCGGATCTCTGGGGTTATTTGTATGTGTTTTAAAATGATTTCATTGTTTATGAATAATTAATAGCGACGTTTTGCCTTTAATTTGGTTATCACATCAAAACAGGTGCTATACCACATGAAAGTGTTTACATTACATGCTACGTGTTTCGTTCTCTCTGAATGCCCGGTTACGTGTTGGCCGTATAGTGATACGTTTAAGCACGAGAGCCCTGGATATATTTATAATGTGTCATATATAACAATCAAAATATATTGTTATATCTGCATAACAGGCGGAACAAACATTTATTAACCTATGAGTAAAGGAGTATTTGGGTCATTTGGGACACTTCTATGAGTATTGAGGACAATGAGCCGTTCAAAAGTAGATAACACAACGAAGGTTAGTTTAACTACGCTACCGCCCGAGAACTTTTGGTTGAATTACTAGGAGAGTGAAATCCTAAAATTGCCGCTATCCGGCATTATGCAATTTTTCTTTTTTACTAATGGTTCTGCCTGTAATACAATTCAGCGCATGGTTTCTGGGAATTCGGGGTCAATATATTCAGTTGTATTCACGATTCTGAATAAAACAATATGGACAAAGAGATCATTTAACGATAAATGTAACTACTATACCGATGGACGCGACAATTACAAAAAATACTTCTTTTCTTGTAAGGGTTGGGTAACTAGGTAAGCATGAATTAGATGGTTAACAGTTTATAAAACGTGATGTTGCGATCACGTCTCATTCTCTCTCCAACCTTCTCTCTCTCTATATATATATATAAAACGAGAGAGAGAGAGAGAGAGAGAGGAAGTGACTAAAACATTCTGCACGTTTTCTTGTGACATAATAGTCACGTTAAAATGCACACTATCCTGAATGTTTTGGGTATTATACGTATGAATTCCTAAATTGTGTCTGTTGATGTTAGTATTTATGACCTGATTATTTGTAAAGAAAATTATAGCAATCATTCACCAGATGAGGGAAAGATCATTTTGTATTTCATTCGCAAAACATTTGACTTTCGTTTGGTTTTTCGGAGGGGGGGGGGGGGGGGCAGATGACTTTCTTGCTGCATGCGACCGTGTATTTACAGGTGTGGCATTAATAAAATATCTTTTCTCAGTCTTTTCTCATTTATCAAGAGATAGAACAATAGAAAGGTTATTGTTGTTATTGGGAATTTTATTCTTTTTTATAGATCAGCCCTGAAAAACCACATTTTCAATAGAATTCATTAGCTTCTTATCCCCACTTTTTTAGATTTGAGAATAGAGAAGGAAGAAGATAAATAAACGAAAAGAATGCTTTGATTTGTATACATTTTCAAATTATTATATTGTTTACTGGCTGATTATATCGACATGTGTCAGAAATATTTTGCTTCATTAATTTTTTCATTATTCCAAATTGCAGTCGAATTATTCGAATTTGAAAGAAAAGACCAATCATCGATTTAATCGATTATCGGCACACCCTTTGAAGAGGCCTGCCGTATCTATTCTAATCTAATGCCCATATACGTTTTGTACTTAACGCACTTTGAAATATTTATATGCACTTTATAAATATTTATAATGATAATGATAATAATAAAATTAATAATTATAATAATAAAGATATACATGTATGTACTGAACTTACCTTACTTATCTTGAAGACTCAAAATGATTCATTTTATCTTTTATTACGCACATCTTTACATTGCAAAATTACGACTTGGACCGCACATGCTATAACGCTTGACAGTTTTCATATTTGGTGCTACTTATTCCGTGCTCTTTGATTCCATGGCTACATGTTAGTACAGTTAAGTGACACGTCTTACCATGAAAGCACAAGAAACAGCCAATGATTAATTTATAGTTTATTTGAACGTCAATCAAGATACCTTGTTATATCTGCATAATTTGTGAAACAAAATTTTATTAGCCCGGGAGGAAAGGAGCATTATAGTTGTGTCACCTAGGACACTTCCGTGACCATTGAGAGAAAAAAGTCCGTTTTTAAGTAGATATGTCTCTCACGGAGTTCACTTTAAAGTTAACTACGGTACCTTTCGGGAAATTGTGGCCCAATCAGAGGCAGCGCAAAATCAAACATTTCCACTGTCCGCTATTTTAAAATTCAGCTGTATCCATGATGGCTTTTAGCTCAGAATTGAGCTTTTTTAAATGTTGTCGTGTACCCTTCTGAATGGTCTCTGGTGAATTTTTCGATCATTCTGAGTAAAGCAATATATAGGAAAAAATATATATACTAAAAATAAGCCATTACAGATATCTAAAGGTAATCGTTCCTTTTGGACGAGAATTGAATATTTTAAAACATCTGGTTATGAAAGTATAGAACATAGTGAAGTAATTACACGTCACCCTGTCATGCTGGATATCATCACATATTATGCTAATTAAAGCCTAGATATTTTGTTCTGAAAATATGAGTAAACACATCACACCTACACACATTCACACACGGACCTTATTAATAATTAAGAAAATATTGTATTGTAATATTGTATTGTCTGCGCAGTAAATAAACGGATCCCTCCACCAGTATTTATATAGAGAATATTAACAAAAATTATACGCGCTACACTTGATCAATGATCGCGGAGGTGTTTATTATGGATTGGAGGCATGGCTACCCAGGAACGCACAAATATTCTGTATGCTTGATTACAGAATAAACTTAATGGCTTCTAAAGGGCGTTAGAAGAGTATATATATATATATATATATATATATATGGCTAACAGGATTATTGTCTGACTGATTTGCTACCCTTTATACATTTTTTATTACTCGATAGTCTCCCATGGGATTTGACCTCTTCCTTAAGTGCAAGACGGGCTTAAACGGAGTAATACATTATTTTACATAGCATTTTATTGATATCGTGTGTTATTATATTACATTCATAAATATTTGGAAAAAATAAAATGTAAAAAGTAACTCATGTGTAGGTCACAAAAAGCATCTAAGTTAACTGTTGTTAAAGAGGTTTATACGGGCTGCAAAACATCTGAGTTTGACTTATTTATTACTTTTATCTCGTATTCGGTTACAATTTCTATGTGAATATCCATAAATTTCTCAACCTCTACTTGAAGGACAAGGCGATACACTTTGGGATAGTCGGATATAACATCTCTGTTGCAGTAGATAATATTTATATATTTTAAAGACATTAAAACATAAATATGCAAGGAACCCATCATTGTCATTGATCGAAGCATGCTTTGGGATAAAACCTGGCCCTGCTTTTTGGATAATTTGATCTTTTATCGTACAGGTATTGGTTTCTAACTTTAGAAGAGACAATGAACGAAGATATATATATATACATGTATATGTATATATGTGTGTGTCTAAAGTTTATATATATTTTGTTTGTAAAAGCATATTATGTGTATACTGACCTATACATGTATGCATATGGACCGTGAGTCTGAAATAAAGCATTATCATCATAATATTTATAAATATAATTTTAGAATTGAAAGGTATCCCCTACGAGTAAAAAGAGTGTCATGTATATTTTATCCTGCCGCTAATCCACTTCATCCGGTTGCAATCTGTTATTCAAGAAACTGAAAATAACTTTGATAATACGTCACACCTTTAATTTGCACGTCTTCGTCCATCGAATTAAGTCGGTACACGTTGCTAAAATTGTTCATAATGGAGGCATTGTTGACCATTGCGAGTGAGGGTAGTGTGAAGACTTAAGGCGCCAAACAAAAAACTCCAAAGGGTTCGTTTTGTTTCTGTTCAATACTTCAGATGCCATGCCTACATTCTCATTTATAAGAAAAATAAAGATTCTAACAAGGTTCATTGACGTAGACTGAAATGGGAGCCTTTATGAGTTCAACTTGGAAATTTTATGGCTTTATTCTTTTAGGGAATTAATCGGTCAAAATCACACCTTGTTGGTCAACCAAACAAATGCCACAGATAAAGTTCCTCAGATAACAATGATATATGCAGGCTTTAGGATTTTACCAAAACTGATATGAGAATAATCTTTAACTCGTCTGATATTTTTGCAGGAATATCTAATGAATCACTTTACGTATCGAATTCAATGAACATATATTCAGTGGTTCAAAAAGTTCAAAAAGCTTAAACCAAATAATTCTATAATCTTCCTCAATGGATTGCTGTAATGAATGCTTGTGTGGTTACATGGTTTTAAGCTTACAATTCCCATCAATCAGGTGAACAGTTTGTACAGTTTTGGGATTGTTCATACATGCCTTTTTTCTCGGTTTATCCGGCATAAATGTAGCGATGTGCCATATGTGCGATAGAAAATCGCTCTTAATGTCTCCGCCCCCGTGAGTAGTATTCCTCATTAATATACAAAGAGGGTTCCCCCTAGAGTGGAGGACCTGGCACAGTGGTCATGGTGTTAAAACATTTTCGGGAGGTGAACCGTCACAACCCGAAGCTCTATACAGGATATCAGTCCTGAAAAATCACAAATGGGATTTTAAAACATTATTGTAGTTGGCTTCGTTATTTTCAGAGGTCTTTATATCTCCCAAACCATCACTAATGAAGTCTTCCAGTTATGTACTGTGTTCGAAAAATTGTACATATAGGCATAATCTTAACTTTGTTTGACATTTTATTTTATTGAGAGGTTACTAGGCATTTTGAAAAAGAATAATTAAATAATTGACCACATTTTAAACTAAAAAAAATGGAAGAAGATAAATCTACGATCAAAATGCCGGAGGCGGATCTCTGGGGTTATTTGTATTTGTTTTAAAATGATTTCATTGTTTATGAATAATTAATAGCGACGTTTTGCCTTTAATTTGGTTTTCACATCAAAACAGGTGCTATACCACATGAAAGTGTTTACATTACATGCTACGTGTTCCGTTCTCTCTGAATGCCCGGTTACGTGTTGGCCGTATAGTGATACGTTTAAGCACGAGAGCCCAGGATATATTTATAATGTGTCATATATAACAATCAAAATATATTGTTATATCTGCATAACAGGCGGAACAAACATTTATTAACCTATGAGTAAAGGAGTATTTGGGTCATTTGGGACATTTCTATGAGTATTGAGGACAATGAGCCGTTCAAAAGTAGATAACACAACGAAGGTTAGTTTAACTACGCTACCGCCCGAGAACTTTTGGTTGAATTACTAGGAGAGTGAAATCCTAAAATTGCCGCTATCCGGCATTATGCAATTTTTCTTTTTTACTAATGGTTCTGCCTGTAATACAATTCAGCGCATGGTTTCTGGGAATTCGGGGTCAATATATTCAGTTGTATTCACGATTCTGAATAAAACAATATGGACAAAGAGATCATTTAACGATAAATGTAACTACTATACCGATGGACGCGACAATTACAAAAAATACTTCTTTTCTTGTAAGGGTTGGGTAACTAGGTAAAGCATGAATTAGATGGTTAACAGTTTATAAAACGTGATGTTGCGATCACGTCTCATTCTCTCTCCAACCTTCTCTCTCTCCATATATATATATATATAACGAGAGAGAGAGAGAGAGAGAGAGAGAGAGAGGAAGTGACTAAAACATTCTGCATGTTTTCTTGTGACATAATAGTCACGTTAAAATGCACACTATCCTGAATGTTTTGGGTATTATACGTATGAATTCCTAAATTGTGTCTGTTGATGTTAGTATTTATGACCTGATCATTTGTAAAGAAAATTATAGCAATCATTCACCAGATGAGGGAAAGATCATTTTGTATTTCATTCGCAAAACATTTGACTTTCGTTTGGATTTTCGGGGGGGGGGGGGGGGGCAGATGCCTTTCTTGCTGCATGCGACCGTGTATTTACAGGTGTGGCATTAATAAAATATCTTTTCTCAGTCTTTTCTCATTTATCAAGAGATAGAACAATAGAAAGGTTATTGTTGTTATTGGGAATTTTATTCTTTTTTATAGATCAGCCCTGAAAAACCACATTTTCAATAGAATTCATTAGCTTCTTATCCCCACTTTTTTAGATTTGAGAATAGAGAAGGAAGAAGATAAATAAACGAAAAGAATGCTTTGATTTGTATACATTTTCAAATTATTATATTGTTTACTGGCTACTTATATCGACATGTGTCAGATATGTTGCTTCATTAATTTTTTCATTATTCCAAATTGCAGTCGAATTAATCGATTTTGAAAGAAAAGACCAATCATCGATTTAATCGATTATCGGCACACCCTTTGAAGAGGCCTGCCGTATCTATTCTAATCTAATGCCCATATAAGTTTTGTACTTAACACACTTTAAAATATTTATATGCACTTTATAAATATTTATAATGATAATGATAATAATAAAATTAATAATTATAATAATAAAGATATACATTTATGTACTGAACTTACCTTACTTATCTTGAAGACTCAAAATGATTCATTTTATCTTTTATTACGCACATCTTTACATTGCAAAATTACGACTTGGACCGCACATGCTATAACGCTTGACAGTTTTCATATTTGGTGCTACTTATTCCGTGCTCTTTGATTCCATGGCTACATGTTAGTACAGTTAAGTGACACGTCTTACCATGAAAGCACAAGAAACAGCCAATGATTAATTTATAGTTTATTTGAACGTCAATCAAGATACCTTGTTATATCTGCATAATTTGTGAAACAAAATTTTATTAGCCCGGGAGGAAAGGAGCATTATAGTTGTGTCACCTAGGACACTTCCGTGACCATTGAGAGAAAAAAGTCCGTTTTTAAGTAGATATGTCTCTCACGGAGTTCACTTTAAATTTAACTACGGTACCTTTCGGGAAATTGTGGCCCAATCAGAGGCAGCGCAAAATCAAACATTTCCACTGACCGCTATTTTAAAATTCAGCTGTATCCATGATGGCTTTTAGCTCAGAATTGAGCTTTTTTAAATGTTGTCGTGTACCCTTCTGAATGGTCTCTGGTGAATTTTTCGATCATTCTGAGTAAAGCAATATATAGGAAAAAATATATATACTAAAAATAAGCCATTACAGATATCTAAAGGTTTTCGTTCCTTTTGGACGAGAATTGAATATTTTAAAACATCTGGTTATGAAAGTATAGAACATAGTGAAGTAATTACACGTCACCCTGTCATGCTGGATATCATCACATATTATGCTAATTAAAGCCTAGATATTTTGTTCTGAAAATATGAGTAAACACATCACACCTACACACATTCACACACGGACCTTATTAATAATTAAGAAAATATTGTATTGTAATATTGTATTGTCTGCGCAGTAAATAAACGGATCCCTCCACCAGTATTTATATAGAAAATATTAACAAAAATTATACGCGCTACACTTGATCAATGATCGCGGTGGTGTTTATTATGGATTGGAGGCATGGCTACCCAGGAACGCACAAATATTCTGTATGCTTGATTACAGAATAAACTTAATGGCTTCTAAAGGGCGTTAGAAGAGTATATATATATATATATGGCTTACAGGATTATTGTCTGACTGATTTGCTACCCTTTATACATTTTTTATTACTCGATAGTCTCCCATGGGATTTGACCTCTTCCTTAAGTGCAAGACGGGCTTAAACGGAGTAATACATTATTTTACATAGCATTTTATTGATATCGTGTGTTATTATATTACATTCATAAATATTTGGAAAAATAAAATGTAAAAAGTAACTCATTTGTAGGTCACAAAAAGCATCTAAGTTAACTGTTGTTAAAGAGGTTTATATGGGCTGCAAAACATCTGAGTTTGACTTATTTATTACTTTTATCTCGTATTCGGTTACAATTTCTATGTGAATATCCATAAATTTCTCAACCTCTACTTGAAGGACAAGGCGATACACTTTGGGATAGTCGGATATAACATCTCTGTTGCAGTAGATAATTCTTATATCTTTTAAAGACATTAAAACATAAATATGCAAGGAACCCATCATTGTCATTGATCGAAGCATGCTTTGGGATAAAACCTGGCCCTGCTTTTTGGATAATTTGATCTTTTAATGTACAGGTATTGGTTTCTAACTTTAGAAGAGACAATGAACGAAGATAGTAATTTCTACAATATATTATGCAATATGAATGTGTAAGTACATATATATATATATATATATATATATATATATATATATATATGTATATATGTGTGTGTCTAAAGTTTATATATATTTTGTTTGTAAAAGCATATTATGTGTATACTGACCTATACATGTATGCATATGGACCGTGAGTCTGAAATAAAGCATTATCATCATAATATTTATAAATATAATTTTAGAATTGAAAGGTATCCCCTACGAGTTAAAATAGTGTCATGTATATTTTATCCTGCCGCAAATCCACTTCATCCGGTTGCAATCTGTTATTCAAGAAACTGAAAATAACTTTGATAATACGTCACACCTTTAATTTGCACGTCTTCGTCCATCGAATTAAGTCGGTACACGTTGCTAAAATTGTTCATAATGGAGGCATTGTTGACCATTGCGAGTGAGGTTAGTGTGAAGACTTAAGGCGCCAAACAAAAAACTCCAAAGGGTTTGTTTTGTTTTTGTTCAATACTTCAGATGCCATGCCTACTTTCTCATTTATAAGAAAAATAAAGATTCTAACAAGGTTCATTGACGTAGACTGAAATGGGAGCCTTTATGAGTTCAATTTGGAAATTTTATGGCTTTATTCTTTTTGGGAATTAATCGGTCAAAATCACACCTTGTTGGTCAACCAAACAAATGCCACAGATAAAGTTCCTCAGATAACAATGATATATGCAGGCTTTAGGATTTTACCAAAACTGATATGAGAATAATCTTTAACTCGTCTGATATTTTTGCAGGAATATCTAATGAATCACTTTACGTATCGAATTCAATGAACATATATTCAGTGGTTCAAAAGTTCAAAAAGCTTAAACCAAATAATTCTATAATCTTCCTCAATGGATTGCTGTAATGAATGCTTGTGTGGTTACATGGTTTTAAGCTTACAATTCCCATCAATCAGGTGAACCGTTTGTACAGTTTTGGGATTGTTCATACATGCCTTTTTTCTCGGTTTATCCGGCATAAATGTAGCGATGTGCCATATGTGCGATAGAAAATCGCTCTTAATGTCTCCGCCCCCGTGACTAGTATTCCTCATTAATATACAAAGAGGGTTCCCCCTAGAGTGGAGGACCTGGCACAGTGGTCATGGTGTTAAAACATTTTCGGGAGGTGAACCGTCACAACCCGAAGCTCTATACAGGATATCAGTCCTGAAAAATCACAAATGGGATTTTAAAACATTATTGTAGTTGGCTTCGTTATTTTCAGAGGTCTTTATATCTCCCAAACCATCACTAATGAAGTCTTCAAGTTATGTACTGTGTTCGAAAAATTGTACATATAGGCATAATCTTAACTTTGTTTGACATTTTATTTTATTGAGAGGTTACTAGGCATTTTGAAAAAGAATAATTAAATAATTGACCACATTTTAAACTAAAAAAAATGGAAGAAGATAAATCTACGATCAAAATGCCGGAGGCGGATCTCTGGGGTTATTTGTATTTGTTTTAAAATGATTTCATTGTTTATGAATAATTAATAGCGACGTTTTGCCTTTAATTTGGTTTTCACATCAAAACAGGTGCTATACCACATGAAAGTGTTTACATTACATGCTACGTGTTCCGTTCTCTCTGAATGCCCGGTTACGTGTTGGCCGTATAGTGATACGTTTAAGCACGAGAGCCCAGGATATATTTATAATGTGTCATATATAACAATCAAAATATATTGTTATATCTGCATAACAGGCGGAACAAACATTTATTAACCTATGAGTAAAGGAGTATTTGGGTCATTTGGGACACTTCTATGAGTATTGAGGACAATGAGCCGTTCAAAAGTAGATAACACAACGAAGGTTAGTTTAACTACGCTACCGCCCGAGAACTTTTGGTTGAATTACTAGGAGAGTGAAATCCTAAAATTGCCGCTATCCGGCATTATGCAATTTTTCTTTTTTACTAATGGTTCTGCCTGTAATACAATTCAGCGCATGGTTTCTGGGAATTCGGGGTCAATATATTCAGTGGTATTCACGATTCTGAATAAAACAATATGGACAAAGAGATCATTTAACGATAAATGTAACTACTATACCGATGGACGCGACAATTACAAAAAATACTTCTTTTCTTGTAAGGGTTGGGTAACTAGGTAAAGCATGAATTAGATGGTTAACAGTTTATAAAACGTGATGTTGCGATCACGTCTCATTCTCTCTCTCCAACCTTCTCTCTCTCTATATATATATATATAAAACGAGAGAGAGAGAGAGAGAGAGAGAGAGAGGAAGTGACTAAAACATTCTGCATGTTTTCTTGTGACATAATAGTCACGTTAAAATGCACACTATCCTGAATGTTTTGGGTATTATACGTATGAATTCCTTAATTGTGTCTGTTGATGTTAGTATTTATGACCTGATCATTTGTAAAGAAAATTATAGCAATCATTCACCAGATGAGGGAAAGATCATTTTGTATTTCATTCGCAAAACATTTGACTTTCGTTTGGATTTTCGGGGGGGGGGGGGGGGGCAGATGCCTTTCTTGCTGCATGCGACCGTGTATTTACAGGTGTGGCATTAATAAAATATCTTTTCTCAGTCTTTTCTCATTTATCAAGAGATAGAACAATAGAAAGGTTATTGTTGTTATTGGGAATTTTATTCTTTTTTATAGATCAGCCCTGAAAAACCACATTTTCAATAGAATTCATTAGCTTCTTATCCCCACTTTTTTAGATTTGAGAATAGAGAAGGAAGAAGATAAATAAACGAAAAGAATGCTTTGATTTGTATACATTTTCAAATTATTATATTGTTTACTGGCTACTTATATCGACATGTGTCAGATATGTTGCTTCATTAATTTTTTCATTATTCCAAATTGCAGTCGAATTAATCGATTTTGAAAGAAAAGACCAATCATCGATTTAATCGATTATCGGCACACCCTTTGAAGAGGCCTGCCGTATCTATTCTAATCTAATGCCCATATAAGTTTTGTACTTAACACACTTTAAAATATTTATATGCACTTTATAAATATTTATAATGATAATGATAATAATAAAATTAATAATTATAATAATAAAGATATACATTTATGTACTGAACTTACCTTACTTATCTTGAAGACTCAAAATGATTCATTTTATCTTTTATTACGCACATCTTTACATTGCAAAATTACGACTTGGACCGCACATGCTATAACGCTTGACAGTTTTCATATTTGATGCTACTTATTCCGTGCTCTTTGATTCCATGGCTACATGTTAGTACAGTTAAGTGACACGTCTTACCATGAAAGCACAAGAAACAGCCAATGATTAATTTATAGTTTATTTGAACGTCAATCAAGATACCTTGTTATATCTGCATAATTTGTGAAACAAAATTTTATTAGCCCGGGAGGAAAGGAGCATTATAGTTGTGTCACCTAGGACACTTCCGTGACCATTGAGAGAAAAAAGTCCGTTTTTAAGTAGATATGTCTCTCACGGAGTTCACTTTAAATTTAACTACGGTACCTTTCGGGAAATTGTGGCCCAATCAGAGGCAGCGCAAAATCAAACATTTCCACTGTCCGCTATTTTAAAATTCAGCTGTATCCATGATGGCTTTTAGCTCAGAATTGAGCTTTTTTAAATGTTGTCGTGTACCCTTCTGAATGGTCTCTGGTGAATTTTTCGATCATTCTGAGTAAAGCAATATATAGGAAAAAATATATATACTAAAAATAAGCCATTACAGATATCTAAAGGTTTTCGTTCCTTTTGGACGAGAATTGAATATTTTAAAACATCTGGTTATGAAAGTATAGAACATAGTGAAGTAATTACACGTCACCCTGTCATGCTGGATATCATCACATATTATGCTAATTAAAGCCTAGATATTTTGTTCTGAAAATATGAGTAAACACATCACACCTACACACATTCACACACGGACCTTATTAATAATTAAGAAAATATTGTATTGTAATATTGTATTGTCTGCGCAGTAAATAAACGGATCCCTCCACCAGTATTTATATAGAAAATATTAACAAAAATTATACGCGCTACACTTGATCAATGATCGCGGTGGTGTTTATTATGGATTGGAGGCATGGCTACCCAGGAACGCACAAATATTCTGTATGCTTGATTACAGAATAAACTTAATGGCTTCTAAAGGGCGTTAGAAGAGTATATATATATATATATGGCTTACAGGATTATTGTCTGACTGATTTGCTACCCTTTATACATTTTTTATTACTCGATAGTCTCCCATGGGATTTGACCTCTTCCTTAAGTGCAAGACGGGCTTAAACGGAGTAATACATTATTTTACATAGCATTTTATTGATATCGTGTGTTATTATATTACATTCATAAATATTTGGAAAAATAAAATGTAAAAAGTAACTCATTTGTAGGTCACAAAAAGCATCTAAGTTAACTGTTGTTAAAGAGGTTTATATGGGCTGCAAAACATCTGAGTTTGACTTATTTATTACTTTTATCTCGTATTCGGTTACAATTTCTATGTGAATATCCATAAATTTCTCAACCTCTACTTGAAGGACAAGGCGATACACTTTGGGATAGTCGGATATAACATCTCTGTTGCAGTAGATAATTCTTATATCTTTTAAAGACATTAAAACATAAATATGCAAGGAACCCATCATTGTCATTGATCGAAGCATGCTTTGGGATAAAACCTGGCCCTGCTTTTTGGATAATTTGATCTTTTAATGTACAGGTATTGGTTTCTAACTTTAGAAGAGACAATGAACGAAGATAGTAATTTCTACAATATATTATGCAATATGAATGTGTAAGTACATATATATATATATATATATATATATATATATATATATATGTATATATGTGTGTGTCTAAAGTTTATATATATTTTGTTTGTAAAAGCATATTATGTGTATACTGACCTATACATGTATGCATATGGACCGTGAGTCTGAAATAAAGCATTATCATCATAATATTTATAAATATAATTTTAGAATTGAAAGGTATCCCCTACGAGTTAAAATAGTGTCATGTATATTTTATCCTGCCGCAAATCCACTTCATCCGGTTGCAATCTGTTATTCAAGAAACTGAAAATAACTTTGATAATACGTCACACCTTTAATTTGCACGTCTTCGTCCATCGAATTAAGTCGGTACACGTTGCTAAAATTGTTCATAATGGAGGCATTGTTGACCATTGCGAGTGAGGTTAGTGTGAAGACTTAAGGCGCCAAACAAAAAACTCCGAAGGGTTTGTTTTGTTTTTGTTCAATACTTCAGATGCCATGCCTACTTTCTCATTTATAAGAAAAATAAAGATTCTAACAAGGTTCATTGACGTAGACTGAAATGGGAGCCTTTATGAGTTCAATTTGGAAATTTTATGGCTTTATTCTTTTTGGGAATTAATCGGTCAAAATCACACCTTGTTGGTCAACCAAACAAATGCCACAGATAAAGTTCCTCAGATAACAATGATATATGCAGGCTTTAGGATTTTACCAAAACTGATATGAGAATAATCTTTAACTCGTCTGATATTTTTGCAGGAATATCTAATGAATCACTTTACGTATCGAATTCAATGAACA
Source organism: Sipunculus nudus (assembly GCA_026874595.1). Classification (NCBI taxonomy): domain Eukaryota; kingdom Metazoa; phylum Annelida; class Sipuncula; order Golfingiida; family Sipunculidae; genus Sipunculus; species Sipunculus nudus. Next base: position 24,062,702 of record CM049315.1, on the reverse strand, counting down.
TATATTCAGTGGTTCAAAAGTTCAAAAAGCTTAAACCAAATAATTCTATAATCTTCCTCAATGGATTGCTGTAATGAATGCTTGTGTGGTTACATGGTTTTAAGCTTACAATTCCCATCAATCAGGTGAACCGTTTGTACAGCTTTGGGATTGTTCATACATGCCTTTTTTTCTCGGTTTATCCGGCATAAATGTAGCGATGTGCCATATGTGCGATAGAAAATCGCTCTTAATGTCTCCGCCCCCGTGACTAGTATTCCTCATTAATATACAAAGAGGGTTCCCCCTAGAGTGGAGGACCTGGCACAGTGGTCATGGTGTTAAAACATTTTCGGGAGGTGAACCGTCACAACCCGAAGCTCTATACAGGATATCAGTCCTGAAAAATCACAAATGGGATTATAAAACATTATTGTAGTTGGCTTCGTTATTTTCAGAGGTCTTTATATCTCCCAAACCATCACTAATGAAGTCTTCAAGTTATGTACTGTGTTCGAAAAATTGTACATATAGGCATAATCTTAACTTTGTTTGACATTTTATTTTATTGAGAGGTTACTAGGCATTTTGAAAAAGAATAATTAAATAATTGACCACATTTTAAACTAAAAAAAAAGTGGAAGAAGATAAATCTACGATCAAAATGCCGGGGGCGGATCTCTGGGGTTATTTGTATGTGTTTTAAAATGATTTCATTGTTTATGAATAATTAATAGCGACGTTTTGCCTTTAATTTGGTTTTCACATCAAAACAGGTGCTATACCACATGAAAGTGTTTACATTACATGCTACGTGTTCCGTTCTCTCTGAATGCCCGGTTACGTGTTGGCCGTATAGTGATACGTTTAAGCACGAGAGCCCAGGATATATTTATAATGTGTCATATATAACAACAAAATATATTGTTATATCTGCATAACAGGCGGAACAAACATTTATTAACCTATGAGTAAAGGAGTATTTGGGTCATTTGGGACACTTCTATGAGTATTGAGGACAATGAGCCGTTCAAAAGTAGATAACACAACGAAGGTTAGTTTAACTACGCTACCGCCCGAGAACGTTTGGTTGAATTACTAGGAGAGTGAAATCCTAAAATTGCCGCTATCCGGCATTATGCAATTTTTCTTTTTTACTAATGGTTCTGCCTGTAATACAATTCAGCGCATGGTTTCTGGGAATTCGGGGTCAATATATTCAGTTGTATTCACGATTCTGAATAAAACAATATGGACAAAGAGATCATTTAACGATAAATATAACTACTATACCGATGGACGCGACAATTACAAAAAATACTTCTTTTCTTGTAAGGGTTGGGTAACTAGGTAAAGCATGAATTAGATGGTTAACAGTTTATAAAACGTGATGTTGCGATCACGTCTCATTCTCTCTTCAACCTTCTCTCTCTCTCTATATATATATATAACGAGAGAGAGAGAGAGAGAGAGAGAGAGAGAGAGAGAGAGAGAGAGAGGAAGTGACTAAAACATTCTGCACGTTTTCTTGTGACATAATAGTCACGTTAAAATGCACGCTATCCTGAATGTTTTGGGTATTATACGTATGAATTCCTTAATTGTGTCTGTTGATGTTAGTATTTATGACCTGATCATTTGTAAAGAAAATTATAGCAATCATTCACCAGATGAGGGAAAGATCATTTTGTATTTCATTCGCAAAACATTTGACTTTCGTTTGGTTTTTCGGAGGGGGGGGGGGTCAGATGCCTTTCTTGCTGCATGCGACCGTGTATTTACAGGTGTGGCATTAATAAAATATCTTTTCTCAGTCTTTTCTCATTTATCAAGAGATAGAACAATAGAAAGGTTATTGTTGTTATTAGGAATTTTATTCTTTTTTATAGATCAGCCCTGAAAAACCACATTTTCAATAGAATTCATTAGCTTCTTATCCCCACTTTTTTAGATTTGAGAATAGAGAAGGAAGAAGATAAATAAACGAAAAGAATGCTTTGATTTGTATACATTTTCAAATTATTATATTGTTTACTGGCTACTTATATCGACATGTGTCAGATATGTTGCTTCATTAATTTTTTCATTATTCCAAATTGCAGTCGAATTAATCGATTTTGAAAGAAAAGACCAATCATCGATTCAATCGATTATCGGCACACCCTTTGAAGAGGCCTGCCGTATCTATTCTAATCTAATGCCCATATACGTTTTGTACTTAACGCACTTTAAAATATTTATATGCACTTTATAAATATTTATAATGATAATGATGATAATAAAATTAATAATTATAATAATAAAGATATACATGTATGAACTGAACTTACCTTACTTATCTTGAAGACTCAAAATGATTCATTTTATCTTTTATTACGCACATCTTTACATTGCAAAATTACGACTTGGACCGCACATGCTATAACGCTTGAAAGTTTTCATATTTGGTGCTTCTTATTCCGTGCTCTTTGATTCCATGGCTACATGTTAGTACAGTTTAGTGAAACGTCTTACCATGAAAGCACAAGAAACAGCCAATGATTATTTTATAGTTTATTTGAACGTCAATCAAGATACCTTGTTATATCTGCATAATTTGTGAAACAAAATTTTATTAGCCCGGGAGGAAAGGAGCATTATAGTTGTGTCACCTAGGACACTTCCGTGACCATTGAGAGACAAAGTCCGTTTTTAAGTAGATATGTCTCTCACGAAGATCACTTTAAATTTAACTACGGTACCTTTCGGGAAATTGTGGCCCAATCAGAGGCAGCGCAAAATCAAACATTTCCACTATCCGCAATTTTAAAATTCAGCTGTATCCATGATGGCTTTTAGCTCAGAATTGAGCTTTTTTAAATGTTGTCGTGTACCCTTCTGAATGGTCCCTGGTGAATTTTTCGATCATTCTGAGTAAAGCAATATATAGTAAAAAAAATATATACTAAAAATAAGCCATTACAGATATCTAAAGGTTATCGTTCCTTTTGGACGAGAATTGAATATTTTAAAACATCTGGTTATGAAAGTATAGAACATAGTGAAGTAATTACACGTCACCCTGTCATGCTGGATATCATCACATATTATGCTAATTAAAACCTAGATATTTTGTTCTGAAAATATGAGTAAACACATCACACCTACACACATTCACACACGGACCTTATTAATAATTAAGAAAAATTGTATTGTAATATTGTATTGTCTGCGCAGTAAATAAACGGATCCCTCCACCAGTATTTATATAGAAAATATTAACAAAAATTATACGCGCTACACTTGATCAATGATCGCGGTGGTGTTTATTATGGATTAGAGGCATGGCTACCCAGGAACGCACAAATATTCTGTATGCTTGATTACAGAATAAACTTTATGGCTTCTAAAGGGCGTTAGAAGAGTATATATATACATATGGCTTACAGGATTATTGTCTGACTGATTTGCTACCCTTTATACATTTTTTATTACTCGATAGTCTCCCATGGGATTTGACCTCTTCCTTAAGTGCAAGACGGGCTAAGACGGAGGAATACATTATTTTACGTAGCATTTTATTGATATCGTGTGTTATTATATTACATTCATAAATATTTGGAAAAAATAAAATGTAAAAAGTAACTCATTTGTAGGTCACAAAAGCATCTAAGTTTAATAACTTTAAGAGGTTAACTGTTGTTAAAGAGGTTTATATGGGCTGCAAAACATCTGGGTTTGACTTATTTATAACTTTTATCTCGTATTCGGTTACAATTTCTATGTGAATATCCATAAATTTCTCAACCTCTACTTGAAGGACAAGGCGATACACTTTGGGATAGTCGGATATAACATCTCTGTTGCAGTAGTTAATTCTTATATCTTTTAAAGACATTAAAACATATAAATTTGCAAGGAACCCATCATTGTCATTGATCGAAGCATGCTTTGGGATAAAACCTGGCCCTGCTTTTTGGATAATTTGATCTTTTATCGTACAGGTATTGGTTTCTAACTTTAGAAGAGACAATGGACGAAGATAGTAATTTCTACAATATATTATGCAATATGAATGTGTAAGTACATATATATAAATATATACATGTATATGTATATATGTGTGTGTCTAAAGTTTATATATATTTTGTTTGTAAAAGCATATTATGTGTATACTGACCTATACATGTATGTATATATGGACCGTGAGTCTGAAATAAAGCATTATCATCATAATATTTATAAATATAATTTTAGAATTGAAAGGTATCCCCTACGAGTCAAAATAGTGTCATGTATATTTTATCCTGCCGCTAATCCACTTCATCCGGTTGCAATTTGTTATTCAAGAAACTGAAAATAACTTTGATAATACGTCACACCTTTAATTTGCACGTCTTCTTCCATCTAATTAAGTCGGTACACGTTGCTAAAATTGTTCATAATGGAGGCATTGTTGACCATTACGAGTGAGGTTAGTGTGAAGACTTAAGGCGCCAAACAAAAAACTCCAAAGGGTTTGTTTTGTTTTTGTTCAATCTTCAGATGCCATGCCTACATTCTCATTTATAAGAAAAATAAGATTCTAACAAGGTTCATCGACGTAGACTGAAATGGGAGCCTTTATGAGTTCAACTTGGAAATTTTATGGCTTTATTCTTTTAGGGAATTAATCGGTCAAAATCACACCTTGTTGGTCAACCAAACAAATGCCACAGATAAAGTTCCTCAGATATCAATGATATATGCAGGCTTTAGGATTTTACCAAAACTGATATGAGAATAATTTTTTAACTCGTCTGATATTTTTGCAGGAATATCTAATGAATCACTTTACGTATCGAATTCAATGAACATATATTCAGTGGTTCAAAAGTTCAAAAAGCTTTAACCAAATAATTCTATTTCGGATGATTTGACCTTGAAGGTGAAGGGCAAGGTCATCGGTCTTCTATCTTGTTGGAGAACTTAATGAGACAACATGTCTATCAAAACTGAGAAAAGGATTTGTTGTGCAGAATTATTTTCTGGGTCAACCTCTTATTTTTTCGACCACCTCCATATTCTAATGCTAGACAATTAATGAGAGCTGAATGTACCTCTGCAGAATTTCATTCTGGTTAAGGACTCCGTGACAGGACAGTATCACTTCCTTTCCTTTCATTATCCTAGTGTTAACCAGGCCAGGAGACTATACTGCAGCTACGGGTCCTAGGGATGTAATCGTCCCTATTGCTGGGCCATACTACCGAGGAACACCGTAAGGCGAACTCATGTGTGAGTGAGGCTCGGCCGTTGAGCAAGGCCTTTCAATAAGGCCTGCGGGGCGTTCGACCGTGAAAATCTCACAGCCTTGGCTGAGATTCGAACTCACGATCTCCTAGCTTTCAGTCCTGTCCTGTACCCCTGGGTCGAACTGATGACATTTTACTGAGAAAATATACAGGGAGGCTGAAGTATGGTAAACTCTCCGATTTTAAGCAGCAAATAGGTATGAGGTGAAATGTTTTAGGGTTCTCTGATAAAAAAATCTAGGACCGTAATATTAGAGTTTTAACCCTTATCTAATGACATCCAACAGAAAAATTATTTATTTGGCGCCAACGCCATGTGCCATCTTTGCCCCCCCAAAAAACCCAGACGAGATCCGCTAAATTAAACCTATGAGAATGCACACTCTCCGACCGATACTTCAAGGTACTCATTATATATATTAAGTGCAAGAAAGCGGAATGCAAGTGTAAGTACGAAAGCGTTCTCTTCGTGTTCTATGGTTTTTCATAAATTCAGATCAATATATTTAGTTTTTTAAAATCATTGCCAATAAGTCCATATATGGACAGTTCACTAATCAGTACAAAGGATAATTTAGGATTACTTTGTTCAATAATGCAAAGATATTTTTTGCAGAGAGAAAATGGTGATATTAATTGCTCTGAGAGGTGTGTCTTTTTTATAGTGAGAAACACTGGGATAGAAACTGACTCATACTTTTCAGATTAGACAAATCGGGTGCCACCTGCCTGACATTTGTGAATAATGTTAAAGTAAGTCTCTCGTGCTCTGCAAATTTGGGAAGATATGTAATCACAGCCTTATTTACCATGATAACATGTAATAGAAATAATGTGTTAGCCTGACCAAGAGCGCTGCGAAGATTTGACTGCACTGTGGCGACAAGAGAGGATATCATCACGCACTACGTTTTTATGTGTTATCGCTGTTAATCTGCTCTCGGGCACGCGATATCTACTATGTCTCTGTCGGTCATAGGCCACGGGAAAGGCGGATGAGAACAAATGGTAACTAATCCATTATAAACAATGTTTTATTACCATGATAACATGTAATAAAATAATGTGTTAGCCTGACCAAGAGCGCTACGAAGATTTGACTGCACTGTGGCGACAAGAGAGGATATCATCACGCACTACGTTTTTATGTGTTATCGCTGTTAGTCTGCTCTCGGGCACGCGATATCTACTATGTCTCTGTCGGTCATAGGCCACGGGAAAGGCGGATGAGAACAAATGGTAACTAATCCATTATAAACAATGTTTTATTACCATGATAACATGTAATAAAAATAATGTGTTAGCCTGACCAAGAGCGCTACGAAGATTTGACTGCACTGTGGCGACAAGAGAGGATATCATCACGCACTACGTTTTTATGTGTTATCGCTGTTAGTCTGCTCTCGGGCACGCGATATCTACTATGTCTCTGTCGGTCATAGGCCACGGGAAAGGCGGATGAGAACAAATGGTAACTAATCCATTATAAACAATGTTCAAATCATTAAAAGACTCACCTGTCACAAGTAACACGTGTCATTGTTCTAGTCTTTCGTTTGCTGAAAGGCTACTGAGCATGTCTTCACCTGGTGATAATGACGAAAGGTAAATGTGTCAGGGAGTATACAAGTTTTTACTCTTGTAAACAACACATGACACATATCTAAAAATCATGCTTCTGTAATTGTTAAGTCAAATGAAAGATCAATTAACAGGTCATTTGTCATGTGTTGGTAAGGTTTCACTTCAGGCACAGCAAATAATCACTATATATACGCTTTCCTTGTGCTTAAAACATTAGCAGATCTGTGTTAATATGATATCTTAAGCCAAAGGTCTTTTTCATGCCCTAGGAGCGTTGGAATATATTGTAAGGCTATTTGCATAAGTAATTCAAAGACCTAAATGTGTCTAGGAAAACAAAACGTTTCATCATTTGATTTATTTGAAGTAAAAAATGTCGATGTTTACATTCAAATGGGTAAAGAAAAAAAGGTAAAGATTCACGGAGAATAAGGAGTAATGAGAGATTGTAATCAAGTAGTATTGCGTATCGTTTTAGTATAAAAAGACTACGGATAAATAATTATGAGAGTTGATTGAACTTTAATGTTGGCCACTAGATGGCAGTCATCTATGGTCGTGAATTAATCGTGAATCAGAGTTTTACTTTACTCAGAATGATCTACATAATGTTGGCCAAATATCTTCAATGTATAATTGTATAATGTAACTGTATATTTGTATACTGTACATTCGACTAATACAAAGCTGATCTCATCTCTGTATCAGTGAAACGTGTGACGACACAAGTTTTTAATAAAGCTGTTTAAAACGACTGTGTCTGAATATACATTCAATATTTCTTCTCCTTCCCTCCTCACACCAGTGTATGGCCTGACTTTTATAGAAGGTTTGATTTGATTTACATCTGCAAGCGTCGTATAGACAGATGTTGCAATATACACACTTTCCTGGAATGTTGGATGGATTTGGGTTTAAATCTTACTTTGTTTAAAGCAGCGAAAAAGAATAAAAAGTGTTTCGAAATATCACGACCCTTCAAAACCCTGACTCTTACATCGGCGGAATCAAACAGGTGTAAACTGTAGAAACAAATTAATGGTAAAGGCTACATTTAGTGTTGGAGAAGAAGGGTAAGACTATACACCTAACACGGAATTTATTACAGTCGGATTTCGGATTCCCTTAGACCACTCTGGTGATTTCGTAATCGCTTATGCGAGGGGGTAGTTTGTACATGAGGGCGCCTATCAATCCCATCACCGCAGCACACGGGAGTGGCGTACGCGCGCTCGTTTAAACAGATGACCCCCTGCTATATAACACCTCGGGTCGTTTGGCTTGCAGGGCGCACCCGCTGGTGATAAGCACCTCTAGAGTCAGCCTCATAAGGATTGGCAAATCTGTTGCAATTACCCATCCACCCGGATCACAGGCATGGGGCTAAAGTTTTATTATTATAGCGTTAGCCCGTTTACCGACCTCAGGAATGCAGTCATAATATTATAGAAAGAGCCTGTTTTCCGCTTGGTGGCCGCCAGTTATTTGGCTACAGAGAGGGCTTGAACTGCAGATATTATATTGAAAATAGCCCAGCCCCCCACCCCCGGCTCCCGGTCGACTGGTTAAAATATATAATTCGTCTTTCTGACAATGTAAGTCTTTTTTTTAGTTGTTAAAGGATAAAGATTCCACAATAAAACGCTTCGAGGTAACTTTAAAAAGAAAGCAGACAATACTGTTTTACAAGAAATCCCTCAAGGTTACCTTAATTCAGTTTCTTGTATTCTTGAGATATTAAACATTCAAGCAGGCAACATATATCTTAATATATACCTTTTGTGACGCGCTACTAGAAAAAAGTTTGTTAGCAGTTTATTGAAGGTCATTTGTGTGTATATTTTGGCGCAAAACAGTGGAAAACACTTGACATCACCTCTTTCTCGCACATCCACACATCAGCATAATATAGCAAGACTGCATGACAACAACGTTCAGGGTTAATAAACGTATAAATGTATACTGATAATCAATTACAGTCGCCTATGCCATTTAAATTATCTGACCTTTCCGTGACTTGCATAATCATCACAAAATTCCATGACTTTTATTTTAATATCTGAAGCAGGCGCCTCGTCACTTGATTAAAACCGGACTGTTTTAGTATACATTCAAACATCACCTACCAGGTGCAAGAAAAAATCCGTTCTAACCCAGCATATCGATCAATGCCTCTAAATGTTTGTGGATATCTAATTACTACGATATCAGTGCAACAGGATAGGCAGCACTGCACTATCCTGTTTGCTGGACATCTTATGGCCACGTGCTTGCCATCCAGAGCAGCACAGGCAGGGAGGATGTTCCAATTCTTCTCGAAATCATCAGCTATTTGTCTCCACTCCTGTTGTTTTGTAGGCCACTGTGATGGCACGGCAGACATCGAGCACTAAGATGCTAATCGTGTTGCGGGCCACTCTGAAGTCATACTGAAGGGTGGGGTACTTGTCACCAGTGGCTAGGTACCTCAGTGTGGTGTCTATTTTGAGACTAGGTTACAAGGCTTGACACCAGCAAATCGTCAAACATAGCAAGCCCTATCCTCAGGTAATGGAAGAATGACTAATCATGTTCTAGTCTGAGCTCTCTCATGAGCTGGGTGTAGTGGCCGAACTGTAATCTTCTTTCAACAGACAGCCATGGTCTGACCCACATGGCCCTATGTCTCCTTTTTCACTCCTGTTGCCTCCTTTTGCCCACTGCCAGCTGTTCGTGGAGCAGCATGATCTGTTGGCCTTGCAAACAGGCCAGTTGTAGCATGTAATTTCTCTCCATGCTGACATGTGTGGCTTCACTAAACTTTCTTACACCGGTCATGTTATGTGTACTATTCAACAATGGGGACCATGGCAACCACCGGCTGCCACTCTGAAGTAGAATCTACCCATGCGCGCAGTTCCATCGTCTTGATCGCAGACGGATCGGGGGCCAGATGCTGCAGGGTCATCATGATCCCCGCTCTATCGTGAACTGAGCTCTATGTATATAACAGTGGATAGTAGGGACCTCATGCGGACGTAAGGGGAACGCAGTTTGATCATAAACGACGGTGCAGCAGCGCCATTCAGCGTGGCAGGAACAGCACAAAACGGCCGAAAATTGTAATTAAACACGTCGTGCAAGCCTATTGACAGCGGCATAGCCGTCACACATGGACGGTTCTTCTGTTGTCCTCGATATTGCAGGATAAAGGGCTTGGTAAGACCTGGTTGATTGTCACAAATAACGCAGACAATAACGAACAAGGTCACCCAGACATCCAGAAAACAGGGGAGATCTACGCGGGGGACACCAATCGAGGTCGAGGGACGACTTTAGTCGCAACAATATTCATGTTTTTTCAAGATTCACAGATTGTGCTTCAGCAGTCGTTTTGTCAGGTATACCTAGAGTGTAAGGGTGCTCTATAAATAAATTGGGGAAAGGTAAAATCCCCAGAAGTGAAATGTTTTAGGGTTCTACAAAGTAAAAATATATGACCTTATGATTTAATATAAAAATCCGCCCATTCTGTTTAACAGTCATTGAAAGACAGTTACAATGAAATGCTTTTGAAATTGATTTAAATGCATATGACTCACTAATATCAAAGTACTATGTGAAATATTGTGTCAGTCTCTTTTTCATATTATTCTTATTTCCTTAAAACTAAGAACGCTCGCCTATTGCATTTCTGCAATGGGTAGGTAATTTTGACATCTTTATCGCTTGAAATAACGTTATATTAATATCGATAATATATTAATTTCTAGTATTTCTAGACTCTTTTATCATCAGTTAAATTACTATGAGAGAGTGCTGTGTGGTCAAGTGAGATGCATATTACTACCTGTTTATTTTTACAGTGCCTTTTTGTTTTATTGATCCAGATTTTTTCAGTTTTACTTAAATTGAGGAACACTCGACTGATGCTTTCTATGGTGCAAAAAAAAACTTTAAGTCTCTTACAGAGAACGTTCAACACTTTACAAAATAACTTGATTATTTGCATTTACCGCAAACAGTTTATAACCGAGTTTTCACCGTATAATAGGCAATTAACCTGTGACCCCTATCTAATGACATGCAACAGGCATGTGAAAGTGAAAAAAAGGATTTTAATGTTAAGGACCTAAGACATGAGCATGTTACAAACAAAGGAGCTGAAAATAAACGGGAAAAAACTCCTTCGAAGCTCTGCCTTATCCCGCTCAAATTTGAGATAATTTCCAGGAAAAATAAGATCAAATAGGCAAATATAAAAAAATAATTTTTATATTTTTGAAAACATATGCTTGCTATCCAAACTTTTCCAATACACACCACCAATTGCCTGACAATAAGAAGGAAAATTAGATATGCTTTTATGCTTACTGTGAGTTTTTTATTATAAATACTGATTGGCTGTTGGGTTAACTAATGAAAAAAATAGTCCCGTAAATCAGATCTTAGGTGTTGGTATCATATGAGAACAAAGAATGTGCCCATTGGTTTTTTCTTAAGTAAACAGCAAATGCGACAAACTCGTATCAACCTGAACACGATACAAGATACTGTTTTTGCAATCCGATTAAATTATTGTATCATTCTTTTTATACTCCTGGATGAGCTCCTCATACACCCTGAACACTTTAGTACGTTTGGCTTTGCCCTCCCGAGACAGCGGTTTTACTTGCCCGTTGATTGGGTTTGAAACAAGATTAGAGGCATGCTGTAATATGCATAACAAGTATAAGGAGAATTTCTGCCATTCAAATATCCTCTTAGCACAGCGCTTGAGCAAACATATTTTTACAAATTTCGTGGGTAAAAATTGTTACCGCGGCCTTGTGGGCTTTTTATATTTCTTTTGGTTGAGATAACCGCCTCCATTTCTTTTGCTCTCTTATCTAAGCATGTACATCTGCAGAGTTCCATTTCGGTTTGGTACTACGAGACAGGGCGGTAGCACTCGCTTCCTATCATATGATTATTTATCCTGGTGTTACCCAGGCCCGGTCTCTACCACACCTGCAGGTCCTGGATATTCAATCGTCCCTACTACTGGGTCATGACACCAACGAACCCTTAAAGACACGCTCGTTGGGGAGTGATAAAAGGCTGTAGGGCACAGCCAGCCCATAAAACCTGTAGAGTGCTCACCCTGGGTGAAAATCTCGTCCCTCGGCTGAGATTTGAACTAACTACCTCCCGGCTTTGAGACCTGTTCTCTAACACTGAGCCACAGAAGCTGGTGCGGCCAAGCATGGTCCTTACCACCAATATAATTAATAATTTTAAATATCACAGCAATCGATTGAATGTACCAATGAATGCATATTTCAAAATAAAGTTTGTACAACTAATTGAGGCATATTGAGGTTACATTTATGATTTAGTTTATTTATTTTTAAATTTTACCTATTATAAATGTGTTACATCATAAGCTAGAGGGACTTAAGAAAATCTGGTAAAACATATAAGACACAACCAAAATGTTTAATACCTCGTTTTCTTTCAAACGAAGCATTTTCTTTCTTATTTTAGGTAAATTTACACATTATAAAACGAAAGCATCTGATAAAGATGAAGATTATTTTTTTTCAGCACAGAGGGACCAGTTACAGAGAAAAATTGGCATTAAGACCCACGTACGGCTGATTCGACTCACATGCTTATATTCGTGCCCATTCCTTGCAGCATTACGTTTGATTTTTTTCTACTGATATAAATATATCAACTTGCTTAGACATGCCTGAGCAGTAACTGATAAACCACAAAAGAGGAATGAATTGCTCTTCACATGGTTTACTACAGCCTGCGATTCATAAATCTGCCTCACTAGTTGCCATGGGTAGACAAAGGCTGTTGATAAGTTGTAAATTTCTTTTCTTCACCCGATAGCTATAAGATACCGAAAACACACACGCGTAAGCCATTGCCTTCTGTACGAGGAGAGGAGAGTTGTGATAGCCCCGGCTGACGTGGTGGGGGACAGAGTGAACATGTGGGATCTTTAATAATCATAAAGGTTATTTAATATTAACAACTCAGATTAACTGAATACCCTAAGTGCAAACAACTCTTTAACAAACATATACATAAACTGACTCGACGTGATAAAGGCTCTAAAGAGATCGGTTTCTAGGATTAGAACGAATCTTTGGAAACTACTTTCTTTGAAGGTATATATTAGTGAATAAAAATAAGTCTTATCATTTTGAAACACTGCACTTACAAATAACTATGAAAACAATTGCTAAAAAAATATCAGATATCCGATTTTGGTCCATGGTCATGTCAGATTAAATCGGTGTATAATTACTAGTCAGGTAATACTATGACGGCGTTTGGCCTAACTATGAAAAAGAGTATCGACAGACATTATAATCGAAATGACGTGTCTCTTCCTCTCCTATCTACATATTTAATATGGAGGGAAGACTTGTGCAGTACCTGAGAACACATCCGGATTCGACACTTGGATTCAATTATTGCTGGCATAGGGAAAAACGGTTGTAAATTTACTACTCCACAATCTTTGTCACCGCAGAGTGCTTTACTAAAGCAGGTTGCGTTGTCGTAAAATTGTTTGGTAATTCAGTGACTGACAACTCAAATGTCTGTATCTTGGTGTATGAGATTTTAAAGAGAGGGTCTTAGTTCGTCATCTATTAGTCAGTCTGAAAGCTAACGGTTCAAAACTCGTAACCATAAGGCCCAGGATGTTAAAATTCACATGGTGATAATATTCGATAGGTCAACATTTTTTTTTATGAACTTACCAATACGAATATATATACCAAAAGTAACACTTACACTAGCTTTAAAGCTTACGCCAATATGATTTTTTTAAACCCATAAGGTTAAAAGAATTGCATATTTCTTCCTCTAATAATTCCGAAATTGTTTCAACCCAGGTTATGAATGCTTTAAAAATCGGTGACCTTGTCCTTCATCTTCCAGGTCAAATAAGCCGATAAAGAAAATTTTTAAAAAAAATTGAACTTTGGAAGCAAACAGCGATTACTTTTTGCGAGTCGTCCGTCCGTCCGCCGTCTGGCCGTCCGTCCGTTAAGAAGGCACAAATCGTAACCATTAGACCTAGCAACTTAGAACTGTACATTCAGGGAGTCCATGAAAAATCCCCTTGGAAACCTGAAATTAAGTCTGCTTTACACATATCCTCCGAGCTATAGGGCTTGTAATTACCTAATAGAATAATTTAAAAAAATGATACAAAATACTCAAGTGACTCCCACGTATGGGAACATAATTTGGCTCCGTTTAGTTCACTTAGTGCACCTTAATGCCTTTTTATCGGCTTTAATTTAACAATTGTTCTGCATAGATTTTAGATTAAGTCGTTAATTATTGAATCTTGATTGCGAATTTGGACAAAAGATCTTTTTAATTATGGCTTAATGTATGTGTGTTATTTATTTGCATACGATAGGTGTTTAAACAGGTATTTTATATTTTATTTTTTGCAATTATTTCTCGGTTTCGGTTAAATTATGGAGAGGGGAATGTTCATGGGTAAGACGTTTCCGGTAAGAGCAAGGAAAACAGGACCCCTTAATCAATATCGATAAAGCTGAAAAATCAAGGGTGTGACCTCATTTTTCAGAATTCGTGGCGTGAAGGTGAAATTTTGAAGACCCTTTTAATGACATTTTATAATACGAATATACAGAGAACATGGCAATGATAAAAGAAAAGTTTGCTTATCAGAAACAAATCAGAACAGAACGAAATTTTAAAGAAATATTTAATTGTCTCTTTCTACTTTCAATTCAGTATACAATGGTAGATGTCCATTTTAATTAACATAATATCATAATCAATTCAAAATACTCGATGAATCTGTCATATGATATAAAATATTGCAATATAGCTGAAAGCCATTAATTAAAAAGAGAAATAAAACAATTGCATTTCAAGAATTACCGAATAAATACTTAACGATGGTATTTGCATTCAAATGTACCAGAGGTATTTGGGTCACTTTCAGTAAAAGCTGATAATATCTTACCGATTTTTCCGCTCGTCATAAATCGCACACATGTTATTAGGCGGTGGGGTGTTTTCTGTTGTAAGCGCATATAGCAATTGTTTTACTAATTTCTCTGTCCACCAAAAGACCTGTTTCCTAATGATAAAACGTTACATCCTGTCGTCGGAGGTGTTTGCGTGACTTTATCATCACTTGTACGTTCTCGTTCCCTAACATGGAAAAAATACATAGATTTGGTTCTGGCACTGCTTAAACATCCAAGTTGTTCAAAATCTTTCGCAGGATGTCAGGTATGATTTTCAACTTTCTGCAACGGGTATTGCCTAGGCTACGTCGCATCATTTGCAAACTCTTTAGCTTAACGTTGATACTAAATGGATTTGGCATATTCCATTCCAGATGTAGGGCGGTACTAATTTAAATATATTGACGAACTGTGCCGTACTTCAGTGTTCTACGAAACATCACTGCTTACCTACATAAAACATCGGTAGTGGCTTGTATTTGCGAGTAACCTATCGCCGCACAGAAGGCATGGTAAGTGCGTCTGTGAGTCCCATAAACCTTCTGTGTCGACGGAGCATAGATTTGTTGTAGAAAGTTAAGCACATCGACGTATGGCGGCTTTGCAAGGCCATCTGAAACAATATTACCATATAATAACAGTCAGACAATACTTTATGTTACCGTGAGTAGGCTGAAGGTTCGAGCAAGCTAGTTACGGCATCAGCGATTTCACTGTACATTCCTGGATAATAAACAGCGTGGAACCGAAAGTTATAAAGTGTCATATACAAGGAGATTTCTCAGAGGGATTCCATGACTGTGCCGTTTTTGCATGATCCTTTGTTTTTATAGAAATGTGCCCATATTATAACAATGTACGGATACTGTTTTAGTTGTGTCAGTGAGAAGCCCACTGCAGCACTGCCCGTTCAAAGCGCAATTATAAATAATCTAAAGCATATGGCATAGTCCCAGCCAAGCGGGTATAGAAACTTTGTCCCTCCGACAGCCTTCGTAAATGCATCAATACATACTGGCGCATCCGAGAGGTTATCAGCCATAGAATTCTGCCGATGAAAACATCATGAAACTTAGCTACAATGCAAAATCCTTTTTCTTATCCAAGGTTATCCATGTCCTATGTCATGGCTTGCTTAATGTGCACAATTTATACAATGTTCGCCGTAAATGGAAACGTCAGCCGTATACCGATTACTTTGTCCAGTACAATTTGTCGTCTAGGTGCATGAAGTCTTTCTTAGTCACCTTTTGCTTAATACTGAACTGTAAGTCTCTTTTAGTTCTTAGATTTTTTTAATAAGGCAGGAAAATTGCCATATAATAGCTATCATGCTGAATACCAAGAAAAGTTAATTACTGTAACTTTCCTATAGTTAATTCTAAAACCAAACTGACGCACAATATACATCAATTCACACATTGTTTCCCGGCATGCCTCATATGATTTTTATTCGCAGATAGAGTCATCCTAATAAGATATAATATTCTTGAAACCTATGGCTTTCATAATGCGTCGGACCGCTTGGGTATTAATGACTTGAATTTCCGAGCGCCAAAGGGAAGCTGGTGATCTACGAGAAACAATGGTTTACTAGTACCTGTAAATTGCCACCCAGTTCAAGTTGCTTGGAATTTGCAGAGGCGAATCTTTACCACTCTGCAAACCACTTGAAACATTTACCATAGACATATAGCTATTGGGCTAAATTAATTCAATAGCATCCTTGACAGGCTGGTATTTAAATGTATCCTTCTCCTGCCGGGCGATTACAGTCATGTATAATACGTATCTGTTTGTTAGTATTGCCGAATAACGAAGAGTCCTTATCCTTCTTAGGGAATCAGCCCAGATCCGAGATGATAGTCGAGACGGTTGCCCTGGAACGATGATATAAAGACCAGTGCTTCTTCTTTCTAAGCTTCTGCCTCTGACATTAACTGCAATAGCAGATTTATATTTGTCAAGCATTACCGGCAAAGCATGGTCTATTACTTAATCAATAATTCGAAATCCGTGTGCTATCACCATCAGGATATATTCCGTATCCGGGTCATCTTTTGGTAATAATAGTGTCCAAGAATCTATGTAAAGAGATCCCTCTGAATTAACGCATCGTGTTTTTCTTTGGTTGAAACTCCTTTCGTTGTAGACCAAGCTAACCTGTATCGGTTTTGTAATGATATTTGCCACTAATGTAGAAGGGACACTTGCCATTGCAAGCCTTAAAAAGATTACATATTGGCAGTTACATTTTGTGTTCACCGGTCCTCAGGTTGACGTAACCGAACCTGCGCTGAATGTTCGATCGGCAGTTGCTGCCAAGTAACTTGAGTTCAATATTCGAAGTCAGACTGCGCCAGTTAAACCCCTTCTCTGCCTGACGCTCCCTTTACTGATAAACAAAATAAGAAACTTTTCCCAACTTTAAGGAGAAGCAAGATCATACACTAGAGTAGCATATGCCAGATAACAGTCAAGTTCATATATCGCCAGTTCTTTGCTATAAATAAGATTTGACATTCATAAAAGTCCACTTATAGCTGACCACTCCTTTATAGAAATACCGCTGTAAGGATGGTCAGCTTCCCCTCTGGCTACAAGATAACTGTTCTCTTTCCTGATAATGGTCTTTCTCCGAACCCGATAAAGCTTTTTGGTACGTTCAGATAGGAATAATGTAATATGTAGGTCCTTTCTTTTTGTAGCCTTGATTGTGAGCACTGAACAAGGGTCTAATGAGTCAACTATCTCACCATTACTAGACAATGTTGATTCTCCTTGTCTAGTGGGCAATTACTGTGTTTTTACACAAGTCCAGGGCATAAAAATTTAGTTAAAGTCTTACTTGTTGAATGAAGTTCCGATTGCCGCCTTTAAACATTAATTGTCACCTTTGGCTCCTTATCTATGGCCGGTTTCGAAGGTTGCCTTGAGTCATCTGATTTAAGTCGGCATTTTCCGCTAGCAATAATTTGTTCGGAAACATCGTCCTCTCCCATGAAGGTGAGAGCGTGCTTAGTTGTGAGGTTTTCTTTTCGCAAGATTGTCGGCGTCTTTTTATATAAGCCTCGTTTGCTAGCCCATTCTGCAATTCGAATTAAGTAGTATCCTCGTCTGGTGAACCGCTATGTACTCCTGGCACTCTCTTTGTTACTTATCTTGAAGAAGACCAGTAAAATATTTATATCATTGAACATAACGTGCAGAAAAAATTAAGAGTGCCCAGTGACCCTGTAGCGAAAACCAGTGATCCGTGAAAGCACCCCACTCGTCATATGTATAAAGACAAATTAAATTAGAGTCGGTTACATTAACTATAAAAGCCAATCAGAGAGAATATGTAGTTTCTATTCTTCCTATTTGCCCTCTGTTGGCACAGTTTAGTTCTGAAGTTTGATATGTATGTTTCTTTGTAATTTTACTAAAGAGATAACCGCCTCCATGTTTATGCTTGCCTAAATAAACCTCCTGTAGAATTCGATTCATGTTTCGACCACAAGGCAGGGATTATCACGCGTTAACCAGGTGGCCTGCCACCAGGTTCAGTGTACGACTACCGCGGGTACTGGTTGTGTGTAGCTCCCGTTACTGGACCATAACACCTAGGAAAACCCGTTGCACTCGTGTTACGCTCTGAACACAGCGCGTGACTGCCCGGAGACCTTCCACTAACACGCTGTGTGAAATGGAAGCATGGATTCTACAGGCAAGCTGCCATACACCCAGCAAACTGACGCTCGGTAAAGCAAAACTGATTGGCTCAACATGTGAACAAATATTGGTGCGCCCATGCGGAGCTCGGTGTGCGGCACTGCAAGAGAAGAGATTTGCAGACAGTGGGGAATAATTAACTGACCTCAGGCCACACCATCAAGTCAGTATAGAGACTGTCCTGAAAGGTTACGACTGCATTTTGTGTTTGACAGCGAAGGTGGTTAAATATATCGCAGAAAAGAATTCTTCAGAGACAGTTCCGGGCCAAACCTGACGGACAATCGCGGTTTTGTGCAGCGGTAACAGTTGAGCGAACATTTGCTTATCGAGCAAACACTCATGTGTGAGTGAAACACGACTATTCTGAACTGTCTCCCCAAAAGCCTGTAGAGCGTTCTTCCTGCTATATTCAGACCCTGGACCACAAAAGCGAGTATATATATTTTATTATGATACGGGAGCAGAATAAAAACTATCGGTTATCTCTATTATTCTGTCTATAATTTCTTTAGTTTAAGAATGTTCCGAAAACAACTTGAGTGGAATGTATTGAATCACTTCTCTTTGACAAAGCTATTTGCCATGTTTGACCTTAACTGATTATACAAGAAACAGGTCAGTGTAATGGGTCAGGGACGAGTCAATCTGAAAGCTACGGCTTTTGTCACGTGATAACATTCGCCTTGGTCGTAGTGTTTCCCTTGCAATCACTTATTGAACTATGAAGAACTTACAAGAGAACAGTTTAGGCCCGTTTCATTGAAGGATCACTGTTCAAAGAATGAAAGGATGTTCATACCACAGACAGAATGACAGAATATAAACTATGTGCACTAATCAAGAATGCTTTGTGTGGTTACATCTCTGACTCACTACACAAGGCGTGCAATTGTCTTAATACACCGTCCCCATGCCTAATAAAGATAATAGGTGATCCATAACATAAACAACCAATCCTTGTGGTTTTCCTTTGAGAGTTTAAATCGTTGCAGTACTCCCGAAAATTCGTCATCTTTATATAAATTTGTATTTCGACAAGTCTACTTCCACGTAATAATTAGATTTGGTCCATATATTCCATCCACATTAGGTCCCGTTTTCTGCTATATACTTCCACCGTGGGTCAGGTTCCGAAGTTTGCACCATCTTGTACTTACAATTCAATATCCCGATTATGATTAAGCTCGTATTGGAGCATGTATTTAAGCTTAAAAGAACTTTACTCATTCCTTGTGTTTAAGAACGGTAATATTGGGCCATACAGATCAGCTCTTATATAGTATTCATCCTTGTACAAATATAACTTTGATGTGATTTTAAAATAATATTGCTTTTTAAATTTAACAAACTGGCTATGTTTAGTTATCGTTTGCCAAGTTAGGTGTTATTTGCCGTTGTTGAGATATTTATCAAGAAATAATACAACATATGTGCCGACACTAGATTGTATAATTTTGGATTCGACCATACTCGACATTTTGAAGACATATTTAACATAATACTTTTAACCTATGTTGACGTGTGTCACAGTTATTCAATTTTATTTTCACTAAGGTATTGATTTACAGGATATGAATGCTAAAAAGGCTAATTTTCTGATTTACCTACAGAGTGAAAAATATTCTGTCTAGTAGTAGGTCAACATAATTAGTACAAATATAAATTAAAACACATAGCAGTCTCAAGATTAATATTCTTATGTTATTTGGTGCGTATAGCTGCAGCCGTTCGTGGGTTATTTGATAACGCACATTTCCTTATGTTTGCAAACATTTTGAATTTTAAAATTTTGCAAATATAAAAAGTACGTTAAATTTTATAACGCTGAGATTCATTTCAGAATGAAAAAGGCTGTTTTATCTATTTTTTGTTCCATTCCTCAAAAATATTAACTATGTTATTAAAGCCAACATATTACTAATTTATGACAGAATTTGAACATAGTATGCACACACCATTTCGACTGGATGAGAATAGGCCAACAGAGATAGGAAACCAATGGGTTAATGTTTAACGAAACTGGGTCCTTATGCAATGGCGCAGCGTCGTCCATCCGCCGTCGTCCATGCGTTAACCAATGCTATCTTTATAACTGTCAGAGCCATATTATAAGGAAGAATCAGTCACATATTATACTCTATTTGATTAAGCTTCTTTTTTGGCCATCAACATTGACTTAGCTTTTACAGGCGAATAGCTTAAAAAACTCTAAAAATCTTTTCCGATATCAAATTCTTCATTATTTCACAGAAAAAGTACAAGAAACAGTCTTTCTCAAGTTAGTTCGAATAGTTTCAGTTCGGTGATATCTGGTTGAACTCAGTCTGATCGTCCGTTTGGGTCTGCACCTCCAACTTGCATTGTAAATGCACATGTCACACATGTACTTAAATATACCCAAGTACTTTTCAAATAATGGTCAATCATGTTTTCATGGAAGCTGATTCATATTCCATTGCAGCGTTTGCATTTGGCATGTAGGTCTTGGTAAACATTCTTAGAAGATCAGTGTCAGTAAAGCCTCATGATGAGAGCTGAAGCATCTGCGGACTATAGATGGTGAATGGGGACGATCCACTCATATGTTCACAGGGTAAACTAATATAAAAATAAACAATAAAGGTCGAACTTGCCAGCGCTAAACAACATGAAAGTTTCCTCCTACAAACAGCAGGTACCATTTTGCCTTTACATGACGGATTTGGGACACAATGGTGACAATTGTGGATAATTTTACTTGAAATTTTCATTTACAACTCTCCATGCAACATGCTACTCTCTCTCTCACCCTCTCTCTTTCTCTCTGCTAGCCTCACATATTACCAGAAACCACTAAGGTTTTAAAAATTAATGCTACCTTAAAAATAGGGTATTGTTCGTATAAAATATGTAACACAGTTGAATTTTCTAATGAACATTGAGAATTTATCATTTTATTATAGAAAGCAATACATTTGATATGTCGTATATAAAATTATCTAAAGCAGTATAAAATAGCAACGCATTATACAAAATATCCTGCTGAATACACAGTTCTGTAACAGTCATATCAGGTTAAATTATACCTAGCATTTTGTAATAGAATTTGTTTCAAGCTACTCTTTTTATATTTGATTTTACTAATTCATGGCAACTAGTATGAAGAAGCCATCGGGGTATTTTCATTTTTATTAATTGTTGCATTTTAAAAATGGCGATTAAAATTCTAATTCAATAAGAATTGTCATATTTTATTTGATATAATTCCCTTTATAATTAAGAAATGGATCTTGAGGATATAGATATTGAGTGTTTGATTAATTTTAACATTAATTTGAGTTTAGGTAGATTTATTATCTCGTCATTAATTTGACATATACGTCCGGTATTAAACATTATCCTATATGATTCTAGCACAGAGTTTAACTCTTTTTCTACACAAAACATCTGAAGTTCGGAGTTCTTAATCATGTTTCCCTTTCTTGCTCCGATTGTTTCTTCTCTTGTGCTTGTCTTCCTCATCCTTTCGTTTTTCTTTTGCTGATCCCTTCTCTTTCTCCATGTCACTAATGCACCGATTGAAGGCCGAACTCTCAAGATCCTGCTCCCGCCGTTTGGGATTTCTACCTGTTCATTATATATACATGGAAATACCCGTTAATTATATACATTTACATGACATATTGTTTATTGATATATACATACATTCATGTATAAATATATATATATATAAATATAAATATATATATATATATATATATATATATATATATATATAAACCAGCTTTTTAACACATATACATATACTTACGGATAAGTGATTCTTCTTTTTTGAAGAAAAAACTTAGACATATCCAGATTAGAAACCAAGGTATGTTGAGAGGCGGAGGCAACCATGCGACCTCGTAATACTCTTGAAGAAGACTGTAGAAATCGTACCTCCACAGTGGTAATGACTCTTCTTTTATTTTGTCATAGGAGTGGCTAAAAGAAAATTGTTTTCATTATTTATTTTCTCAATGTGGCGACAATGGTTAAATAATAACTAAAACATCTTTCCTCTAAAATCAGTTCATTCCGAGTACGGTCCCGATTTTCATAACTTTTCATCTTAATCCACGTGCATACATTAATTCTTGTAACATAATTTTCATGTTACTGTGCAAGCCTTGTGGTTAAATCATAGAAAAAATATGATTGATTGGTTTACTGATAAAAATATTATATATATATATATATATTTATTTATTTATAAATGCAAAATTACTTTCTGCTCAAACATAACATGTTCTGCCCTGACAAAATATTATGCGGGAAATCATGTTAAGAATAAGAGACTATATGTCTTTTTTTTCAGTAAACTGTTCAAATATATTATTTTCCATTGCATTAGCGTACAAGGAGAAATGCAATTCCTGTACATTTGGCGGGTGTAAGATTATGAAAGATGAAATTGAATGCACACCTAAATATCGCAATGAGCAGGTTAAGCAGCAAGATGTTTGTGATCATCAGGTACAGGGCCAGGAGGATGAAGACGATGAAGCCATGACACAGTCGATATGTTGCGGGATCAGCGTAAGCAAGGGAGCGGTCCTGGGTGCAAATCCGTGTGTCGGCCTCCGAAGTCACTGAAAAATACAAAAGGCCGAAAAGTTTTATGATAAAAGACCGTTCTAAAAGCCGGAGTCTCAAACCATAGATACAATAAACAAATAAGGGGATGTAACTACGAACAGGAGAGAGCTTTGTGTTCGATTACTATCCTGTCCCTGTCGTAAGTTTTAATAAGATGCGAGATATAGAAAGGATTTTGAAAGCAAAATTCGACATGGTTGAGAATAATATTTACCATTGGAATACTCTTCTAAGAATATTTCACCAAAGAGCTGCCAGTATGGAAGGTAGACAATGTCGGCGATCAACTGCCACGACAGGCCTCGGTTTGGATTTATTAGGGCTTGAAATACTATTCCAAATACTACTACGGTAAGTGCCAACACCACTAGGAACCTTAAAAGATCATGCACCTGCGGAAACAAATAATAATCTTCACATAAATTTTTCATTCAAATTTGTTAAAATGCGTGAGAGCCTATGGAAATTTAATTTTAGGATATGGAAACAATTGAAAAACTTACAGGCAAATAGAAATATTTCAACGCCGAACTATTACAGTTTCGTTTGAACTGAAATTTTGTTCAAGGGTTTGTTTCCATGTTAGACCTCGTTTATATCAGCATTTTCTGATAATTTACACGAGTGAGCCTTGATTTTTTTCCGTTTCGGATGATCCTGCTTTACCGAATAATATGATTTTGTTGGGAAATGAATTCATGAATAACAGTCGTGTCCCATGTAATTATGCCCCTATCTCCACTAATTTAGTCGAAAATATTTTGTGCATGTGGTACACAAGTCAGTTAAAAATATAATTAGTAGTTACGTCGGATCAGTAAAAATTGAAAACATACCACCATCCTGTACACTGTCCGCAGCCACGGTCCAAGTTTACTTGAAATAAACGCAAACCGTAGAATCCGACCAGCAAAGAATATCAGGTTGATGCAATACAAAATACGCACGGTGTAGAATTCGTCATGGGGCAACAGGAAGCGACAGATCACACATACTATGAATCCTAGAAACACAAACGTGTCCAGTATGTTCCAATATTCCGAATACAACACACGGAACTTGTGGGCGTGGAAAAAGAAACCAATTCTTTCCGGTATGGTCCATGTCCTTGCCCAACAGTCCCGGTTGAATATCACCCTGCCCCTTTCCACTAGTCTTCCTGGACGAACTTTCCATATCTGTAAAATTACGTATATAATATATACAATTTATAAAAAGACTACTAAAATAACCTTGAACCGTTAAAAAAATACCTGAATGATTTCCATTAGGCCAAAGCCAATGATCCACGCGTAAAGAAGCCATTCGGTGACTGGTATTTCCAAAGCTGACGTCACAGGTTTAAGGTCCACCAGAACATAATATGCATAGAGCAGAAGAAACACCACGTAGGAGAACTGCAGGAAAACAAAACAGGTATTGTGATATGGGTTTTCCATGTAAAATGCATCAATTTACTTCGTAAGTTCACGTTTTTCTGCGACACAGATTTACTTATACATGTAACATTATAGATTTCTATATAGAAAAGAAAAGCTTTGTCAAGTTTAAAAGGCGGTCTAAATATATAGTGGTAAGAACCCTGTGCATCCGGAATTTCAGTACGGGGGTCGTGTAGTAATTGTAGAGCTTTTCGCCGAGACTGGACCCTTCAGTTTCTCCTGATTTGGAACCATTGCTTTCTAAAGTCCCATGGACTTCCCCTTTGTCTTCACAAAAGTTTATGAAACCAGGAAACAGGAAAGCCACAGCAGCAAATGCAGGAGTAAGCTATAATATAAATAAATAAATATATATATATATATATATATATATATATATATATTGTTATGTCATATATATGATTTATACAAACCGTTTAAAATATGCATATAATCTAAAAAAACTTTAAATTTGTATAAAAGATATAACAGAAGTCATATAAAGATCAGGAATTATACGGAGTGAATTGATAAACATCGAAAGGTGCATTTGATAATTAAAAAAAAATAGGTAAACAACATACGGTCACCCATGATCCAGGTTTGATATATTTCAACCAGAGTCTTCTCACATAGGTGTAACAACACTTATTTTCAAAGAAGTTCTTGGAGACGGCATCTTGGGCGATAGACAGAGGTGTAGCGTGGTCTGCCCATTCTACCGGCATTCTCGTCACTAGGTTTGTATATGCCGCCACCTCTTTGTCACTGTGAAGATGCTGCAAAGTCCTGACAGCCATTTCCTCAAACATTCTGTAAATCGAGAAAAGGAAACAGTATAAAGTACCAATATAATGATCAGATGTTCCAGTAATCTCTCTGGTACTGGAAGGATGCTGGAACGTCCTAACAGCCATGTCCTGTGCGCCCCTGAATCTAAGAATCCAATGTTCATGCCAAATGTCCCGATTTCAAGTCAGGCAGAAGATCAACAGTTTGGGAAAACGACAGTTTGTTTACAGTTATTTTCTTCTGTTAGGCAACAGTTACTTTACAATGTAGACTAGACATGGATATGGAGATTAGATTCTTATCACAATATTTAAATTCATTGCTTACCGTGACTGGTTTAAGAGTAAAATGTTTCATGTGGACGACAAGGGATATAGGGATTGGATTATCATAACAATGGGTTCATTTAAATATTAAATTAATTGCTTACAGAGCTTGATTAAACAGATTTGAGTATAATGTTCCATGAAGACGACAAAGAATACGGAGATTGGATTGTCACAAAATTTTAATTAATTGCTTACCGTGCCTGTTTCAATATATTTGCTTGTAGAGTATACTGTTCCATGTCATACGCCTTTTTAGAAAGTCTTCTCAGCAGTTTGAAAGCAATCAAGGCCGCGCCTTTAAATGGTATAAATATACTGTAATCTTGCTTCCAACACGGTGGTTGAAAGACACTGGATATAAATCATTTCTCCCTTCCTGAGATATATAGTTTGAAAGAGTTTATTTAGATGACATATCTCTGAAGATCTACCGCAGAGTCCCATATAATAATAACCAGCTTTCTAATCAACGAATATGGTAATTTAAGTACTTAAAGACATAGTATCAGCATCAAATCCTTCAAAAGCCTACCGATTTTGCAGCCACATTTTCGAAGAAATATGACAGCTATATCAATATTTTGGGACATAACTGCCCACAGGAATAGGTGCCATACTTTCTCGCCTCCCCAGTGCCAATCAAATAACAACTCTGTGTCAAAAGGCCTCCAAAGTGCCGCCATGTTTTCCGGATTGGTTCCTGTAAAAAGATTACAGTTTCAATTGTATCAATACAATTTGGTATGTAATCATCCTTTCTATCATATTCACTGAAAATCAGTTGCGAGGTAGGGGTAAAGAAACGTAATAATGCAATGCAGGGGAAAACAAACGATGTAATGTAGTGAAAAAAGCTGTTCCTGCACTGTCACAATATTACGTCTCTAATGTTTTATATACTCATTCAATAACCAAAACATTGCACCCATGAATCAGTAGCAAATACGTTTCTGCATAGTTACCTTTGTTGAAATAAACTTCTTGATATTGCAGCTTATAATAGGGGCCCAAGAGATGGTACAAAATACGCCCTATCTTTGCCATCAGATACTCTACATCCTGCAAAAAGCGAAGCTTCTTATTGAATAAGTATATGATCCTGGTAGTTTTTTTGTTTGATTTTTAATTTTAAAGAGTTTTTGCCTGTGGAGCTATTGAATTCTAAAGAAGTAAAGCTGATTTTGTCTGTCACAGAAGTATAATTTTATAGAAAAGCTTTCGATTAACTTAAATACGTGAATTATGACGATAGATAGCCCGAATCGTTTTTCTATCAATAAAAACCTTGTTTTTTTATTATGGATGTGTATTCATTTACAGAAATGAAATATAAAATGTAATCTATTATCTATTATAATGAAGAAAAGCACTTTTTGTTCACGGAACTAACATCTACTTGGAACTCACCTTGGCTTCATCTGGTATATCTGGTATATTACCGATATGCCTCAGCAATAAACCATAAGGATTTTTCTGCTTGAGCTGTTTATATAAGACATTGATTAAAAAAAAACAAAAGTTATACAGATCATTAATTCATTATATAAAATTTGACAAAGTAGCAGTAGGTAGTATTATACAAGAACACACAATTAATAACAGAATAACGTGTGTAATACATATTTCGCTTGTGGGTACCATATTTTAACCTTTACAAGTTCTGGTACAATAAAAGCTTTCCTTTATTAAATGGATATATGTTATATCTACCTCTCCTAATTTGTATTGCAAAAAAATATAGGTCCTTACGTTCGTGAGATGCAACTGCCTTAATCTATCGATGGTCAAAAATTTGTCAAACGTCAGTATGCCTGATGTATCCTCGTCCAGAAGTAGCTGAACCATCTCAGATCGACCCAGTTGCAGAGCCCTGAGGAAAGCATCTTGAAAAACCGTCACTCTCTTTTATAAATAAATAGAAAACTTCGATAATTTAGTTTAATGTAATGTCTGCATAAAGGAAAGTGGAGGTGTGAGATGTGTATCTGCACAGGTACCTAGTTAGGAAATCTATTACCAGTAGTTGACATTATTTGAAAGTGAGTGCCGTTTACATTACATTACTGTCGAAACTCTAAGAAAATCTACATCTAAGGATTCATCTATCCTGCATCAATCAAAAACGCTTCCTTGTAAGATATGTTTAAAGTTCAAAATATATCATCGGATATCATAAGACATCAGTATCTTTTCATCAAATATAGTTTGAGCAATATGAAAGCCATGTTAATGTAATTAAACTTTAGATTTTTTTTACCTGCACGCATAAATGTTACATTGATAAGAGTAATACGCTATAAGAGCCAAATTGTTTTATATAGTATTTGTAGTATTTTCTTTTTATTGTGTGATTTTTATTGTGAACCTAGGTCTTGACCTGGCCAAAGATTTCATCTGGTTTCATAGGAATAAAAAAGATAACATTAACAAAAACCTCAGATTGTTGTTAATGTATGTTTACACCAAATTAATGGGATACCGTACCTTTGTAAGCTATCAGACAAGGTAACTAGATCTACCCTTCTATTAGTACAAATAGTGTCCTGCTAATGAGAAGACTGGTGATGGACCAATTACTATTAAAGATAACTTTGACTTGATATCGGGAAAACCCTGATATAATGCGAAATAATCACACTTAAGTACTCACGTCACCTGACAGTGATTTTCTGTTCAGTTCCTCCTTCGCAAAATCTGCCATTCCCATTGATATGCATTGTAAAACCCTTTCACCAGCTTTTTCCTCGCCTGCATTTTAATTTATACACTTAAACATAATAAATAAGCGGCTTTAACATTTCTATTGCGGTGTTTGGTTAATAAAATGCATTTTATATATCCTTATATATCATATGGAATGTCCTTACCTGAAGCGGATGGGACACTTTAAGCCATCAGGTTGATGTATGCAATGGATACTAGTTTAAATGAAGCACATCGCCGTAACAAACCTGCCTATGATTTCGGTAATAGCTTGGGATTACGACTTATGAACATTACAACCTTTTCAGGTAAAACTGAATGATTGATCTAGATTTTAAACTTAAAAATATATTAAGTTGCTCGTATGTTATCATATGTGTATTGCAAGGACAATTCCTAAGTCTTCTTTTGGCATGTGTACTAACTGCTAAACGCAGCCTTATAAACATGAAATGCTAAATCTTCAGGACTGTGCAAAAAATAATTTCGTGCAACCAGTATCATAACGATAACATGTGTTATTATAGGCCGACGGTTTTGGTGATAAGCTAAAGAGATTTATTAAGAAATTAAACACTGTGGTTGTCTTTTTGTTCGCTATGGTTTTAATTCTGCCTTTTTCGCTAAAGGAACATATTCGCAAATATTGTGGCAAGACCGCCCTAGGGAAGAGGTTACCATGTTGTGAGAATGTAAGGGGCGGACTTGCTTAGTAGGCACGAGCGAGTTGCATAGAGACGAGACGGAATAAAGTAGAGTTGAGAGCGGACGCTGTTAAAAAAGTCTGAAAAACACGAGAAGGCTTGTGGCGAGACATGCTAGGGTTGGTTAGAAGATTTGGTTGGTGAGTAATTCTCCTAAATACATAACGTGTATTGACAGTTCCGGTTGGCCAGCTTAGACTGTAATAAGATATGTGGGACCCCCGCCAAATTTAGACGAACATGAAGGCCGGTAAATTTTTACCCGCAACTGAAGGCAGTCCAAGAGCTGCAGAGCCAAAACCTCCCCATTGAGGACCTATGAACGGGGACCCGTTATGATTCTTTATTAGACGATAACTTTTTACGTCTTTCACTAATAACTTAAGAAACAAATCAATTGACTTGTTTCGTTTTGTCTGAATCGCTAATCTTTGTGTCTGAGAGATCGTTGTCGTCATTAATCCCCCGCCCCTTAATTAGGGACAATGGACCCGTGCAGTGTCGAGCCGGATTAATCTGCCCCAGTTTGCTGCAATTTTAACCCCCAGAAATAAGATGCCTATCAAACTTAGGTGAACTATATGGGTGTTACATCTGAACAAACGGAATATGTTATTACAATTTTAAAAACATTGTTTATCAGTAACATTATCTATGCATGTTATCGGAACTTTTCCATTCAAACGCGCATTGATTATTGTAATTGATGCAATAATCAATTGGGATATGTCTGACGCAGGGCATTTCAGAATGACTGTAACATAAATTCCTTTATACTCAATACACATAGTCTTGCTATGCAATGAATCCCCCGCGAAACGTTCTAATTAAGAAACCATGAAATTTCAACCTCGCAAATATAAAACCAGCAAAAGTAAGCTTCAAAAATTAAAAAAGAATAAGTACTTACGATCGAAGAGTGCTCTCATGATACATCGGTCCAAATCTGGGATCAGCCTGCGGCCTCGCCCAAATGCTCTCACCTTGAAGAAAAACATGAACATACTTCTCTCATAATTATTTCTGATTTCTTTCCCTAAATAAAACTGCAGGATGTTATTTACCGTTTTTATATAACGAAATAATTATTATTGTATAATTATAAAGCTCTGCTGAAATGCCATAGAGCACTCAAGTAGTTGTTGCTTGCAGAAAACCTACAGATCTTTATATATATATATATATATATATATATATATATATATATATATATATATATATATATAGCCTTAATATGTGACCAAATAAAGAAATATTTATCATGAACAAATATTGGTAAGTGTATTATAGATAATATAAACTGCTGTACCACGGAAAATCTGAAATTCTTCAAAGGGTGACTCCTTGTAACATATAAAAACACTCAAATATGATATAAAATGTTAAAAGACATCTGTCCAAAAAGCATAAAGGCGTTAACTAAAAATAGACATATAGATGTCAACTATTACACAATTTTGATACAAATAATACTAGGTTTTATACCTCATGTGTTCTCCGAGGTTCCCTTGCCGTCTTTTCAGATGCGATGGACAGTACATCTCTGGGGTAACAAATACATTATATCAATATAAACTTTTAATACCTTGTATATTAATAGGTGAATCATTCGTCATGTTCCTGTTTCGTAACTCTTGCATTTCTTTATATCATTGAACCAAAATGTGTAAATATATTACTTTTTATGACTTTACGAATATCTGCGTATGGTTGTAAATATGAAATTATAAAAAAAGAAACTTTCTGTATAGATCCTTGTTCCTGAATCTTCTTGGATAAAACTCCAGCAATGCCCCCACTTCCACCAACGACTACAACTGGATATCTATTTCCGACAGCCTCTGAGACTCTCAGCTTTATTGCATCCGATTTTCCACCGATTACTATCAGTATCACCGGGATATCTGAGAATGAACATGCATCTTGCAAGGCAATGACGAATAGAGGCATTCGACCATACGTTACAGTAACGGCTCTGTCGATGATCTTATTAACTTTACTAAGATTTGGAATTGTTTAATAATACTTATATTATATTAGAAAATATAGAATCCTATTGCTTTCCAAATAGATTTTATTACCCTGCTTAAAACACATATCATTATTTTGAAAATAGTACTCTATTAGGATATGATGTTATTTGTAGATATGAAGACCCGTAAGGAAAATAAACCTTTTGTCTCCACAAGGTAGTTTTCAAAATCTGTTCGAAACTGTGGTTGTCTCTCATCCGTGTTGGTGATGAAGAAGTACTCCGTATGGTAGGGGTTAAGACGTGGTTTCGTAGAATCTGTGTCGTCTTCTATTGGACCATCATCATCGTCTTCCATATCTTCCCACTCATTAGCATTATCCTCATTGACATTATCCTCCTCAACCAAATATCGGAATGGTTTATGCTGTGACGAAACACGTTCAACGATACTCCAGAGTGATTTTACAACGTAATATTGATTTCCAAGGGTATGCTGATTTCTTTGCGACACTTTTAGTTCAATAGAAAACATAACAAAAAAGGCCCTCATGCAGGTTTTAAGATAATATCCAAATCAGTAAAGGTATTTTAAGATTTACATTGAATATTTTCTAGTGAAAACAAACTTTATACCGTTTTCGATAGAATATCAGCCTGGCCGACTGGAGCAAATCCGATAAGTGGAACAGACTTGTGATTTTCAATGAAGGAAAGATCTGATTCACCAAGATCATTTTCGAATGTCTGGCCAACCAGTTTACCAACACCATCATTTAGTCCATCAGTCAAGACCCAGGCGCCTTGTAAAACAAGATATCAAACCTTGTAATTATGTCATGAATTTAATAGTTAAAGTAATTATTTAACTAGAATACGGGTAGTCGACAAGCGACTACGTGTATCCGCCAAAATCAGAGTTGGACGAGTAAAGTGAGCCATGGATTGGGTGGCAAGGGGAAATAGAGTTATATGTATTATATATTTGCATGGATTTCTGCCACGTAAACATGCTTGAAGGTGGCGCCACCAATTATTTGAACGAGAAACTAACCAAGATGTAAACACATGCAATTTCAGGTGGAGAAGTCAAACCACTGCCAAGATATGAATGATTTTAGCACACAGCAGACAAACAGATGGACGTTGTGCAAAAATGGTTGCAGGTGGTGCCACCGTTTTCTTGTATGATAAAAAGCTATGTGAGATCCAAACACATGTAAAACTTGAGGAAGATACGTCAAACCAGTCCGGCGATATTATCATGGATATCTGCAGCATGAACGTGAATGTAGAGGGCGCCACCTGTCATAAAACAAGAAAGCTATCCAGGATGTTTACACATACCAAATTTCAGGTGAACAAGTGAAACCACTGATATGAGTGATTTTAGCCCAAGTCAAACGAATAGATGGACGCTGTGCAAAAAATGGTTGCAGGTGGCGCCACCAGTTTCTTGTATGATAAAGAGCTATGTAGGATCTTAACACATGCAAATATTTTCAGGATGATACGTCAAACCAGTCCGGAGATATAAGAATGGATGATTGCAGCAAGAAAGTGAATGTAGGTGGCGCCACCCCTCATAAAATCAAGAGAGCTAGCCAGGATGAATATGCATGCCGAATTTCAGTTGAACAAGTGAAACCACTGCCGAGCTAAGAGTGATTTATACCCAAGGCAGACAAACTGATGGACACTGTGCAAACATGGTTGCAGGTGTCGGCACTATTTTTGTGTATGTTATAAAGCTATCCAAGGGCTATATTTGTACAATTTTTTTTTCCTGATTGGTCAAACGAGTCCGAAGATATGTGGGTTAATGTGTCAAAGCAGACGCACAGATAGACGCACTTGAGACAGTAAAGGTCAGAGGTCAACGCAAATTGGTAAGGCACCAGTTCACATGTGACCCGATAATTTGTGTAAGTTTCGTAAAAATCAGTCCTGTAGTCTCAGATGAGTTCTCTGGAAACGAACGCGGCGGCGGCGGAACCCAGTCAAAAACATAGTATCCGCAAAACTTCGTTTTGGCGGATACAATAAGATGCCTCAAGATATAGTACTCGCGATCATGCAAAAATATGCAAAGTTTTCAAGGAGAATTTATTTATGAAAAAGGGCTAAATGCAATTAAACAAATACAAAACCAAAAACAAATACAATAAATGAAGATATAACCATACCGGTAACATTTGACGTAATATTGAGGGTTTCTAATCTAATATTCTTCAGCAGGAGAAGCCGTGCATGTTCTAATTGGGATAATCTCCATTTAATTCTGGAGGATATGAATGCACTACTATATTGCAACATTCTAAGAGTATTTAAGGTATTTCAAGATACGTCTACATACCTTGAGTAACGGCATTTTTCATCAGACCTTGCTTAAATAATTGGAGGACCTCTCTGTTTTCGTCTTTTAACAGGTCGGACGTATCATCTCCGATAATCGAGAGAACCAGATTTGGTTTAGATCGTCCCCACTTCATCAAGGCATTCCATACCATCTCAGGTTTGTTGGCAACGTCATCAAAACAGGCAAACTTTCGCTGGAAGATACCAATAAAAAAAGAGTTAATTTCCGAGTTGAGACAGTTAAAGGTTTCCATTAAGAATTTTACACCAGTAACTGATTACTGCCTGTAATTTCTGTTTTTTATATCTTTCATTAATTTAAATGAAATTTATTTTAAATAGCAGAATATCATGTTGTTTCTTAACACTAAATCAGGACTTAGAATATAACTTTAGTTTTGTCAGAAAGCACTCTTTTGGTTTAAATTATATTGCATTGACTCACATAGGCACGGGGATACTCCATATATATATTGTCATAACCAGGAATACTGATATCGCCATAGCTGTCCTCACTGAGGTCCCTGAGTACACAGAAAGAAAGAGTAATATAGGACAATTGTAATTGATCAATTCCCTTTACTTAACAACGATGATTTATAAAAAATACGTCTGATAATAATATATGCGCTACTGGTATGGAATCCCTCTCTTTCTCTCCCTTTTTCTCTCTCTCTCTCTTTTAATATATTTATAGAGAGAGAGAGAGAGAGAGAGAGAGAGAGAGAGAGAGAGGAGAATAGAGAAGAGGAGAGTTGAGAGGGAGAAATAGATACAGACTGACGGACAGACAGAGAGTTACCAACCCGAAAATTTTTCGTTCCTCAGCCAGATCATCACGCTGCAACGGTCAGACACATTAAATGTATGCAACAAAAATAGGAGCCATCAAGTCTGAAATGACATCTTTGCTGACAAGAAAGACGGTGATTTAAATGTTTCTGTAAGGTCAATGATATCAATCATTAAAAAGGGCCTTGCATTTGGAAATAACTGTAATAAACATTCATATATTAAAATATACCTATATATATATTTATATTTATATTTATATATGTATATGCTAAACATTAAGCACGCTTGAGCATCATGTTATAACTCGGAGTTTCACGCCGTTGGCGAATTATGTTTTTCTAGTTCATGAAAAAATATTATTAATGATAAAATATTAGTGACTATGATATATGCGTGGTATAAATTAATGTAAAGGTTTTTTATACTTCACGATAACCAGCTAAAGTGTGCAATGTTAAATCATAATGTTTGCGCATGAGTATGGTTTAAATAGTTTATAAAGGATTTGAATTTTTTAGATAGAAATATTTTCCAGTTGACTGTTACCTCGGTGTAGTCATGCTTGGTAATTGCATCACGCAATACGTTTCTCCTTGCTTCGTTCTCCTTATTTTTATGCACAGATTCTTTGTTCTCATCGTCATTGGAGTTACCATTTCGATCATCCCTAATATAAATTTTAATACAAACATGGACATAGAACATTTTGATTTACTAACACTGGAGGAATTAAATTCTTTATTATGGGTGTAATAAAATCGGTTAACATTATACAGAACATGTATTGTCAAGTTTTTGTTCGAGTCTCTTTTACTATGAAACTCACAACGTGACCAGTTGTATATATATATATATATATATATATATATATATATATATATATATATATATATATATATATATGAATGTGTGTTTGATGTGTTTCCAAACCTTGGTGTGCCTTCCCTTTGCTCTCCCTCCCGAGAACTACGCTGCAATAATATTAACAATGAATATTAGAAATTGAGTGTGTAAAACATTTAATATGAGATTTATTTTCTGATTAAATCATAATAAAACTTTTAATATTATTTATTTTAATGAAACAAGGTAATTGCGACATTTCAGATGCATTATTCTTACCATGACGAGCGTTTCATCCAATTTGAACTACGTGTGAAGGAAATATGAACACTTACTTCAAAATGAATAACTTCCGTCAGCTCATTTTCTGTTTGGTCTATCGGTCCCACCGGGTTCCTAGCTGCAAACATCTTGTCTGTAGGTGTTCCCCCGAGTACACCTACAACATAATTGTTTGTATCATGATATATCTTGGCGAAGAAAGGAGTATGAAATCGCCATGAACTATCTCAAAAAGAAATCCACCAATAAACTATCAAATGAAGAATTCAACGGACACGTGTCCGCGATGGTCATGTGATCGGGAGAAGTGTAAACAGAGAACTACGCTGTGCAGTGAATGTGACGGACTTAGTGATTTTGTGTTTCTTAAATAGACGCTTGTGATCAGCAGTGTTTATATGTAAGGAGCGCCCCTCTAGGGAAATATAAGTGTGTTTTTAATATATCGATATCTAATATATGTTATCTCATGTCTTATACATCTTTTGGAGAGTATGTATAAGTTTGGTCTACCATTTGAAAAAATAGGTTGTTCATACCTTAAGGGGTGTGACATTTAATGGCGAGCGTACCTGCAAGATTGATTAGGCCTTTTAAGAGCAAACTTCCTTTGAGGAATTTTATTTTTCCTGAGTATTCGGTAAATTTTTCATATTGATAACTAGATGATAAACACGATATAACGGGCTTTTGTACCTCGGTTGGGGAGATGTATTAATTGAGAGGAGGATTGTTTGGTCCTTTTATTATTAAAAAAAAATAAAGAAAATATAGATTTACAGTGGTTTACTGTCTCAATAAGATACGTACTTGTCTGACCAAGCACGTGGGTCAGAGACTTTGTCAGGTGTCAGGCTAAACATGCTTAAACCCGTCACTGAAAGCTAGGTTATTCATATGCACAATAGTCCTTGACTTGAGGTGACCACAAACACAATCCGGTCTTTGCCGGGGGCAGTTCGGTGATAGCCTCCGCTCACATTAGACATGCAACAATCACGCAAAATGATGTGTAAATAAAAAATTATTTATTCATATATCGGCCATTATACAGAGGGAACAAAAACATTTAAAATTATGCATGGCACAGTCTCACTTCTTTGCACTGTTTAATGTTTTGTAATATATGAAATTGAGAGTTAGTGCTAAGACTTGACACATGCACACTCCATGGAGAGTTAATTAAGGTTTATACCTTATTATGGTTAACCACTTTTACATGCTTGACAATTACTCAAAGATATGGTAATCACAGTTATACGTTTTAAATTTACTCAGATTAGAGATTTGACATTTAGAGCTGTTTAGTTTAAGTACTTTGGTTTGTAGTGATTTGTTGAGTAAGTTCACACGACAGATAAGTGTTACCTTTTGATTAGTGCACTCAGAATTTAATATCACATTCTTTATGTTCATCCGTCTGTCCGTGCGTCTTTTGATTTTCGGTGAAACTCGCGTGTGACTGTTAGGATCCCACAGGTAGTGCTCCCTGAGCAGGACAGCAAGTAACTCAGCAGAGAGAGAGAGCAACATGATGTAGATCGCGGACCAAGTTAACAGTTGATTAAGCCATCGGGAGGCTCCCGGTGCTTTATTTGTAAAGCTTTTTGGCATAAGGCACATGTATTAACAGACCAGTGCCAGGTGTAGGCCAAGGTCTACCCCACAATTATTGCACTAACAAGTTAATATTCATTTGGATTGACTGCTCTAGAAGAGGGCGGTAGCCCTACCCATTTGTGAGGGAAAGTAAACGGCAAGGCAGCAAGTAGTTATGTGATTCCGGTTGTACTTTAGCAGGTATACGTAAAACATACGTGGATTCGGACTAGCTCAGCGGACACAACGTTGAGTGTCGGTTGTTTGGCGGATCGATTTGACGTTTCCCTACGGCGGTGATAAGTATATATTTTCCATATTTTGTTTGAACTATCGAAACGTTGGTAATCGGAGATGCCGTTTACGACTTAGCACTCGGAAACGTATCAGTAGTGCGGGATTCGAACGATCCGAATCCTACGTGAAAGTCTGATCGAAATTCAGACAAAGTGCATGACATCATAGAGTCACCATCGGAAGGTACGTCCGCAGGTGCGTAGGCGAATGTCGCCGACGCGAAGTTTACATGTAGCAAGTCCAGTCGCAGGAAGAAGGTCAATCGTTACCTCCATACAAGTCTGCTGGCGGAAGTGATAGCACCTTTTGGTTTGAGGACGATTTCTTAGTCCGAATTGCGCGAGATAAACGTGGTGGTCCGGGTCAAGGATCGTGGTACCCAAGTGGTTACGGACTGATGTTATGAAGTTGGCCACGAGGCGATTATGGCGGGTCATCAGGGAGTTGATCGGACACACGAAAGCGTAAGAGCCCAGTTCTACTGGAATAGAATGTTATATATATATATATATATATATATATATATATATATATATATATATATATAAAACACTGAAGTAAAACAACACAGTAAATCACAACAGTCTGTTTCACGGGATGCGACCCGATCATCAGGTGAATGTGGTTAGAATGAAGCTAACGGCGTTTTTGAAAAGCCGAGACTTTACTTGATTACGAGATTATGCTTTTGTGCGTATGGGGGGGGGGGGGGGGGGCATGTGAAAGACTGACACTGAACCTATAGTCCTCGGGGGCACAATAGGAATGGTCGGGGTACACGTGCGTTACGTGGAACATAACAGGGCAAAGAGGTATATATATATATATATATATATATATATATATATATATACATATAACAGTGGTGGGAGTCGGTTCCTTTTTCATAATAGATCATCGGTATGAGCAAACCGATCGATGATCGATTAATAATTGGTTCAGGCAAATATATAGAAACATGCAGTTTTCTGTGAACCTGTACATTCTTAACCAAGCCCGTATGTTTTAGTAAAGAAAAGATTTTGCATTTTTCATATTTTCCTATTATTAGTAAAATATGCTCTTAAAAGTTTCATTTTAATTATTTATAATAATCAAGAATTAAACCACAATCCAGGACATCTACTTGCTTCATATACCCGGGGAATTTATGGAGCATTTTAACGCGATACCGCCCATATTGTGCAATATACATCTCGTTACAAAACTCCCCGCTTATTCTGCAGCTCCCTGCCAGTTCACAGAGGTTTATTACGTCCTCTGTTCTCGCATCTACCGTGGTAAACTCAGTTACATACGGAAGTTAAAACGATAAAACTCGATGACACAACGACCCGTAGCCGCCGAGGTAGTCGACGTCTATACACGTGTAGAAGTAACGTCGGGAGTACTCACAGACATGGTGAGTTATAAGCACTAATAACTTCCAAACCATATCACCCGATGTGTAACGGAATGGTGGAAAGGTTCACCGGTACTCTGAAACTGATGTTAAAGCAAATGAGAGACGGGGAGACCATGAGATTTGGATCGATGTTTGAGCGCAGTGCTCTTTTCGACGTATAGATAGACACCGCATGAGAGCACAGGTTTCTAATCATTTCAGTTGCTCTACTGGCGAGTTTAGAGAGGTCCCGTGCACATTCATTGCGACCTGGTAAACAAACGCGATGCGGATGCGCAAACAAAGACTATTTGTGAATACGTGCTCGATCTCCAGGACAAGCTGAGCGATACGTGCGCGTTAGCTCGCGAAGCTTTGAGTAAATTCGCGGATAGATATAAACAGTACTATGACATAGGTAAACGGATCCGCAAATTTGAGGTTGGAGACGAAGTGTTGTTGCTCCTCCCAACGGACCGAAACCAGCTGCTAGTCCAGTGGAAAGGTCCCCACAGCGTTGTAGTGAGGGATCTAGACAATTGGGTCATTGTCAATTTTGGGCAACCGTGTTGGCACTGAGTACCTAGCTACTAAGCCGTCGCGACTTAACAAAATCCAAATCGCAGAAAGATCGAAAACCAAGAAAGCCTTGCGAGCCTTTTCTGGATCTCCCCGGTTATTACCGGAA
Organism: Sipunculus nudus; assembly: GCA_026874595.1. Taxonomy (NCBI): domain Eukaryota; kingdom Metazoa; phylum Annelida; class Sipuncula; order Golfingiida; family Sipunculidae; genus Sipunculus; species Sipunculus nudus. The sequence goes on along the minus strand of CM049315.1, from coordinate 24,023,365 downwards.
GTTTGTGCCGATATATGCCGAAACAGCGGTTCAATTCACGGATCTTACGCGAAAAACACAACCTAAAAAATTGGATTGAAAAGAGGTCCATGAATATGCGTTCAGTTTACTTAGAGCTAAGCTTGCTGATCCCCGCTCCGCCCCAACCCCATTCTGAGACTGCCAGATTTCAGTAAGAAGTTCTACCTGGAATGCGAGGCGTTGGATGTCTGAATCGGAAGTATCTTTATGCAGGAACACCATGGTATGATGCATCGGATAGTGTCCAAGAGTGCCTTGCAATTGTTTTAGTAGTTCAGAAAACCAAGATGCACTTGTCATGTAGACCGTTTAAGATTAAAAAAAGACCACAAACCGCTCAAGTGTATAAGCAAAGCCAAATGTGTAAACAAGGGAGGGAAATTGGCTTTAGTGTTACAGAAGTTTAGATTTGAGTCCCTGGCAAGTTAAAATATGGGCAAGACTGTTTAAGCAGGTTATTCTTGTGTTGAACAGGATTGAATAATGTGGATATTTGTTAAGAGAGACAGTATAAATAGATATAATTTGTATAATGTTTTAACATAACTTGTAATGGGTCGCTATAGAATAATGTCTTCACATGACTTATAATGGATCAAAACTGCGTATCGAGAAAATACGATTAATTTTCTTGTAAAAGGGGAGTGATGTCACCAGAGGTCTGTGATTAGCTATATTATTACATGTTCAAGTAAGGTGTAAAACCAGATGGTTGTTTTTATAATTTATTTTACATTATTATGGAGTATTATGGTTTGCTATAAGCGTAAGAACTTAGAGAGATCAGGTGCCTCGTTTGAGCTTAATTTTGGCACAGTTTAATTCCATGGAAAACGGTTCATGCTTTGACTGTTTCTACAGCAACATTGTTAATTGTAGACTTCAAAGGCCGAACACCATCCTAGTTTGCTTTTTCTCAGGGTTTTATCTCTGGAGCGTGTCCATTTAAATAATCATGTAATTAGTGACAGTCGGCATAAAAGAGTGTGATGATGGCCAGAAGACGGTCGGGACTTCAGCAAGCACATATATACCGTGATTGAGAAGAAAAATCGCTATACTTGCCTGTTCAGAGCGCCATTTTGGTGTTCTCTGACAATTGTCTAAAATCTGGAGGCAAGTCTGTGTCCATCAGTCTGAACAGCTGAGAGACGATGTCTGTAAGCGTAAAGGAGGGCCACGCTGATACCTCTGTAAAGGAATACAGAGCGGATATCACAATTGCCGACGGACTAGTAATCAGCGCGATTTGTATCTGTTGTGACCGCTTAAAGTAAAAGGCAAGGGGCATTTTTTACACGCAAAATTTTAGATGTACTGGATATCGTTGTGTTGAGACACATTCAGTTACAAAATGCTGGATTAATCCAGGAGATGGCAGCTGTGAAAGATATTGATTCTAAATTCAGATAGAGTAGGCTGTGCGCCTATCAGTAAGTGCTGCGGGAACCATTCCTCGAGGGGCGAACGGCGAGGAACTGTCGTGTCAAAAATGGATTTTTTGGCTTACTTTGTCAATTTCTTGGTGCTGATTCCAAAAATATCTAGTGCCATTTTTTTCAGCCGTATCCTCAACCTCTTTTTTTTAAATTTCAAAATGGAAGCCATTTTCTTTTATTTTGCCTTTTATCTGGACTTCTGAGCACTGTAGAGTAATATAAATTTCAGCGTATCATATGGTAGCATTTTGCGATACCAGGGATTAAATTGAAACCATTGCCACATTACTATAGATTCGATTAGGCCGCCATATTAAATTTCATCATGGCCGCCATTTCTCTTATGCATTGTCCTATATCTGGACTTTTTGAGCACCGTAGAGTAAAATAAATGGTTGAAACATTCATGTTTGCAATACCAAATATTCAATTTAAGCATAATTGCCATTATTGCTACGAATTGGGTTATTGAGCCATATTAAATAGCAACATGGCCGCCATTTTCAACACACTTTTGCTTATATCTTTACTTATGAGCACCGTAGAAGAAAACAAATGGTAGTAAGATTTATGTTTGCAATACCAGTGATTCCATTAAAGCAATCAGAGTCAGCCAAAAAAAAAATTCTCATCTAATTGAATTTATTTCTAACTTGCTATTGGTATAAGGAGTTAGAACCGAAAATTCCATGTCTTATTGACACTGAAATGGAGGAAGCACCAGACTGGGTAATTTCTCTTCAGAACTGTCTTGAACTACCTGCACCAGAGACACTGCTTATCTGTTACAGTTTGGATGCCTTGTGAGTGTATTAGTAACCGCCTTTGCCATAGGGATAATTTGCCATGCATGACGCTCGTTTCAGCTAATCCCTTTTGATAAAATAATTGATTTTTATTTCATAGTATATTTTTAAGCGCGAAAACAGGGAAGACGTGCATATAAACATCATAGTAAACTCCATCATGAACATAGTATCATTTTTAGACTTCTATACCGGTACCATCATTCTGATATACCTCTGTGGGACTGAAGTGCAGGGATACAAGCTAAGAATATTAAATATGGCGTTCGTTCTTAAATTCAACATGATGCCAAACCAAAATTAAAAACAAGCACGGGATAGGGTTTAATGGAACCCCTGGTATCAAAACATGAATATTCACAATGTATTTATTCTAGCTTCTATATATAGGTCATATATATATATATATATATATATATATATATATATATATATATATCACAAACATGGATGTTGCTAGTCCCAAAGGTGGTCGTAAATGTGGAGTTCCACTGTATACATATTATTCTGATAAAAGCAAATGCGGATTTAAATGGCGGCCATTTTAAAATTCAACATAACGACAAAGCCATACTTGTAAAAATACGGTAATCACTTTGACTAATATCTTGGTATCACAAACATGGATGTTGCTAGCATTTGTATTCTTCTACGGTGCTTACAACAACAGATGTAAGCAAACGTTGGTAAAACATAGCAGCCATTTAAAAATTCAACATGGCGACCTAGTCAAATATTTAGCAATTATGGAACTGGATTAAATGGAAATCCTGGTATCGCAAAAACATGGATGTTGCTTCCATTTGCAAAGTATAAAGAGAATGGCGGCCATGTTTAAATTGAATATGGTCGCCCAATCGAATTATAAGCAAGTATTGCAATGGTTTAAAGGAACCCCTGGTATCGCAAACATGGGTGTTGCTACCATTTATATTA